>CM019150.1:203115263-203797062 GCA_009733165.1 Naja naja | reverse complement strand
TTATATATATATATATATATATATATATATATATATATATATATACACACACACACACACACACACACACACGAACCTCTGGTCATGCCATAATTCGTTCCATAACTTTGGTCGCAACCTTGATCTAGCCATTAGTCGTGACCCGAACCTAATTTTGGAAATAGAAATTCTCTTGCTGAACTGGGAGAGTTCTAGTTTTAAATTTGGAAAATTTAAAATGAGCCCTTACCTTTTCTGATCCTTGCTTGGTACCTTTTGTATAAGGCAGGTTTATCAACAAACTGGGCTGAAACATGGGTTGTTTTGTTTGTTAAATTTATAAGTTTTATTTATTTATTTATTTGTTTGTTTGTTTGTTTAGATTTATATGCCACCCCATCTCCGGGGGACTCGGAGCTGCTCACATAAAAGTTGAAATAAAAACATAAATACAAGAAATTAAAATATAAACTTCCAAATAAACCTCTAAAATGTAATAAAATCAATTAATTAAAAGAAAAACCACAACCAACTTCAATCCAGGCTGGCCTGTTCAAACAGACAAGTTTTAAGATCGCGGCAGAAGGAGCGAAGGTCGGGAGCCAACCGCAACCCCAGGGCAGTTGGTTCCATAGGGTGGGTGCCCCAACAGAGAAGGCCCTCCCCCGGGGAACTGTCAGCCGAGATTGTCTGGTCGACGGCACCCTGAGAAGCTCTGTCGGCTGGAGCCACCCATCTCACCCACCATTATGCCACCCATCTTGCTATCAAGCAACTCTAGGTGGCTTACATGACACAAACGACATTATGAAACATTAAAACAATAAATACCAATGTTAACATTAATGAAAATTGGTAGGCTTATTTGTGATTGGACGTGCTGTGCAAACGAAACCATTGTTAGGACCCAGACGGTTATTATAAATGTAGCCAGTTGGGTTAATTTAATCTATTCTGCCGACTGACAGCAGTTCAATTCTCACCACCCCAAGGTTGACTCAGCCTTCCATCCTTTGAGGTCGGTAAAATGATGACCCAGATTGTTGGGGGAACAATAGGCTGACTCTGTAAAACTACTTAGAGAGGGATGTAAAAGTACTGCAAAGCAGTATATAAGTCTAAGTGCTATTGTTAGTGCTATTAGTTTTGTAAACCATCCTTCCCTGGGGTTGTGAACAGATATCCACATCTTCAGCAGTTAAAGGGTGCTCAGAGAATATCCCATACCTGGCAAAAAACTAACTTCTGCTGCTCAAATTTCTTATTTCAAAGTATAATACAAAGGCTAATTTGTGAGCCTCAGAAAGGCTGTTCTCCTAATCTGTGCAAAAGGATTTGCTTTTTGCTTTCTTTCTGATTATAAAGTAGAACCAGAAAGATATCAAAGTGTCTTTGATATCAAAAAGGTATCAAAGTATTTTTTTTCTTTTTGATTAGCTGATGTGACTACTTCTTTTTTGAAGACCTGGACACTAGGCAGAGACGTCTGGAATGTAGTTTGACATAACCATTGCTTCATCTGAATTCTGTAAGTTATTGTACTAAGGAGACATCAGCCCTCCAGCATCAATATCAGTGAGCAATATCCACCATTTCCTCTCCCTGCAGGTTCTGGTTTTTCTCACTTCTTATCAGCTCAGTTTATTGGTCAAGCTAAAGCATTTTCACTATTTTCCCTTATCACTTTATTGTATTTTATGACTCTGCAATTTACAGCATTGGATTTCGACATCAAAGAGCAGCTAATTAAAGCAATTCAAAGTTTGGTTTAAAAAAAAACACACCACACAATGGGAGAACAGAAAAGTGCTTAGGCTGGCAATGAAAAAAAAAAAGCTAGAATCCAGTCAAGTCTTTTTGAAGGAAAAATGTCAAAAATTGGGCCCAATTTTTGTGGCTGTTATCTAAAAGTAAAGGTTTCCCTATCAGTTCGACTTCAGGGCATGGTGCTTACCGCAGTTTCTTGGCTGTCTAAAGGTAGTCATGTGACCAGCATACTATATGCCAAAGGTGCATGGAAAGCTGTTTGTCAGAAATGGTGTAGGGCAGCGATGACTGACCTTTTCGGCACCGAGTGCCCAAAGTGCGAGGGTGCATGTGCAAATGTGTGTGTGCATGTGCAAACCCCCAAAATGCAATGTGCGTGCATCCCTGCCCATGCGCATGCATCCTGTGAATGCATCCCACACATGCGGCCCTCCCCCGCCCATGCGCACGCGCCCCCTGTGCATGCGCCCTGCTTGTATGCACACATCCATCACATATGCCCCACCCCTACACATGCATGGCAGAGACCTGAACACCAGCTGGCCACTGGGAGGCACGTGCGCCAGCGCGTTGGAGCCGAGCTGGGGCAACGGCTCACGTGCCTGCAGAGAGGGCTCTACATGTCACCTCTGACATGCATAGGTTCGCCATCACGGGCGTAGGGTCTCCTGTTTGGGTGGGAGTTTGGACTAGATGACCTACAAGGTGCCTTCCAACTCTGTTAATCTGTATCTCTGTACCTTCCTATTGATCTACTCTCATTGGCATGCTTTCGAACTGCTAGATGAACAGGAGATGGAGCAAGGAGCTTACCCTGTTGTGCAGCGCTCAGGTCTTGAACTCATGCTTTCCCTCTATAGCTGACAAGCTCAGTGTCTTAAACTGCTGACCCATTGTGCCCCCAGCTATCTACCTCTCTTCAAATTAGAGGTAGTCCTGGAGTGGCAACTGTTTGCTTAGCTACCCGGGCCTCCTAAAAGCCACTTATGACCCATTTTCGAAGTTATAATGTTGGCATTTCCCGCGGTCATGTGGCTACATTTTTGGGTGCTTGGCAACTGGCTGTTTGCAGTGCTCTGCGGTCATGTGACCACAATTGAAAATCTCTGTTTACTTCAGATTTTTGGCAAAAATCACCTCCTAGCAAATAATGGGAAAATTAGGAGTACTTCTTGCTTCTCTTTCTCCAATATCCAAAAAGTGTGTGATGAATCACCGCAAAAAAGTTGTAAAGTTGTGTCTACTTGTATAGTGATCCATATTACAGCTATCATGACTGAGGACTGTAATTATCAGGCTCAAATATGGTCATAACTCAAGGACCATCTGTACATCATTAAATAATTTTTGTTCAAGAAATAAAAAAATATAAAAGAAAAAAAATCTCTTAAGTTATAAAAGACTAAGAAAGTCCTGGCAGTACCCACAGGTAAATTACTGCAGCTAATGATCCAATAAATACAAAATGAACTAGGAAAGATATAGTCTGCCTTACTTTCCACTTTCACCTCTCCTTAACTGCTGAGTGTGTAAAAGGAAACCAGACAATGTAATAAAAGGTAAAGGTAAAGGTTCCCCTCGCACATATGTGCTAGTCATTTCCGGCTCTAGGGAGCGGTGCTCATCTGTTACAAAGCCGAAGAGCCAGTGCTGTCTGAAGACATCTCCGTGGTCATGTGGCGGTATGACTAAACGCTGAAGGCGCATGGAACACTGTTTCCTTCCCACCAAAGTGGTCCCTATTTTTCTACTTGCATTTTTACATGCTTTCGAACTGGCAGAAGCTGGGACAAGTAATGGGAGCTTACTCCGTTATGTGGCACTAGGGATTCGAACTGCGGACCTTTCTGATTGACAAGCTGATCGTCTTAGCCACTGAGCCACCCCGCCCCTACAGACAATGTAATATATGTCTGCATTTTTCCCTTGTGATATACTGCAAGGGTCCCCAACCCCCTGGTCTGTAGACTGGTACTGATCTGTGGCATGCCAGAAACCCCATCTGTGGTATGCAGATAGCACACAAAACCATGCTCCCTTCGATCTGAAGAAAAATCTCTCTCCACGGAACCGGTCCCTGGTGTTCAAAAGGTTGGGGACTGCTGATATATAGGCTTTGTCCCAGTTGTCTTCCAGGGAATTTGATCTGGATTGAAGGTTCAAAAATGGGCATGTGGAAACAAAGGATGTATGCATGAATACAAGATACACATGTGTGGTAGCCACTGAGTTTCCCTGGATGACACTAGAAGCTGGCAGCACACTGCAGCCTGGTGGAGGGGGCCTCTTTTGCTACCCCATGATCTCATCCTCTATTCATCCTCTATCTGTTGGGTTGGAAAGTCCCTGATTTTCCAGGTGTACAGGTGATATCATTTACTAACATCACCACTAACTTCAAGGATTGGTTGAGGGGTTATGCCAATGTGATTGAAGGGTTTCACCCATGTGGATCTATTCTCCAATCCCAATGCTGTATCTATGCTGTATCTATGCTGTTCTTTTCTGCTTGTGAAAATGGTATAAAAGTAATAAATGCCACGTATGTGGTCAGACATCTTTGGACACTCAAATGACTGGTTATTGAATCCCCACAAATGGTGCCCGAACAGGGACAACAACCCTCCGGGGTAGGCAACAGCCAACGTACTTACTGCCGTCTGAAATAGACCCCATGGTGCACCGTCGTCCCAAGGGACCCCTTCAGTGGTAAGTATGGGCTGCAATCTGTCTCAGCATCAGCAGAAACATGTTCAGGAACTTAAATTCCTGTTACATGAATCAGGTGCAAAAGTACCTGAGGCTCACATAAATAAGCTGATTGAGGAGATAGGAAAACATTGTCCCTGGTACCCTGAGCGCAGGATGCTCAGGTTGCGGGATTGGGTAAAGATAGGGCATACCTTACATCTTGAACCCAGGGCTCCTGTTCAAATATTACATAGATGGTTTCAATGCCATCAAGCAGTGGAAACATCTGGCTCTGATGTCTCAGCAAAATAATTGATTATAAGCCCCACTCCTGATTATGATCAGGTAAAAATTGTCATTCAAAAATCTTCTCTAATTGGACTTTCAGCTCCTTCTGAGCAGGCTAAAATTTTTGATTCTCCAAAGCCATTGTACACCCCCATAAGGAAAATATTAGAGGAACAATTAGAAAAAGATTCAAGCTAGAAACCTAAGACAGAGACACATAAATTTATTTGTTTAAATTTTTATGTTTAATCTTTTTTGATTATTTAGTGTTTAAAGAGATAGAACAATGGATGTAACTAGAATACAGGCAACTGCTCTCTTCTGTTGCACTGGATGGCAGAATTGAAAGTGGAAGGCATGCCCTATTGAGTTCAATAGTCCACAATTAGCTCTGCTGTTCAGAAGCATGGAATGAGACATAGATCTGTTAGGAAGCCCCCCCATATAGTACAATGGGGCTGTTCAAAGGAAATATGGTTAATTTAGACTGTTATATGTTAGGAAGAACTAAGAGAAGAAGAAAATGTTTACTATTCTTTTCATGATGTGATTTTCATTAAAACTTCTTAGATGTTTATGTATAATAATGTATAATAATACACAGAATAGAGCTTAGCTGTGTATGTATAATAATGTAAATAAGTGTATGCAGAATTGAATAGGATTGAATTGAAGAAAATATCCTTTACCTGTGTATAGCCCTAATTGGAATTGCTGAAGTTCAAAATAAATTAATTGTAACATTTTTGGCAACCAGAGAATTAAATTGGCTTTTTGGATAGAGTTGTGGGAGGCAGATAGGCAGTGGTTCGGGCCCACAATCACCTTTGTGATTGGAACCGCTCCTTGAGTTCTCCCAATGCTTTGAGAACAAACTACAGTTTAAAAAAATGTGGAAATTTAAAGGGACAAACCCTCCCCAGGTCTGGAAATGTTGTGTGTGAGAATGTGTCTGTATGTAATCATTTCCAGCCCTGGAGGATGAGATCCTCTGCAATGGAGCTTATTGGCTCTCAGAAAAGAATTGTAAATATGCAAGCCGTATGATTACAGTGTAAATGTGTATGTTGATAGTAAAAAAAGGTGGTATAAATGTTTGTGTGTTGACCCCTATCCCAGATTGAAAGGAGAGTAAGAAAGAGTGTGAGAAAGGTCCGGACCTGAGAAAGATAGGATTATTTGTGTGTGTGCTTTACTCATGATGAAAATTATTTGTGTGTGATTTACTGGTGAAAAGAATGTTGAGTGGAAAAAATGGATGAGATTTATTTCAAACATTTCCCCCCCCCCTTCTTGTCCTCACTGGTTGTTGTAGGGGTGGAGGCAGGAGGGGGGGGAGAATGAGGCTTTTGATAACTTTAACCATTTTTTTCTCTGCTTTGAGTTTTTGCCTTGAAAAAGGTGAGGTTAGAAAATAACTTTTTTATAGGTTACATAGCTTCATCTCCTGAATTTTTAGAGATTTTCACACAAAGGAGCCTCAGATAGATAGGCTGAGATTGGCAAATTGCCTGGAACGTTATCTGTAAAGGTGGCTCGGTTCCCAGGTGGGCAATTTGCCTGGATCTTAGAAGATGACTCCGTTCCCAGTTTCAGCAAAGGGAATCAAAAATTAAAACTAGCTGCACTTTGTACATGCTCTTAATCCATATTCTGATTAAAGCAGAGAATTGACACTAAAATTTGACTCCATCTGGAGGGTTTCCAACAAGAATGTGAAGAATGCATGGCTACTACCATCACAACAGGTCAAATCATGAAAGGTCTACAATGGGCTTTGCAAATAACTTTTCCTTCTAATTTTTGATAAGTACAGTAAGGTATAAATGGTGGAGTTATGTAAAGTCTGATTTTCAATTTTATTTTCAAAATACCTTATCTCTTCAATGTGTTTTAACTGACTATGTAAGCTGTATTGTTTGCCTAAAGAACTTTGGCTTGCTTGCTTAATGACTTCTTCCTTTACAAGGATTCTCATGATGATACCTGGAAAGTGTCCTGCTATTTTAACTTTCAAAACTTTTTCTCAACAGCCTTTCAACTTAATCTCTGACTCTCATTATGTGTGTCAAATTATTTTTAATCTTCCAGGTGCTTATATTATGCCCAGTATTGACCCTAATCATGATCTTATTTTTAATTTTGCAACAGCTACTACAAGACCAAAGATATTTGTTACATACGTAGTCACTTGACCCTTTCTGGGCCTCTTTCTTAAGGCTATAGCTTTGTTGATTTTTTTTCAGTCACTCTTTTTTTTTCATCAAACTGCTAGAGGCCTGGCACAAGCTTGCCATATTCCAGTTACTCAGGTCAAGCAGATTGTTTTATCATCAACTTTGGCAAATGGATGTTACCTACTAGGCAAGCCCTCTTTTTTACAACATGATATTTTGCTTTTTTGCAATTTTGTACCACGTGGAATATAGCCATAATGAACCATGCTCATCGGTCATTTAAGGTCTGTCTCCCCAAATAAATAAAAAAGGAGGGAACAGGTCTCTAAAAAGGCCCCTGACCTCTGGAACCAACTGCCCCTGGGGCTCTGCCTGGCCCCTGACCTCCGCACCTTCCGCCATGATTTGAAGACCTGGTTGTTCGACCAATCCGGGCTGTGACCCCTCCTTGGGGTGGGGGATGGGTTTCTTAATTATTTTAACCACTGTAAATTTTAGTTTTTGATTTTTGGGCTTGTGAAATTAGTTTAATTTCTTTTTAAGTATTTATTGTTGTTGTTTTTAGTTGTGCCGAGTCTTCGAGATGGGCATACAAGTCAATAAATAAATAAATAAATAAATAAATAAAGTTTTTTAAATAACAGTATAATTTACCTTAAATCAATTGAACTCAATTGAATGTAATTGCTATTTACTTTAAATTAATTGAATGATTTAGTTAACTACTTGGGGGTGAGGAGGCAGGGCTGTGTTGTTGTGTTTGCTTCTACAGGACTTTTGTGGATTCCAGCTCATTGTGTCCACCCAGGCTCGTTGTGTCCCTCCAGCCAAGGATGTCATGACATCACACCAGTCCCCAGATGTCCCAGTCCCAGGAATTTGACTTTACAGATGGCACAGCGTCCAATCCGGGTTCATTTGCTTATGCTTGACTAACACCACACAGAATGATGTCTTTTGCTTATCTGAAACTTATGATATGGAACATTTGCTTTCTACATGTTGAGTTCCTGTCTGCACTCCTTCTGCAATAATTCAAAACTTCACTGGCTTAAGCGGATTTTTATTACATGGGAACTTTAACTATAAGACTATATCTAATTGGTGATTTGCTGCTTATTATCCACACCTTGATGCAATTGCTTTATACACCCCAATGGTAGCAGTCCCTGTAAATATAACTTGTGCAAAAGTAGTTAATTGTACATCTTCAAGTAAAAAACCTCACTGTCATCGTATTAGCTCACCTACTTTGAACTGCACAGCTTTGGAAGAGACTTCTTTCACTTTTCCCATGTTTGGCTACCTCAAGGATAGTTTTTCCATGTGGTGAAGAAACTTTTAATTACATTCCTGCTAATCTTAGTGAAGTACATTGCTGCCTCGGCCGGCTGATTCTGTTTTGCTTTCTAAACAGCAGCTTCATCATTCAAATCGATCTCAACGAGGGCTTACACTAGATGACACTTGTGATTCTGAAGCAACCCTACTTAATAAAGCAGAATATGTAGCACTAGCTGTGTCTATGGTGGGTGTGCCTGCACTTGCTGCCCATGCTCATCTCAACATTAACTCTGTTGCATTCAATTTAGCAAAAACAATTAATGCTACTTCTACAGCTATTTCAGCAATCAACCATGAGATGCAAGAATTAAGAAAAGCTATTTTGCAAAATCGTGCTGCTATTGATTATTTGCTTTTACGTCAACATTTGGGTTGTGAAAGTTTCCAGGGGTTGTGTTGTTATAATCTTTCTGATGAATCTAAAAATATTCAACATCAACTTAACATTTTACATAATTTGGCTTCAGAATTAAAAATGGATAATGTAGGATCTTGGTGGGAAGGTTTTTGGGCTTGGCTACCCACAGGTTTAATGGGAAATATTTTATGCTATGCAGTTATTATTATTGCTATTTTAATTAGTGGATGCTGCCTTATTCAATGTCTTCCTTCTCTTTGCAATATATGTATTACACCTTTTCATCCCAAACCCTCTCCTACATTGCCTAAGGGTCAAGTATATGCCCTATATAAACAACTGCAAGCATCCTCTTCTAATGATTCTTATGAATCCTCTCCTAACTCCTTTTATGATTTGTCTTTAATTAATTAAATTAAAAATAGAAAAGAGTGAAATGTGGTAGCCACTGAGTTTCCCTGGATGACACTAGAAGCTGGCAGCACACTGCAGCCTGGTGGAGGGGGCCTCTTTTGCTACCCCATGATCTCATCCTCTATTCATCCTCTATCTGTTGAGTTGGAAAGTCCCTGATTTTCCAGGTGTACAGGTGATGTTTACTAACATCACCACTAACTTCAAGGATTGGTTGAGGGGTTATGCCAATGTGATTGAAGGGTTTCACCCATGTGGATCTATTCTCCAATCCCAATGCTGTATCTATGCTGTTCTTTTCTGCTTGTGAAAATGGTATAAAAGTAATAAACGCCACGTATGTGGTCAGACATCTTTGGACACTCAAATGACTGGTTATTGAATCCCCACACACATGCGCACCCCTTGCCTGCTTTCAACGAACTTTTATAAACTTTTTTTCCCTCTAGGATATTTTGGGCAAGTTGTGATGTGGAAATGTACTGTATATTGCTCCTTCAGATTGTTAATATTCTTATATGTTAAACTTAATTTTGAGAAACCACCCAGTAATTTTTGGAATTGGGGAGCCTAGAAACTGGACACAAATAAGCAACACTGCACTGCACACCTATGGTTAACCAAATCATGGTTTATACAAGCCAATCTTTTGGGTTTGCATGACTCACAGGTCCATGAGCTGGCAAATTAAATTTACAATTCTCTGTAGCCATATTACGCAACAGGAATTCGGGAGGGGAGTCAGTGTTGTATTCAGATATATTCCCTTAATATTTGGGGGTGAGTATCAATAATCATTAGCTTATTTTCTCTGCTGTGAAAATATTTACAGACCCCTCACATCCTGGACATAAACTGTTTCAACTCTTACTTTCAAAATGACTCTATAGAGCACTGCACACCAGAACAACAAGAAACAAGGAGAGTTTTTTTCCTGAAGCCATCACTCTGTTAAACAAATAATTCCCTCAACACTGTCCAACTACTTACAAAATCTGCATTACTATTACTATCAATCTTCTTATCCTTCCTTTCACCCATCTCCTCCCACTTATGACTGTATGAATCTAACTTTGTTGCTTGTATTCTTACAATTTAATTATTTTATTGACTATTTACAGTATGATTTGATAGGCCCTAGCTTATTAGTATGTTTTCTAGTATGATTTATATGTTTTATGTTTCCTATATATATGTACCCTAGTATGATTTATAGTACTCAATGACTACTTCTAAGTGTTATACCTATGATTCTTGATGTATGTATCTTGAGAGCATATGCACCAAAACAAATTCCTTGTGCATCCAATCACACTTGGCCAATAAAGAATTCTATTCTATTCTATGTTTTGTAGTTAAATTTATACTTTATCAAGAGAAAACAGAAAGTAAGTTATCTGCATGGCTTGCAAACTTTCATTTTTTGTTGTTGTCCAATTATTAAAGCTCAAACGACTTCCACCTGTAAAGGAGAAATGCTTAAACAGGAAAAAATAGAGTAGATTAAAATAATTGAGAAGGGGGGCCTTGAAACGCATTTCAACCCAATGCTTTGCCTCTGTTCAGGTATGCAAACTGAAGCATCCTCAAATCTTTGCTTCAACCTATCCAATGAAAAACAAAATAGTACCTATAGGGTGAATTGGTTCCACTAACAAACATTTTAAAAGTTATATCAGAATGTGCCTTAATATACGGGATGAAAAGATTCCAGAGTTAGAATACAGGTAGTCCCTGACTTACAACAGTTCATTTAGTGACCGTTCGAAGCTATGACACTTTAAAAAGGAACTTATGACCATTCTAGCATCCCATGGTCACGTGATTTATATTTGGATGCTTCACAACTGATTCACCTTTTATGACCTTTGCCATGTCCTGGTCACATGATTCCCTTTTGTGACCTTCTGACAAAGTCAATGGGGAAACCAGATTCACTCAACAACTGCATTACAAATTGAACAGCCGCTGCGATTCACCTCACAAACGTGGCAAGAAAAGTTGTAAAATGGGGCAAAATTCAATTCACAGAATTCTCACTTCAGAACCTAAGTTTTGCTCAACTGCGTGGTTGAGGACTACCTGTATTTTTTTTTTAAATTTTTGTGTTTTGTTTTCATTGCACTTTAACAGGTCGGGTTTTTTTTAAAGGGGAAGGACAATTGTTTCAGCCTGAAGTCTTCCCATCTTTGTGTGTCTAAAAAGTTATGATTCCAGATTTACCAGGCAGCAATGCCACCAGCCTACTCTAGAGGGCATTGACACAAACCTGGCTCTCCAGAAAGCTAGGTAGGAGTACTTTCGCTTCTCTTTCTCCTGTCTCCCAAAAGTTGAACAGGTTAAGCACAGAGGTCTCCAACCTGGCAACTTTTAAGACTTGTGGACTTCAACTCCCAGAATTCTCCAGCCAGTTATGCTGGCTGGAGAATTCTGGGAGTTGAAGTCCACAAGTCTTAAAAGTTGCCAAGTTTGGGGACTCCTGGGCTAACATCTCCCTGCTCTTCCACTATATGTCCTCCGACCCTTAAGCCGGTCTTGCTTAAAGTCGTGGTGCCTTCCTCAACGCTAACAACTCCGTGCAAGAAAAAAAGAAGGTGAGGGAAGGTGAAAGCGGGGTTCCCAAAGTTGCTTAACTCCAGGAGCAGCAATCGGCGCTACTCTCCAGAGCAGCAAAAGTGATTGACAGGAGCCGGGTCCGCGTTTGCAAACCCGCAAGGTCCGCAGGCTCTACTTCGAAGTAACTCGGTTGAGATGCTACTTCCTTTCCTTACACCTCCTCCTCCTCCTCCTCCTTTCGGGGCGTTGGTAGATGCCGATCTGGGCCTTTCCCTCGCGGATTACAAAAGTGGCCGGGAGCCCACGGACTCAAATTTTGCGGGATCTAGGGATCGCATTCCTTCATCGGACGGAGGGGTGAAAACTCCGCCGCCGGAGCCTCCTCCCTAAAACCTAGAATCACTTTGATTGTCCCTTTGAATGTCCCAAAGTCCAGTTGCCTCATGAAAAAAAAAGCACCTTTGGGACCACACCATGACCTGGATGTCCGTGAATCTCCACAGACATTGGTCCCTTCGAATGGACACTAACCGGCATACATTCAAGACGTTTTCCTTGCATTGCAAACGTGCCCGGAGCAGGGGAAGTGTTTGCCTTCCAACCGGGCTTCCCCAAACATCGTTGGCGCCCGCATGTCCCCGGGCGTTTGCCCTTAAAGGCAAACAGCGGAAGCCTTTTCCCACGGATCCCTCCACCGGCCACTGGATCCTCCTGTGATCCGGTACCGACACGAAAACCCGGAGTTCCTTTTGTTAGAGAGAAGGAGGGAGGGAGGGACGGAGGAGGAGAGAGAGAGAGAGAGAGAGATTGATTTAAACTCTCGGGTCCCTCGTTCAGACGTGCTGCTTAACTTGAATGACCCGCTCAGCGCCAGAAGGGGGGCGCGACTGGCTTTCCCACGGGGGAGGGCAGGGAGCCCCTCACTCCCACGGGACCTCCCCGCTGGGGTAGGTGGGGTCGGAGTCCGCCCGTCCCCATCTCAAAGGGACGCGCTCCCTTCGCTCGTTCAAGACACTGCAAAGCCCTCTCTTTCTCTCTCTCTCTTGCCCCGCTCCTCTCCCCCGCAAGGCCCGGCGGGTTATGAATGGGTGCAGCGGAAGCACCGCCCCCTCCGGACGTGACGCCCAGCCAATCGGCCGGCGGGCTGCGTGGATGGATGAGGTCAGCGTCGTGGTGTCGGGGAATGGAATGTTGCAAGTGTTAACATTCGGAACCGGGGCAACGTTCGGAGATCGAACGCCGCCGCGATCGGGCAACGTCGCCAGCCAGGAGCGGGCGACGTCCTCCTCCCTCCCTCCCTCCTCCTCCTCCTCCTCTTTCTCTCCCCCTCCCCCCACCCCGGGCTCGGCTGTTTCCCGGGCTTGCGTGGATCGCCACCGCTCACTGAAATGAATGGCTGAGAGGGGCGGGGGCTAAAAGGAGGCGGTGGAAGAAGAGGAGGAGGAGGAGGAGGAGGCGGCGGCGGTGGCAGGAGCGGCAGCCGCGGCGGCGAAGAAGGAAGGAAGGAGGAGGAGGAGGAGGTGGATCTTTTCGTTCGCTTCCATCCCCGAGGGCCATAGAGGCAGCGCGATCGCAGGAAAGCGTGCGGAAGCCCCGGCTCGTCATGCTTTGCAGCCGGTGCTGAACGCACCGAAAGAAAGAAAAAAGAGAGAGAAGAAGAAGAGCGAGAGACATGCAGGGATTCGTAAGGTTACGGTGCTGGGGCCGGAAGATGTAAATCCCGGCGGTTGCTCTGTCTCAGCGAGCCCAGGCAAGCCCCGCATCCACAGATTCTTGGAAAAGCCGGGCGGCCGGGCTTAGAAGCGGACGGACGGACCGGCTGGTTTGGCTTTCTTTGGTTCGGCTGTCTCCTTCCTCCCTCTCCGTTGGTGGTTGGTTGTTTTGTATTTTTGTGATCTTCCAGGAGATGTTTTGCGCGAGTTGAAGTTGCTGCTCGCTCTCTTAAACCACTCCGAGCCCCACTCCCCTTGTGCGTGTGTTTGTGTGTGGGGTGTGTAACGCGTGTGCAGGCGAGAAAGAGAGAGAGAGAGAGAGGAGAGGGCGGGACAGATTTCTCGGTCTGGACCCGCAGATTGGAGAGCCGGAGCCCGGGACTCGTCGGCTTCTCTTTCTCTCTCTTTTTAGGTTCAGAGCCGCCGCTGTCTTTGTCTTCTCTTCCTCCTCTTTGCCTTGCCAGCCAATTCCCAGCCTCTTTTTTCTTTTCTTTTTTCCTTTGGGGAAAGCCACGCTGGGCGGGCTTCGCTTCTTCTTTTTGCCCCGGCTTTCTGGCGCTTGCCTTCTTTCTCTCCCTTCTTCTCCTTGCCTTTTTAGCCCCCTCACCCCCTCTCGCTCCTTCCCTCAGTCCTTCTTCGTCCCTCCTCTCCCCAACCACCACCACCCTTCCTCCCCAGGGCTAGCCCGAAGATGAAAGACCCGAGGGGAGAAAGTTAACGAAATCGCCCACATGCGCTGCATCAGCCCGAGCCTTTGGGAAAGGAAATCCGAGAAGGTGGGAGAAGAGAGTTTAAAGTCTTGGCAGGCGGGAAAATGGCGGACTCAAGCTGAAAGTGTCACTTGGCAAAGTTGGGCGAGCTTTGTGTTCATCCTCGACGAGCCTCTTGACCCAGATAGGACACATGCAGGCCAAAAAACGCTACTTCACCCTCCTCTCGGCTGGCACTTTCGTCGTCCTTCTCTTCTACTTCGGCGGCTTGCAGTTCAGAGCATCCAGAAGCCAAAGCAGGCGAGAGGCGCGCAGTAGCAGCAGCAGCGGCGGCGGCAAGAATGGCTTGCAGCGCCCCGAACGCTACTGGCCCCGGTTCCCAGACGCCCTGCGCCCTTTCCTGCCTTGGGATCAGCTGGAGAGCGAGGATTACAACCGGCACGCTTCCCCTCGCCAGAAGCGCGACGCCAACGCCGGCGTCTACAAGGGCAAGAAGTGCCGCATGGAGTCCTGCTTCGACTTCGCCGTTTGCAAAAAAAACGGCTTCAAGGTCTACGTCTACCCGCAACAGAAAGGGGAGAAAATCGCCGAGAGTTACCAAAACATCCTGGCCGCCATCGAAGGCTCCCGCTTTTATACTTCGGACCCCAGCCAAGCTTGCCTCTTCGTCCTCGGCTTGGACACCTTAGACCGAGACCAGCTTTCCCCTCAGTACGTGCACAACCTGCGCTCCAAAGTGCAAAGCCTCCATTTGTGGAACAACGGGAGGAATCATTTAGTTTTTAACTTATATTCCGGCACCTGGCCTGACTACACCGAGGACGTGGGTTTCGACATTGGCCAGGCCATGTTGGCCAAAGCCAGTATCAGTACGGAAAACTTCCGGCCGAAGTTTGACGTCTCCATCCCTCTTTTTTCTAAGGATCACCCAAGGACAGGAGGAGAGAGAGGCTTCTTGAGGTTTAACACCATCCCCCCTCTGAGGAAGTATATGTTGGTGTTCAAGGGGAAAAGGTACCTGACTGGGATAGGATCAGACACCAGGAATGCCTTATATCATGTCCATAATGGGGAAGATGTTGTCCTGTTGACTACCTGCAAGCATGGCAAAGATTGGCAGAAGCACAAGGATTCTCGGTGTGACAGGGACAACGCCGAGTATGAAAAGTAAGTCAAGGCACTTGGCCTCCTCTCTCTCACTGCTTTCCTTCTCTTTCGCACATGTGGCTGGGGTAGCAGTGACCGATGAATGCCTTGCAAATGTTCCAGGCAGTTCTCCATCTCACTCCCTTCCTTGCTTCCTTTTTGTCTTCTTTTTTGAGAAAAACAAAAATGGTCCAGCTAAATCACAGGTCCTTCGTGGGCCTGTTAGATATGCAGTTATTTATTTATTTGACCCCCTCGGGTACAGTTGTTCTATTGTGAGCTGAAAAAAAAAAGCAGGTGCAACATTGCAAGTTTGTTGTTTGGGGGTGGTGGTAGGTAGGTAGGTGGACATACTATTTCAGTTTATTTGCTGCAGCACAGAACTGGGGTGGCTTCCTGCCAATCTCCATCAATTGAGGATTTCAACTGTGATACCTGATTTGTTATTTTTTATTTTAAAGAGGCGACCAAGGACACAGAATCGCTGTTGAGCAAAAGGTGTGCAGGATTGCGCTGTGAGTTTTCTTAAATGTTCAGGGATTCGTATTCATGCCTCAGACCAAGTGCACGCCCCATTGATTTCTTTTAAATAAAATGGCTCTGAATCACATTGCCATATCTTTTCCTTGCTTTTAACTGGAGTTGCTCATTCGGGCTCGGTGTGCCTCGTGGAGTATTTGTATTGGAAAGCCAAGGCTCTTTTATACTTCCTCGCTCCTGAAACTCTTCCCATCCATCTCAGAATTCAACGTTTTCCATTTTTACTCTGATTGAGTGTGGCCTGAAAGACAATTCTGGGTATCTGCTAAAATGGGCAGTCATGCATTTTGCAGAGGCAGTTATCTTATCTCAGGTGTTCAGCACTTTTGTGGAAGTAGATATGTTGATCTATCCAAAAGATCACTGTCTTCACTGTCTCGTTTATTTTTCTTTCCTTCAAAAGCTGTAACCTCAGTCAACATGAGGTGTGGAATTGCTCCAACCTCAAGCCCTTTACATATGTTTTTCCATGTTGACGGCTATTTCCAGTGATATAAACATTTCCTGTGGTTTTTCCATTCTGTGATTCTCTTATTTCCCTTTGAAATCAATTCTGCAGAGTTACTTTGGATAGCAGATAGATATTGCATATTATGTAGAGTGCTTTATTGCCAGAATATGTTAACCAGCTTTCTGACCTGCCCAGACCTCGCTCTTCAGACCTACACATTACTAGGCTGCACTGCAATTTAGAAACTAGCTAGGGTTACACCAGAGATGCTGCTAGAACAGGTCCATGTAAACTCTCTTGACATCCCAAACTTGATTTTCTTGGAGTGAACAGGATTATGCAGCTGTTTGCTATTCTCCTTTTTAAAAATAGCTCACAAATGAGGTTTTTTAAAAATCTGAAGCTGCTGACACAACAGATTTGCAAGGAAGGCCACAGAAGGATTTTAGTGATAATCTGTTTGAAACTAATTAGTTAAGTTTAAATGCTGATCACAGCTGTGTTTGCAGAGTTAAGAATCCTGAATTAAAGAAACCCACTATACGCAATAAGGAAATAGGGAACTTCAATTATATATGTACATATTATTCTAAAGCAGTATACATCAAGACTTGCTTAGAGGCTGACTAAATCAGAACTGTATTTCATATCAGAATTACCGAAATGTCTAAAAGTTAGATTGCGGTCCTTGCAAATGAGCTGTCACTTTAAAGTATATCTTAAATTTTTTCCCAGTTTTCCTCTGGGACTTCTGGGTAATGTATTGCTACCTTTTAGGATAGGTTGGACCGAGAGACAATGACTTGGCAGGTTTTCCAAAATTTTGGGAGAATTTAAGCTTGAGTCTTCCTGTTTCTAGTCGAACAGTTTAGTCAGTATATCACGGTGGGGAGATGTTCCTGGTCAACTTTGCTTGCTGTGAAGAAAACACTAAGCGTGGTTAAATTTGGTTAATGCTTAGATGGGATAACTCCAGAGAAATCCATGTAGGTGGGGAATTTGACAAATACTGAAAGAAGACAGTGGTAGATTGTTTCTCTCTGTCCGTCTGTGCCTTCAGATCAGTTTTGACTTCTGGTGACTCTGGACAAGTCCACAATGTTTTTGTAAGAAAACATTGATGGATTCAGGAATTCACCAGCAGTTGGGCTTGATCTACCTTCTTTTCTTTAGTAGAAATGCTTGACAAATGGACGATCAGCTACGTTCTTTCAGGATGGAAGATGCATGCTTCCTAGAGCCTTCTCTTTTCATCCAAGGAAGGTATCGAAAATCCCACGTGGCTGCCTTCACAAAGTGGCTGCCTGTGAGGAGACCATCCACGCACAAGGTGTTTCTAATAGGTAAAGCCGTGTAGGGATACCTCTTCCCTAAGATGCCAATCATCAAATATGTTTTTTAACTACCTGAGGTGGCCTATTTGTTTTTTATGAAAACATGTGAATGCTCTTGTACAGACAGCTTTGTCATCCAGCAGTTTTCAGTTGGGCTACATGAAGCCAATTGTCCTTTTTGCAAATGAAGGTTGTGAGGGGACCATTGCATTGCTTCACAGTAGACTACTTTTCTTTTTAACAGCCAACTAATAAAATAGCATCTTGCACAAAACCAGCTGCCACGTTGCCATATGGTCATAGAACGGCTGACTTGATGGCATTGCATTGAATTGCGAGAAAAGTTTGGTTCACATGCAGTAGTTCTAGGCTGTCCAGTCGTTTATGTTCATCGCACTACATGCAAGTTTTCATAAAGAATGTGTGTGAAATTAGTTGAGTCGGCTGTATTTTGGGGTGCAAGATGAGGGAAAAATACCTGCAGGAGCTTACATCCTTTTCTTTCTCTGCCTTTTTCCATCTTCTGTTGAAGCCTTTTCCAGCCTTGACTATTTATGAATGATAATGTCTGGAAGCACGACTTCCAGAATCCTTTAGAAGCACATTATATCTGTTCTTACATACAAACGTGTTATTTGTTAAGATTTTTAATGGGGTGAAAAGTAAAAGAAGTTATTTTAGAGAATATTTCGGTATGAACCATCCCAGTTTTCATTGGATAGAAGTTGTAATATTTCTTTTTAAAAAATGGGCAGAATATGACTCAGTGCACTAAATTTCTCTTAATTGCTAATAGACACATCAGCAGTGGAGCCTCAATGGACAGGGGTAGTATATCTCTAATTACCTGAAGTGGAGGGTAAACATTGCTGTGTATTGCAATGCCAAAATACCTGGCTACTTGTTTGGATGTAGGATGTCCATTCCAGCAAGACAATTCTCATTTTTGGAATCAGCCACAGCTCTGAAATGTCTTTTTTGTTGCTGTTGAGGTGCACATGAATAAATCAGGTATTTACTTGCCTCTCAGTTTCCTGTGATACTTGATCTTCACTTTCCTGAGTAATTAATCTTACCTTGATCTCTGTGCAAGACAGCAGCTCAAATATTTAGCAAGTAGTCTTCTGGTCTGAGAGCCTGGCAAAATCAGCCATGAATGGATGTTCAAGTTTAAAAAAAAAGTAGATTCACTTTCTTGCTCTGTCTCTCTTTAAAAATCTGCCTCATGTTAGTCTGCAGCCTTATCTGTTCTTTTCTGAATTTAAATCTAAACAGATTTTAGAGGAAGCAGAATCTATTTCTCAATAACCTGGATGGAGTCAGAATGTTTGCATTTTCTGTAAAATCTGTTTTGCATATTCAGTTGGCAAAAAGGGAGAAGAGGAACAACTGAGTTTAGCAAGTTAATTACAATAAAATGTAGTCTAGAGAAAGTGCTGAGTGCCCCACTTTTTCCCCCCCTTCCATCTGTTCCCTCCTACCCTACCCCTTCCTCTAATAAGCCCACTACCTTTTTACAGTGTGTTCAAGAACATTTGACGTGCTTTAGCTTAATCTTTCCAAGTTCTGTTAAAAAAACCCATCTGCAGGAGCAGACTAATTAATTTTCCTTGAAGTTATACATCTCAGCAGATAAAGCTGATGCTGGCTGAAATAAATTAAGTTTCTTTGATTAGGATACTTTGATTAGGATGCTTTTAAATCCTTTGGAATTTGACTGGGTTTTACGTGAAATGTGACAGATTTATGAATAAGTTTAATGGCAACTGGTTTTATTAATGGTCAAGTTGAGCTCGTTTGCAATTTTCATAGCAACTGGATGAAAGCGATCTGCCATTGGCTTCCAATTTTTCCTTCCATTTTCCCACAGTCTGGAATTTTCTGCTGGTCTCTTTTTTACTAACTGGGCCTCCCCTGATTAATTGAGAAGGTAAGACAGAGTTGGCCAGGTAATGTTGCTTGTTGAGATCATGGGCTTTATAACCGTGATTTATAGGCTGCAGCAGGCTGAGTTTGCCCAACATGCTAATCAATAAGATAGTCTTTATAAATCACAACTTTTACAGCAAGCTAAGCCAAAGCCCAGAAAAGCACTTTAGGCTTATGGAAAGCATGAGTCCAGCCACAAAATTCTGTCTATTATTCAGACCTGGCTTTGTTATCATCTTCCATCAAGATAAGAAAACTTTGGTTGAGCTTGTCAAGCAATAGCAAAAATAGATACATGTTTTGATTTGAAAATTGCTAGGATGCCTTGCAAAACATTCCAGCTTAACTAAAGAAATGCATTAAGGGTCTTTCTCATTTGTGTGCTGTGGCCAGATAATTTTTAAAGTTGGCCCATCTAGTAGGTAGTGTTGCTACTCTGAATCTTGGTATTTTCTATCTCTGGGATTGAACTAAGATAATAATTAAAAAGAAACCTATGCAGGTGCTGATCATGAAGGCAGCTTGATTGGCTTATAGTTGTAACTTCAGAAAAATGTGACAGGTTTAGAATGGACTGTTGACCGTTCCAAGAATAGAGTGAATATATACTCAAAAAGTTAATACTTTGGCAGAAGTGTTCTGTGGTGAAAGTCAGTGAAATATCCCTTTTTTTACCTCTTACCTGGAAGTAAGAACTGGAAAGATCTGGAGTGAGAAGGTACTAACCCTTTCATGCAATTTTTCTGAATTCATTTCAGATCCAAGCATCATGTAATGGGGTGAGCTCCCATTACTTGCGCCAGCTCCTAGCAGTTTGAAAGCATGCAAATGAGAGTCGACAAATAGGTACCACTTTAGAATGAAGGGAACATGACATAATAGCAGTGTTCCAATGTTTGAGGAGCTGCCACAAAGAAGAGAAGGTTAATCTATTTTCCAAAGCACCAGAAGACAAGACAAGAAACAGTGGATGAAAACTAGTTAAGGAGAGAAAAAACATAGAATTAAGGAGAAATTTCCTGACAGAACAATTAATCAGTGGAACAACTTGCTTCCAGAAGTTGTGGGTGCTCCATGGCTGGAGGCTTTTTAGAAGATACTAGGACAGCCACTTGTTTGCAATGGTATAGGGTCTCCTTCTTGAGTAGGGGATTGGATTAGAAGACTTTCAAGATACCTTCCTATGCTGTTTTTCTGTTATTTTGTAATATATGTTCCATGCACTTCGATGTATAATCATGCTGGCCACATGACCATGGAAATGTCTTCGAACATGCTAAGAAACGGAGATGAGCACCTCCCCTAGAGTCAGAAATTATTGGATGAGGGAAACCTTTTACTTAAGAGGTGCTTCAAGGTGTAGGTGAATTGACCAGCATTTAAAGGATTGAATCCAGGGCAGATATGACACTGGCCTTCTCATGTGGATCTTTTTGTTTTTATCTATTCATCAAATTTATATGGCCACCTTACAAAAAAGTGACACCTTACAAAAAAGTCAGGTACAAGACTATAAAACAGTTAATACATCAAACTATTATATTTTTAAATTGCAGAGATTAAGAGAAGACAACAGATGTTAACAACAATGGACTCACTTCAATACCTTGCCTGTCCTGGTACTTATTATAAGCCATGGTTTGGTTTTGAATGTGGTTGGGTTAGAAGACAACAGAGGTTGGTTATTGGGTAATGCTAAGCCAAACTACAATTATAGGACTTAGTATCAAAACAAATCATGTGGGTAATACAAAGTTACACAGTCTGTGTTCTTTTTAGTTAACTATTTAGGATTCAGTTGCATAAGTAAACTACCTCCCAGCTGAAATCTATAGTTCTGATCTTGGGGATTCTTTGAATTTTGTAATTTTGCCCTCTCAGGAATACTCTTGAGGGCCGTAGTGAGAAGACTGGCAAATACATTGTTTGAAACAGAAGCGCTTGATGGTAAGCCTTTTTCCAGTGGGAAAATATTGAGTAAAGAATATGAAGGAGTCAAGTTCTTAATTGGTAAATTATAAAACAATCAAGGTCTGTTCCTTCTGTAGAGGAGGCCTGAAATCAATGGTATAGATTTTTGGGATGAAGTTTGCAAGGAAATATCTATGGTAGCTTTCTTTATAGTGGTTGGGAAATATGCTGGTCACAACAGAGGTGATGGGGTTGAAGTCCAGCATATCTAGAATGACGTTGATAGTGGGGAAACTGATGCAGGATAAACGGTGTGGATTAGCACAATGAAGGGAGATAGGTGGCTTGTTCAAGTTTGATTTTCTGATTTTTTTTCTACACTCTTTGTCTCAACGTTGTACTATGAATAGCCACAATGAATATGCTGTTAACATAAGAGGAGATAAATAGCTATCCATTTATGTATGTAGTTTGTTTATTGTTTATTCATGTCAGAAGCACCACAATTAAAATAAGGCATACTATATAAGGGGTCCCCAGCCTCTGAGCCCCAGCCCACTATTGGGCCGTGGCCTGTTTGGAACTGGCCCGTGTGAGCACAAGTGGCAGGCATCCTGCCAGACCAGTCCTGCCAGACCTACCCTAGGGGACCTAGTAAGTACATCTACTATATAATAAACACAAAATATAGTAAAATATAGACAGTATTATATAACATAAAATTTAAAATACAAAACACAAAATTAGTATATATATATATACAGATTTTGTCTAGAAACTAACAACATTAATTGCATTCTGTTGTGCTGCCATGAAGTGCTCAAGTGCACACTGAACGGGACGCAAAGAGTGTTGTTGTCAGCATGTCACCGCAATCACAAAACAGAAGCCACCAGACATCCCCCATTTGTTCAGAGTATTTCCTGATCTTGTACCTGTGTGCAGTCTATTCAATGATTTTCCTACTTCCCAGATTCTGTCAGAGCCAGGTATCAACTGGTTCCATCCAGTGTTGGTTCTCTGTAGCTTTCCATAGATCTACTCTGCTTTCAAATTCTTCGAAGTCTTCCACTGACCTAAGGAAGCTTTTCCTGGATTTTAGTCTCTGGTGAGTTGGTTGTAGGTCATAGAGTGTGTGTTGTCCAGATATTGATGATTTCTCAATATTGATGAGTCTGTCTCTGTATGCTGCTGCTTCTCTATGGAGAGCAGGAAGGATAATGCCAGCTAGATGGTAAATCTTATGTAGAAAGGTAGGTTTAAGGCATCTGGTAATAATTCTGCTAGCTTCATTCAGTGTATATAGTTAAATAGCATCTTCTCTGTTGTAAATTAATCTACCAATGTGTAATATATTTATCCATAGACTGGCACTGTATTCAGAGGGAGTAATGGTAATAAGTAGCCACTGATCAACTGAAGGTCTCTAAACATTAAGAATTAACTTATTAGGCATAGCTTTAAATTATGCTCTATCTGCCTGCATAATAAGTTGAGTGAAGAAAAAAGGACAGAAAGCATACTAGAAGCTCGGTGGTGGATCAGAATATTCTGCCTGTGTGCAGATAATGGCTTAGAGGAAGAATGTATACTTTGTGATCGTCAAGTCTCGGATTCAGTTTTCTGGCATTTTCAGATACATTCCTTGAGCAGCTTTCTAACTTCACTGCCACAAACTTGAGTCAAGTAATAGATTTCATTGTACCTCTTTAGTTGTGTAATTCTCTGCTTTCTAAAGAGTTTTATAGATTACTGAAGAAAAGGCTGTTTTACGTCTTTATTTTCCTAGGATTTACTTTTTAAACTCTACGGCTTTGCATAATATCTAACAGGAGTTTTGGAATTCAAAATAGTGTTCCAGAAATCCACTGCTGTTCACAGAGGAATTTTAAGGAATAGGAAGCAGCGGATCCAGCAAGAATAGACACGTTTAAAGAACGAAAGGGTAGGAAAATAAACGTGAAGAAATTGCAGGCTTGAAAAGAAGCCATGATCTTTCTTTTTTGAAGGACTAACAACAAACCTCAACCACTAAAAGGCTTTGAGTAACAACATAAATCAGAAACTAGATTCATATGTGTAGCAAGTTGAATAAAGAGATGTACTTGCTTACCTTCTGTTTCCTGACTGACCTGGCATATTAAAATAAAGTGCTTCATTTTGTGAAATGGGCTGTTTCTGTATTTGTCATGTAGTACCTGTTCCCCTAGGTGTGTTGGAATAATAGTGAAAGAATTTTAAGACCAAATGTCTTCTTTTGAATAATATATTGTGTTAATTCTCCTTTAATTTTTAAGACGTTTACTTTCTAAAAGGGCCAATAATAAAAAAGTTACTGTATTATACAGTGAATGTGTGCTAGCTTATCCTCTTGACTGTGAAACCAAGAAGATTTAGGTCTAGATGAATGATCTTGCATAGAGATAGGAATAACTTTCAGGTGTAAGTGTTAGGTGCTTTTTCAAAAGGCAACTGGACTTTGTTTTTTCTTAGAAAATGTTTCGCTTCTCATCCAAGAAGCTTCCTCAGTTCTGACTGAATGTTGGAGGACAGAAGGATTTGTATTCCTTTCCTCCTTCTATCTTCCACATCTTCAAAGGAAAAACGAAGTCCAGATGCCTTTTGAAAAAGCATCTTTGGGACATCAGTGACCTGGATGAGAATCTCCATAGACAAATTCTATGTAAGTTGAAAAGGGTTTATCATTTAATATAAAGAAAATATGGTGAGTCTGCTGATGATATTAATTGCCCCAAATCAGAGGTGGTATTCAGCAGGTTCTGACCAGTTCTAGAGAACTGGTAGTGGAAATTTTGAGTACTGCGGAGAATTGGCAAATACCACGTCTGAGTGGAGATTTTGCAGTATCCTTCCCCCGCCATGCCCACCAAGCCATGCCCACAGAACCGGTAGTAAAAAAAAAATTGAATCGCATCACTGCCCCAAACAGAAGTAACTCTATTCTCATCAGTTGCAGAGAAGGATACCTTTTCAGGTGAAAAATACTACACTACAGAATTTATGTCTGTGTGTGCAAAAGAGAAGCAGGTTCTGTTTTCTTAATTTTCTCTTTTTAGAATGTTGCAGTCTTGAATGCCTTAAATTATCACTTAACTATGAAACAAATAACATTGCCAAACGTTTTATTTTACATGTTTATATAACAAACGTTATAGCCATGAAAAGAAAAGCAGTTTAATGCATCCTTCCAAAGTGAAGCAAACACTGAAATACCCTCTAATATATTAAAAAAAAATCAAATACGCAGTCGCTTGTTACAGCAGTTAAAATCAACAAGGCAGTGCACTAAAATAAAAATCAGCCCTCTGCAACATTTTTCTTGCTTCCTGGGCAAATCACGCATTTACTATCAGTAACTTCAAATCTCTTCTTTAAGTGATCCCCCCCCTTTTGCTTTGTTTACCTGTTTCTATGTCACATATTTTGTGTGCAGCTGAATGGAACAGAATTAGCCCTGATTTTGTTGATTAGCTGGCTGGGGGAACCAAGTTATTCAGGGTTTTTAAGAGTGCTAATTGAGAAGGTTTAAATATTATGTTGTCTCTTTTCCATTTCCC
Source organism: Naja naja (assembly GCA_009733165.1). Taxonomy (NCBI): domain Eukaryota; kingdom Metazoa; phylum Chordata; class Lepidosauria; order Squamata; family Elapidae; genus Naja; species Naja naja. The sequence continues at coordinate 203,772,177 of CM019150.1, read as the reverse complement.
CTGCATGATGTTTATGGGCTATAATTGTATGCTTGGACTTGTGCTTCTGACACCAAATTTGTTATAAATCATGATCATCTGCAAGTTCTTTTTGTTTGCCGCTATTCAATTAAAGTCCCTTTTGAGGTCCTGGAGTGTGTGTGTATATGTGTTGAGCTTTGATGTCTGTCTCTGATAAGCTTTCCTCTCCCATGTTCATGGCTGGGTGTTTTAGAATGAGCCTTCAGTTCCTCTCTGATTCTCTCCAGCTCATTTAATAATGGCCAATAAATTGGCCCTGGCATGTGAATAGAAATCAGTGATTGGATTTCTTTGTTTAGGACAGTGGTGGCTAACCTTTTTGGGCTCCTGTGCTGATAATTGCGCACCTGCTTGCCTGCTCGTGCTCATGTGCCATCACCCAGAAGGCAATGCGTGCAGCCCCCTATGCCTCCTGTGCATGAGCATGCAACCCGCGTGACTTGCTTGACTCACGCGGCCTGTGCTGTGCGCTTCTGCGCATGTGTGTGCAACCTCCCACACGCCACGTGGTTCTGCGCATGCACAAGTCTCTCCTGCGTGCCATTGCGCCCCTGCACATGTGTGCCAGATACCCAACAATCAGCTGTTGGGTGGGCGGCATGTGCGCATGCGCAGTAGACCTTTTTTGGGCGAGTGCTCGTGTGCCGGCAGTAATTGCTCTGCGTGCCATTTCTGGCACGTGTGCCATAGGTTCGCCACCACGGGTACAGGAAATAGTGCATGGTTTGTAAATTAAAAAACGGGTTATCTTTGTCTTTATCTTGGAATGGTGTGTGGGATAGTGTTGACTTAAGGAAATGCATGCTGCTTTCTAATGTATATTTTCTCACCAAGATATAGAAGGTTGGAACAGATTCTTTGGTTGAAGGTTTAAATGCATATTTACTTCATGCACTGACGTGGTTCACATCAGCTTCTAAGTACAGGTATTTTTCGATTTGTAACAGTTGTCCTGGTGATCAGCTTTTGCAACCTTCTGACGGGCAAAGTCAACAGGGAAGCCAGATTCACTTAACAACCATGTTACTAGACAACTGCAATGATTCACTTCACAACTGTCGCAAAAAAGGTCGTAACATGGGGCAAAACTCACTTAACAAATGTTTCACTGCACAACATAAATGTCGGGCTCAATTGTGGTTGTAACTCGAGGATTCAAGTTACAACCTGTATTCTGCTCCAGAATGGACAGCTCAAATTTCCAGTCTACACAGGTACTGTAGGATTTCTACCTCCTGTGATGGGAGACAGATGAGATAAAAATACAATAAATACTGGAGAAAAGGTATCCATAAATGAAAGTGCTGCTGTGATTCTATCAGGTACAGGCAAATGATAAATGATGTGCGAATCTAAATTTTAATGTGTGGGCTTTTTAGACGTTCTTGATTCTTGATGATTCCTTGGATAGGGCCTTGCAGTTTTCTTAGCAACCTTTTCAGAAATGGGTCACTATTGTCTTTGTCATAGGCCAAAGCCTCCCAGTTGGCTTTCTACTTAAGACGGGGTAGAATTCATGGTTTCTAATTCAGAGCCTTTAACCACTAGAATCCCAATTTTGTGCTTTATGTGCAAGAGAGAAAAGAAGAAAAAATTATTGCATGCGGCTAATAGTTTCAGTTTTTCCCTTCACTGTTTATGGAATTCTGCGCTGTTTGGAGAACCAACAAATCAGACCACCAGCTGGCCCTTCTTCCGCCTGTTTTTTGGGCTGTTGGCTGTTTTTTTGGTGAAAAACAGCCTGAAAAAGGCTCCCCAATGGCCTGAAAAGAACCTGAAAACCGCCTGAAAAACAGGCTGGTTTTTGGGCTGTTTTCAGGCTGTTTTTAGGACCAAAATTGGCCTGAAAACGGCCTGAAAAACGGCCTGAAAATGCCCCCAAAACAGACCAAAAAATGGGCAGGAGCGGGGCCAGTCAATGATGGGATTAGCCCAACCATCCTACCTGTTCCTTTGAGGCGAGTGGCTTGGAGGTGGGGCTGGGTGTGATGAGTGACATCACCCACCCAGTCACATGACCAACTGGCCACGCCAGAGAACCGGTTGTTAAAAAATTTGCAGCCCACCACTGGACATATCCAGGGATTTTATAATGTTTTGATTTTTTTAAAATCCATCTTTGATTTGCTATAGACTTTTATGCAGGACAATAATAGATACAGATATATATATCTACAGAGAGAAATCATCTGTCTATTCTAAACAGGGATGTTTTATGATTGTGCAGCATCATTCTTGATTCCATTTTGCTTAATTTCTTTTGAAGATCAGCCTTGGATAGAAGTGAACATTGAAATTCTGTGTTCGGAAGAAAAATAAGCTGTCTGATAGCATCTGAGGTGGCAGTAAAACAAAATTAGTATGAGCACAATGAAGGATGCCAGGCTCGTTATGAATTTAAGTTATCCTGTTTGTAACATATTAATTGTCAATCTCTCTTATCCTCTCTGCTAGGAAATTATGTAAAGCTCCTGGTGTACTTGTGTTATGAATACTAAAATAACAATTATAAAATGGAAGAATGGTGCTCTGGAAAAAAAGAGTGACAGAAAAGTGCTTTGACTACTTTATTTAGTAAGAAACAACCAACAATGGCTTTTTTAGAAGATCTTACAACATTTAGTGGTGCTCTTGTAGTTATGTGGAGTACCCTCAATTCAGATATTTTCTGTGACTGAAATTATAGCTAGGGTAGACCGATACTACAGTACACATTTCCTTTTAGGTTTCTTGGGCCTATTTGTACAGGTAGTCCTCAACTTACGACCACAATTGAGCCCTAAATTTATGTTGTTCAGTGAGAAATTTGTTGAGTGCGTTTTGTCCCATTTATTAACTTTTCTTGCCATATTTATTTATTTATTTATTTATTTATTTATTTATTTGGATTTATATGCCCCCATCTTGGGGGACTGGGCTTACACCAAAATATATAAACAATAAATACAACATTTATCAAACTATCTAATCCAATTATAATAAAATCTAATTAAAATACCCTTAAATTAAAATTCCCAACCCTGCTCAGTCCAGGCCGGCCTGTGCAAACAGCCAAGTCTTGAAATCACCGCGGAAGGATTGTTACGTGAATAACTGCAGTTGTTAAATTAGGAACACGGTGCTTAAGTGGATCTGGTTTCGCCTTTGATTTTGCTTATCAGAAGGTCGCAAGAGGGATCACAAGACTCTGGGACACTGCAACCATCCTAAATGTGAGTTGGTTGTCAAACATCTGAACGTAAATCACGTAACCATATGGGGATCCTACCATGATCATAAGTGAAAAACGGTCCTAAGTCTCTTTTTCAGTGAAGTTGAAACTTTGAATGGTCACTAAATCATTTTCATTTAACGACCCCATAATCCCTTGCGGGGTGGAGTCTGGGAAACTGAACAAAGCTAGCAGAGTGTTTTAATGGCCGGATGCCCTTCCTGTCACCAATGCGAAGTTTTGCTCAGTGTGCCCAGAGAGAGAAATATCTGCCTCTACCTAGGAGTGAACTCACAACCTCCTGATTGTGAGGCAAGCACTCCACCTCTAGGCCACCGCATCACTCTTTGAATGGTCACTAAATGAACTGTTGTAACTTGAGGATTATCTGTATAAATCCAGTTTTTATATCTGTGAGGACAGGGATACCCACCAGGTGTGTGAATGGGTGAGTGTTTTCATCACGTGTAGGAATGAATGTGCAAAACAGACAGAGCAATCACAGATGTCTACTGGACTGGATTATCCTTAGTAAGAAGAACTGAGTGGGAAGCATCCTAGACATTGGTTTGATTTTAAATAATATTTATCACAGCTTTCTTTTCAGTTATTTTTATTTCTGGAAAGTTACTTTTGAAGTAATGTTATCTGGAAAGGCAAGACAAAATAGTACAACCACTAGTAGTAACAATAACTTGTTTCCTTTTATGTTCTTTTGCTTGGAGAACAGAAGAAGGATTTTTTTGGAGGTCCACAAAAAGACTGTCTGACCAAAAATCCTCTTATACATAGTTATTGGTATAGATAGAGAGTGGATTTATGCATTGGTCTAAGCATAGTTTAATTATGGTTTGTTGGAAAAAAACACAGTTATGTACACATTAAATGATAAATCATAAATGACTGAGCACTAAGATGAAACAAAATAATAATAATACATTTTTAGCTTGATCTTTGTCAATCACTCCATAATGTTGCTTTAAGAAAAGTCTGTTTGCCTTCAGAAAATCCTCCCCTCTCCTTTATTTAAAGTTGAGCTAACTATATTTGAACTGCTGAATGTAATGATAGGTAACTCACTGTTTGCTGGTTCTGCTTCATGCTTATTTTCTGCTATTGAAAAATCCCCCTTCCTTTCCTTAGTTTTTTGATGAGAACTGCATGTGAAAGAGAAGAAGTATGCATTGTTGGACTGAAGCTTCCCTGTACAGGTAGTTCTTGACTTATGACCACAATTGAGCCCCAGATAGTGTTGCCCCATTTTATGACCTTTTTTGCCGCACTTGTTAAGGGAAGCACTGTGTTACCCCAGTCCTATAAAAAACAGGCGGACAAACACTGAGCCTCACAACAGCCATTCCAGGTGGAGGAGAATGTCTACCTCCCACAAAATATCTGAGGTTAAAACTCCCTAGCAAGAAACTGGGGCCTCTTTTGGAGGGCCAACCCGTGACTGAGTTGATGACCTTTACTATGGGGAATGGTCCCATGAACTTTGGCCGCAGTTTCTTGCTAGGGAGTCTTAACCTCAGATATTTGGTGGAAAGATAGGCCTTCTCGCCCAACTGGAATGGCCTTTGCGGGGCTCGGTGTTTGTCTGCCTGTCTCTTACAGCTCTGTGCCGCTGTTGTTGAATTAGGAACACAGTTATTAAGTGAATCTGGCTTCCCCGTTGACTTTGCTTGTCAGAAGGTCACAAAAGGTGATCAAATGACCCTGGGACACTGTAACCATCACAGATATGAGACAGTTGCCAAGCCCTGTCACATGTCCATAGGGATGCTGTAGCTGTGAAATACAGTCATAAGTCCAAAGGTGATTTTTCAAAAGGCAAATGGACTTTGCTTTCCTGGAAGACGTTTCGCTTCTCATCCAAGAAGCTGAGGAAGCTTCTTGGATGAGAAGCGAAACGTCTTCAAGGAAAAACAAAATCCAGCTGTCTTTTGACAAAACACCTTTGGGACAACCATAACCTGGACGACTGCAAATCTCCATAGACAGGCATAAGTCACCTTTTTCAGCGCTGTTGTAACTTCAGAAAGTCATTAAACAAATGATTATAAGTTGAGGTCTACCTGTATTTGCATGGTTCATGGTTTTAGGGAACAAAGACTTCATGAATTACCTTTTTCCCCTCCTCATCAAGATTTTTGAAATGATCCATCTAAGAAAAATTGGTTGTGACCATCTGGTATTCGTCATCAAATGATGTTTAGGGATATTCTTCATTAAACACAAGTAATTCTTGATTTAAAACCAGTCATTTAGCCACCACTCAGAATTATGACTGACTTGAAAAAGAGGAGTTATGACCCAGATTTGAAGTCCTGACATTTGGGCTCCTTCCATGGTGACATGACAGAACTTTAGGGGTTCAGCAACACATTTAGGGCTATCTGAAAATTCTTGCAGTCACATGACCATCAGTGGTGGGATTCAAATATTTTTGCCACTGGTTCAGTGGGCGTGGCTTGGTGGGCGCACTTTGTGTGCACCTGCGCACCAAATGCGGACTTTATGCAGGGCGCAGAGGCATTCTAACTCACCTCCTGCAAACCTGCATGATCCTGGTCGCTTCAGCAGCTGCCACGCGGTACTATTTTGTGCTGCGCAAAGCAGCTGCGCTTCAAATTCAGTGCATAAAGATGAGTATGGGAGCCTGGGCGGGTGGGTGAGCCCAACAGCAGAGCAGCGGAAAGAACCGGTTCGGTCTCCGCTGCTCATCGCTGCTGCCGCCTTGCCAGAACCGGGCCAAATTGGTAGAATACCACCACTGATGACCATGTTTTATCATGGTTTTGCCAAAAATCAACACTTCTGGTTTTTGGCAAAAGCACACCCTTAATGAGCCATTGGTTCACTCAATGACTGCAGTGTTACCGTGTTTCCTCGAAAATAAGACCTACCCCGAAAATAAGACCTAGTGTGTTTTTGGGAGCCAAAAAAAAAATAAGACAGTGTCTTATTTTCAGGGAAACACGGTAGCTTTATGACTGCCATATTTGATTAATGACCATGGGGATTCTCAATCATGCAGGTCATGGTTGTCCCAAAGGTGCTTTTTCAGGAGGCAGCTAGACTTCCTGGTTTTTCTTTGAGGACATTTTGCTTCTCATCCAAGAAGAGCTGAAGAAGCTTCTTGGATGAGAAGCGAAACATCTTCAACGAAAAACCAGAAAGTGCAGATGCCTCCTGAAAAAGCACCTTTGGGAGAATTCGATTAATGACTTCTGCAGAATTGGGCTGATTACATGACGGACCATTTTACAACCATTAGGCGATATTGGGGGAGGTTCCATTATGTTCGTATGTCATTATGCCCTTGGTAGGTACAGATTTGCTCTGTTTTCTATTCTCCCATATCCTTATCACCATCCTCTCCTCCAAGGAGATTCCCGCTAATAGTATTTTTTCCGGCTCTCAGATTGAAAAACAGGAGATACAATGACAGGAATTGTGGAGGTGGAGGAAAAACCATCATGTCTGGTTGCACAAATCATCATGCATTGTACGCAAGTTAATTACGTATTTATTCTCTGTGTTGGCTTTTTCCTTCCCGCACCTACACCTTTATTCTGTTTTTTTCTCTTCCCCCCTGCTGTTGACATCCAGCTTAATCTGCTTCTTCACCTCTTCCCTTGAGGCAAGATAGTTCTTCAGAAAATCTTCTTTACATAATATGTGGAAAGACTTGGGAGGGACAATGACTAATTCATTTTTCCTGCTGCCGACTTCCTGATCCACTCCTGGCAATCCACTTTATAACTTTTTTCCTTACATCAGACTTCAAATGCCTCCCTTGGCTTTTACATACCCTTTTCTCATAAATCTGTGACTTACGACAGTGGTTTCTTAGACAAAACAAAGCATTCCCGAATGTTCATAAAATGAAAAACAAACCTTCGTTAACTATTTTATTGGCTTGGTTCACACATCAGACCAAACCATAATGTGGGTTTTCCTTTTTCTTTTGAAGAGTTTGTGTGATGTTTCCACTAACTTCTTGTCGCTTAATATTATGTATGCGCCAGACCTTTTTGACATATTCAATGGAACAAGGCTAAACCGTTCCTAGCTTTTTCGCTTAGCCTTATCTATGAACTCAGCCATTGAACTGATCCATGCAGAAAACCTTTCAAAATAGCGCAGAAATCATTCCTTGATCTGCAGACGGAAAGGAAGTGATTCAGACCTTAGTCTTTGGTCTTTTTTCTTTTGCTTTTCTCTACTCACCATCTGGCCTTGTTTGATTGTTGATGGTATAAAGATAGTCAAAATGTCTATATTTAAACTAAGGCTGTAGACAAACTTATTTATATGCCTTGGATTCAGCAGAGATTTGTTCCCGCCTCCTGAAGGAAATTATGCATAGGTTGAGGCTGGACTGCACCCCATCTGAGTTTATTTGGAGAAAACATTGAAGTGAGTCTTAAAGATTCTGAGCTTGTAAGCTGGAAAGCTGATAGCCTGGGTTTGAGACCCGAGCATCGCACAACTGGGTGAGCTCCTGTTCCTTGCTTTAGCTCCTACCTACCTAGTAGTTCGAAAACATGCAAATGCGAGTAGATAAATAGGTACCACTTTGGTGGGGAGGTAACAGCGTTCTGTGTGCGGCCTGGCAATAATCATGCTGGCCACATGACCACGGAAAGAATCTTTGGACAACAATGGCTCCCTCGGCTAAGAAACGGGGATATCCCACTGTTGGAAACAATTGGACAGGGGAAACCTTTATTTTGACCTTTAGGTCTGAACAATTGAGTGGGACAGTCTCATGCTTTTGCTGGCAAACTTGCAATTTGTGAAGCCCTTCCAACTCAAGTACAAGGGGTCCTTGATTGATGACCATTTATTTAACAAATGTTTGAAGCGACAACAGTGCTGAAAAAGGCATCTTGTGATCATCCTCACACTTATGACCATTGCAGCATCCATACAGTCCCTTGTTTAAAATTCTGGTGCTTGGGGAACTGCCATGTACTTTTGATGGTTGCTGGTTGGAAACATCCCAAAGTCACGTGATTTTTTTTTTATTATTACATTTATATGTCGCCCTTCTCCAAAGACTCAGGGCGGCTTACAATTTTTGGGATACAACCCAGTGTGCTCAGCAATAGCCTTCATTCCATTGTATATGCCTGCTTATTACTAAGCGGCATTTTACAAAGTCAGCTTATTGCCCCCAACAATCTTGGGTCCTCAATTTACCTACCCGAGAGGATGGAAGGCTGAGTCAACCTTGAGCCTGGTGGGATTCGAGCCTGCACTAATTGTAGGCAGCTGGAACTTAAGTGCAGGCATTTAACAGCCTGAGCCACCAAGGCCCTTTCCAGCCAGTCTCCAACAAGCAAAGTCAATGGGAGGAGTTGGAATCGCTTAACAACCACGTGATTCACTTAATGACCACACTGATTTCCTTAACAGCTGCAGAGAAAAAGGTTATTAAAAAGCAAGCACGACAACTTAGCCTCACTTAGCAACAGAAATTATGTTCCCAATTGCGGTCGTAAGCTGAGGACTACCTGTAGTGCATTCACTCCAATGTGGATAGGGCATTGAAATGTCTCTCTTATTTTTGAGGGGGGTCTTTTTTTTTTTTTGAGCTGGTATTTCCAAGGATGGAGTTTTGCAAAACCTTGCTGAAATATTGTGCTACAAAAGAACGCGCTTTCTTTTCCATTCTTTAATTGGATGTCATTTACATTTTTCTTTCCTTCCCTTTGTACTTTGATCTGCTGCTATTAGAATTTCAGTCTTTTTAAAATCTTCTTGTCAGGTTGATATTTTAGAGCTTTGAGTTGCTTATTGTCCCCATTGCTTCCCTCCCCTCCCTTCCTTTTTTTTAACACCTCAGTTTTCCAACATTAAAAGATTTGGCAGGGAGATGACGTGAGAGGTGATGAAGCTTATGCTAAATTAAAACAGAGCAATACTTTAAAGTGTTTTTTTTTTCATGACTTTACCTGAGAGGCGTAGATCGATGTGTTCCAACATATCCTATTTAATGTTCTGCAGTAACGTGAAAAAACCATGAAATAGTTTGGTTGAGAAATAGAGGCAAAACAAATTCAGGGATATGGGAATTTTGAACCTGGTTGTTCCTCTGGAGAAATCGAGGGACTGGATCTGCCAGAAGACCTGCAAAAGTTCCAGAATTCAGTTTATTTAACACGAGCTAACAGTATCAGCTAGCTTTTATCTGATCTCTCTCATGTCCCTGAGCATCAGAGGAAGTTTTGTGTAGAAAAACTGCTGACATAGCTTGTTGCAAAATAAATCCTCTGGCGTGACTGTGGTTTTGTGAATCATTTACCTCTTAGTCTTTGTGCTCCTTATCTGTAAACTGAGTGTTGCAGAATACAGGTAGCCCTCGACGTATGACCAGAATGGAGCCCAACATTTCTGGTGTTAAGTGAGACGATTGTTCCAGAGTTGGTATTCAGCAGGTTCTGACCGGTTCTGGAGAACCAGTAGCGGAAATTTTGAGTAGTTGGGAGAACCGGCAAATACCACTTCTGACTGGCCCCGCCCCCATCTATTCTCTGCCTCCTGAGTCCCAGCTGATCGGCTGGGTCTTCTTTTGTTTCCCTGCTCAGGAGAACGGAGCTGGAAAGCAGGTTAGTGGGGTGGGGAGGGAATGGGGATTTTGCAGTATCCTTCCCCTGCCACGCCCACCAAGCCATGCCACATCCACCATGCCAACGTCACGCTCACCGAGCCATGCCCACAGAACTATTAAAATGTTTTGAATCCCGCCACTGGTTGGTTCAGCGAATTTTGTCCCATGTTATGACCAGTGGTAGGATTCAACCGGTGTAACAACCGGTTCGGTGAGCGCACGCTGTGCGCGTGCATGCTGTGTTTGAAAACAGCTCTAAAACATACCTTCTACAGCAGCTCGGTGAATAAAACAGCTAAGGCTCTGCCGCCTATCAGCTGGGCCTCAAGCAAAGGAAATATAGGACAGTCCAGCACAGGGGCAGGTAGGCAGAGCCAACTCATTGCCAGAGCTACCAGTTCGCCCGAACCGGTCCGTACCGACTGAATCCCCTGGTTATGACTTTTCTTGCCACAGTGGCTAAGTGAATCACTGCATCTGATAAGTTAGTAACGGCGGTTGTTAAGTGACTCGGGCTTCCCCGCTGATTTTGCTTGTCAGAAGGTTCGCAGTAGGCGATCACGTGACCTTGGCACACATCAACGGTCGTAAGTATGAACCAGTTGCCAAGCATCTGAATTTTGATCACGTGACCCTGGGAATGTTGCAAAGGTCGTAAGTGTAAAAAATGGTCATGAGTCACTTTTTTCAGTGCTGTTGTAACTTTGAACGGTCACTAAATGAAGTGTTGTAAGTCACAGACTACCTGTATGGCTATCGGATGCAAGCGGGGATTGAATTTGGCCCCCATCTTGTTTCTATTTCTTTCCCCCCCCCCTTACTTTGTGCTTGACAGTGGTTGGTGAGCTTCAGATTTTAATTAAAATCTGAAGCTCACCAACCATTGCCAAGCACAAACCCCAAACTCTTAAAAAGTACACTTCTGGGAAAGAATGAATAATTACAAGTGGAGATCAAGAGCATTTTGACCACTGGTTTTTATGTATACTGTTTTGTTGTTGTTTGGAGGTCTAATGAACTATTTGAGGACTTCCTGATATTAAAAATGGTCTATTCTACAACCACTTCTTCAAGTGCTTTAAAGCTGTGATGTGCGGAGCTACATGGAAGCAAAGCCAGTTTATTTAGTACTGAAATTTTGTCAGGTCTTCCTTTGTAAGATCATACTCAGAAGTATGAAGTAGAAGTATGAAGCAATAACATCATTACTCAGAAGTTCTCAGAAGGATCTGGCAGTTTTCTGAAGCCCATTGCAGCTGAGAAGGCTCAAATGGTTTTTCTTGGTAAAGATCAGAAACGGTAAAGTTTCTTACAGCTTGTTGAACGTCTCCAAAGTTTAATATGCAAAGTTTTTGCATATGAATGCAAAGTTTATTATTCTCTTCCCAACATGCAATGTTCTTTTTTCTTTGTTAGGCTCTTTTTAATTTGGTGTGTTGCCCAGAACTGCGATGGAGTTGGACAGCTTTATATATGTTTGATAAACAACGAAATAAATATGTGTCTTAGAAGGAGGTAATTAGAAAAAAGAAATATTCCCATTCTGTTCTGCGTTAGAGCACACCAGTTCAGAATGATTGCTTTTACTTTAAGCCTTTACAGCTTAAATGGTCAGCTGTAGATGGTGGATATTAAAGAATCAGATGGAAAAAATAACATTGATAATTGAACAATGGATTAAAAGAATAGTTTTAACTTATTTGTCCCCAACAAGCGTATATAATTGCCACACCCAAAAGTAATCATTTCAGTTTTGACTTTAAGCATATATGAAACAAATTTCCATTTTCCATTTGGAGAGAGAATTCTTGGCCAATTCTTGGCCAATTCTTGACCAAAGATAAAACAAAGGGGAATAACTCAGTTTCTCAAGCATAGTTACTTGCACTTGGTTTTATTGATGCAATGGCATTCCCACCCCCCACCCCAAAAAAACTGTTGTTTTTGACAAATGGATTATGTATTAAGCCAGTATTTATATTTATACTTGCATTGTTGAAGAGAGTAGAACTTGGTTTTACATAAAAATGCACAGAGGATAGGATTTGACTTAGAAATCTTTGGAATGAATATTTTATTTAAGGAAGTACTATTTATTCAGTTACTATCTTGCCTTTATTATTTCTACAAATAAGGTTGTGAATAGATCCAACACACCTTTCTCCTTTTATTTTCCCCACAACAACAACAACAACAACATCAACAATAACAACAACAACAAACCCGTGAGGTGGCTTGGGCTGAGAGAGAATGACTGGCCCAACATCACCCAATTGGCTTTCATGGCTAAGGTGAAACTAGAAATCACAGGCTCTTGCCTGGTGCCTTAACTACTAGACCAAACTGACTTGGGGAAGACTTTATGTACAACAGGTAATAGATGCTGCTTAAATTAATTTATGATCTCCAGCTGAGAGTTCAGTGGAACTATTCTGTATGCTAAATATACTGCATGTCATCCAACCATGGCATAAGATGTTGTGGCAAAAATAAAATAACTATACTCGGAGAGCTAGATACTCATAATAACTCCTGAAGAAACTAAACCTTTAGTTTAGGATAACTTTTGAGGAAAAAAAAACATTGAAGTGGTTGGAGATGGAACAATTATGTATTATGCCACATAGAATTATGAGCAACTGCTAACTTCAGAAATTCATAGCAAACTTCTCAGATCAACAGATCTCTTTTGATGTACATTAGTCCTTGAGGGACGACCATAATTGAGTCCAAAATACCTGTTGTTAAGTGAGACATTGGAGAGTTTTTCCCCATTTTACGACCTTCCTTGCCACAGTTGTTAAAGTGAATCATTGCAGTTGTTAAGTTAGTAACATAGCTGTTCAGTGAATCTGGTTTCCTCGTTGATTATGCTTGTCAGAAGGTTGCAAAAGGTAATCACATGACCCTGGGACACCATAAGCGACATAAATGTGAATACAGGCAGCCCTCCACTTACAACTGAACCCAAAATTTATGTTGTTAAATGAGAAATTTGTTAAATGAGTTTTGCCCCCATTTTATGACTTTTTTTGGCCACATTTGTTAAGTGAGTCACTGCAGTTGTTAAGTTAGTAATGTATTTAATTCAATCTGGTTTCATCATTGACTTTGCTTATCAGAAGGTTGCAAAAGGGGATTGTGATGACCCGGGCGTAGCACAAAAGCAACAAAATCACAAAAGGAGGTAAAGTCTAATTAATTCCTCCAACTTGGCCCCCAATGTCCAGTTATCAACGGCTGGAGAAAAAAATCTCCCAAAAACAGTTTTTAAAGGGAAGAAATTCAGTCTGAACTCAAAGTACATATAAATTATAAATAAAAACCAACACAAACCATGCTGCAGCAATTAACGAGACAGGGCAGGATAAGGAATTGCAGACTTCAAAAGATAACGAAACACACACAGTTGGGAGGACACCAGAACCCAGATAAGACTTGACAAACCAAAATAAATTCACGCTTTGCTTCCAGCAAGGTGCTCTGCGCGAACGCCCTTTTTAAATCCTGTTTTCTCAGCTGCAGCTAATGAAGGGAATCAGGGCCCTTTCCTTCCCCGTAACCCACGTAACTCACACTGCTCCTTCTCGCCCGAGCTGCTCCGAGCATCCAGAAGTGGGAGGTGCTCGGAGTCTCGCAAAGCAGGCTGGGCAAATTCTTACTGGGACGCTCCTCCTCCTGGAACTCCACCCCAACGCCCCAGTTTTTTGCTCAGCCTCGTGTGGTAGTCGGGCGGGCAGAAATCTTTTCCTCAGTACTCCCTCTCCTTGCCCTTAGCTTCGTTCGTCCCTGATGGCTTCAATTAACACCTAACCATCGGGGATTGCTAGGCAGGGAGCCAGCACAGCGCTCTGAGGCGGCTGCCTCAGAGGCTTATCTTCCCGATCGCTCGCCGGCTGGGAGCGATCGCAACAGCGTTCTATCCTCCGCTGCATCTGGAGCTTGTAGGCTCGCTCCCGCGCGGGGCGGCGATCCCGGAGCCTTATCTCCGATCTGCAGGTGCTCATTATCAGGAAGGGGTGGTATTCACTACCCGCCGCCTCCCATTCGCTCCACCTGAGCGTAGTCCACGATTGCGGCTGGAACAACTTAGCGTGCCGGGGCGGTTTCCCTTTTTGGGGGCCGTGCATGCGTAACTCCCAGGTGGCCACGAGGCGGTGGCGCCATTTTGGAAAGGCCGTGTGGTGTGTTTCCTCTTCAGGCCCTTCAGCGCGCCACAGCCCCACAAGGTTTCCCTTTTTGGGGACTGGGGACACCATCCACCCCCTCCTTCTTCTTCTCCTCCCTATCCACCCTTAGGCTTCCCTTTTTGGGGGCTTGGGTCGGCAGGCCTTCACTGATTAGGTTTCCCTTTTTGGGGGCTCGTGTCAGGCCACATTGATCACTAAACCTATTCTCCTGACTGTTGACAGGCCTTTGCAGGTTACTTATAACCCACAGGGAGGCTCTGGGTTTTCAGTGCTGCAGTCCATACACCTTACAGATTGGCCATAGCAATATAACAGTATTTGGAATATTATCGAAATACTACTACTACTACTACTACTACTACTAATAGTAATAATAATAATAATAATATTAATAGGAAGACTGGATATTATCATTCAGGTCATCACCTTAGCGCAGGTCACTAAGTGAGTCAACCACCGTCTTTCTGTTCCACGTCTATACGAGATGGCCAGCGACCAGGGGTCTTGACCCGTTATACCATCCTCTACCAGATCCTCTCGGGCAGCGGAGAAGGATGCACATAGGCGCCACCAGGCCCTGGAGAAACTGGTGCGAAAGCGCACCAGGGAATCTGAGCCAGCTCTCCCTCCCCGACTTACCGCCACCCGTTCTACAAGCCCCCCTTCCGCCGTTCTGGATCTCTCCATCCAAGCCAGAGGGAGCCTGCACAGACCGATCCATCAGGAGGCTTCGGTGTCCGACCTGCCTCTGCGTAGGTCCCCTGAGGCGACATTCACACCCACAGCGGCGGGCCTACGTTCAGATGATGACCTCCCGGACGAAATACCAGCCAAAGTGAGATCATGGATGGAGCTGGCAATCAGGAAAGGCATTGCCTTGGGCGTGCAGCAATCTCTTCGTACCAACCAACCTTCCATTGCACCAGATTGCATGTCACTGTCAGGCCGCTCCATGAGTATTGTGGAACAACAGTATCACTCAGCTTCCCCCCAAAGGGAGTTTTCTAACCCTTGTATCCCACCACCACAGGGTATACAGGGGATGGGGGACCAGGGTGACTGGATGGATCAGGACACCAAGTCACTTCACAACCTTCTGGATGCTCGGAGCAGCTTGGGGGAGAAAGGGCATTGGTACTTACCTGATATGTCCATTCTCCATGAGCTGCGAAGAGCATCCAGCCCTGCCCCTTTTCCGTCTGAGGGGGGTTTGCTCCGGCCAAACGTTTTTTTGTAGATAGGTGAAGTATAGGCATGTTTGCCACTTCGACTTCGCCAAAACTGGGGCGTTGGGGTGGAGTTCCAGGAGGAGGAGCGTCCCAGTAAGAATTTGCCCAGCCTGCTTTGCGAGACTCGGAGCACCTCCCACTTCTGGATGCTCTTCGCAGCTCATGGAGAATGGGCGTATCAGGTAAGTACCAACGCCCTTTCTCTGTTCCTCCCTGCGTGCCCTAGGATGAAGAGAGGGTTGCCCTGGGTCTTCCTCTGAATGTCCAGCCGGACTGTGCCCTTCCCCAGTTTCCTCCACAGCCACTGGAGCCACACTCCCACTCCCTGTCAGCTGCTCAACCTCCCCCTCAGAATCAGATTCCAACATGGGCATGACAGGGATCATATGACTTGGGACACTGCAACCCTCATAAATATGAGTCAGTTATCAAGTATCCAAATGTAAAGCATGTGACCATGGGGATGCTACAACGTTCATAAATGTGAAAAATGGTCATTAGTCACATTTTGGCCTAGTGGTTAGAATGCAGTATTGCAGGCTAATTTAGTTCACTGCTGGGAGTTCAATCCTCACTGGCTCAGGGATGACTCAGCCTTCCATTCTTCTGAGGTCGGTAAAATGAGGACCCAGATTGTTGGGGGTGATAGGCTGACTGTAAACCATGTAGAGAGGGTTGTAAAGCACTATGAAGCGGTACATAAGTCTAAGTGCTATTGCTGTTCAGTGCCATTGTAACTTCGGACAGTCACTAAACAAACTGTTGATAGTCAAGGACTATCTTTAGTTGCTAAACATCTGAACTTTGTTAACATGACCTTGGGGATGTTACGACGGTTGTATGAAAAACAATGCTAAGTCACTCACATTTACTCCCATTTTGTGTTGGGTCTGGAGTTCTCATTTGATCCTGACTTGAGACTTGAAGGGTTAACATATCATTATTCCGCTATGATTAAAAAAATGAAAAATCTTCCCTTGCAACAGGGAGTTCTTGAACTCTGGATGACTTAAACATTCTTAAAAATCTTGGCTAGTTAAGCTTTTGTTCCTTCTAAGATTTTAAATACATAGCTCATGTTGGGAACATTTTCCCGTGGCATCATTATCCAAACCAATAACATATTTGAAAATTACAGGGTATAGATTAGGGCTTGTTATCTTGGTTTCATAATTTAGTTGGGGTCAAACTAGAAAGGAGAAAGCTTGGGAGTGGGAGACGAAGGAATTGTTTGTGTGTCCATGGGTTCCCACACTTGGGTGGAGTAGGGGACCATGCAAGCTAAGCACAGATGTTCGCAGGTTCTCCAGCTGTTCGGGTGTGACTTAATGGAACTCATGAACTACAGTTTGAGAAACTGTTCAGAAGGCTGTGATACCCCTTTATCTTTATAATAGCTTCCAGGTTGGTCTTCGCTTCTGACGTGAGCAGCTGTGCAATGCTATTTCAGCGTTATTTACAATCAGACTGAGATTACACTGTCTTGCTCTCCTTACCCTAAACTGACATAATTCATGTTTTCCCTTACAAAATGACCAAAATAAATTTGGAAAATGACTGCCTTCAAAGGTATTGGTTTGGCATAACAATAATACATTTCCAGATGCCCCTTTTGGGCAGGGCTGCAAAGCAGAAAGAATTTTCTGCAGTTACATCTGGGTATGTTGACTCCCTTCCTGCTGCTTATGAACAGTGCTCATTTTTATGCACCCTTTGCATAGAGTGTTTAATTAAAAGTAGAGCAACTTGCAACACAGAAGTGCATCTCTAGATTTCCACCCCCCTCCAGTCCCTTTTCTTACAGAATTAAAAAGGAATAAGCATCTGATGTGCTATTTCAACACAAGTATATCATTCTTCTTTTTTTTAAATCCATAATTTTCCATGTTATGTGTGTTGCATAGTATAAAAAACATTCTTTTCTTTTCAAGAAAAATCTCAGTCAAGGCAATATTCGGTACTTTAATATTTTGATATCTTGATGTGAGCAACAAAAATGATCAGAGGGTTCAAACTTTTCCTTTATAAAGTAAGACAAATGATTGGAGTGTATTAGCTTATTCGTAATACGTGTTTGAACCTTGTACGTTGATATGGCCTACAGGCTAATCAATCAATCAATTAATAATAATAAGCTTGGGGAAAAGGGAGGTAGAAAAAGGAAATCGTTGAAGGTATAAAATCATGGAGAAAGTGGACAGAGAGAAGCTGTTTCATTTATTCAAAAAATTAGAATAGATGATGTTGACAATTTATTTAAATAATATAAGTTCAAATAAAATAAAATAAATATAAAGTGTTGCCTCCCACAAAGTATGTGATTCTGGAACGTTTGCCGATATAAAAAAAAAGAATAGCATAAAAATTAAATACAAGTAGATCAATATGAAAAACCATAATGAATTTAGGAGCCCTAGTGGTGGAGCGGTTACAGTGCCGTACTGTGGGCTAATTCTACCCACAGCCAGGAGTTCAATCCTGACCGGCTTGAAGTTCAATCAGCCTTCCATCCTTCTGATGTTGGTAAAATGAAGATCCAGATTGTTGAGGGGCAATATATAAACTTTGTAAACTACCCAGAGAGTGCTGTAAAGCACTATGGAGTAGTATATAAGTCAAAGTGCTATTGCTATTGCTACAAGCACCGTGAGTTTTGTATGACCAACACAACAGAATGGGCTCGTCTAACAATATGGTCCATGGGAGAAAATCATATTTTCAAAGCTCTACAAAGGCTAATAAGATTGAGGCTATGTAAAAACCTTCAGGGAATAGAGGGGTGGGGGAGCTTGTTCCAAAAGATGGGGGCAGCGTAGAGAAAGCACATCTCCTCCTTTAGGGGTACATTGCTTAAAAGAGAAATCTGGAACATGTTTACCTTCTGTAAGAGCTGTGGTGCGCAGTGGTGAGAATGCAGTACTGCAGGCTACTTCTGCTGATTGCTGGCTGCCAGCAGTTTGGCAGTTTGAATCTTGCCAGGTTCAAGGTTGACTCAGTCTTCCATCCTTCTGAGATGGGTAAAATGGGGACCCAGATTTTTGGGGGCAATATGCTGACTGTAAACTGCTTAGAGTGGCTGTAAAGCACTGTGAAGCGGTATATAAGTCTTAAGTGCTATAAGTCTATTGCTATAATCTAATTGGATGTGCAGTGGTAACTGGAAATACAGTAGGCAGACCTGCAAGTAACCCAGCTCGGTGCCATGTAGGACTTTGCAAGTGATAACTTTGTAAGTGATAACCAGCACCTAGAATTGCACCTAGAAGGCTAATGGAGTCAATGCGCCTTGCAGAGTAGTGGTATTGCATTGGTCCACTGACTGTACTCATTCCTACTACATCACTATATTTTGTACTTCTTGTAGTTTCTGGTTAGTTTTGCAGGGAAGCCCCATGTAGAATGCAGGAACCCAACCAGCAGGTGACTAGGGCATGAGTGATCATGAGGGTGGGTCCTTTTTCTGACCCAGAAAGTTGTGTGAGGACACCCCTGGTTACATCTTTTTCCTGCTCTTCAGGTAGGAACTGTAAGTCCAGGAGATTCTCCAGATTACACAAACAGCTCTGAGGAATTTTTAACTCCACGCCAACAGGGAGGTTCTTACCTAGTATTCTCATTTTAGATATTAAATAAATTGATGAGAGGGTGATGCCACAAAACAGGAGCTTGTGCTTCCCCCCAACACTGATTCAGAGCTCGCTCTAGAGAAGGACACCACCTGCTTTCCCATTGGCTTTGCTTGTCAAAAGGTGAACACAATACCCCAGACATTACAACTGTCATAACTACATATGTCAGTTCCCAAGCAGCCGAATTTTGATCACCTGACTGTGGGGATGGCGCAACGGTCATAAATGGGAAAAACTATCCTTAAGTCACTCTTTTTCAGTGCCATTGCAACTTCCAGCGGTCACTAAACAAACGGTTGTAAGTCAAGAACTACCTGTATTTGATATTCCTTCTCAAAGAATATAACTTGGAAACAAGCACATTGCGAAAGTGAGAGAGATGAGGGAGGGAGGAGGGAGAAAGAGAGAGAGAGAGAGAAAGAGAGAGAGAGAGAGATTGACAGCAAGAGATTGACAGCTGAGAAGTAACAGCACATTCCATTCTTATCCCAAAATCTTGGAGAAAGTTTAGAATATTTTAAAAAATTAATGCTAATAGAAACTCTCGGAATAAATTAGAATATATCAAATGCAGCTTTGGATTTTAATACCAGTCTGAACTTTGGCCTATACAGCTGGACTAAATGGTCTTGAGCAAGTCTCCTTTCTTCACCCACAGATTTTCCTATTGCATGGATTTAATCAACACATCTCCTGTTTTCTCAGCCCAGTCTGCATCCTTGTTCGCTGATCATTGATATTCTCAAAAGGTGTACGGATTTAGCAGATGGAATCCCAGATGCATTTCTTCCTGGCTATTACAATGTGTCAGAATGGATTGTTAGATTCTCAGGTTGCGGAAATCTCCCTGCAAAACCTTAAAGTATATACTTGCTTTAATTTACAGCTGTGATTATTTGCAAGACTATTCCCTAAAAATTTACTTGTTGCTAACTTTTCTTCATGATACTGTTTGCAGATGATAATCCCCGTCTGACTAAGGTATTTTTTTTTCTTAGTAGAAAAAAGTCAAAGGACTACCGATTTAATTTGGGGTATGCAACATTACTAAAATTCTATTAAACTTTTTGCGTTTGCAGACAGCTAAGTTTGATTCTGCCAGGTTTTCTTCTGTGTGAATGTGTTGTATAGGTAGTCCTTGACTTACAACCACAACTGAGCTCAAAATTTCTCTTGCTAAGCGAAACATTTGTTAAGTGAATTTTGCCCCATTTTACAACCTTTCTTTTCACAGTTGTTCAGTGTGAATCACTGCAGATGCTAAGTTAGTAACATGGTTGTTAAGTGAATCTGGCTTCCCCATTTCCTATTTGCTTGTCAAAAAGTCACAAAAGGTGATCCCGTGATCCCAGCAGTGGTGGTATTGGACTGGTTCGGCCCGGTTCTGGCAAGCCGGTAGGAGCGATGAGCAGCGGAGACCGAACCGGTTCTCTCCACGGCTCTGCTGTTGGGCCCACCTGCCCGCCTGGGCTCCCATACTCACTTTATTATTATTATTATTTAAAAAATAAACTTTATTAAAATTAAAAAGTATTTATACATTACCAAAACATTTAGTTAAAAACAAAACCAAGATGAAAGAACATATCTAATAAGCATAAAACGTGTAAATATACATTTCTAGTTGCTTAAACGGTGTATTTCTATCAGACTATTTTCTAATACTTATCTCCTCTATCTGGTTAATACTCCTATTATAACCTCTATATATTTTCCCTTCCCTATCTATTCATTCGCTGGTTTCTATCTTTTATCCAATTATACCAGTTTTCCCAAACTGTAAAATATTTTGAGTCTTCCTTATCCTTTAGCTTTTGAGTGAGTTTATCCATTTCCGCGCAGTCGTAGATCTTCTGAATTATCAAAGCATCTGTTGGCATTTGATCACCCTTCCAATATTGTGCTAAAGCTATTCTTGCTGCAGTAATTATATTCTTTTGCGAATTCACCTACTCACTTTTATCTGCTGAATTTGAAGCGCAGCTACTTTGCGCGGCACAGAATAGTGCCACGCGGCAGCTGCTGAAGCAACCAGGATCATGCAGGTTTGCAGGAGGCAAGTTAGAACACCTCTGTGCCTGCACAAACGCCTCTGCGCCTGTGCAAAGTGCGCGTTTGGCACACACGTGCACACAAAGTCTGTGCATGCGTGCAAAGCAGGCCCACCAAGCCACGCCCACCGAACCAGTGGCAACAATATTTGAATCCCACCACTGGATCCCAGGGCACTACAATGGTCATAAATGTGAGCCAGTTCTTAAGTGTCTGAATTTGATCATGTGACCATGGGGATGATGTGGTCATAAGTCACTTTTTTCAGTGCCGTTATAACTTTGAATGGTCACTAAATGAACAATTGGAAGTTGAGGACTATCTGTGTTATGTGGTGCATATCCACAGGGTAATTTTGTTACAGTGCAAGGCAATTTTTGCTCTGCCTGCCTGCGGTGCCATGTTTTCTACTGATGGTTTTTTTCATTTGAAAAAGCAACATGTGTAACACATATGCATATCAATCATACTATTAAAATCTTGAATTTTTCCATAATTACCTACCTACTCTTACTTAAGGAAGAATCTGTTAAAGAATGCATTTATTTTAGTCTAAAATCAGATATTTAAAGCTGTAATCTAAAGTTTTCCATAATAAATCTTAGACACTGTAGGTATGGAGAATAGTATTGGTCTTTGTTCAGTTAGTTGTGAAGGAACAAGTGTGTGTTTGTGAGGGTTTAAAGACTCCCACTCAGATTGCAATATAAATGACGATATCAGACTGGAACCTGTCAACCAGGTGAATGTAATATAATTTTAGTTGTCATTTTTCTTCTCCAAAATTCCATTGTAGAGCTTAATTATTTTATTATATTAGGCTGTGATCAATTCTTCCTTCTCTTGTTGATATAATTGCCCTTATCTATGGCCATTTTTCCCTGTTTTATATACTAAACAATAGTATCCTAATAGTGAATTCTACTACTAATCGTTCCTTTAGTTTCCTTTCCTTCTGTGATGACCCGGGGCATGGCACAAAGACAACACAGTCACATAAGTAAGAAAAGTCCCTTTAATACCTCCAACTTTGCCCCCAATGTCCAGTTACCTTTGGCTGGAGAAAAAACTCTCTCAAGAACAGTCTTTAAGTGGAGGAAATTCAGTCCGAAAACAAAGTACATATAAACTGTAAATAAAAATGCACACAAACCATGCTGCAGCAATTAACTGAACAGGGCAGTATAAGGAATTGCAGACTTCAAAGGCCAACAAAACACACACAGTTGGGAGGACACCAGGAACCCAGATAAGCCTCGACAATAATAGATAACTCACAATTTGCTTCCAACAAATTGCTGTGCGCAGCTTCCCTTTTTAAACACTGTGTTCCCAGTTACAGCTAATGAAGGGAGTCAGGGCCCTTTCCTCCCCCGTAAGCCACACAACTCATGTTGCTCCCTTCTCTGTTCCTCCCTGTGTGCCCTAGGATAAAGAGGGGGTGGGCCTGGATCTTCCTCTGAATTCCCTCTCCCCTGCTCTGCCCAGCCAGACTGTGCCCTCCCCAGTTTCTTCCACAGCCAAGGGAGCCACACTCCCACTCCCTGTCAGCTGCTCAGCCTCCCCCTTGGAGTCAGATGATACCTTCTTCTTCAACAGATAGAGTTAAATTTGGACTAGAATTTCATTTAAATTTGTTTTGGAGTAGAAACCTCCAAGGTCCTTCCAACCTTGTGATTGATTCTGTGTTCTTCCAATCATTGTCAATTTTGTGTCTAACTGGAACCTGATAATTTTGTGCTGGAAATCACACTTATAATTAATTTGGTCTCTGAGGATTTTGTGTAGTATCATGGAAGCAGGCAGGTTATTCTTTGGGAGGGCATTTAAATCGTTATTATTATTTATTATTATTATTTATTCGACTTGTATGCCGCCCTACTCCCTAAGGACTCAGGGTGGTGAACATTAAAACAGAGCAAATTTACAATAAAAAACTATTAAATAAAACAAGTCAAATACATTAAAACATTAAAAATTAAATAACCCTAAAACCCCACCCAGGTCATTCCAGGCCAGCCTGTTGAAACAACCAGGTCTTCAGGTCTCGGTGGAAGGAGCGGAGGTCAGGGGCCAAACGGAGATCCATGGGGAACTGATTCCAGAGGCGGAGTTCATTTTGCCCCATTGAGCCTGCCACTCTTTGGGGCAGTGATGGGGCACTGGGCAGAAAAAGAGGTGCCTAATGTGTAATAGGTAAGTTTTTGCAAGAATCCTGGAATTATTCTGGGAAAAATGGGAAATTACTTAGTCCTAGGACAAAGCAATGGCTGATGAATGTTAAATTCATATCATCTGGGGAAGTCCTGGAGAAAACCAGGTTCAATAGATTTCTAGTTTCATTTAAGTGAGAGAAGAAAACATCACACTACAGATAGTCCTTGAGTTACAATCAATCATTTAGTGATCATTCAGTGTTATGGCACTGAAAACAGTGACGTACAACCAGTCCCATCATTTACGACCATTACAGCCTCACTGTGTTCACATGATCCAAATTCAGGCACTTGGAAACCATCATGTATTTGTCTTAGCCATGGTAAAAAGGTTGAAAATCATGTAGCATTTCAGGGTTGTGTGATTTGCTATTTGCAACCTTCCCAGCCAGCTTCTGACAGGCAAAGTCAGTATGGGGAAGGATGCTGGATTCACTTAACAGCTGCTTGATTCAGTTAATGCCTGCAATGCTTTGCTTAACAACCATGGCAAAAAAATGGTCAAACTGGGCGCAACTTACTTATAAATTACTTGACTTAGCAATGGGAATTCTGGTCCCAATTGTCATAAGTTGAGGACTATCTTGTCATAGATCAGGGGTGTCAAACTTGTGGCCTGCGGGCCGGATGCGTCACGCGTTGGCCATGCCCATCCCCGTTTTAGCGAAGGGGGAAAAGGTTGCCATATGTCATGTGATGATAACGTATTGTTGCGAGTTTTTTTTTTAATTCATATTTATATGCCGCCCTTCTCTGGAGACTCAGGGCGGCTTACAATTTTTGGAACACAAGCCAATGGGCTCAGCAATAGCCTTCATTCCATTGTATATGCCTGCTTATTACTAGGGCTTTTTTTGGCCCCCCCAAGTGGCATTTTTACAAAGTCAACTTATTGCCCCCAACAATCTTGGGTCCTCAATTTATCTACCCCGGGAGGATGGAAGGCTGAGTCAACCTTGAGCCTGGTGGGATTCGAGCCTGCACTAATTGCAGGCAGCTGGAGCTAAGTGCTAGGCGTTCAACAGCCTGCACCACCAAGTCTCTTTGACATCCCTGTCATAGATGAAGGGATTTTTTTTCTTTGGGTCTGGGACTGATGTGTAGGGCTGATATGCACATTATTTTTACAAGCATTACAATTAGAATTCTATTAATATCCAGAACAAGGATCAATCCGTTTAGAATGTTTTTATAAAGGGGGTATTTATTCTGAACTACTTTGACTTAACCAGCAGTGAGAAACATGGTGTCCTTCGAATTCTGGTGTTTCAACTTCCATCAACCCAAGCCACAATAACTATTGCTAATGAAGTATAGGAAGCATTGTTCAAAATGAAGGACAAGAATGTAAAGCAGTGTTGCTCACCTGTTTCAACTTTAAGATGGGTGAACCTCAACTCCCAGAATTCCACAGCCAGCATATGCTTGTTTCTATCTAAGTTGAGACCATGAGTTGTAGTCCCCTGCTGCCCGCCCCCTTTAGTCATGAAGCCAACTGGGTAACCTTGGGCCAGTCACAATTTTAGGAAAGAGGCAGTAGCAAACCACTTCTGAAATCTTGCTTCCCCTAAAACTTCAGGTACTTGTCCAGGAGTCAGCGCTGATTTGAAGATTCTCCTCCCCCCAAATTCAAGTTAGGTTTAGGGAAAATGTGTCTTCTTGACCTTCCTTCTTTCCTTTGCTTCCTCTTTTGGCCTATAGTTCTCACAATCCTTTACCAATAGCCACCAGGCTTGGAACTAAAAAGATTTTTGAGGGTAGTGGTGGTTGGGGCTAAAAAAATGCTTTTGTTTGTCAGAACAAAGCAGTCTGACTTGGGTGTGCTGTTTGCTTTAGTCGGCCTCCATATATTGCTTTTGTTCCTTGGACCCTAAAGATACCTATTTCCATGTCACGTTTGACAAGCCTTGATTATTAAATTGAACATTGCTCGAGCTCAATATACAGTTGGGAACTTTTGGAGCTGAAGTCCTAATAACATTGGAAGGCACCAAGCTGAGGCCTGTGATAGGATTAGAACTAGGTAATTGATGTGAAAGTTCTTTAAATACCTGAAAGAGCCATAGGCATGTGACATGGCTGGTTTTCTTGCAGCCAGCCTATCCTTTGCTTTATGGTGTAGTAATAATTCCTCATGCGTGGTGAGCCTTGCATAAACAAGACCAATAAATTTGCGCGTGCATTTGTTTGGACGTTCTTTGGCAATGCCGGGTGGGTTTCTTATTTTCACGCTTGATCCCTTGCTAAAATGAACAATGCTTGCTTACCTGCCAGAAAGAGGGACGGTTAAAATGAGCCTGTGCTGGGTTCCCCATCGGTGTATGATCAATTGCAGGTTTGCCTGTAAGGAGAGCATTGTTAGTTAGCATCCTGGCACCATGTTATTTCTTCATTTGAACTCTAGTCTCTGATTGCGCAAAGAAGCAGTGATGGATATTGACTAAACTGATCTTGACTGTATGTTTAATCACAGTACAGAGTGAGGGAAGTGGATAATATTTCGGAGAGCAGCTACGGAGGGAATGGGGGTGGGAAGAACACCACAACAAAAGTAAACTGAGCCTTGGCAATCCTTTGGGGACACTGTCACAGTTTGTTATTGCATTAAGGTAGGAGGAGCTGCCAAGGAAAAACTGCTGTACAATTAAATGGGGCTGTTAACAGCCCGACTGAGTCAATTCATTAATGACAATGGATTATTACTGCTCCTGCTATTCCCCCCTTTTTTTTCCTCCAGCTCTCCTGGGCTGAGGGTGGCTTAAAAAGACAAAGGTAGATGGGAAGGGAGGGGTCAGCATTTTGGGAGAAATCCCAGATCGTTTTCTTATTAGTATTTAAAGCAGGGTTTCTCCCATTTGGCAAGTTTAAGATGTATGGAGTTCAACTCCCAGAATTCCCCAGTCAGCATGGCTTTAGAATGAATAATTCTAATTTAGAATTTGGAATACACAGAAGTATCTGCATTGCTACGTCCTCAATGGTTCATATATTCTCCATGTGTTAATTAAATACCAGTACATAACGCTGAACATTCCTCTCCCAATGCTGAATTATTCAGTTGCTCAATACAGGTTAGTCCTTGACTTATGACCACAATTGAGCCCAAAATTTCTGTTGCTAAGCAAGACAGTTGTTATGTGAGTTTTGCTCCATCTTACAATAGCACTATAGCAATAGCACTTAAACTTATATATCCCTTCATGGTGCTTTACAGCCCTCTCTAAGCAGTTTACAGAGTCGGCATCTTACCCCCAGCAATCTGGGTCTTCATTTTACCCACCTCGGAAGGATGGAAGGCAGAGTCCACCTTGAGCCAGTGAGGATCGAACTCCTGGCGGTGTGCTGAATTAGCCTGCAATACTGCATTCTAACCACTGCACCATCACAGCTCTTACAACCTTTCTTGCCACAGCTGTTACATGGCAGTAGTAACAAGTTAGTAACAGTTGTTAAATGAAGCTGGCTACCCCATTTGACTTTGCTTATCAGTAGGTCACAAAAGTTGATCACATGACCATGGGACATGGCAACAGTCATAAATACATGCCAGTTGCAAAGCATTGAAATTTTGATCATGTGACCCTAGGGATGCTGCAATGGTCATAAGTGTGAAAAACATGCATAAGTCTCTCTTTTCAGTGCCATTATAACTTTGGTCACTAAACAAATGGTTACAAAAAGAGGATTACCTATATTCTGTTATGTTGCTTCCTGACAATCAGCTCTGGATCCTCTAAATTTTTATTAAAACTTTGATGAGACAAAGGGTAGTTTATCAGCCTTCCATCCTTGCAAGGTGGGTAAAATGAGGACCCAGATTGTTGGGGGCAATATGCTGATTCTGTAAACCGCTTTAGAGTGGGCTGTAAAACACCATGAAGTGGTATATAAGTCTAAGTGCTATTGCTATCAGAATGCCAATGATCCAAAACCAAGTGGGTTTTCTAACATGCTAGAACAACCTTGGCAATTTCAAGTAGAATTCTATCAATTTAAGTCCACATGTCTTAAATTTGTCAAGGTTGAGAAACACTGAAGTAGAGAACAGTGATGGTAGGGGGTATTGTTAATACCATATCTTTATTATTTATTATTATTTAATTAAAATGCTTACACACCGTACAATCCCCTGGAATGCATGAGGGCTATGCCTCCTTTTAAGCGTTGATGATTGTGCTAAACAAGCAGGAAGAAAGATACACTACATTAATGCAGGGATTCCCAACCCCTGGTCCTTGGTCCATGGCATGCAAGAACCCAAGCAGCTGAAACAAGTGGAGCCCCATCCGCAGGATGCAGGCAGCATGTGAAACCACGCCTCATCTGGTCCGCCAAAAAACCCTCTGTCCACGAAATTGGTCCCTGGTGTCCAAACAGTTGGGGACCACTGCCTTAATGGGTCAAATGATGTGGCTAATGTACTGATTTCTCTTGCTGGCTCATGCATAATTCTATGTATATGATTGAAAAAGGCCCCTATTCTTTATATATGTACCCTTTTCTCATACTCTATCCATACTATTGTCAGGGTTCCTGCGATTGCCCTAATTAAATCATGAGCCTTGTGCCAAGCTTCAAAAGAATCCAAAAGATTTATTAGGAGCAACATGTTGGCATTATCCTAGTTGAAGCCAACTCTGACACATGTGATTTACGGTCACCTGTGACCCTATTTCCCCCCCTTCCCCCTGGGTGTGTCATTAATCAGATTCTCCAACGAAGCATGTTCACGAAGCTCATTCAGGGAAGGAGGGGGCAGAAGATCTGGTGGCCTAGCTACAATCTTCGTTAGATAAGCATGGAATGTACTTCTGGTGCCCCCCCTTATGGCAACTTGAAAGCAGGCATAAGAATGCTTTACGAGTTGACAACTATATTGATTCCATATTTCTATTTTTGGACCAGAGGTTCCTTACAGCAGGAACTGTTTGTTTCCTCACCTCTCCGATAAATAATTCAACTAGTCTAAGCATCATAAAGGGATTATGATTAAAGTTATGATTATTTTCTTAACTCTTAGGGGTGGTTTCTTTATTCTTCATGTGATAGAATATGTGTTGTGGCAATTGGAATTATAATGCCCCAAGCGTATTTTTAGTGTACAACTATTTAACTTCTAATTATTAGGATCAAATGTATACATGGAAGTATGCTCTACAAGTAATTTTATATTGAGTGGACAAGACATAGATGGAAAGAAGCATTCAAAATCAGCCATGTGTGAAAGAGTTTGGCTGTGGAAATACTAGTAAAGTTCAGATATTTCAGAAAAACAAAATAAAAATAAAGTACAGCTGTTTTCCACAGATGTTGCAAATGGAAAATCAGTGGAAAAAAATTGAACTTCCCAGAAGAGTTGCCATTAATTCCTGATACATTTGAAATTACTTTGAAGGAGGTAGGGGAGACATTTTTCTTGCAAATCCTGTGTGTAAAATTGTTTCTGAACTGTAAGTTGTTAAGTTGGCTAGAGTAGTCCCAGAGCAAGATAGGCAGCAAATAAATTTAATAAATAAATAATTAACCACATCCCACGTACAAAAGCCGTTAAATATATAATGTGACTTGTTTACATACTGCACTAAATTGAAATGCAAATGGGGTTGGTAAATAATCCATGGCTTCTACAGCAGTGGACTGCAGATTGAACTATAAATTGTTACTGATTTCTAATTGTGCCTGTGACTTAGCACGACATGACAAATAGCATGATTTGTGCTTTCCTGAACGGTGAGCAGTGTTTTCCGCAACTTTTTAGTGTTTTCGCCACTTAAGCTCCCAAACATTCCAAGGAGTGCCAGGAAAAGTCAGGAAAAAAAATCAATAAATCAAGAATTGGTCAAGAACCAGTAAACAATCCATACTGGGAAGTCTATCATTTGAGCTACTTCTGGTGGAGTCAATGAAATATGGGTAAAACAGAGCACGACAAAATTAGTATACTTGCCCATAGTACATATTGGGA
Organism: Naja naja; assembly: GCA_009733165.1. NCBI lineage: Eukaryota > Metazoa > Chordata > Lepidosauria > Squamata > Elapidae > Naja > Naja naja. Next base: position 203,743,045 of record CM019150.1, on the reverse strand, counting down.
TAGGTTTGTTAAATAGAAACATGATGCCTAACCTGACAAAGCTGTATGTGGCTTCATGAATCATATCAGAGGTGCGGATATATTTCTAATTCACTCAGATTATTTTAACGAATCCGGAGGTTTGTTTGGAAGCTGCCTCAGTATTAAGTATCTGATGGAGTAGGTTGCTGAAAGTCACACGTGCACAAAATCTCGGTCTCTTTTTTTTTTTTGTAATTGCTTCTTGGTGCTTCAGGCTGCTTAATAGTAAGGGAGAATCGTAAACATAACATAAATAAGGCCAATTTTCGAACTGCAAAATTCCATTGCCAAGTAGTCCTTTAATTATCACTGCTAATAGCCACCATGAAAACAGTAGTAAATTGCATCAAAGGTTTATTGAGGGGATAAAAATGAATAAACAAAACAGCATGCCTTGGAGGCTTTTTTGCAAAGTTAAAGCAGAAGCAGAGTTTGAACCTGATAAATAGGTATTAATTGTAAGGTTTCCTTGGAGGACAAATCTGTCTTGCAGACTCTCTTTGGATGGAGGTCAAGCTGCAGTGCTTGAAAGAAAACCATCTAATTTTATTCACCAGTTACACGCTTTCAAGCAAAATAACATTATGGATTAATTTATTATGTTCTTAAAAGAAGTGGCGTTCAATCCTCAGACTAGATCTCAATCTATAATACGTGAAAATTTAATACCCGCATTAGTTTTAAAAGATGTGGGCCATCCATCTCCTTTTAAAAGGGCAGGATGCAGGATTCATTTGTGTGTTTGTCCATTTGTATTACAATGATGCATGTGTCATGGCGACCGCGATAGGTTTTTGCTGTTTGACATGACTAAACATAGAACGCGTTCATTTGCCATTGTGTAATGTGATACTTCACAATTGTGTTTACTTTTTATAGTTCAAAGCATTTGGCATCCCTCATCTCAGTAGAACTTCATTAGAACTTAGCCTGTAGAGTAGGTATGCCAGGAATATGTCCTGTATTTGCAGTGTTAACGTTTATGCGTGACTGTGACAGTGATTTGAATTTTAAATATTCTTAATCTATGTTCATTTGAATATTGATTTGGAAATTTGCAGCCTTTGAGTTATGAAGTGGATTTGAGGCATCTAACAACTTTCACTGGCACAATTATTATTTACTAATTATTTATTTATTTTGACTTGTATGCCGCCACTCTCCAAAAGGACTTGGGCTCACAGATAAAAACACAGAACAATAAATTATTTAAAAAGAAATTAAACTAGACAAGCCAAAATACAACTATAAAACCAAATTAAAATCGAATTTAAACCCCCCCCCTCTCCCCCAGGAGATCAGTCCAGCCCAGCCTGTAAAAACAACCAGGTTTTTAGATCGCGCCGGAAAGAGGAGAGATCGCGAGCCAGCCGGAGCTAAACGGGTAGCTGATTCCATAAGGTGGGGGCCGATACAGAATAGGCCCTTCCCTGGGTCACCGCCAGCTGACATTGTCGTGTGGACGGCAACCCGAGGAGTCCCAACCTGTGTGCTCGCACAGGGCGACCGGTATTTGATATCGGCAGGAGACGCTCCCGCAAGTACCCCGGACCCATGCAATTACCACAGGTACTTACAATTATAATTGGGACCAGAATTTTTCTTGCTAAGCAAGGTGGTTGTTGAGGCAATTGGACCTGATTTTCAACATTTTTGCCAGGGCCAAGACAATCCCTGCAGTTGTCAAGTGATTCCCATGGCTGTTAGTACATCTCGCTTTCCCCATTGACTGGGAAGATCATAAATGGTGATCACATGACCTCAGGATGCTGTAACCTTCATAAATCCATTCTGGTTGACAAGCACCCAAACTTTAATGATATGACTATGAGGATGCTGGGATGGTCCTAAATGCAAGAATTAGTTTCTAAGTCATTCCCCCCACCCCCGTGCCCTTGTAACTTGGAATGGCCGCTAAATGAATGATTGTTTAGTTGAGAACTTGCTACTGTGAGCACTTACTAGTGTGGCTTGTTACAGCAAGGGTTCTTTGGGTTGTAGCAGCCTTTAATTGTTTTCTTATAATGCGGTTCTTGGAATTTTGAATGACTGTTGATGCACTGAAGCTTTTATTAGATTTTGGATACCCTTAAAAGAAAGTGTTGCAGCTGTTGGCAGCCCCTAGCTGATTTTGATTGATTCTCAAGGAACTATCCAGGATTAGACCTGTTTAGAAATTGAATGGGAAACACCTGGCAGTTTCAAGGCCATAGGCTAGACTGAGATGATCCAAACGTTTCTGGGAAGAAGATAATGCCAAACCTTTTCCTGACTGTTGCCAAGAAAAGAACCTGTACTTATCTGTGTAATCAACAGGAATTAGGCTACTAGTAGTACAGGTAGACCTCAACTTACAACCATCTGTTTGGTGACTGTTCAAAGTTACAGTGGCACTAAATGGCACTAAAAAGTGACTTATGACCATTTTTACCCTTGCGGCATTGCAACACCCCATTTTGGTGTGATCAAAATATGTCAACTCTTCATATTTATGATGGTTCCAGTGTCCCGTAACTAGCTTCTTTTAATGATGAGTTGTGGGAATCTCCTTAGTTTAAAATTTTATTGTAACCTCTCACATCCCTGTGTTGGGTTGGAGATTGGTAGAGAGGCACACAGAAATTTATTAAGCCAGTCCCTAAATTAGATCCAAACAAAATTCAGGAGAGAAAACCGCTTTTGGACTTCATGCTTGAGGTAGAAAAAAAAAATGAAACTCTGATTTTGGATTTTGTTGATTAGATAGGTTTGTGCTATAGCAATAGCAATAACACTTAGATTTATATACCGCTTTACAGTGCTTTACAGCCCTCTCTAAGCGGTTTACAGAGTCTGCCTATTGCCCCCCAACAATCTGACTCCTCATTTTACCCATCTCGGAAGGATGGAAGGTTGAGTCAACCTTGAGCCTGGTGAGATTCGAACTGCCATATTGCAGGCAGCCTGCAGGCAGCAGAAGTAGCCTGTAGTACTGCACTCTAACCACTGTGCCACTGTGGCTCATAGAAATGGCTAGTATATATATTATTACATAAAAGTAAAAAGTTGGGGCTTTATGCTATCATCGTATTCTATTGCACCAAAAGGAGTCGGAAGTCAATGCCTTTTCTTTCTTTCTCTTCTCTCCTTCTTCTCCTTCCTTTTCCTTGATTTCCTGTTATTTTCTTTTGTATGTTTTGCATTTTATATTATATTTGGATAAACTAATAAAATTTTAAAACTTGAATAGAGAGTTTTTTTTAATAGCTAGTCTCTTTTAACTGGTGCATGTCAAATGTGATCTGGCTTGCAAGACTAACCAGGCCGTGAGCTAAGTATATTTTTATTCCCAATTCACTGACTTGTTTAACCAAATGCTTTGTCTTGACTTATGTTTCTTTTCTGAAGAGATGAGATGGTAACATAGCATATTACAGCTTGGCATCTTCTGGATGTATTGGGGTCACAACTCCAAGAAATCCCTCATATGCACTGATGTCTTGACCCAAGATTTATGCCATGACTTCTATTTGATTCATTACTACTCAGGTGGGACACAGCATCTTAGAATAGCGTCATCTCTGAAGGCCTGGATTGATTGATTGATTGATTGATTGATTGATTTATTTATTTATTTATTTATTTATTAGTGGGACTTATATGCCGCCCCATCTCCGAAGACTCTCACAATAAAACAACAACAATAAATACTTAAAAAAGAATTAAACTAACAGTCCCAAAACACAATTACAAAATACAAAACTTAAAATCAATCCGAAATCTAAAACCACCCCTCCCAAGGGTCACAGCCCGGATTGGTTAAATAACCAGGTCTTCAGGTCATGGCGGAAGGTGCGGAGGTCAGGGGCCAGGCGGAACCCCAAGGGAAGTTGATTCCAGAGGTCGGGGACCGCGACAGAGTAGGCACGTCGTTGGGGGACCGCCAGCCGACATTGCCCAGCCGACGGGACCCCAAGGAGTCCCTGTCTATGACTTCGCACAGGGTGGTTAGTATTCGATGTCAGCAGCAGTCGCTCCCTTAAATAAGGATTTTAGCATTTACTTAGTGAAAGTCTATGAGCTAGGGCTTTGCTTCCTCTAAGTTCCATAACACCACTCTTGTATATCTAAGACTAGCTCTATACCCATGCTTTGCTATGAAACTATGTGATTAGGTTTAGTTTTTGGGGAGGAAAATAAGGGAAAAAAAATGTGCCTCTGCCTAACAGGATCCATCAGTATTCATCTGGCTAGCGTCCTGTCAGTGTGTGAGACAGTTGAAGGCTGTTTGGAAACTGAAGCAGTATTTGCTATGTGAGAAGAAGGAGACAGCAAGGAGCTTGGGCGTGGCTTAGCACAACTGTTCTGTACTAAAGCTGCTTGGTGCTCTGAAACTGAAACTCCTGTCTTTTCAGATGGGGAGGGGGAGTAGAACTCCTTAGCATCAGAACGTGTTAATAATAATATAGGAAATACTAATGCTCTGATGGTCATTTCAAAAAATCCTTTCTTAGTGAGCACCTAGAAGCCAAGATTTCAAGTTTGTGGGCTTTACGGTTCTGAAGATTTTGTGATGATGCGTGAGTGGTATTTCACTTTATATATATAAAGTGAAATACTCACACATACACACACACAAATATATAATATAATATATAATATATATTATAATATATAATATATATTATAATATATAATATATAATATATAATATAATATATATAATATAATATAATAAAGAGGTTAACTTCCAGAACCAAGCTGATAAAGCTCAAACTGCATCTGTTTCAGTGAGTGGTTCCATAGTTGGAGTGATTGGTTGGACAAGGACCCGTCTGTGGACATGCAAGCTTTGGTATGTCCCATCCTGGGCTTTCGCTGCAGTATGGAGGAGAATGGGCGTTGGTAAATTTACCTGTGAATGCCCTTTCTGTCTATGCTGCGAGAGAGCCCAGCCCCTCCCTTGGTTCGTCCGGAGATGATAAGACATGTTGCTGTCCTTGATTGTTGGCTTTCAGAGACACTTATTTAGTCTGTCAAGTAACTTCGTCAAAGCTGGGGCTACTCCCGGGGGGCTGGCTTTTATATACTCAAGAACAGACCCAGCTTAATGACATCATAAGAAGCAGTCTACCCATCCTGGGCTCTCTCACAGCATAGATAGAAAGGGCATTCACAGGTAAATTTACCAACGCCCATTTCATCTACATTAAGGCTGTCCCAACTTAATCTGGAAGGCAATATAACTCATTATACTCCCCTAGTGTTGGGGTTTTGTTTTTCCCCCCACCATAATATATACATCTCATATGGGAAATGTGAAGACAAAGAATGGTTCATGTGTTATACTAAGATATGGCTTGTTTTAGTTATGCAAACACCATTGTCGTTTGGTTTAAATGTAACATTAAGACGAAACCAATAGTTTATAGTAGCAGGAAAGAGGAGAATGACCAGCAAGAAGGTGGATGGAGTCAGTTATAGTGGCAATGAGTGCATTGTTGGGAGACCTCAAAGAACAAGTTAGAGTTAGAACATCATAGAGAAGAGCCCTATCTGAGTGGTTGCTAGGAGTTGAAAAAGACTTGATGGCACAGAATCAGTGGTTTATAGGCCATAGTGGTTGGGTTCATATATCAATCCAAGCCCAAGCCATACCTTTGGGGCAATATGGGAATGCTTGATTGGTGCTAGATAAGAATAATACTATTGAAATTAAGGGGACTGAGATACTCATGATTAACTTAACCCTTAAGTAAGTAGGTTAAGTAAGTAATTCAGTAGGTTAACTTGAAGTCCACATTTGTCTCAAAAACATTGTTTTACATGCGTTTATTTTTTTTTCTATTATGTGAGAGGGAAGATGTATTATACAGTGGTACTCCAGTACTCATTGTTAATTGGTTCCGGGAGGTATAATGAATATCAAAAATGATGAGTAACAACCACATTTTCTCATAAGGAATAATGTAGTGACTCACAAGACACGGACAAGTTCTAGCTTGTGCGTTGAGTACCAAACAAAGATTGAGACAAAATTTTCGCATCTAAATGCATTGAGTACCAAATTTGACGATTTTCAAACAAGTTGAGTCCCAAGATACCACTATACACAGTATTGTATAGGCGTATTCGTGTTTTGAACAATCAAGTAATTCTACTTTCCCTGACTGGGGTGTTTTTTATAGACATCTTTGTTGTTAAGTTAAATTATTTTGCTGGAGAAAATCTCATGTAGTGCTCTCTTAGCTAGTGTTAGGCAAATTTTCTATTATGTTATGTTCTATTATCTTTTTGGCTTATACAAAGGTATATGACAACCGGTCTTGGATAATAATAAAATGTTGATTGTGATTGTAGCTACTCTGGAAACAGATTGTGCAATGAGAGCTTTAGGGCTGCACACAATACAATTTCACAAAATGCTTTTGGAAGGAAGGTAAGCCCATTTTCTATTTGCTGGAGGAAATTTTTGTTTTAAGTATTATTTTTTTTAATGAGAGGACCCTAAAAATGGAAAGTTGTAAACCTTTCCTTGGAAAGAGTTTATCTTTCTAGAAACAGCTTTGGAAACAATATGTTTTTCTAGAGCATTTCCATGCTTGAGCCCGTGAATGCTGATTTAATGTTGCAGGCTTTGTCTGCAAAGCTGTGTCTCTCACACGCATACCCATCCATACATGCCATGTTTGGTTGCTGAGAGAGAAAAACAGAGCTACAAATATTTAATGCTGAACTTAATTTAGATGCAACCGTGGCCAGAATGGAAGCTTGTTGGCGGGAGGGAGAGGATTGCAAGGCAATGACTTAGCTAATAACTAATGCAATCTTGATACAAAAAAACCCCCCAACACCGGAATAATTATGAATTAGGATTTTGGAGAAAAATAAATAGGATAGCATGGAATTGGTTTGGAGTAAGTAGGTCAGACAAGGCTCATAACTTTCAGATTTCTTGAGGAACAACTTTTGAGTAGTTCAACATTTCTCTTATTTAATTTTGGCTGTTAACATTGACATCTGAAGGTAGTAAGAATTCTCATATACCACTTCATTTACCGATACAAGATAGAGAACAGTTCTATGGTATAATAATACATGAATAATTAAGATGGCTATCTGCCAACATATTTTTTTTCTGAATTTTATATCCAGATGCTGCTCTTTCCAGTTAGGTCTGCTCTGATTTTTTTTAAACCTTGAACTTTCTTAGTACAGTATCTTCTTATTATGCATGAAGGTATTCTAAACTGTTATGAAATCAACATTTTTGAGCAAAATGTAGGCTTTGGTTTTCCTTATTTTACCAAATTGGGGAATTTATTAATAGCCATTCCTGGGAAGAACATGCAAGATAGGTGAACTCTGATCAAAGAGGTGGTCCATTTGTTCAAATTTTACCAGTTGGGTTCCATCTTACGGTACAAAACTCTAAACATCTTAAATTGTAAAAAATAAGGTCAGAACTGGGAATTGGGAGACTTTGCTGATCTTCTCTGAAACATGAACAAATCCCCATCTATTTCTGGTGCATCTTTATATTCAATAAATGAGTGGCTAGCCTCACAATTTAAAATTTAAAAAATTCTCACTTTAACATTTCAATTGACTGAGAACCAGTGTAAGTTTTCCGATGTTTCAGAAAGATGCATCATTGACTTTTTTAAAAATGTTCCCTTGCAATCATGTTCCTCTTAAATTTCCCTATAAAGTCTTTGTGTTCCTGTGTATTTTTTTTTAAAGTCATCTGCCTACCGAAAGAGATGAAAATGCCTTCTCGATTTTTGTTAGAAATGTCAAACATGGAGGGGAAACATTTAAATATGCAAATTAAGTGAACTGAAAAGTACTTGAAACTCTTCTGTCATTTCTTCTTCTTTTCTTTTTTGGCTTTTCATTATGGTTTGAGGTTTTGTTTTAAAACCAGTGTGTAGAAAGCATCCCTTCTTCACAAATAACTGTAATTAGAGAAGTGCTCGATTTATTTTGTTTTTGTTGACCTGCCTCTGTTCGTGTGGCTTCAAGTAGACTATTTCAGGCCTTCAGAAATACCAGCATTGGTGTCTAGTCTTGAAAAGATTTTAGGCTGTCTTATAAATGCATTGCTTCTGAATGTAAGGAGTGTGAAAGGTTGAGAATTGAGAAGGGTATTAGTGCCCCAGACGAAAAACCATTGGTGACCTCCTTCTCTATGTAAAATGAGGTCTGGGAAGACTGCATGTCAACATAAAATGTCTTTTGTGACTCTCCAGTTACACTTGTTAGCTTTTGCAGAAAACCTTTTTCAAAGAAAGGATTTTTTTGTTTGGCACTACTTGAATTTTGCTGCTGCATTTGACCTAAAAGTTTTTCTCCTGCCTTTTATTCATGCATTGAAGACTCCTAGCTTAGAGATAGCACATTTATCTTGCATGGAGCAAGATCCTAGTTCTGTCTCTAATATAAAAAAGTTGATGCAAGATGAGAAGAGAACCTGAAGACCAGATTCCATAGACAATTGGCAAGAGAGTTCTTACGCAGCGTGGTTACATAAGATGTGCATGATTGGAGTGAATGCAGAATTGATTGCTACCCAGTGGGAGATCTTGTGGTATAATGTTTTTAAAATGTAAAATCTCAGTTATGGGAGCTGTCACTAAGTTTAATTCAAAAGCTGGTTCTTACTCTTTAATTGGGACCCTTGTATCTATGCCATCCCCACCACTGGCCTTGGGGAGATCCTGGAGACCTCATCTCTGAGTTCTTTCTCTACATTTAGGTAATCAGTGGCCCTTGGAGAGTTGGTCCTCCAATTGTTGTGGATGCTTCTGTATTTCTCCGAAGGTTCCAATAGAAGAGAATATATATGTAGCTTCGGGTTGAATTGTGAAATCCTTGGTTTGGTACTCTTTAAGCGTGGATATTTACTTGCAGACATTTCATTACCCGACTAGGTAAAACCATTGGTACTAGTCAGCGTTAGTAGATGTTAACACATGATGACTAGCAGTGTTAGCATGTGATAATGACGATTATGGTCATGATGATCATAAGTGCTAACATTAATGATGTTGCCTAGTCTGGTAATGAAAATGTCTGTAAGAAAACAACCAAGCTCAGAGAACATCATGTACTCCAAAATATATCTTCTCTCTTCCAACAATCATGCATGTTTCAGGTCACTGGTATCCTGCTGCTAAGAAGAATTGAAATACCTCCTTCCCTCCCTTTTTGCTGAAATAAAGGAAGTGTGGAAATGCACAATGAGATTGTGTGGGGTTGCACAGTAGGGTGTTCAATAACCCTGGCAATTGGGTTATTGTTAACCTAATGCAGTTGAGGGATGCAGTGGCTCAGTGGCTAAGATGCTGAGCTTGTCGATCAGAAAGGTTGGCAGGTCGGCAGTTCGAATCCCTAGTGCGGTGTAATGAAGTAAGCTCCCATTACTTGTCCCAGCTTCTGCCAACCTAGCAGTTTGAAAGAATGTAAAAATGGAAGTAGAAAAATAGGGACCATTTTGGTGGGAAGGTAACAGCGTTCTGTGCGCCTTCGGTGTTTAGTCATGCTGGTCACATGATCACGGAGATGTCTTTGGACAGCACTGGCTCCTCGGCTTTGTAATGGAGATGAGTAGCGCCCTCTAGAGCCGGAAACAACTAGCACGTATGTGCAAGGGGAACCTTTACCTTTATCTTTAATGCAGTTGAAGAGATCATATTAAAAAATAATGAATTCGTTTACATTGGGATTTTTGGGGGTGGGTGGGTGATAACCTTTGATTTCCCAGTCTAACCAACAGGACTAGAAGTCTCTGGATGTGTTTCATCCACGTATTAACCAGGTCTGATCCTGCTAAATTTCCAATCCCATACAAGGTCAGTGACATGTTGCTGCTTGCTGGTTTTTAATATTGAAGTTTACAAAAACCTTGTCTAGAATGTTTATGAATGTTTTGAATTAATGTAACTGGATGGAATGCTTCAGTGTGCTTGTTGCTTGTGGCTATATGGCATGTAATTTTAAAATATGTTTTTCCATATTGCTTCTTAAAAGTGTGTTGTGTGTTTAATAGAAAAGGGGTGTTAAGAGGAACTGTAAACAATATATTGAGGGTTGACATGACTCCTTGCTTGGCCTCTGTCCTAAAAAACACTTACTACCTTGCTAGACTCCACAGGAAGAACTTTAGTCAGTAGAGTCAAATCTGGGTAGAATCCATGTTCAGATCTTTCTCAGCTTGTGATATTTACTTAGAGACACTTGACTGTGTATGTCATCATGTGCTCTTTAGAGGAAGTGGGGGATTAAAGCTTAATGAGGAACAGAAGGTATTAGGGAATCGAACTGGCTTTGCCTTCTGCTTCTTCTACATGAAAAGGAAAAGGTGGGTGGGAGAGTTGAGTAGACCTTCTGTGGAGGTTTCTTGATGTGAATGTCTATCTTGGTCTCCTCCTGTCCTGCAAATGAGTATCATCATGCTGTCTGATCTTGAATTTCCCAAGTAAATTAATTAGCTTCCCCGCTTGGCTTCGGCATTCACATTCAAACTTTCTGTCTGGAAAACATGATAGAAGTTACACACTGATTTTATTTTATTTTTATACCATCGGTGGCATAAGGGAGTGACAAGGAACCATAATGAAGAAGACAGTTTCCCAACTCAAAAACTTGAGTTTATATGTCTTAAAAGAAGTATTGGTCTGATTTGGGAGACTGCATATAGCGTTGAGTTACTGATCTGGTGCTTAACAATATCTACCTTGAAATTCCAGGCAAGCTATGCTACACATAATTCAATAGATGCACACTGGGTCTCTTAATTGCTTTTGACAGCTGGTGTTGCTTTATCATAGGGATTATTATTTGTGTTTTATTCAGCAAACTGAATTCCTTCAAGTTAGAATTAAAACTTTTGGGTAGTTAGAATTTTTTTAAAAAATCCTTTTATGTAGAAATACCGATTAGGAATGTGATCCCAATTTTCAAGTAATTTTGCAACCCTGCTGAAATGAAAAAGATAAAGCATACATTCCCTCTAACAGAAAAAGTACAGGAAAAAACAGTAATAAAAATTTTAGAATGGTATAAATTTTGTTCTAATTTATTTCAGTTCAGATTGACAAATATATTTGGAATTATAGTAATTTTTAAAAATCTGAATCTGGATTAATTTGTCACCCATTGAGGCTTGCAAGCTTAATATATTGTAGTTGTGAGCAAGATGGCTAATCCCTTCATCTGCAGGTGCTCAAACGTGCAGAAACCTGTGGTCTCCTCTCCAGAGCAGCCACCTATGGTCTACTCATTGATTCTTTGGTTTTTGTTGCAGTCATCTGCTCTACTTACATGGAGATATCTTCAGTTTGCCATGCCTCCTTTGGAAGTTCAGTTCCATATAGTCTCATTATTTTGGAACCACTACTACATATCTATCTTCCGTTCCTCATGGGTAAAGTTCTTCCACATTTCAAAATGAGATCATGTTGAGCTTGGGGATATATTTTGAATACTAGAAGGCAATTAAGCTGACCAGTCCTTAAACATACAAATTCAAGCATTCTTCATTTCAACAGAACAAATTAGGGGTATGTATTGACATACTGCTACTGTTAAATAGCCTCCTTGAGTTGCTATGTGCGAATAGGTGGTTATATAAATTGAATAAATAGATAGATAGATAGATAGATAGATAGATAGATAGACAGACAGACAGACAGACAGACAGACAGACATTGGAAATCTTAGTTGATCTTCTTCAAATCAGCTCAAAGATCTTTTAGTTTTCCCTACAATATTTCTGCAGATCCCATCCTATGCCTTGCCTGCTGCTGCTGACACTTAAATAATATGGTCCTGAGCCCTGGTGGCGCAGTGGTTAGAATGCAATATTGCAGACTAACTCAGCTCACTGCCAGGAATTCGATCCTCACTGGCTCAAGGTTGATCACCTTTCCGAGGTCAATAAAATGAGGATTCAGATTGTTGGGGCAATATGCTGATTCTTGTAAACTGCTTAGAGACACTGTGAAGCGGTATGTAAGTCTAAGTGCTATTGCTATTGCTATTCAGAGAATGTGTTTGGGCAATTGTAGATGCACTGGCTTTTATGACAATAGGAATTTTGTAGCATTTAAAGTTGTGGAGATGATTATTACTATTTGAGGAATGTGTCATGCAGTGGAATTGGTAAGTACTTCTAGTTTCTGAATGCTTGAATAGGGCTAGAGCATATTTGGCAAGAAGTTAGGTAGCCAAGATCCTTGCTGCCTGCTTTCCTCCTCATTGGATGATACCTATGCAGGTAGGTAGTCCTTGACTTACAACTGTTCATTCAGCTCCTATTCAAAGTTACAACAGTGGTGTAACCATGGTGGTTACAAGCAGTCCTCGGAGTTCTGGCCATCCTAGCACCCTGCATCTTATCGTGCTCTGGGTGCTTGGCAACCAGTTCACAATTATGACTGGTAGTGTGTTGCATTGCATATAGATATTGGTAAGAAAGTGGCCAGTCATCTCTGTATTTGACTAAGGGGCCAGGAAGGTTGTACTCCTGATCAGATCCTTATAGGAGCACTTTATGGCAATTCTTTATCCTGGGCATGTGGGCAGTGAAGAAAAAAACAGGTCTTCGGATCTGGCAGTTTGCACTTTACTTTTTGTATGCCACAAGCAGTCATGCTTTCTAGGAGGAAGGGGGGGGACGTAAGAACAATTTCAGCTTTAGTTTGTGGGCATAGTTGAAGCTGCTTGTGACTTGCCGATAGCAGATTTTGATCTCTGCCAACAAACCCATTTAAAAAAAACACAGACGGGTTTATCAGTACTCTGCTGTGCTACTTGCCTGAATGCTTAACGCAGCCAGCAATCCTCTTTGAATTGTACTCTATTTTCCCTCTTTTACCATGCCTGCCTTTTTTAGAAAAGGGGAAGACTGTTTTTGTTTTGTTTTGTTTTGTTTGGCACATTTGAAAATACTTTTTTTCCCCACCTGTCAGAACGTAGCATAAATGAGCTTTGGCCAGAAGTACAAAGCTATTTTATTTTTGTTTGTTTATTTATTTATTTTTGCTTTCAGCTTCACAATTAGGCCAAGTTCCTCTCTGCCCCTGCCACGCAAAAAGATGGCGTAGCAAATGAGCTTTCGTGTTGTGGTTGTCTTGCTTTTCACCCCCTCCCCTTTCTCATCTCTGTTTCTGCAAAGGCCTCCCCTTTCTAACCTTCCACCCTTCTCTCCCTCCCTCCCTCTTCAATCCCTTTCTTTCCTAAAGCACCAATGACTGATCACCATTGCTGATGGGATTTGCTTTTGAACTTTGCATGAACACAATAGAATGCCCTGCAACTTTGCTTGAGCTCTGTGTAAATTCCGGACATTTCATGGGTCGGTGGCCTCTTTTGATCAACCCTGGGGAAAAGAAACGGAATGTCTGGAAGGCAGAAAGAGTTTTTGAGGGCACTAAAAGCTTTACCCCATGTCTGGAGCAACCCCTGAACTTCTCAAGTTAAACAACAAACAGAAGGAAGTTTGGGGACTGGCAGAAGAGGTGGTGCGTTTACTTCTTGCTGTGAGAGTAATAAATACAGTGATAAAATTCTTTTTCCTCTAAGCTAACCGTTGTTTGTGGAAAATCTCTCAGTGCTGGAACAGGAGAAATGTTGAAATCGCAAACAAATTGATGATGTGAATTCCCCATTAAAATGGTGAGCTAGAGTATATAATAAAGATAACACAAGCGTTGTTTTGCGTGAAGAAATTGCAAGATGGTTTTCTCACCACACTTTAGTCCTATAGGAAATAAGTAGTTACCTGGGATGACGTTCTTGTAAACTCCGTGGAATCTCTGAGCAGATAAACATAGGACTGCATAATTGATCTTTGCAGACTCCAGAGTTGATTTAGGCTTTACATGAGGCTCCCTTTGAAAATGTTCAGAAATTTTAATTGGTGCAAATGGTTCTGGCTTTTGCAAAGTCCTGCTAAATTCAGTGAAGTGGGATTACCTCCTATTGAATTTGTGTGCATGACTGAAAAAATAGTGTGTATTTAGTCAGCGCTTACTATTGTCAATGTTGACTCTTATGAAGTTGTGCTTTTGTAGGCAGTAAGGATTTTATGATGACTCTCGATTTGTTGTATGTTCTGTCTCTGTCGCAGGAGAGAGGTGGGAAAGATAACAGAATAAAGAATAACAGAATAAAACACTTGGAAGGGATCTTGGAGGACTTCTAATCCAACCCCCTGCTCAAGCAAGAAACTGTCAAGAGTATTTTCGTGAACTGGAATAGAGCATGGCAACAAGGTCAGCCAATGAATGGGCATAGCAACTAAATCAGCCAATGAGGATAGTTTGGAAACTGAAACTAGAAGTAGCCTAGGCTGGAAACTGAAACTAAAAGTAGCTTAGGCTTGGCTCTGTGTTAAGCTCTGCCACTCTGCAGCTATGTTGAGCTCTTGAGTCTGTCTATTGAAGATGAAACTAACTTGCTTGCTTGCTGAAGACCAGAGCTCTGCTCTGAACTTGCAACATGTTTCTGTTTGAGTTTGCTCCATGTTGGAGAAATCTACAATAGTTTGTAAAATCTACTTACGTTTATAAAGATGTTAAATGAAGCATCAGCCATCTGTGTTCATTTCTCTGGCGCGGAATTATCACTGCAAAACTCTCAATAGAAACCCTGTACTATTTGAGGCAAATGATTGTCCAATCTCTTCTTTAAAACCTCCAGTGTTGGAGCACCCACAACTTCTGAAAGCAATCCTTTCCACTGATTAATTGTTCTGTCTCCTTATTTCTTGGTTGGTTCTCTCCTTGATTAGTTTCCATCCATTGCTTCTTGTCTTGCCTCCAGGTGCTTTGGAGAATAGGTTAACACCCCCCCTCTTCTTTTTGGCAGCCCTTTAAATATTGGAACACTGTTATCATGTCACCCTCCACCCTTCTTTTCATTAAATTAGACATACCCATTTTCTGCAACTGTTCTTCATACGTTTTAGCCTCCAGTCCTCTAATCGTCTCACCTGCTCAGCATGGCCTTTTTCTCCACTTGTTTCCGGGGAGAAAACAGTTTAACAGCTGGTTAAATAGCAAAATTAGTTTTGCTTGAGAAAGAAAAAGAAGACAGTGTTACACTTAGAAGAGATAATTGTGAACCACAGCTTACAGATAAGCTAGTTGGTAGATTGCCTAGAGTGTCAAACGTTTACCAATAGGTGAATTGAGAAGGGTGGTCTTGAAAGGTTGGGTTTATTCTTTCCCATCAATACTGAAATGGCAGGCATCATAGTTAAAATGTCAACATCAACCAAAGCTAAGATTGTCAGTAAATTGATTTGTAAGTCCAAATTGAAATATAAACAGGGATTGATTTTTTGGCGAGTGTATGTAGTAACTGAGAGTCAAAAGAGATAAGTAGTGTTCTTGGTTGAATCATCTGAAAGAGATTTTCAGAATGAGCTGAATTTCTGAAGCTGTAGCATCAGAATTTCTTTTTTTCCCCCTGCTGTGCTTGCATTTCATTTATCATGCTTGGAAAGCATGTGTTCAAGCAGGTTTGTTAAGCCTGACCACTACTGCTGCTTGTTGTCTCTCATGCTAGTTTTGGAATATGTTTGTTCAGGCCAGATGGACAAGAAAAAAGGACCTCTGGACATCCTGAAACCCAAAGGCAATCTGCACTGGATGTTGGCACCACCGGGATGCTCTCAGAGTTGGACATAGTCCATAGTTTTCAGAAAGTGAAAAGAGAGTTGATGGATGAGCTGTAGGACACACAGAATATTATGAGCTTCATCCCTAGTTTCTCCATCTTTTGGTGGTTGGTGTAAGGCAGGCCCAGATTGATTGATTTTTGTCCTGCCTTTCATATGTTTAGAAATAACTCAAGGTGGTGAGCATACATAAGATTCTTTCCTCCTCCTATTTTTCTCACAACAACCCTGTGAGGTGAGTTGGCTTCAGAGAGAAAGTCCAAGGTCACCCAGCCTAAGGCAGGACTAGAATTCACACTCTTCTGCTTTCTAGGCCAGCATCTTAACCACTGTTTCTCTGCATGTGCTTTCAAGCTGTCCTCAGAATATAATAGAGTAGAGTAGAGTAGAGCAGAGTAGATTAGAGTAGAGCAGAGTAGGTTAGAGTAGAGCAGAGTAGAGTAGACTAGACTAGAGTAGAATAGAACTTTAGTGTCACTTTGAATGTACACCAATCGGCATATATTAAAATGAAATTTTATTGCATTCAGCTCTCAAAAGGTCACCACTTCCAATATACACTTCATAAATATAAACATTCATTTCTTCATGATCCTATGAGTGATTCTCTCTCTCCGCCCCCACTCACACGGACACACACACCACCTCAGCTGTATTGCTAAACCATAATCTGAAAAATGTATCCTGGGGGGAAATGATAGCTGAATAACAACACCCACCCACATGCATGTCTTGTCTTGATCAAACAGATATTTGAGATAACCAGTAATCACTCTCTTTTTCTCCATTTTCAGAAATAACAAAATGTAATGTGTCCAGACTTTTTTAATATACCCATAGATCATCTGCATTGCATTATTGAAATGTACAACTTTCCAATTGGAGTAGTTGACCAATTTTGAATCTGTTATTGAAAGTTTCTTTGCAGATTAATTATGTGAGATATTAATTTACATAATTCATTTGCTGTCCGTGCCTGAAAGTATTTAAGAGGTAGGTAGGAGTGCGTATTTTGTCCCCAGCTATATACAATCTGCCTCATAGCTACAATTGGTAAGTGCCTCTCGAATCATACTTTTGAACTTTCATTGAAGAAGTTAAACTGTAGTTTACATTGCTGTATGGGTAATTCAAAAATTAGGTGTACAGTAAAATCTGTTTCTTTCAAGGAGGAACATTCCATTTCATATGAAAAAACAAGCTGAGATCATAATAATCCAGCTGTTGTGTAGCGTAAAGTTCATAGTTCCTATTTACTTGCAAAACAGTTGCTGTGCTATTTTGCAACTATGTGTGCTTGTTCAGGAAGTATAGGCCTTTTGAAATGAATAGAATTGATTTTAAAAGAATGCTGCATTTTGAATGTATCCATCCAGATCAGTACTCATCATGCTTCACAATCTGAAACATTAAAGCATGCTTATATCATGGAGCCAACAGCGAATTATGTCATTTTATCCCATGTTAATACAGAGAATCACAGATAGTGTAATACTTAATGGAGCAATCTGTACAAAATGACCCAGGAGACTGAACTATTTATTATTCTTCAGTTGTTCAGTTCTTTAGGCATTGGAATGCTGTCAAGGTGCCTAATGACCATTCCTGATTACAGTATCTGCCTTAATTTCCCAAACTTATCTATGCATAATTTGGCATGTTTTTCCATTAAAAAAAAAACCCAATCCTTATAGTTTTAATTTCTGCCTTTTTGATAGTTGCTTTTTATTATTGTACTTGTATGTATACCATACTTGTATATACAGCTAGTCCTTAACTTGCAACTATTCATTTGGTGACATTCAAAATTGCATTGGCACTGAAAAGAGTTGACTTACCACACTTAACCACTGTTGTAACATTCCCATGAGACATGATCAGCATTCGAATTGGCATACATTTATGACAGTTGCAACTGGCATACATTTATGAGTTTCATAAATATGTAGATTATGGGATCACCTTCTGCGACCTTCTGACAAGCAAAGTCAATGGGGAAATCAGATTCTTTAACAACCATGGTATTAATGAGTGAGGTGTTTCTCTTGACTGTGGCAAGGAAGGTTGTGAAATGATGTAAAGCTCACTTCACTATCTGCTTAGCAACAGAAATTTGTAGCTCAGTTTTGGTCATAAGTCAAAGACTACCTGTAGTAAAGGTCTCTTGTTGTATCACACTGCCCAAGTTTTGGTTTTGTTTGAAAACCTTCTGTTGCTTAGAAAGAGCAGAAATAGATTTCCACCGAGATCACACCAGTCTTATGGATTTTCCAAGAAGACTGTACGAATTGAATGATACACTAACTATGCTCCTTGTTAATCTGTATGCAACTCCTATCATATACTTTTGATTTGGTGCAGTTACAGCCAAGGGAAGGAAAAAAGAAGGAAGCCACCAATTCTCAAATATATGGACTACTAGGTAATAGGCTTTAATAGTAAACAGGATTTTTTTTTCTGGGATTACCTCCTTTTTGAGAATAACAAGATTAAATAGAATGGAGTTGGTTTTTAGTTTGGGATTCACCATTCTAAAAAACCTCCAGCATTTTGGATTTAGAAAAGTGGGATCAACAGCACACACTTACTTTAGAGGTTTTAGAGAAAAATCATTTTTGTCATTTCAGTGTTTTCTTTGTCTTCCAGGATGAAACTTAATGCTTCCTTCTGCTAGCCAAACCCTTCCAGATGCATTTAGAACATAGAGGGATCTTAAAGGTCTTCTAATACAATGCCCTGGTCAAGCAGGAGACCCAACATCACTTTAGACAAATGGTTGTCCAGTGTCTTTCTGAAAGCCTCCAGTGATGGAGGACTCACAACTTCTGAAGGCAAACTATTCCATTGATTGATTGCTCTCTCTGTTTGAAAATTTCTTCTTAGTTCCAGGTGCTTCTCTCCTTGGCTAGTTTCCATCAATTGTTTCTTGTCTTGCCTTTGGGTGCTTTGGAAAATAGTTTGACCTCATGTCTTTGTAAGAGTCTCTTAGATATTGGAACATTGGTATCATGTCTCCCCTAGTCCTCCTTTTCATTAGATGACACATACCCAATTCTTGCAATCGTGCTACGTATATTTCAGCCTCCACTCCTCTGATCATTCTTGTTGCTCTGCTATGCACTCTTTCCATTTCTTTTTGACATTTAAAGAAAGTTAAATAATATCCGCTACAGTGAAGGCTTTCTTATTTCTGAGGGTAATCAAGATGTAACCCCAAATCAAGGCTTGTTGGGGTTTTTTTTTTGGCAATCTTTGGAAACATACCTCCAAACAAGATGAGTGCAGGTTTTTAAAAATCCAAATTGCCCTCAAAAGAAAAGACAATCCTAGATCTTTGGTGTATATTAACTTAGCCTGACCCATTTTTCAATAATGATCCCAGGTATTAAAAGTCCCTTCTGACCAATTTCTAATGAAAGAACCTTCCCATTGTTTCCATCCTTGCTTAGCTTTAAGCAAATCGATGCATCTTCCTGTTGAAGTTAGAAGAACAATATAATCCTCAAAGATAGGAGCCACTGAATTTGCATCACTTCCTTTCTTTCCCTTTGTTCCACCATAGCAACATGACACAACTCATATCTTTTGCGATGCTTACATTTTCCAATGCAAATTACATTTGGAAATTATTTTCTTATATCTTATACAGGCTCTCTCAAGAACTGTATGCAAACATTTTAGGGCATCTTCACATATCTTGCAAGCACTGGTTCCCAAGTTCTGTATCTCTATCCTAACAGTCATTGTCTTAAAGAATCTGAACTTATTTTTTCCCTCCACAAAAGATGTTACTATACAAAGGCATTTTGCCATATTTGTCATATTCAGTGTTTATCATAGTCAAGTTTTGAAGACTTCAGTGACTTTTTCCTGTGTCTGTGTTAGACTATTTCTGAGACTCACCTGTAGTATGTATATCACCATTTACTAGAACTTGCATGGAGTAGTCTGTGGATACCTACTGTATATAGTTGCTGCCTTCCAAAATTGGTCTAGAATTTTAGATCTGCAGAGAATGTGAATGGACTCTCTAATTCACATACTGTAGTAAACATAGGCCTACTCCACTATAGGCATTCTAATTTTTAAGGTAATTTTTAAATTGTTTGTGGATAAGGGAATTGGGCAGTTTTAAAAATAATATGTAAATAAATAAAATTGACCTGTTTTTCCTATATGAAAAGGACATCCCCAAGATTGCATTCAAAGATTTTTGCCTTTTGTTTTCAAACTTTATCCCAGGCAGAGATTACCTATTTAAATTTTGCACTCCGTCTTCGCACCTTCCGCCACGATTTGAAGACCTGGTTGTTCGACCAATCCGGCTGTAACTCCTCCCTGGGTGTGGGAGGGGGATGGTTTTTAAACTATTTTAAATTTTAATTTGTTTAGTTACTATTGGGCTTGTGTGTGGTTTAATTCTCTTTTAATTGTTCATTGTTATTGTTTTAATTGTGAGCTGCCCCGAGTCTTCGGAGATGGGGCAGCATACAAGTCCAAATAAATAAATAAATAAATAAATAAATAAATAAATAAATAAATAAGATGAAGTCAGTATTGTCTACATCAGTTTCATTTATTCAGTCACAGCAGTCAGAATTGTTGATGGTGCAGTCATCTCAAAAGCTGTATTTAACACCTGTAGTGGGACAGGAAATCACCTTACCAGTTTTAAGTCTAAATGAATTGCATCAAAAGTCTCCATAGATTTCAATTCCATGGGGTTGTGCTAGAAGTTTCTTTTGAGATGCAAGGCTATTTTCAAATGTTATTCCCCACCCTTTGCTATTTCTCTCCCATGCCTGTGATTTTAAAGTAATCAACTGGAGTTATACAGGCCATTTTTTTCCTAGTTTAGGCCTGAACAGATTGAATCAAATTTGAATAAGTTCTGATATAGCAGTTCTTTAAAAAAATATTCCTAAACATAAATGTATTTTGTTTTATCTCAAGCTCTCTCTGCATCTCATCGGATGTTAAATTTGGGAGGAGGCTTCAAAGTGAATGGCTGGGATTTGACACCAGTCTGTGAAATTTTGATTGCTACGGTTACTTTATTCTGTTTGTTGCTGCCATTCAGCCATTTACTTAATCTGTCTTTGTATTCCCTTTAGCAGGCAAGTTTGGGGTTTCATAAGAAAAGTCACGATAGTGATTCATTTTGAAGACCGAGAGACATGAGGGTAGGAGTGCGGTTACAACTATTATGTCCTTATGGTTTTTACGAATATAAAGTACTTATCTACACATATGTAGATTGGGTCTCATAGTTCAGTCTGTTCATATAGATGAGCAGTTTTCTCCCACTTTTTTTTTATAATGACATCCTAGCTCTTGTCCATCTGATCCAACTTTAAAGAACTTCATGGTGTCGCTTGCAAATGGTAGCTGACAGTCCTGCCTTGACTCGGCCAATTCTGCCCAAAGGCTTAATTGTGGGAGAGAAACTGGCATGTCAGCAGTAATTTTCAGCATTAACTTCGAATTTCCTGGCTTTTGTGTGTATCTAAGTCACAGTTGCCCCTTCCCCCAGGCCTCTCCAGTGTCTGATTCTCTCCAAAGGATGGGGAATTAACTCTTAGTAGCCCATGACAGGAAGAAAGAGAACAACCTATTTCCTTCTTTGTTTTCGAGCATTTTAAAAAATAATTCAGGAGCTGCGGGTATGACATGACCCACAGTTATAGACTCATAGAATCCAAGAGTTTGGAAGATGCTGGGGTTTATCTAGCTTATCTGAATAGTGAGGCCACACTTGGAATACAGTGTCCAGTTCTGGTCACCGTGGTACCAAAAGGACATTGAGACTCTGGAAAGAGTGCAGAAAAGAGAAGGCTGATGAGAGGTCTGGAGGCTAAACTGTATGATGAATGGTTAAGGGAACTAGGTATGTCTAGTCTAACGAAGAGAGAGATTAGGGGTGACATGATAGCAGTCTACCAGTATTTGAGGGGCTGTCACGGATAAGATGAGGGGGATCAGCTTGTGCTCGAAAGCACCTGAGAGCAGAGCAATGGGTGAAATCTCAACAAAGGGAGATCCAACATGGAACTAAGGAAGAATTTCCTTCCATTCATCCATGGAAAGCTTGCCTCCTGCTCTTTTGCAATGTGAATATAGTTATAGAATTTTTTAAAATACATTTTATACATTTTTGTTTACCTTTACCCTGAGAAGGAATGGAGGTATGTGTTTGGAGAACTCTGCTTTCAAGAGAGTGTTTCTATGATCATAAGGGTGACCTCTCTCTCACACAGAAGTGTGTTTGAGACAATGCATTCCTCACTTCCTTTCCTCTCCTCCCCCCATTGCTTTTACAAGAGGAACTTTTTTGGCCTCTGTGTCCTGATTTGGGAAATTCACACCTTTCCCTATGTAATAAGACATCCAGATGTTGAAAGATCAAAGGAGTTGCTTGACCCATAGAAGTGCAGCCCTCTTTTGTGTAACAAGGAGAACTTGTTAAAGCTGACTTTTAAACTGTTAACACCTTAAAAGTCAGGGATGGGGAGATGAGAGGAAAGGAAATGGCTAAATGAATTTGCATTGCAGGGCATTGCTATAAACAAGTCTTTCCTTTTTTGTTGTTTTAAAAATGACATTGGAGGCCGGTTTCTCCTTCTGTGTTACCAAAGGAAATTATTCTGGAAAATATGAATTCTTTCTGTATAAGTTTATCATAAACTAACTAACTAACTAACTTCCTTCCTTCCTTCCTTCCTTCCTTCCTTCCTTCCTTCCTTCCTTCCTTCCTTCCTTCCTTCCTTCCTTCCTTCCTCCCTCCCTCCCTCCCTCCCTCCCTCCCTCCCTCTTGGCATATATGAATTTTCAAAGAATATTTTGACTTAAACAGGTTTAATGGATTTTTTTCATTACCAGAAGAATGCTGGTTCCAATATTCAGCACCATTCACTTTGGTTTCAGTTAATAATCATATTTTGAGGAAAATCAGCATTAAAAAATGTATGTGTTAAGGCATTGAGATCACTTCATAAGAGATGTGGCTGAAATAGAATTCGTTCTGTTTCTACAATGCAGCTTAGTTACAATATTTTGTGCTTAAAGTTTCTTAGAATATTGCATCCAGTTTTGGTCACCATATTATAAAAAAGATGTTGAAACTCTGGAAAGAATCCAGAAAAGAGCATTTGGGGTCTGGAGACTAAAACATGATTTGGGGTCTGGAGACTAAAACATATATAATAATAATAATAATAATAATAATAATAATAATAATAATAATAATAATTTATTCGACTTGTATGCCGCCCTTCTCCCTAAGGACTCAGGGCGGCTAACATTAAAATGGCACAAAATTTACATAAAAAACAATTAAACATAGCAAGTCAGAATAAATACAATAAAACATTAAAACATTTAAAATTAATAGTAAAAATAGTAAAAAAAAAAACCACCCAGGTCATTCCAGGGCGGCCTGTTGAAACAACCAAGTCTTCAGGTCCTGGTGGAAGGAGCAGAGATCAGGGGACAAGCAGAGATCCGCGGGGAGGTGGTTCCAAAGGGTGGGGGCTCCCACGAAGAAGGCCCTAGCCCTGGGAACCGCCAGCCGACAGTGCCTGACCGATGGTATTGCAAGGAGGCCCCTCCTGTGGGAACGAACAGGGCGATCGGCATATGATGATGTTGGCAGGAGGCGTTCCCGCCAGTACCCTGGACCCAAGCCATTTAGGGCTTTATAAGTTGTTACCAGCACCTTGAAGCTAACCCGGAGGGCAACCGGCAACCAATGCAGGTCACGCAGGAGGGGTGTAACATGGGAGTATCGGGATACTCCCATCACAGCCCACGCGGCCGCATTCTGCACCAGCTGTAACCTCCGGGTAGTCCGCAAGGGCAGCCCCATGTAGAGAGCGTGAAGAACGGTTGCAGAAATTGGGTATGTCTAGTCTAATAAAAAGAAGAACTAGGGTTGATGTGATAGCAGCGTTGCAGTATTTGAGAGGCTGCCACAAAGAAGAGGGGGTCAACCTATTTTCCAAATCACCAAAGCATCCAGAAGCAATGGATGGAAATATTCAAGGAGAGAAGCCACCTAGAACTTAGGAGAAGCTTTGTGACAGTGAGAACAATAAACCAGTGGAATGGCTTTCCTTCAGAAGTCATGGGTGTTCCACCAATGGAGGCTTTTGAGAAGAGGCTGGACAACCACTTGTCCGAATTGATATAGGGTCTTCTGCTTGTGGTGGGGGTTGGACTAGGTCCAAGGTCTCTCCCAACTCTGTTATTCTGATGCAACCACTAATGTTTAGCAGTTTAGTACCAGCCTCTCAAATGCACAAGTTATGGGTTGTAGCTGTGCATCTTAACTAACCGAAAGCTTGTTCTCCAGTTATATGGTGTGGCCTTGTGGTCTAAGCTTATCATGCAACATCATACCTCCATACATATGGTGTGGATAAAAAAGAGTATATGGATGAACCAGGCCCACCTCTGGTATAAAAACGTAACAAAAGTTAAAAACAGATCGTTTGCCCTGCTGATTCGCAATCTTTCCTATGCTGATTATACTGTATGGTACAAGAACTACAAATCACTGCTCTTAGGAACTAGAGGTTTTACTTCCTTCTCATCTCTGGTTGTACAAAACAAGATTTTAGAATGAAAAATTCACCGTGCAAATGCAGCTCCAGTAGAGAAAGGGGTTTTTTTTTGTAAAAAAATAATCTCCTCTCCTGTTGCTTGCAAAGGCAGCTGAAATGATTACCACTTATTCTCTTTTCAAGCCAACTCTGTAAGGCGCCATCAGATTTCTAATTTTGTTGAAAAGACAGAATTTGGAGCCTTAGAATGCTTCCTTACTGTAAAGCTATATAACTTGAAGATCTCCTTTCTGTTCCACTGCTGCCACACGTGGAACAATTTTTTCTCTTTCTGCAATTTCTTGAAAAACCCCGCTACTGTTGATATTGTTAGCTTTGAAAATAATGTAATAGTTTTAAGTGTCGTAGTATTAATACACACACTAAAAATTTCAAAATCTGGAAAAGCATAATTTTAGCTGCCCTAAAAGGCTGTTTTCTCCATTCCTTTTCCAATTTCCTAGCAATTGAATCAATAATCATATAATTATCCTATAAATCAGTGGTGGCTAACCTTTTGGGGCTCCTGTGCCAATAATTGCATGCATGCTTGTGCGCTCGCGTGCCATCACCCAGAAGGAAATGCATGTGGGCCCCCCATGCCCCCTGTGCATGGATGCGTGACCTGCGCTGTGCGCTTCTGTGCATGCATGCATGTCTCCTGTGCACCAATGCACCACCGTGCATGCGCGGCAGATACCCAACAATCAACTGGCGGATGGGCAGCATGCGTGCATGCACAGTAGACCTTCTCTGGGTGAGGGCTCATGTGCCGGCAGTAATGGCTCTGCGTGCCACTTCTGGCATGCTTGCCATAGGTTCACCACCATGGCTACAGATGCTGCAGATGAATACAATTGTCCTTCAGTGCAGAATTTATAGGATGTCAAAATTTGATGGTGACCATATTTTTTAATAACTTTACATGTTATTTATTTCATTTCTGTAGCTACCCATCTCAAGCCAATAACTCTGGACGGTGAACAATTCTGAAACATTTTAAAAAAAGACACTGGGCTTTAGACAGGTAGAGATGGAGTTAAGTTGAAGATAATGACAATTGAGTCCATCCAATAGATCAAACCAGATCAGAAATGACTCATTTTCCCCTTCTTTTTAGGGTGAGGGGGGATTCAAAGATAATTCTGTCATAGATTTTAGTAAGCATTTACGTTTCATTCACAAGGATAATGTATTCAGGGGGCAGAGAAACATGGCTGATACTTTATCTAGGTAGAAACAAGATTATCACCACATTTAAAAGAACAGATTTATTTTGGCATAGACTTTTGTGGATTCTTTCTAATGGAGGGGCGAAGATTTGATAAGTTTATATAACATGAAGGGAGAAAGGAAAGAGAGCAAAAAGTCACTTGTCCAAAAGTAATTGGAGATAATAATAGTATAATTTAGTACCATTAAGAACAATCACTTTGCCTACTTTGCATATGTTTAATTAAATGCCTGAAACTGCCTTTTAAGATTCCATCGGGCCACTGCTCACATTTTTTTCTCCATCTGTACCAATATCATAATTGCACATCTTCTATATGTGTTTCTTGAAGAGCACTCTAATCTGACAAAGCTCTTTTAAGTCTCAACATCCTTTTGCTGCAATACACAGCTGTTCTTAGCCTTTGGCTACAGTGGGAATACAATGCCTCAAATTCCCACCTGACATGGCCAAAGGAGATTTTGGAACCACTAATCCCAACACATCTGGAGGCTACCAGATTAGAGGAGACTGCACTATAGATTGAGTTAGAAACCAAGATTAGGCAACAAATCCTAGCCCATGTTTGAATTAGATATCAGAACACAAACTGTCTCTCCTCATTTTTTATGTCAGTAATCTATAGATCTCCCCTGTAGCTGTCTCCATATTATCTTTGAAGCAACCATATTAGATTGCTTGAAACCTTATCTGATTCCTCAAAGCCCTTTCCCTTCTGCTGATTATTAGCTGCAAGTATAGTCTGTATGAGAGCCAGTTTGTGGTTAAGACATCAGGCTGGAAACCAGGAGACCGTGAGTTCTAGTCCCACCTTCCGCACGAAGCCAGCTGTATGACTTTGAGCTGGTCACTTTATATTGGCCCTAGGAAGGAAGAAATGGCAAACTGCTTCTGAAAAATCTTGCCAAGAATACTGCAGGGACATTGCCAGTTACTGAGAATTAAATACAGTTGAACAGAAGGGAAAAAAATAATCTGTGTAGGCGATTTTCTGACAGAGTAGAGATTGTGCTTATCTTTTCCATTCTGCTACATAAACCTTAAAAATACCCTGTTCTCTCAGGAAGAGTATTTCCCCAGTGCCAATATTTACACAAACCTATATGGCTTTTCTTGGTTTTTCTTGGTTTTACGGTAAGTCCTATTTCTTTCAGACATAATTTTGCCAAAGTTCCAGAGTCCAACCTGCCATGGATTTTGCAGAATCTGTTGTCATTTTGTATGTTAACTGGATATTTTGCTTCTCCTTATTAATAGGTTTTCAATCCTCATCTGGCATTCTGGGTTTGAGCAGACTCCCCCAGTCTGACCAGACTCCCCCCAATTGATTTAGTTTGACCAGACTCCCCCCGATTGATTTAGGGCAAAATCTGAATCCAGTTGCAGTAAATCACTCAGATATTGGATTATGTTTTTCACTGTTTGGTTTGCCCAGACTGTACAGTTCCTGCAACTGCTGTGTATAACAGCTTTTTCCAAGATGAGCTGTTCCCACCGATGTTTATTTCCATGTCTGAGGCCTACCTGAGAGTACCTAGCATGCTAACTTGGAGGAGTGTTTGCGTGCTTGAGGACACTTCCTTTAGTCTCTGTGAGGCTTCTTATTTCACTGATTTTACTAAAAAAAATACTGCAAACAGTCCCCAAACCCACAGCTTCTTGCTCTTTTTAAGTGTATGCATCCTGGCTGACAGGCCATATATTTTGGTTATCGGTGGACATCATCCAACCAGACAGACAGTCTGTTTTTGGAAACTGCTTAAATCTTGTTTTTAACATTACACGTTTGCTCTGCCATATAAAGAGAGAAGGTCATCGCAACCATCGCTGTTATCGCTATGGTCTTCACCTTCGTTAGCTTTGACCCACTATTCTCTGAAGTTCTGTGAGGGCAGCATAAAATGATTCCTTTTCAGCAGTGTTTATGTCCATGTTGACGTGGCTGTGTGGAATCCCAGTGTCAGATATTCTGTCATGCCCTTGGTAGAGTCGGACTCTGAGGGAGAGGAGGAACAGCTGACAGGGACTGGAGGTGTTGCTCCGGAGGTTGTGGAGGAGGCTGGGGAGGGGCAGAGGCCGGCTGGGTAGTCAGAGGAAGAACCAGGCCCATCCCCTCTTCATCCTAGGACACGCAGGGAGGAACGGAGAAGGCAACAACTTGGCTTATGAGAGAGGAAGCGGCCATGATCCCCCTCATTGGTTGCAGCTGGGAAGAATAGTATATAAGAGAGACGGTTAAAACACAGTGTTGCCAGAAGCAAAGTGTGTGTTATTTTGGGCTGAAGTTATCTTGGTTGGCGTCCTTCCAGCAGACTGTGTCTTGTTATCTCCTTGAAGTTGGTAATTACTTAGCCTGGTCCATTGTGGAAATTCCTTCACTGTAGTTTTAGTTTTTTTATTTCACCTCTATCTGCTCATTAAGTTCGGACTGTATTGCTTTCTTTTGAAGACTATTTTTGAATACGTTTTATCTCCAACTGAGAATTATTGAACAGTGGGGCCAAGTTGGAGGCATTAAAGTACATTTATTTACGTTTTGGATTTTGTTACATTTGTGTTACACTCTGGGTCATCACATATTCCTTTGATGCTGTATTCACAGGGAATCTCAGAAGATCCTCGACTTACAGCCATTTGTTTAGTGATGGTTCGAAATTACAGTGGCACTGAAAAAACTGGTCCTTGCGCTTACAACCATTGTAGTAGCCCTATGATCACATGGTCAAAATTTGGGCACTTAGTAATCAGCATGTAGTTAGGATGGTTGCAGCTTCCTGAGGTAATGTGATTGCCATTTGTGACCTTCCTAGCTGGCTTCTGACAAGCGGAGTCAATGAGGGAAGATGGATTCAGTTAATGACCACATGATTCACTTAACGATGGCAATGATTGGCTTAATAACCATGGCAAAAAAGATCATACAGTTGGGCATGACTCATTTAACATAGCAACCTTGCTTAGCAGTGGAAATTTGATGTCATAAGTCTAGCACTACCAGTGCTACCATACAGACTGAGGAATTATGGGATTTGGAGTCCTCACATCTTTGATATTGCTGAGGTTGAGATATATTGCCTTAGATTAAAGTCTTTCAGTAGAGAGTCCTTGTCTTGCTTTGTATCTAAGAGAGGCCTGTTGGATCCAGCACTACTTGTCCTATCTTACAACTTTTGACAGTTAACATTAGGTAAGGGGAATTAAGCTATCACAGATAAATTGGCTGAGGTGAAACTAATTTAGGGGCCTTCCCACTTGCCTACGCATCATTGTCTCAGTTTTGACAAACGAGCTCCCAGCGAGAAGTCCACCGCTAGAAAAAAGACATTTCTGATTATATTGGGGGAGAAGAGGTTGAATGTACAGGGTCCCTAATCCCTGTTTTGTTCCCCACTCTGCCCTCTCTTTTAGGGGAGAGGAGATGTGCATGAGGGGCTAAATTAGTGCCTTCCTTTGGGCATCTGTGTTGAATACTGGAAAATGTTTCCAGTTTAACAGCAAAAATAAAACAAAAGCTATTAAAAATTAAATTGAAAGCACTCCCCTCCTGCAATCCATTCTGCAAGCTTAACCTTCCTCACCAAAAGTCAATTTGCACAAAAACGAACGGCCAAGAGACCAACCACACCTTCTTCTCTTTCTTTCTTTTCCTTCATTCCCTAAAGCACGGCCAGATTTCACTAGCACAACTGGTATCAATGAAGGGTGGAGGTATCAAAAGAAGGGTCTGGATTGATTCTTTTTTTCTCCTTCCCTAAAGGCAGTGGGAAGCATCCCAAAGTCATTTTTAACTTTCTCTGAAATTAGTCCCAAATCATGTAGCTGAAATCGACAATAAAAATGGATGAATCTTAACCACATGGAATTGAGTTTGGGGCAACATTGAGGATGGGGAAGGGGGATTCAATTGACTGAGGTTTTCTCACTTCTGTTGACCTATTTATATTTTATAGAGGATAACTTTAAAAGTCACGATGTAGGAAATTGGCAGTATTAAAGTGTATTCAGGATATATGGAAAGATCAGATATGAGCTGCGGATTACCTGGCCCTCCCTAAAGTTTAAATATAAAGCCACCCAGAGTCGCCTTGTTGGGGAGGTGGTCAACATATAAATTTAAAAATAGATAAATAGATAGATAAATAACTAAATAAATATTCAAATATTGCAGAAACTCCTTTTTTTTCCAACAGCACTTGCTATTATAATCAGCAGTCAGGATTGTGAGCACTTCAAGGCCCATTACATCCCTTAATAGCTATTCAAATGAATACAGGTTTTCCTCATTTACTCACAGTAATTGGGACCAGGAATTGGGTGGGATTCAAACATCCCAGCAACAGGTTCTTTGCCCTGTTGCTGGGTGGGTGTGGCCTACCAGAATTTCCAGGAGGGCCATTTTGCACCTTCCCCAGGGTCCGGAGTCTTCCCTCGGGCCTCTGGGAGGGTGAAAATGGCTTCCCCCAGGCTCCAGAGGGCCTCCGGAAGCCAGAAATAGGCCCGTTTCTGGACTTCCAGAACTTCCGGTTTGGCCCATTTTTTGCCCTCCCAGAGCCTTTGCGTGGACCCTGCACTTACCTGCATCCAAAACGGGCCATGTGGAGACTCCTGGGGTGGGTGGGGCCAGCCAGTTGGTTCAACTATTGGTTTGGTGAACTAGATGTAAATTTAACATCTGGTTCGCCTGAACCAGTCCTAACCGGTAGAATCCCACCCCTTCCAGGAATTCCATCACTCAGTGACGTGGTCATAAAACACAGTGCCAGCTGATATATGACAGTTGTTTTGGCAGTCCCAGTTGCTGTTGTTAGGTGACTCCTTTGCTGTTGCAATGTCCCACAGTAATGTGATTGTCATTTTCAACTTCCTGCCAGCTTCCCCATTGACTTTGCTTGTCGGAGGCCAGAAGTGAAAATTGTAAATTGGCAATCAGGTGACCCTGTTATGTTATAATTGTGAGCTGGTTGTTGAATGCCCAAATCGGGATCTCATGACCACAGGGTTGTTGTTACAGCCACAATTGCAAGGAATGGTCGTTAGCACTCTTTGTCCAGCACTGTTCAGTTGCTGAACAAGTGGACATTAAATGAGGACCACATGCACAACTGTTCCATGGCTTTGTGATAAAGATGGTGGCGGTGGATCCTTATATCTTGCAATTGGCATTGATCCCCTATTCCTTTTTATTCTATTTCATTGAGTGGTAACTTTAATTTACTAACCTGGATTGCAGACTTCATATAGCATTTGACTTTTAAAATCATAATGAGGGCCGGGATAGTGCCTAAACTTTAAACTTCTAGATTAACCAATGAAAACTTTAATTGATGAATGGGAGAACAGGGTATTTTAATCAGCAAGGCTGGAAGTTAAAGTAACACACTTTTAGGGGTGCCTGTTACAGTTCTAATATTCTGCTCTGTAGGGAACTATAATTAATGACATCTTCTTTTCCTAATATGCTTTAAGCTATTTCAGATACTTCCTTCAGTATCTCTAAAAAGTATCTCTCTTTGAATTTTGGAAATAAGGAAATGTAGTTCATGTAGTCAGTAAATCATCTGTAATTAAGAAATAAATAACAAATAGTTTAATACCTTGGCAAGCTAAGAAAGGTAATCTAGTCAGGCATCCTATAAATTGTTTAACCTTTTCTCAGCAAGAATTCCTGAGTTGTAAGGCAAATTGCCTTCAGAAGTTCCTGGCTTTTAAGTAATTTGAAAGGAAAACCAGGAAAGGAAACAGGACAGCTAAAGTAGCACAAGACTCTTTTGATGGAAAGAGTTCTTGGAAACTTTCTGTAATTGTGTTAGACTTTTTATTTTAAAAAATCTTCTGAGCTGGCTGAAGGGAAAGAATCCTGCTCTGGTTTTCAATATATGCTGCCTTCTGTTGAATGTAAAAAAATTGGAGTGTACTGTGCATGTCTGTGTATGCACACACACACACCACATACATACATACATACATACATACATACATACATACATACATGCACAAATGGGTGTTGGAGTCAAATATTTATTCCTCTCCCCTCTAATTTTTAAAATACTTCTCTGTCTTTATGTCTCTAATAGTTAATACCTTTTTAATTGTCCTGTATAATTGCTTCTGCTTATTTTGCCATATTTATTTTGTCTTGTTAGTGGTGCTAATGGAGGCCAAACCTTATATCCTAAAATAGTAGAATGGTTGGGGAATTTGTGATTTTAATGACAAGGAAACCTACAGGTTTGGCACCTGTTTTATTCTTTCTCTTCTGTTCTTCCCATACAAAGTATGTCATTGTCTGCTGTTTTCTTTCATTAAGAATAATAAGGATAAGTAATATGGTGCTTCCAGGTGTTCTGGACTACAACAAAGACTATCCCATGATTGACCATACTGGATGAATTAGAATTAGTAATTAAAATCCAAATTATTTACAAGACATCCCGTTGTCTACAGATACCCATTACTTAATGACCACAATTGGGACCAGCAATGCTGTTGCTTAGTAAGCCATTATATAACTGTGATGAGCTTATGACCTCATTTTCACCATGATTGTTCAGCAAATTACCCGCAGTTGTTAAGCAAGACATGTGATTGCGATTTGTGGTTTTACTGTTGGCTTCTCCATTGACTCATCTTGCTGGCAGTTGGATATAGGGCAGGGATGTCAAACTCAATTTCATTGACGATTGCATCAGCATTGTGGTTGCCCTCAAAGAACCAGCAGCTGGGTCACCATGACTGGATGAGCATGGCTGAGTGGGCGGGACAGGCTCAATACTGCTCACTGAGCATGACTGTCTCGGGACGGCTGGGTTGGGATGGAACAAGTTGCACTGGTTAACTCGACGTAGGGGCAGTTCGGTGCCCCACAAGCTCCTCACCTCCACAAATGCTGACACATAACACATCATATTCCAAGTTTGGAGACTTTTATCCACAGAGGAAGGAGAGGGCCTTCTCCCCAAGCCCAGACATGGTTGGCTGTTTGGTGCCCACTCCCAGCAAAGCAGGAGGTGGAGGACGACACTGCTGCATGTGGAAGTGCGGAGGAGAAAGTTTACAGGCCTCTCTATAAGTGGATTACAGAGTCAGCACATCGCCCCCAACAATCTGGGTCCTCATTTTATCGACCTCGGAAATATGAAAGGCTGAATCAACCGTGAGCCAGTGGGAATTGAATTACCGAACTGCTGTGTGCTATGTGCATTAAATTACTTTGCCCTAAAATAAGCTACAGTTTCCCTGATGGCCACCATGGAGACAGTTTACATAGTATTGTTGCCCAATATGTAATGCTAAAGTGCTGCAGATTTTGTAGAAGTCTGTCGAGTTTCTCAGTCATCCAGGTCATGGTTGTCCCAAAGATGCTTTTTCAGGTGACAACTGGACTTTCTTGTTTTTTGCCTTTGAAGACATTTTGCTTCTCATCCAAGAAGCTTCTTCTGCTCTGACAGGAAAACATTTCAAAGAAAAGAAAACAAGAAAGTCCAGATGCCTCTGAAAAAGCACTTTTGGGACAGATACCGTGGAAGGTTTGACTTTAATTTCCTCTCCTTTCAGGCTTTAGATGTACATCATCCAGCTAATTGTCAAGCTCACATTTCTTTACCGCGGTTGCCGACAATGAAGCATTTTTGTTCCGTGTAGTTTCCATTGTTTTTCTTCATTGGAACCAGTCTTGTTCACATAAGGTAGGCTTATCGTTCAGCGATGAAGCGTAAGGAGGTAACTGGTGTGTCCGAGTGGCCCATTCATACGTGCCACTGTTTCTGCCCCAAAGTGGTGCATTTTTAAAAGAAAGAGTGGGCTTGCATGCATGCTCAGTTTGTTCATGAGGAAGAAATGGGTTTATATATGACATTTGCCCAGGTTCACCTGGTGCGCCAGTTGCGCCCCATCTGGACTGAGATGCCTTGCATATGGTTACTCATGTGCTCGTTACCTCCCGTGTCGACTATTACAATGCTCTCTATATGGGGCTGCCCTTGCGGACCACGCGGAGGCTTCAACTAGTACAGAATGTGGCCGCGCGGGTTGTGATGGGAGTATCCCGATACTCCCATATTACACCCCTCCTGTGTGCACTGCATTGGTTGCTGGTTGCCCTCCAGGTGAGATTCAAGGTGCTGGTAATTACCTATAAAGCCCTACATGGCTTGGGGCCGGGGTACTTGTTGGGAACGTCTCTTGCCAGCATCGAGTACCCATCGTCCTGTACGCTCTCACAGACAGGGCCTCCTTGGGGTGCCATTGGCTAGACAGTGTCGGCTGGTGACTCCCAGGGGTAGGGCCTTCTCTGTGGGAGCTCCCACCCTGTGGAACCAGTTGCCCTTGGAGCTGCGGTTGGCCCCTGACCTCCATTCCTTCTGTCGCGACCTGAAGACGTGGCTTTTCCAACAGGCCGGCCTGGACTGAGGGGGTGGGTTTTTAATATGTTTTTATGTCTAGTTTTCTTATGGGTTTTAGATAATTGTTTGGCTTTGTAGTTTAATAATTTTTTAATAACTTTTAAATTTTGTATTGTGTGTTTTTATGATGTGAGCCACCCTGAGTCCTTCAGGAGATAGGGTGGCATATAAGTCCAATCAATCAATCAATCAATCAATCAATCAAAAATATATATTAAATAAATAAATAAATAAATAAATAAATAAATAAATAAATAAATAAATAAATGCCCTAGAGCAAAATTGGGGGCTTTGTAACTTGAGTTGGAGCTTTGTTGCATTGAATTTTGTCAATTTTTGAATGCATTACCAGAAAAAAAACAACAAAAGTAGCAGAATGATAAATAAGAAACCAAAACATATCTAAAGTAATATCAATATTGATGCAGTAGAGCAGTTCTCCAGCAGCTAAAACACCAGGTATAAGTTGAAATAAGGATCCACTGTATTTTTAACTGTTTTCTGTGGTAGACACATAGAAGAGTTATCATTACTCCCATCTCGAAGAAGTCCCAAAGGTGCTTTTTCAAGAGGCAACTGGACTTCCTGTTTTTTTCTTTGAAGATGTTTCGCTTCTCATCCAAGAAGAACTGAAGAAGCTTCTGGGATGAGAAGCGAAATATCTTCAAAGGCAAAAAACCAAGGAAGTCCAATTGCCTCCTGAAAAAACACCTTTGGGACAACCATGAACTGGATGACTTAGAATCGCTACGGACTTCCACGAAATCTGCAGCAATTCAGCATTACATATTGGGCAACAATACTGTACAAATAGTCTCCATGGTTCCCGTCAGGGAAACCGTAGCTTAATTTAAGGCAAAGTAATTTTATGCACAACTAAGCTTTGCACTTAGGACTGTTGCAGCATTGAGGTGACTCTGTGTGGCTTACAATGTAATAACACACCCACACCCACAGACACCCACCCACCCACACACATATATGCGGTGGCTCAGCAGCTAAGATGCTGAGCTTGTTGATCAGATCGACAGTTAGAACCCTAGCGCCGTGTAATGGAGTGAGCTCCTGTTACTTATCCCAGCATCTGCTAACGTAGCAGTTCAAAAGCATGTAAAATGCAAGTAGAAAAATAGGGACCACTTTAGTGGGAAGATAACAGTGTTCCGTGTGCCTTCGGCATTTAGTCATGCCGGCCACATGACCACGGAGATGTCTCTGGACAGCGCTGGCTCTTCAGCTTTGTAATGGAGATGAACACCGCCCCCTAGAGCTGGAAACAGGAACCTTTAACATATATATTTTATATATAAAATACACACACACACACACATATATAAATGATAAAGCATTTCTTGCATGGCAAGACTTTAGGAAAGGAGCTTTGGTGGAGGCGCAGTGTTTTTGGCAATCCTTGATGCAGAGAGAGAGGGCAGTGCAAAACTCCTTGCAATCCAACTTTGTTTTGCTTGGAAAATAATTCTGAGAAAATCTAACAAAGCATCCAAATACATATGCCTGTGGAAAAAGAATATCAGGGCAGTCGCATTGGTGTGTTAGGTGACACATACCAAATGTTGGAAAAAACCAAACCTTACAAAACCTCTCTGTGTGGTTGCTCTGCATAGTTCTACACACATGCTTGTCTTTGATAATGAAGAGCAGAGATTCAAGATGGTTTCCAAGAGAGACAACAAAAATCCTTTAAAAAAAAAAGGCAAAATGCTGCAGCCAAGTTGTTTTCTGAAACGGGGCTTGCATATCAATCTGCAGTGTGTATTTATAATTATCCTGGTGTATATCTGGCAGAAAGGAAAAGCTGAGTAGTAGTAGTAGGAAATTAAAAACCCACTTATAAGACCATAAGAGACCCTTGCTGGTTCAGATCAAGCATGCAGAACGTGATCATCTAAGCCAACCTTGGCAACTTTAAACTGACTGGACTTCCACTCCCAGAATTCTCAATTCAGCAATGCTGACTGAGGAATCTGGGAGTTAAAGTCCACCCAGCTTAAAGTCCACCCAGTGTTGAGAAACACTGATCTACCCATTTTGTAGTAGTTATAAAGCAAAATTTCCCTTGAATTGAGATGACTTTTGATGACTTCACATCCATGTGGTTTTCTTGCAACAGTACACAAAGGTTGGGTGTTAATCTCTTTGGGAATTTTTTAAAGCTCCTGCCTAACCTTCTCTTATCCAGGAACCACCAGGTACTACTCTAGTTAGCTACCAAGCCCAGATAACATCAGCTAGGTGTTGACCATCTAACAAACAAATATTAAATTGGACTTGTGTTTTAACTGGCACCAATATTAAGGAGATTTCATTATTAATTTAAGAGACTCTAAATATACTGCCTCTTATTATGGAAGTTATTTTTCAATTTTGCTTAGCCTAGCATCATCCTAGTTTTTGGGACCATGTTTCCAAGATTTTCTAGCCAGTATGTTTTAAAATAATAAGGGGCTAATTTTGACAATGAGGCTGCCACCTAACTTATTACAATGCAAATTATTTTTAACTTGCAACTCTTTAGTGTTTGCTAGATTACTTCCCAATGCAGCATGGAGATGCTGACGATTGAACTTGAGATCTTTTATATGCAAAGCATATGATTTGCCACAGAGGTCTCACTGAAATGTTCTGGAAAATGTACATCACAATAACATTTCAAAGACTTATCACGGAAGTCGGTCTTTTTAAATGCAGCATTCAGTCTGTGCTTTGTATTTTGAGCAATATTAGCTAATTTTGTAGTCAAATCTAGTCCTCATTATTTCCACATTCTGAATTCAATTCTAGTCTTTAGCCAGAAGAGCAGCCAGGGGGTTATAGGAGTAGAAAACCCAAACATCTGGAGAACATTGTGTGGTGAAAGCTGTTGGAAAATGCATGCAGATGAATGCTTTTGATTTTTATTGCATGGCCATAGACAATTGTCTATTGTGTATGGATAATTCTCAGTAACCGATGCTGATACCTAGATTTCAAATTAATTCCCAGTGCTTATTAAATATTTATCAATGTAATCCTATCTATCTTTATACTTGAACCATTACATTGCTTATTGCCAGTACAAATTGATAATGTAAAGCAGGGGTGTCAAACTCAAGGCCTGCGAACCAGATCCAACCTTCGAGGTGCTTAGATCTGGCCTGCGGGGCCACCCTGGAAACAGCGAAAGACTGGCCTGTGGTGCCCCTGCCAGCAAAAATGGAGCTCAGGAGCCTGTTTTTGCTGGCAGAGTGCTTGGGCCACCACAGGCGCCCTCAACATGAGTGATTTCGAGCTGGCCACACCCATCCTGGCCACGGCCCCTCCCCAGCACCCCTGAGGTCAAACATAACCCTGATGCAGCCCTCAATTAAATTGAGTTTGACATCCCTGATGTAAGGAGATTTTTAGTGAGAGACAGCCATCCATCCATGCAGCCAGTCACTTTAGTGTATTGGTTAAGGTGCCATGAATTCTAGATACAAGCCAGCTCAGTGATTTTAAATCAGTCACTCTCTGTTAGCTCTAGGAGGAAGGCCATTGGCAAAGCATTGTAGGGCCTAGTTGTCATGCCCTTGTTGGAGTCCGATTCTGAGGGGTAGATTAAGCAGCTGACAGGGAGTGGGAGTGTGGATCCGGTGGCTGTGGAAGAAATGGGGCAGGGCACAGTCCGGCTGGGCATTCAGAGGAAGACTCAGGGCCATCCCCTCTTCATTCTAGGGCACGCAGGGAGGAACGGAGAAGGAACAGCGTGGCTTACGGGAGAGGAAAGGGCCCTGATCCCCTTCATGGGCTGCAGCTGGGAAGACTGTTTAAAAGGGCAAACTCTGCATGGCAAAGTTGCTGGAAGCAAAGAGTGCATTATCATTGTTGAGGCTTATCTGGGTTTTGGCATCCTCTCAACTGTGGGTGCTGCATTATCTTTTGGAAGTCTGCAATTTATCCTGGCCTGTCGTGTTAATTACTTCAGAGTGGTTTGTGTTGTTGTTTTTATTTCTAATTATCTTTACTTTGGGTTCGGACTGCATTTCTTCTCTTTGTAGACTGTTTTTGGAAGAGTTTGATCTCCTGCCGAGGATAACTGGACATTGGGGCCAAGTTGGAGGCATTAAAGGAATTTATTTACTTTGGTGACTTGGTTATTTTTGTGCCACGCCCCGGGTCATCACACTAGTCCAGGTAGTTACTTGGAGTCCATACTGACTTGAAGGATGGATGGATGACTCAAGGTCTGCACACACATGCACAGACACAAACAGGCACAGACACAAACAGACCAGACACTAAATAGCTGTGAGAGTTAGAGCTTGATATATGCATAATTTACAAACCGCTTTTGCAGCAGTCTGCAAAATTTAGATTGAAATGATATGCAAGAGTGATATGAACGGCTGGGAAATTAAACCTGTTGAGTTGTATTGCCTCCTTGTTATCCTAGCTGATAGGAAAATTTAGTGTCTTGTTTCAGATAAGCTTTTTCCTTTTTGTTTTCATTGTTGGCATGCTTTCTTTTTTAGATTTGGTACTGGCGTGTATTGGATTATACATCATCGTAAATGATTTAATTGTACTTTACCATAACAGCATCAGAAGTAAAAAGTCCCTTATCTCATTCTAGGGAAACCAAAGTGATAATTCCAACACTGTATTTACTGCAGCTCTTCTTTTATGAAATGATGCTTACATTTAATGGCTCCCATTTTGTGTTGGTTGGAAACATACGATTGTTTGGACCAACTTTGATTGTTGAAACATGTTGTAATCCACTATGTAATCCAGGCTTTCCCATATAAAATCTTACTTTAAGTAGTAATTCTTCAGCAGGGTTTGGGGAAGTCTTTTTCTTGCTCCATGTTCATCTCTACAAGAAAAGAATTCCGATCGCAGAAAGACTCAAAAGGAAAGCCAAAGAAATATCCTGTTAGGTTGGATTGCTCAATGATTAGGATCTCACTCATGATTTTTTTCCCAGTCCTCTTTCTTTGATAGGATTATCCTCCTGGATTACTATTTTCCCACATCTTTAGTGACTCAATATCATAGAAAGCTTGGAGGGAAGATATAGTGAAGACCTGGTAAAAGGGAGGGAAGAAAAATTTGCAGAATGGTGAAGAGAGGACCTCATTTGAAGTAGAACTGAGGCACAACCCAAAGACTATTCTAAATGTCCTTGAGATGACTCCAAAAATGACTTCTCCAGATCATACCTATTATTCATTTTGGAGCTCTCCCAGAAGTCATTTTCTTGTTCTCAACGACCATTTTATTGAACAACTCCTCATGTTCCTGCAAGTGTCATGGAATAATTAATTTATAGCCAGATTATTTTCCTGTATAATTGATGAACCTAAGAAGACACTGAAATATTTTCTGATGGAAATATTTTCCTTCTTATGCTTTCATTTTACTTCTTTTCATTTTCATATTCTGTGCTCTCAGCTGATTATCTCATTTTTCATTTTTATCACTTTATAGCCTGTGCTTTCCTCCATTTGTACCTTTTCTCTATTCATTTTTTATCATCTGTATTTTTTTCAGACATTCCAGTTTTCAGTACTTTCTTAACTGTTGCTGTTTCCTTTACGATATGTCCCTTTGCTTTCATAGCTCCCAATTTTACGCCTGGTAGAAAAATAGGAATTTTGGATCAGTCTATCGATAAAGGTCCATCTGCCTCATATGTTTATAACAGTTCAGAGTTCTAAAATGCTTGAGCATAGTAGTGACTTTAAACAAAATTTTGACGTTCTGCCAGTACACAATCATTTTGTATCTCTGCATTAAATTAACGTTCTTTTGAAATACTTTTTATATCCAAATATGATGCCTGCTTCAGAGATTGCCAGTAACCTTTGAACCCCACCTAATTTTAGCAGGGAGACATTATTTTCTTGTCACATAAGACATCCAAGATAAACTTTCATGGACTTTCGGGCATGGCTTGCTTTGACACTAATTTTTTTCCATCTTTTATAAATGCATAACGTTAGTCTTAGTTCTTTCAGAGAGGAAAGCATTTCTGTGATTTTTAGTTGGGTTATTTGAATCATGGTCTACACTAGATGGAATTTTCAGAGTTGAAAAAGCAAGCAGAAATATCTGATGGATTCTTGGTGCTCTCTGAGTTTGGGGCTTTTTTTTCCCTTGCAAGTGTTTCATTACCCAACCTAGGTAACTTCCTTGGTGCCATGAACTACAAATATTCTCCTTTATTGAGAAATACCTGAATTGTTAGATAACGGATTTTAAAGTTGCAATACTCATATAAATAAAGCCCTAATCTAAGAAAGTTCTCATTCTAACAGTTTTTGATGATGCCTTCACTCTGGTGATCACGTTTAGCTTGATTCCTGGTGATTACATGGCCACTGACTTGTAACAATTCTGTAATGTTATACAGGTACGGTAGTCCTCGACTTGACAACGCTTAGTGACTGTTCAAAGTTACAACGGCACTGAAAAATGTGACTTATGACCGTTTTTTCACAGTTATGACCTTTGTTGCATTCCCCCTCCCTCTCCCTCCCTCCCTTCCTCCCTCCCTCCCTTTCTCTCTCTCTCTCATTTTCTAGTAGTTCAGCTAATACTCACGCCTGACCCGGCTTAGTTTCAGAGTTCAAACAAGAAAGAACAGGTGCTTATATCACTTGCGGAGACTCCATTTGGACTATACTTCCTCAAAAAGGCCTGACTGACAGCAAGATTAGAAGCCTTTTAGTGTCAGATTAAGAGATTACTATTTGCTTTGGCACTGTAAAGGACTATGCTTCAATTGGTTTTTGATTTTTTTTAAATATTGCTACTGTGTGCCAAACTTTAATTGTTTTTCTTTGCAGTATTTGATCTAAATAATTTTATATCTGGTACACACTGGTCCTGGAGCCTATTCGATAAAGGAAGAATTGGGAATGCTTCATATACCACAGTGAAAGTGATTGGTGAAGATGGAGGTTGCAGAAATAGCTAAATTAATTGCTTTGCAAAAGGAGAGTGAGGCTTTCTTGTTTAATAATAGAATAAGAGATAATTTTCTAACTGGGCTTATATTTGCTGCAAAAGACATTGGAAGCTGCTCCTTTTTATATATAATTCTATTTCTATTTCTATATCTTTCTATTTTTTCTCTTTGCACTTTTGCCTTTTTACTTTTATGTTTTTTTTGTAAAACTTTTACTGTGAAATGCTTCCTAAAGAATATTGTTCACAAATAGTATATCCTTCCTGTGGATGCCAAAAATTATTTTCCTTATCCTACAATTTAACCAGAGCCTTGGTGGCTCAGGCTGTTAAATGCCTGCACTTAAAATCCAGCTGTCTACAATTACTGTAGGCTCGAATCCCACCAGGCTCAAGGTTGACTCAGCCTTCCATCCTCTCGGGGTAGGTAAATTGAGGACCCAAGATTGTTGGGGGCAATTAGCTGACCTTGTAAAAATGCCGCTTAGTAATAAGCAGGCATATACAATGGAATGAAGGCTATTGCTGAGCACACTGGGTTGTATCCCAAAAAATTGTAAGCCGCCCTGAGTCTTCGGAGAAGGGCGGCATATAAATGTAATTAAAAAAAAAATATTCTTGATTATTTTGGGTTGTAGAAATGGCTAGGCATTATGTGTGGCTTTTAATATAAATTATATGTCTATCCTTATCTATATATTTATATTATATTAATATTATATTATAGTATATATTATAATTACATTATATATATCATGTGGGTGCTTTATAAGGGGAGGTTTTTAAGGAGAGACTTGTCTGAAATGGTATAGGACAGTGGTTGCTAACCATTTTGGGCTCCCCTGCCGATAATTGTGTGTGCGTTTGCCTGCTTGTGCTCGTGTGCCATCACCCAGAAGGCAATGTGCGCGGGCCCCCCCATGCCTCCTGCACATACGCACGCAACCTGTGTGACTTGCGCGACTCGTGCGGCCTGCACGACTCGTGCGGCCTGAGCGACTCGTGCGGCCTGCATGACTCGTGCGGCCTGCGCGACTCGTGCGGCCTGTGCGACTCGTGCTGTGCACTTCTGCGCATGCATGTGTGACCCTTCACACATGCTGCGTGCTTCTGCACATGCGTGAGTGTCTCTTGCATGCTGCCGCACCTCTGCACATGCGCGCCAGATACCCGACAATCAGCTGTTGGCACGTGTGCATGCGCAGTAGACCTTTTTTTATGGGAGTGCTCACGTGCCGGCAGTAATTGCTTTGCGTGCCACTTCCAGCACACGTGCCATAAGTTCGCCACCATGGGTATAGGATCTCCTGCTTGAGCAGGGGGCTGGGCTAGAAGACCTCCAAGGTGCCTTCCAGTTCTATTTTGATGAAATAATATATTCCCTTTTCTTGGTTTTTGCTTTTTTCGAAGAATCAATTAAGAGAGTCAGAGACATCCTGAAAATTATATCCCTACATTTGTCAGAGCTCTATTTATCCATGAAGTTTTCATTTTGGATTTTGGTGATCTGTGTGATAAATAGAGTAAAAAGCTCACTACTAAATACCGGCATTCCTCATTTGCTAAGGCTTCATCTTTAGCACTGAAGGCTTGCTGGAATAAGAAATATTAAGTCGGTTTCTGACAACTTTATAAAAAGAAAATGGATTTTCATAATTGTAAATCAAGTACAGGGAATGAAATGATAAATAAGACATCTAGATAAGAACTATCTCCAGTATGCAGGCCAATCCTGTTCTTTGTGGCAGATGCTTGGAATAAAACATTTGAAGTTTCTTCTGGCGCTTTGAAGTTGAGCTCTTGAGTGATCTGCAAAAGCCATTAGAAATACACATTTAAAGACTTGTCCTTGTCTTAATTTCTAGTTTGCTAATGACTACGTTTTGTCCTCAAAACCACTTGCCACAAATCTTAATTGAAGAAGGACTTTAAGGGAGGAAATTTTGGCTCAGATTCTCCCTCTTTGTCATACATCTGCCCGCCATTAACGAAAGTTGATGAAACGGAAAATAAAATGCAGACGTAGCTCTGTATTGTGATGACTTTAGCAATGAGTAAAAACGTGGCATTCCAATTCATGTAGTTATAGCTTAGAAGTGGTCAAGTAAAATAGAAATGGAAGAAACCCAACAGATGCCAGATCTTAAAACTAGGGAAAGGGGCAAGTATTATTGTTTATGTGCAGATATAATATATACTTTATCTAGATTCTTAATTTGAAAATTTGGGAGTGGTTGGTTTCCAAATAGATAGTTCTACCAAGGAGATAAAATAATTCAGCAATGAGAGTTATAATAGGAGTAGCATTTTTTTTTAAAAAAAAGGGCACTGACTTAAATGAGGGAAATGATGAAATAATCTGGAGGTTGACAATGAATTGGCTGGAAGTCAGGCTTCTTGAAAAATATTTCAAGACTTGACACATAATGCCTTTACTAATTTTATGTTTCTATTTTGGGATTTTCCAGTCTCACATTCTTAAGAAGGCTTCTGCCTCATATCCGTATTAGAGATATCACGTTCCCAGAAACTTTGAAAAATGGGGGAAATTAACATTATGGGGGAAAATAAAATATAATATTTTTTATCAACCCTAAACATATTCTGTTACTTGAGTAACCTACAATGCATTCTTTCAAAATGGGGGAAATTAACATTATGGGGGAAATTAAAATATACATAATATTTTTTATCAACTCTAAACATATTCCAATACTTGAGTAACCTACAATGCAGTTTGGAGGTTGAGCGGGAACGTCTGAGGTCAGAGGACATTTCCGCCAGAGTGATTGATATTATACAAGCGGCTAGGCGACCATCAACTGTGCGCATATATAATGCCACTTGGAACATCTTCTGTAAATGGTGCACGAAGTCAGGGGTTGTTCCCACCTCTCCATCGGTAGCACAGCTGTTGGACTTTCTACAGGAGGGATTAGATAAGGGACTGTCCCCTAACACTTTACGCTGTCAAGTGGCGGCCCTGGCTTCAGTTATATCCTTAGGTGATTTTCGTTCAGTTTCTGCGAGGTGCCACCAATTTATGTCCACCAGTTGTCCACCGGTACCCAACCTGGGACCTGAACAAAGTTCTGTCGGCACTTTCCAAGGCTCCCTTCGAACCCTTGAGAACCATCAGTCTACAATTCCTGACGTATAAGAGTATTTTTAGTCGCGATTACCTCGGTGAGGAGAATATCAGAGTTGGCAGCCTTATCAATTCGCAAGGATCTCTGTGTGTTCCATGCAGATAGGGTAGTCCTCAGACCTGATCCTATGTTTGTTCCTAAAGTCAATTCTGCCTTCCATAGGGCACAGGAACTAGTCCTTCCCAATTTCTGTTCTAACCCGACTCATCGTCTGGAATGAGAATGGCATCACCTTGATGTGAGCATTGCACATATACGCGCGGCGTCCTTCGGAAGGCGGAGGCCCTCTTTGTTTCCTTTCTCCCTAGGTCGAGG
Source organism: Naja naja (assembly GCA_009733165.1). Classification (NCBI taxonomy): domain Eukaryota; kingdom Metazoa; phylum Chordata; class Lepidosauria; order Squamata; family Elapidae; genus Naja; species Naja naja. The sequence goes on along the minus strand of CM019150.1, from coordinate 203,698,706 downwards.
TCACAAAGTGTCTTCTTCCATGATTGGCCATTGGCTCAGGGCCTCAATAGCAAAATCTTATGAAGTTCAATCTATCCCTGTACCAGCAGGCATCACTGCCCACTCAACACGTAGTGCGGCAACATCGGCTGCTTGGGCCACCCAGGCCTCGATAGACGAGATCTGCAGGGCGGCCACCTGGTCCTCTCCTTTGCCCTTCATACGTAACTATAAGGTGGATGTGTTTGCCTCTGCTGAGGCTTCATTTGGCAGGAGGGTCTTACAGCAGGTATATAGGGACTGAGAGTAGATTTGGTGCCAGATGGCATCCCTCCCTGAGGACAACTCCAGCTTTGGTATGTCCCACTTCTGGATGCTCGGAGCAGCTTGGGGGAGAAAGGGCATTGGTACTTACCTGATACGCCCATTCTCCATGAGCTGTGAAGAGCATCCAGCCCCACCCCTTTTCCATCTGGGGGGGGTTTGCTCTGGCCAAACGTCTTTTTGTAGATAGGTGAAGCATAGGCAGGTTTGCCACCGACTGCCAAAACTGGGGCGTTGGGGTGGAGTTCAGGAGGAGGCGTCCCAGTAAAATTTAGCCCAGCTTGCTTGAGAGAGAGCACCTCCCACTTCTGGATGCTCTTCTCAGCTCATGGAGAATCGTATCAGGTAAGTACCAACGCCCTTTCTCCATTAAGAAGGCATTCATTGGATTGTACTATATTCTCAAAAGTATTAGTTTTATAGTTTGAATACAAGCAAGAAAGAACACAAGAGCTATGATATTTTTTGTATGTGTGTGAGGAACATGCAATCTGTTAGTCTATGCTACATAATGATACAGAACTGAGAAGTAAAAAAAATGGAAATAATAGCCAGGAATTATCAGGAATTTTGGACCTAATACACCCAGAAGAGTTCAGATTAGGGAAGACTGCTTTAAAAACATTTCTTCCTCAAGGGAGAAAAAAAACCATAGTCCAGTTGTTGTTTTTTTGAAGAAAAAAGCACCTTTCAGACAACTGTGACCTGGATCACTGAGAATCTCCATAGATGCTTCTCTAAAAAGAAATAACTTATTTTCAGTCTCTTTAAAATTTCACTGAACTTGCCCCCTTGCATAGGCTAAATGCTTTATTCAGATGTTATTTGGTTTGCTTTCAATAGAACCTTGATTTAAGAGCTTAAAGACTGCTAGAGTATCTGTTCTTCCTTAATTATGTTTCTTCAAACATTCCCAACTGTGAGAGCCTGAAGGCTGAACCACAAATGATTTGCCCAAAGAATTTCATAGCATCTATGTGACTTCATTTTCCGAGGAGGACATTTAAAAAAAAAAGGAATGTATCTAGTAAGTGGTAAGTTAACACCACAAAATGAAATATAAACGAAAGCTTAGAGAAGGGCTCTCAATATTTACTCCAAAGGACCACTTCAGTGGTCTAAAAAATACACTGAGACCATCAGAACATAGCAACAAACTTTTAAGCACAGCTCAGATCAGTTACTGCTGAAAGTAATACAATCTGTGTCATGAAAAGGAATGTTTGTTTTAATAAAAAAACATTGTGATAAAAGTCTAATTCCCTCAATCCAGGGCTGAAACTCTTTGGTGGATCTACTTTCACAAATAAAGAAACATGGATCCAACTTTTATATTAGCTTGGGCTACCACTTTCTACCAGAATTTCATGTCTCCATTCAGTATACAAGTAGTCCTTGGTTTATAACTGTAATGGAGCCTGCCTGTAAGTCGTAATGGTCATAAAGCATGTCATCCCATGACAAGACCAACTTTTGTAACCTTTTTTTTTTACAGTGATTCTTAAATGCTCCTTCCCGTATGTGGGTAGGCCAGATTTATCTGATAGAAAAAACATTTAATCTCTCCCCTGATAGAACTGACAAAGGGAGGAGAACCTGTGGCTTAGAGGTTAATACATCTACCTAATATGCAAGCAGCCCAGGTTTGAATCCCAGAAGGGTATGGCTAGCTGATGAGAGCTATAAATAGCTTGAAATAGATCTATACTTTGTCTCCCTTGTTTCTTTTTCAGTAAGTATAAATTTAATACAGTGATTCTTAAAGAGAACCATTGTTCACTCTGCATCATGTTCCACCCAAAGTTGCATGCCCAATAGAAGAGGTTGACCATTCCAGAGTGAAGGAGCATACAATTATGCAGTGAATATCATATGTAGCGTTCCAGTCAACAATACCTTAAGTATGGAAGAGCTGTTTGCAGAGAACCCTCTTTATTTGAATATACATAAATGATCTGCGCGAGGAGAGTTGCGGTGATGTTCCTAAACTTAGCCTCCATAAGGGCTAATTGCCTTATTGCCAAGAACTGTGGAATTTCATAAATGATTCTGACTTACAAATACTCCTCGGTTTAGGACCTCCTATATTGTTTATTCAGGTTGGTTGTTGAATGCTGCTGTTTTTTTGTCCACAGGTCAGGCTTCCTTGTCAGATCTTGATCGACAGTTCTACAACAGGGGCATATCTCACCATGGCTTTTATTTCAAAGTCATTTTGTTTATTCAACCGCTGAACCTCCCTTAGGCTATGGTCCAGGCCTTTCTTCTTCTTTTTTGTGGGATACAGTCACTCTGGCATCTTTATGAGTCTCTCCCTATGAACAGATGAAACCTCTTGTTGACACTTGGCATTCCTTTAGTTCCTCTTATCACTACTTCCATCACCATGGGAAAAAAAAACCCAGCCCACCCTGCCATTTATGACTTACAATCTTAGCTGTTGTAAAACTGCTGTATATATTAGTATTATCTTCTGCCATTCTAGAATATTAAAATAATTTGGTCTGGCGTTTATGTGCCTATTCTGCCTTAATTTAGACATTGCCATATATAACGGAAAAACCTTTTCTAAAGGGTGTAGGATATTCACTATTAATTCGGAATGGATGTAAGATAGAATAATTTGCATTAAGGGCTGAGTTGGTGTTACTGATAAGTTTAGCAGTTTGTTGCAGCTCCTTCTAAGAAGAGAAAGTGTATGTTGGTTGCACAACTATTAAAGTAAACTTTCTTCTCTTTCCCTTTGCTTTCCCTTTCATTTCCTAAAGTTTATTTTGTGCGTTAAATTTTTCCATGATATGATAAAGTGAGTGAAGTCAGGCTGAAATTCAACTTGGTTGTAGTGAAGAGATCCCGGTTTTAAATGAAGGACTAAGTATAAATTACCCAGCATCACTTAGATGAGAGATGGATGGTGCCTAAATTAGAGGGATGATAGAGATAGATAGATGGAGAAATAGACAGATGAAGGGACAGAGAGAGAGAGGAGAGAGAGAGAAAAGAGAGAGGAGAGAGAGAGAGAAAGAAGAGAGAGAGACTTGCAAAAATTTTACATTTGCAGAATCTTTTTAATTAGGTTCTTTTGGCTGCTCCTGTGACATCCATCACCCTTTGCCAAAAGAGATCTAAAAAAATAGTAGTGGTGAATAAGATTCCTTGAAGAGTATTATTCATTAACAGGATAAAAATAGTGTGCATAAACTGACTATATCAATTAAATAAGAAAAAGAGATTGGGCTACACCTGCCTTTAGGAATCCTGATTAAACAGGATTCTATAAGTAAACTTCCCAGGTTCACACAAGCAGGTCAGGAATCTCGCATGTCTTCCTTGAAAGTGTGTTATTAGGGCCATGACATCAACATGGAATAATTGTAAGACAATATGATAAGTAATCTGACATATAATTTCTGTAGCAATCTTGCAGGTTTATGGATCATCTCATTTGATACCAATCTAATCCAGGACATTCCTATTACATAGTAAGGGTACCAACCTCCCATCTCTTGAGTAATGGTGTTTATACCTGCAATATAGAGAGTCAATCGATGCCATTTCATTTTGGTTAAAGGTCAAAAACAGACAAATAAGTATCCAAAGATAAAATGATATTTAAATACTAACATTGTAAAACTTGCCTAAAGAAACCCATACCACTCAATACGATTCAGGACCATTTGTTTATGAATATTGACAGCTGCCATGCAAAACTTTGCAACATTGTGTGTGAGGGCCGCCTGACAATGACATCTCTCACTCTACCGATGGCAGTGGTTGATTTGATTGATCAGACTGGCTAGGCTGGTATCACTTTCCTGCCTCATTATTCCATGTGTCCTTCGCCCAAAGTTGCGCCCAGGTGGCAGAGAATGATTGCTCTGTATTGAAAAAGTGTACCACTCTGTAGTGACTGGATTACAAAGAACTCTCCCCCCCATTTTTTCTATTTTTTAAAATTCTTTAAACATCTCTTTGAGTGAACAATGTGATTCCAGGTTTTAACATACATACATACATAATCATAATTACATTTTCAGCTTTCTTATCCAGTTTCATATCATATCCTTACCTATTCCATTTTTCTTTTAATGTTTTATCCCTTCATATTATTTCATTCATCATTTCCAGACAGAAAACAGTTTCATCCTAAAATATGTTATCCCATATTTATCCCCTTTCATTGTCAATTCAATCTTGCCATCTATTTTTATTTTATATATTTTATATATACCTCTTTATTCCATTAAACCCAATATATAACAAATTAAAAAATAGAAAAAAAATATCAATATAGCCATTTTTAGTTACTACATCCTATATTAACCACAATAATATTCTATTTATATTTCTTTCCCCCCCAATCAGGTTCCACATGGTATTCTTTCCCTATGACCTAATAAATCCTATATTTATTCCAAAAGCATTTATATACCAAACCAATTGTAAATATTAATAACAATATTACAGTTTTGATTTCCATGCTGTATGTTCATTTTCTTCATCACCTTACTAATTATTATATAGTAATCTTATTTTAAATTCTTATTTAACATAATCATTTTTAATTTTTATACTCTTTATTCTTCCAATTACATTTATATAACAAATTAACTTTTCTATTTCAGGAATACTAAGCACTTTGTGATTACCCACTTGTTCCAATATTTCATTGCTACTAGATCTCGGCTGCAGATACCTAGCCTACCATAAGAGGGCCTCAAAAAGTTAAGAATGTTGATATTTCTTTGTCGCCATCTAGTGCCCATTGATTCTCTGCATCGCCGTGTTGGCCCTTAAATATAGTACCTTTTGTAATTAGATTGTCTGTTGCAGACTGACATGGTTTGTTCAGAAGACATTGTCAGGACAATCTCTGCTGATAATTGCCGGACTTAATCATGTTTGGAGTAGATTCATTGAAAGTTATAACTGATTTAAGTTGTGCTGATCAGAGCAGGCTTATTCTAAATGTGATTAAGACTGCATCTGACTATAGTAGAAATGCCTGCCAGTTAATAAATCAGTGTTGTTGTTCAATAAATCTTACTTTGTCTTTCACCTAAGAAAATTACTGAGGAATTCATTCTGAACTAGAATTCCAGAAACAACCTCCCTTTCTTCCCAAAGATTTATGCTATAAACAAACATCTTGCTCTTAATACAAATTAGCAGTGTTTTAAGAAAGTAAATTTCCATGCTTTCTTTGCCTTTCATGCAGAATGGCCAAGCAGCATGAAAGTTTCCCCCCATCCTGGCTATTCATATAACTCAATTTGTCTTACCCAAATAGGGTACCAACTCAGTGCTTCTCAGCTAAGGTAGCTAGACACATAACTTAGCTTTTTTCTAGGCAATTTGTATAGGGTTTCCTTCTTCCTCCTCTTGAGATTCTTCTTAGTGCATAAATATTTCTGAGTGGTGCTTGAATTGAGATCTTGTAGTATATTTATTTATATATTTATACATAATAGTATAAATAAGACGTATCGCCAGCTAGTAGCAGTCACAATGAATACACCTTTTCTCCCATTCTCAGTCAAACATCTGGTGAAGACCTTTTAGGAGATGTTTCTAATCTAATGAAACAGTTCAAAGACTTTGATCTCCATTTGTCCTTGATTCCTTCCTCCCTCCCTCCTTCCTCCTCCTCCTTCCTTCCTTCATTCCTTTCTTCCTTCCTTCCTTCCTTTCTTCCTTCCCCCTCCTCCTCCCTCCCTCTCTTCCCCCTTCCTTCCTTCTTTCCCTCCCTCCCTTCCTTCTTCCTCCTTCCCTCCTCCTCCTCCCTTCCTTCCCCCTCCCCCTTCCTTCCTTCCTTCCTTCCTTCCTTCCTTCCTTCCTTCCTTCCTTCCTTCCTTCCTTCCTTCCTCTTGCCGCTCCCTCTTTACCCTTTGTCCCTTCCTCCCCAGCACAGAGCTGTATAAGCTTTTGTAGAAAACAAAACAGATCATTGTTGCTGCTTAGTACTTTAATTGGAAATGCATTTACTTTCTAGTTTAAAAAAGTCAAAGAAAAGCAGAAGTGTTCTGAATGTAGGCAGCAGAAAGTCCCCTCCTGTGCTTGCATTCTGGTAAATCAGTAGTTTTCTGACGGCTTTTGCATCCCTCCCGGTACTAAGTGAACATGATGTGCTCTCGGAATTTCAAAAAAACAAAACAAAACCCATTAACTTCCAAAAGAATTCAGATTCTCTGATTTGTTGAAGGAAGGAAGGCATTAAAGGGTGACAGATTACAATCGAGAGATTTCTAACAGTTATTTTGGTGGGACAGGATTTTCCTTTTATTTTATTTTATTTGGGTATGTGCAGAGAATGATTTATAGGGAGGCTTTTAATGCATTGCTTTCAGTGAGCGTCAGTTTTTTGAGCGTGTTGCATAAAATCAGAAACCTTTCAAACAAACTCATAAATATTGTTCTTCCACTTGCTGCAGCGGGCCACCGTGGGACATACTGTACCATTTATCATTCAGCCGTGATGGAAAGATATTTAAAGCATGTAGACATTATATCTTAAACCTTGTAGTAATGTAATTATTCCATCAGTTACAGCATCCCAAAATAAATTCAAGCCTTATTTTGTTAAAGCTGCTGGGCATATGATTTATTTACAACTAGAAAGTTCTTTGCAGATGAAAGCAGCCTTCAGTCATATTGGCTTTTCTGCAAAACTTTTCAGATCTGAATCTTTTGACATAATTTTGCATTTGATTGATCAGGTAATATTGTGATATTTTCATGCTGGTTCTCAGTATAATGATAATATTTTGCTGGTGTGGTGAAATAATAAATTTTCAGAGTTTCTGCTTTGTGGAGCCCAGAGTTAGGGGAGTCTAGAAACACTATAAGTTACATAAATTGTGAGTTTTGCGCAAAGGTGGGATATAATTCTAACAACAACAACAACTACACTATAAATAGCATTTAATAAAAAGCCACCCTAGAATACAAATGAAGTAGTAATTAAACAATGGTAAGATTCTTTTCTATGCAAGATAAATTGCTGCTATCTCTATGTTTCTAAAGTTATTTGAAGGACATTGATATGACTTTAGATTATGTAGAAAAATGCAGTGGTGTAAGCTTTTAATATAGCCCAATAGACTTAATAGAATCTAATTATCTTTAGGCATTTTGTAGTTTGAAGTTTCTATTAATTTCAATATGGGTTTATTTTCCTCTAATAACAAGATTAACACATTTGAAAATTTAAAAAAGGATGTCATAGTTCAGCTTATCCTAACACTATGGAAGAATTCATGAAAAATTAAGAGGAACTGCCCAGTAAAGCTTAAATAAAAAACTCAAAAACCGTAACAAATACAAATTTCTTGGACTAAAAGTTGAGAGTGAGATCTCTTAGTTAAATAATTACTTTGTGGTGCTTCTTCACCATAAAAGCTAAATTAACTCTTGGGGGATTCTTAGAAGAGTGTACTAAAACCATGTTGTTGCTAACAAAAGATTTTGGTGACATTTTATACAGAAAAAAAACTGATAAAAGGAGGGTACAGAGAGTCCCTGAGGAAGCATTTTCCTTCTTTCAGCATTCTCCTCCAACAAAGGAAAAACTACACATTCCTCTCTGCCCAAAATGAAATCCAGATGTGAGAAATATTGTCCAGGTATACAGTTAAAATGACAGAAGGAAGTAAGTTGGAAATACTTTATCAAGTAGAAATGTTCTTAGTTACTTTTTAACCATTAAAAAAAACATAGAAATCAAGTGAATTACATTTTAGGTCTTTCCTACAATTATGCTTTAAATCTTTCACATTGGAAGTGGCTGTATTTTCGTCTCAGTTTCCTGTTTCTTTTAAAAAGAGTTTGCATTAGGCTTCAATGTCTATTAGTTTTTCAAAGTACCATATTCTTATTTTTGTTCTGTTTCTTATGTAATCTTCCTTGTACTGCATTCTCGTTATTCCTTGGCCAATGGCAGACATAACTCCACATCTGTAGAAATCAAAAGCCAGCTGTGGGAATACTTCTTTACTGCTCTGTCCTAGAAATACCCAACACACTATTTCCCTGTTGGTCCTCTATGACTGAGTATTATGTTAAGGAAAACACAATTCATGTTTAATTTTGACTAGGTTTTGTAAACTTCTTCAGATCCTACTTTCAAATTTTGCTTAAAATGAAGAACCTTATCTTGTATTATTCTTTTCTTCAGAGCCTCCTGAGATTGTTCTGGTGCTCTCTCTGCTTATTCATAGCTAGCCTGCATTTGAGGCGTTGGGCCCAAGTAGTAATTATAGCGCAGGTGTAGAGTAAGTAGTGGCAACTTCTTAAGCAGTTTACTGACCCAGCAGTTTAGGAAATGTTTGTTGGCTGTAGCAACATTATTCCTAGTTGCCTGTCTTAGTTCATTTCAGATTAATCTGTCTTTCACTTGGAAAGGAAATGAATTGAGTTGGTAACTTCAAGAGCTATGCAAAATCTGTTACAGGGCTAAATAAATGTGCAGGATTTTATGTATGCTATTGAAATTGGACTGTCAATTTGATACAAATTCTCGCAAACAGGATGTTGGATGACTTGATCTGTTTTTCAAATGAGAAGCTTGAAAACAGCTATTTCAATGAGATTGTAGAATGGAACAGTTCTGCTCTCCTATCATCTCTTGTAGATGATATCCAAGTATATTTATTGCATCATAATGCAACTACAGAAATCTGATTAGTAGATGAGCACTTTGTTCAGCATTGCAAGTTGTAATGCAAATAAATCACATATCAGGGAATTGAAACTTTTTCTCATGTTCTGGGTTTGTGTAATTAACTTGGAGAGCAATTTCATGAACAGAACGATACTTCTTTCCATCTGCTCGGTTCTAAACTGTTAGAATTGTTGAGTTTCCCAGTCATATCTAGAGTTTTCGTTAGGTCATTCACTTGACAAGGAATTCCTTATTAAGAAAACATTCAGGGTTTGTAGATTTTTGGATTAGTCTCTTGATTTCTTGTGCCCCTTCCCAAGTAATTTAAAACAACTGTCTTTATAGTTATGACTGTATGACTGCAACCTTGTTGCTTGTATCCTAATGGTTTTTATTGACTGTTTCCTAGTATGATTTGATTGCTTATTGTACCCTATGACTATTATTAAGTGTAGTACCTTATGATTCTTGACTCTTGACGAATATATCTTTTCTTTTATGTACGCTGAGAGCATATGCACCAAAGACAAATCCCTTGTGTGCCCAATCACACTTGGCCAATAAAGAATTAATTATATCTGTCTGTCTGTCTGTCTGTCTGTCTGTCTGTCTGTCTGTCTGTCTACACATCCATCCATCCATCCATCCATCCATCCATCCATCCATCCATCCATCCATGTGGCATTACTTATTGTTGTCCTAGAACCAGTCAGCAAGGGCCGAGGGAGTAATTAATTAAAAAAACCTGGGATTATAATTTTTGAAGTTTTTAAAAGAAATTTTTAAAGAAAAGCTGTGTTAAGGAGCAGTAGGTTTGTCATTTAGCAGTACATGTCATGACAAAAAACCAGTTTTAGACACTGATGCTGAAAGCTCCAGAAAGCCATTGCTGGTGATGTCAGAAATGGGTCAAGGATATCTCTTGATTCATGGAAGCTTCCTGTGTTGCCAAAAGTACAGCCAACTCAATTTATAGATATCCAGGATGGGGCACAAACAGGAAGGAGGAAATGTTGTATTCCAAGTCAATTCTTAGTCAAAATTCCACCCAACTGAGGAAGCCGACTGAGGATCTTCTTGGATAGGATTGTGCAACAAAAGCCTGAAAATGTTCTACTACAGGTTGACCTCAACATACAGCCATAATGGAGCCTACCCATTAAGATCATATGTCATGATAGTTGTAAGTTTACAACTTTTTTGGGGCAATGGTTGTTAAATGACACCTGGCAGTCATACAGCGAAAAGTGTACAACAAGAAGTAATTGAGACAGTGGTTTGCTACAGGCGAAAACCAGAGTTAAGTTCCAGATTTTGGCAAAACCATCATATAACACAGTCACAAAACCCTGGGATGCTTCAAACAGCTGTGAATGCAGCCCCATTTGCGAACACCCAAAATTTGGTCATGTGATTGCAGGGCCCCGAATGTAGGAACTTCTGATCTGGATCATAAGTTCCCTTTTCAGTTGGTCCTAACTTCAAACCACAACTGGTTGTAATCCAAAACTACCTGTACTCAGGTTTGCAATAGTGTGCATAGTACAACTGCAAAATTTAATGCAATTCCCCCATCTTGGGAATGTGTGTGGACTTGCTGGCTGGATTTCTGAGGATTACAAACTCAGTAACCCTTGTCTGGTTGGAGGGGGCTGTTGTAAACGTTCCCTATGTTTGTCTTAGATGCCTCCTGAAAATAAAGGCACTTGTGATCCTCTATCAACTGATCTGCATGTATGTACAGGCATACAGATGATACCTTCTTTCCCAAGGCTCATAATTTCCCATCGTGGTATGATTGCTAAGGATTATATCTCACATGTCTTCCTCGTTGCAGAGTTGTGGCTGGAATAATTTTCTGCATACCAAGCCTAGGGCGTATACTGAAATAGGCCATGTGGCCAAAATGTGGCAATCCTAGCAAAATTATGAATGGGGCAGGTTGGCTTTCAGGAATCCTTTACCACTGCCAGCATTTGTAAGCTGCCAAAAAGTAGACCCATGCAATTCTTGGTATATTACTGCATCAATGCAGGTCTAAAATTTGGCATGGCCTTTATAAAGGTTGATGTAATGGCATGAGTACCTCATTTACCTAACATGCTTCAGAATTAGAAACAACAACGACATAAGGACTGGTCATTTAAATTCTTTAATAAATACAAACTGGAGTATGAGGACATCACTAAAAATCCTTTCATTACAATTTCTATGACTGTTGTTGCTGTTGTTATTATTATTATTTTATTTGTTTTTCTCTGACTCATACAGACTCCTCCTGACTTCTCATAAAAGTTTAGGAATCTTTTTTTTTTTTTAAAGGTATTTTTGTCCTTTACCACAGTGTAATCTCCTGTAGATAGAAGATGTATGTCACTGGTTCTCTCAATATTCGTGGGAAGGGTAAGAGAGTATTTCAGATGCTTCCACGTAATTCTAGGTTGAGATACAAAAACTCAGGAAGAATGTGACACAGGAGAAATGCATTATTTTTTCCACCATAGATGCATTGCATTTCCTCATGTGAGGAAAATTGGATTTTCTTCTTATAGAACTTCTTTCTGATTTTGTAGAAATGAGGATGGGGCAAGGCCTGTAGAAAAGAATTTAGAGAGACAGACTTTGTTTCTTGATTTTTTCAAGTTTCATTGGAAGGTTTTTTAAAAAAGCCAAAACTACGATCAAATAGTCCTTGCAAAAGGCTTAGTACTGCTTTCAATGCTTCTAATTTCCTTTTATTTAAAAAGAATTAAATAAAAAAAGCAGATTAAATTTTTTTCTGGAGTGCTGTGGTTGGCTAAGAGTAGGTAATTGCAGTCAGAAATATTGGTTTACATCTAAAACAACATCCTATTTTAACGATGGCCGAAAGAGCAGTAACCACATTAGTCCTTTGTAGTAAAAACAATAAAGTGTGTGATATTCTAAAGTATCATTAACCCCCTTGAATTGATCTCATAAATGTTTGTGGATTTCTAATGCAATTCTGACTTCCATCTTTCTCGTCTTCAGCTTTTATTTTCTGTCCTCCCTCCTCTCACTCCCAAAAAAGGATCCATGATGTATATAATCTTCCTTTCTTACCATGCATGCATTTGATTAAGTGATCTGTGAAAGCTTATGGGATAAATAACTTATTAGCTGCTGAAATGATAGAAGACCTTTTGCTGTTTTCCCCATATTAACAATTGGAATTTGAATTAGAAGTATCGTCACATTATGGTCAATCAACAGCTGCTATAGAGAAATAACAGGGATGTAAGAATGTATTGATTAAATTTTGTGTGCTGCCACGCTTTCCATATATAGCATATGGGTTTTTTACCCTCCCATCTTTGCCATCGTTCTGATGGAATTTCAGGAATCTGGACAAAAATGCTTCTGCTTGTGACAGTCTTGAGCTGGTCTTTGTCAAAATTACCTTGCTGCCTGATTTCCCCTTTGTCCGTTTTTTTTAAGGGGGAAAGAAAAGTGAAAGAGAAAAAAAAACAAGCTGTTCTGTAAGACCCTTTGCTACCTGAGCTGTACGTTCAATTTAGCATGAACAAATGCTGAAAGGTAAGTGTAGTCCCGGTACATAGTTCAAGCCATGTTCGTTGTATTTGCATTTCCAAGGTCTTTGCCCTGCAAATCTTCAGCAGCGGGTTAGAGAATCACAACACGCTTGCTTAAATGTAAACCCAGTTTAAAGTAGAATAGAATGGAATGGAATAGAATAGAACAGTCATGTTCCTGTTGGAGTCTGAATCCGAGGAGGAAGATGAACAGCTCACAGGGAGTGGAAGTGTGACTCCATTGGCTGTGAAGGAAACTGGGAAAAGGCAAAATCCTGCTGGGCAGAGCAGGGAAGAGGTAGAAAAAGGGAGTTCAGAGGAAAACCCAGGCCCACCCCCTCTTCATCCTAGGACATGCAGGGAGGAATGGAGAAGAGAGCAATGTGGGTTGCATGGCGGAAAGGGGAGGAAAGGGCCCTGATTCCCTTCATTAACCACACCTGGGAATGGGAATTCAAAAGAGATGCAAGCTGAGTGTGGCATCTGCTGGGAACAAACGTGAGTTTAGTGAGTTTATTTTGTGTTGACGTTGGTTATCTGTGTTCCTGTAATCCTCCCAACTGGGTTGATTCACTGCTGTTCCTTCACATCTGGAATTCCTTCTCTTGCCCTGCCAGGCTAATTACATTCATTCATTCATTCATTCATTCATTCATTCATTCATTCATTTATTTAGCCTTGATTGGACTTATAGTTGCAGTTTTTGTTGACCATGTTTTGGACTTGATTCTCTGCAGCCAAAGGCTGTTCCTTGGGAGTATTTTTCTCCAGCCCAGAAGGTAAGCAGGACATTGAGGGCAAAGTTGGAGCTAATAAAGGGATTCCTACTGATTATCTGACTGTGTTGCCTTTGTGCCATGCCCCGGATCATCACAGAATAGAAGAGAAGAGAAGAACAGATGTCTATAGAGATTCTTGGTCATTCAGGTCATGGGTTGTCCCAAAGGTGCCTCTTCAAGAGTTATTCCAGTGATCAATTGTTCTGTCAGGAAATTTCTTCTTAGTTCTGGTTGGTTCTCTCTTTGATAAGTTTCCATCCATTGCTTCTTGTCCTGCCTTCCGATGCTTTAGAGTAGCTTGAGTCCCTCTTCTTTGTGGCAACCCCTGAGATATTAGTCAAGTTTACACATGTCTTTATTTTGAAAAAGTTGCTCAATATGTATTTATTAAGGAAGATCCACTTCCACAGTTTGATTTGTTAAGCAATTTCTTAAGCAATGCTCTGTCCTTATTTAAGGTTTTATATCTATGGTTAGTCCTCAACTTACAACAGTTCATTTAGTGACCGTTTGAAGTTACAACGGCATTGAAAGAAATGACTTATGGCCATTTTTCACCCTTGCAGCATCCCCGTGGTCAGGTGATCAAAATTGTGATGGTTAGCAACTGACCCTTATTTATGACGGTTGCAGTGTCCTGGGTCATGTGATCACCTTTTGCGACATTCTGACAAGCAAAGTCAATGGGGAAGCCAGATTACTAACTGAAGAATTGCAGTGATTCACTTAACAACTGTGGCAAGAAAAGTTGGAAAAGGAGGCAAAACTCACTTAAGAACTAGTCTCAATTAACAACAGAAATGTTGGACTCAGTTGTGGTCGTAAGTCAGGGATTACCTGTATTAAGACAGGAACTATGGAAACTTTATGGTCTGTGGATTTCAACTCTATGGTCTGTGTTGAAGTCCACAGGTCGTAAAGTTGCTGTAGTTGCTATGGTGGCCCACCTCTGTATAAAGGTTTTTGTCATAACTTAACAATTTAATACCAGCTGAAAGATGTTCTTAAGGGAATGGGACCATCAGAGATATCTCTTTGTTTGGAGCTTTGGATCTATGGACAACTCATTAGGAAAAAGCCCTTTGTGTATGTGTTTTTATTTATTTTCTTCCTGAATAACTTTTCATGCAGTAGATAAAGAGAAATGGACTTGAACCCAAATGTGGCAAATTCTTCCCCCTTCTTATTCCTATAAATGGCACTTATCATTGCTGGCATGCAGCTTCTGGAGATTGCTGCATCAATGAATTAAGTTCTGCATTGTCAAATATGACAGCACGGGACAGAATTCATTATATGTTTGTTTATTATGGTGCTTAATTCATCATTGTTACTTTTTTTTATAACATTTGTTTGCTTCTCTTATTTTCCTTCCCAAGAAGCTGCTGGTATATGATGTGTCTAAATGTTGGTTCCATTTTTTAATTTGGAACTTAGGTTGCCCTGAAAAAATGAGATTTGCTCAATCTATTACATTAGATATATGGTTTAGTGGAAAACTTGAGTTTGGTTTTTCTTTGTCCAACAATTTACCAAACTGGCAGAGAAACCCAAAGAAAAATGCTTCTTCCTGGTGGGTGGACAGGTTCATTTACTTCATTCCTTCTCCGTTTCTTTCTTTCTTTCTTTCTTGACATATTTTTGAAGGCACAGTGAGCTCACTAAATTAATTCCATAAATTAAATCTTTCCCTTAGCCGTTTATAGCTTGCTAGCCAGGAATTCTGCCCTTCAATAACTAAAGCAAGTAGTTCCTTTTTGTTTTTGTTTTTCATGAGAATATTCAGAATATGATACAGGCAGTCCTTGACTTAACAGTAATTCATTTAGTGACCATTCTAAATTACAACAGCACTGAAAAATGGCTTACGACCATTTTTCACACTTATGTCCATTGCAGCAACGCCATGGTCATGTGATCAAAATTCAGGTGCTTGGCAACCAGTTCATATTTATGACAAGTTGCAGTGTCCCAGGGTCTTGGGATCCCCTATTGTGACCTTCTGACAAGCAAAGTCAATGGGGAACCCAGATTCACTTAACAACCATGTTGCTAAATGCCTATGGAGAGTCTGTCATCCAGGTCATGGTTGTCCCAAAGCTGCTTTTTTTCTTTTTCAAGAGGCAACTGGACTTTCTGGTTTTTCTTTGAAGAAGTTTCACTTCTTGTCCAAGAAGCTTCTTCAGCTCTGACAGAATGGGGGAATGGAAGGATCTATACTCCATGAGTGTGCAAAGAAAAACTAGAAAGTCCTGTTGCCTCTTGAAAACAAAACACATTTGGGACAACCGTGTTACTAACTTAACAACTACAGTGATCCACTTAACAACTGTGGCAAGAAAGGTCGTAAAATGAGGCAAAATTTACTTAACAACTGTCTCACTTAGCCACCTAAATTTTGGGCTCAACTGTGGCTGTAAGTCAAGGACTACCTTTATCTGAAAAGCAATGTGCACAGATGTTTGGTGGAGGTGATTTTACAAGAATAAACAGTTCAAGTTGCCAGGAGAAAGGAAATTCTCAAATGTAAAGGTAAAAAAGCTAAAAGTTTCCCTTGCCACATACGTGCTAGTCGTTTCCGGCTCTAAGGGGTGGTGCTCATCTCCGTTACAAAGCCGAAGAGCCAGCGCTGTCCGAAGATGTCTCCGTGGTCATGTGGACTAAGCACCGAAGGCGCACAGAACGCTACTACCTTCCCACCAAAGTGGTCCCTATTTTTCTATTTGCTTTTTTTACATGCTTTTGAACTGCTAGGTTGGCAGAAGCTGGGACAAGTAACAGGAGCTCACTCGTTACGCGGCGCTAGGGATTCGAACCGCCAAACTGCCGACCTTTCTGATCGACAAGCTCAGCGTCTCAGCCACTGAGCCACTGCATCCCTTTATGACCTCAAATGTACTGCACATTTAATCCCCCTGTTTTCCTTTGACTTTCCTGTAGAGTGAACACATATACTTGAAGACCGAAGTAGGAACCAGCCAGTCCCAGACCAGAGATGCCTGTTATGTAAACCCCAAACAACCACACAATTGCAAGGAAAGTCAAGAAAAGAAGCCAGGAGTTTAGCAATTAACTGGCTTCATTCTTGTTTGCAATAAAGATTCTAATCCAGTCAAGCCTTGTCTGTCCATGTTCTGCTGTCTAGCCAAGACGTCGAGCTAAATCACAAATCGTCTGTGAGTCAGATTTGAGATCTGTGATTCATACTTGAGTCCTTATTGGGGAGAAACGAAAGAAAGGAGGAACATTTAAAGATATATGGAATATTTGTCATGTCCATCCATGTGTCTGTAGTGAACCTTCTTCTGGCACAGATTTCTTCCTATGTTAGAATATAATTCCTAGAATTAAGTAGTGCATGTACACTCTTTTCCTTGAAAGAAATTTGGAAAGCATTTTTTTTGGTCATCAACTTAAATTAGAATTTAAGGAGGAGAAGGGGAAGGAAATTTAGAAAAATAAGTAATTCTCAATTCTATTTTTAATCTTTGTTAGTTTTCATCTCAGCAGAAGTTAATGCTCTAAAGGGAGCCTATCCCAAAGATGCTTTTTTAAAAAAGGCAACTGGAGTTTCTTTGTTTTTGAAAAACAAAAAAAGTCCAGTTGCCTTTAAAAAAAAGCACCTTTGGGGAAAACTCTGACCTAGATCAGGGGTCTCCAACCTTGGCAACTTTAAGACTTGTGGACTTCAACTCCCAGAATTCCTCAGCCAGCAAAGAATTCTGGGAATTGAAGTCCACAAGTCTTAAAGTCACCAAGGTTGGGGACCCCTGACCTAGATGACTGAGAATCTCCACAGATATTGAGGCTTAGTTTGATTGGGGGAGAAAAGGAAGTTCCAGCAGGATCGTTGCAAATTTTGAAATGGGCAAAATTGTGTAGGGTGACTTATATGTATTTAAACTTGATGTTAGTATGGATGGGAAGGAAGAGGAGAAAAGACAGAAAGACAGGGATTATCAATGAGTTTCTCTCCTTTCTCTAAAAGATCAGAGGCTAGTACTGATGAATAATAGATTTAAAAGGGGTAGGTGAAAAATAAATAGTTTACTTTCTAGAAATAAAATTTAACATTTTAGTTGTACAGGTAGTCCGCAGCTTGCAACAACAATTGAACTCAACATTTCTGTTGTTAAGTGAGACATTTGTTAAGTGAGTTTTGCCCCATTTTATGACCTTTCTTGCCACAGTTGTTAAGGAAATCACTGAAGTTGATAAGTGAGTATCTCAGTTGTTAAGTGAATCTGGCTTCCCATTGACTTTGTTTGTCAGAAGGTCACAAAAGGGGATCACATGACCTTGGGACTCAGCAACAGTCATAAATATGAACCAGTTGCCAATCAGCTGAATTTTGATCACAGGGTCATGGGGATGCTACAAAAGTTGTAACTTTGAAAAAGGTCATAAGTCACTTTTTTCAGTACCATTGTAACTTTGAACAGTTACTAAATAAACTGTTGCAATTCTAGGACTACCTGTACTGGCTGATTCTCGGGTTGAGTTACTCAGTAAAATCAGCCTTTGCAATAAAGCATATCTCCTTACTTCTAAATGTTTTGTGATGGCAGCATATTAAACTAAGAGTGATGTATCTAAACTGAGAAAAGAGGCTATGTTAAACTGATAAAAAGAGGTTTATGTGGGCTCTGGACTGCCTTTTGGCATCTGACAAGAATATCCATATTCTCTGGAAAAGTGCAAAACGTGGTCAAAATGCATTGTTTGGCTTCTCTGTTTGCTAGCTGCACTTTTTATATATTATAGCTGGCAAGGAAATGAACGCCACATCATTCTGAACACTTGAAAAGCAATAAACACCCTGATTGCCTTTGGACGTAACTAAGCTGTATTCCTTGATTGCAAAAAAAGAGGTTTATTTTGGAGTACTTCCCCTTGCATTTCCAGTTAACTGCCTTTCAGTGTTATGTCTGATTTTCTAGACTAGGTTTGTGTAAATTGTGGCCACCAGATCTTGAATTTTGGCTGGCCTGTCCTTCTGGCTGAACCTCTTTGGCCATAATTGCTGAAAATTGGTAGTATGGCTGGCTGCCATTTTGAAGCAGGAAACACACAAAAACGGTTCTGTAAGTCTAAATAGCCCAGCTTTAGGAAACAGGAAAAAAAATCTCAGAATGTCTCTCTCAAATTGAAGGAAAGGAAAATTTGATGTCTCAGCCCTACCTGTTTACATCCTTGTTATGTTTCTCGACAAGATTCTTAATTGCAGTCCTGAACTGCATAGTGATAAATCTTCACTCTGCTGCAGTCAAACAAGCCAGTTTTCAGCCCAGAGCTTCAGCTCCTTATTTAAACAGTAATGAGAAAAGGCTCTTAGTTAATAGGTGAAGGTTCACCTCGCACATACGTGCTAGTTTTTTGCAGCTCTAGGAGGCGGTGCTCATCTCCATTACAAACGGAAGAGCCAGCGCTGTCTGAAGATGTCTCCATGGTCATGTGGCCAGCATGACTAAACACCGAAGGTGCATGGAACGCTGTTTCCTTCCCACCAAAGTGGTTCCTATTTTTCTACTTGCATTTTTATGTGCTTTCGAACTGCTAGGTTGGCAGAAGCTGGGACGAGTAATGGGAGCTCACTCCGTTATGCAGCGCTAGGGATTCAAACTGCCAAACTGCAGACCTTTCTGATTGACAAACTCAGCGTCTTAGCCACTGAGCCACTGCGTCCCTAAGTCTTAGTTAATAATGGCAGGATAAATAGTAAGTCTTCCTATGTCCACATGGCAGAAGAAAACTCTGAAGCTTAAAATTTTTCAATATGGTGCCTAGGCGGTGCTCCTCCCTCTGTGTGATTTGAAAGATACTTTAGAAAACATGATTCAAAATTTGTAGAGAAAAATGGGAAAAATATCTCTTTTTCTATCAAAATGTTAATGATGAGGCTTTCATAGAATTAGAATTCTAATTGAAATTGGAATTTGATCAGTCATGAGAAATCAATCCTCATGGGCAAATTTAGCACTGGAAAATATGGTTTCATATGTAATCTGATACTGTGTAATTCCTTTTCCACATCATAACAAAAGTTTCAAAGGGAAACAGTTTTGGAAAAATCACATCACCTTTATTTCTTGGTTCTGAAGTTGATGCAAGCATACGGTTGTCTCTTCCTACTTCTATCTCTAATATTTCTATGAAAAATCAAACTAAAAGCAAAACATCCACCAACATTCATCCAGATCAAATCATTTGGAAGAAAGTATTTTGTGCAATTTTTGTCCGGTGGCCTCAGGAAAATCAGCCTATTATCTTTTTTCTAAAAAATTGAAAGGACAGTAGGATACTATATTGGCTTTTCAAGAAACCTTGTTGAATCCTTTCCTAGTAGACAACATGAAAGTCTTCCCCAGGGGAAGCCACAGTTCAAAATATCAAACATTAGGCAAAATTTATGATCTGTGACTTAAGAAAAAGGGGAGATCTGAATTTCATATCCAGATTTTAAAGACAATATGCCTTAGGTTTACTTATCTCAGCTACTGAGCATGTTTAAGCCCTGACCCATTTTTTTACTAATAAATTAATTGAGTTAAACATCACAATTGAAGAAGGAATGCTCTGGTCTAGTTCATTCATAGAATAGAACAGAACAGAACAACAGAACAGAACAGAACAGTCATACAGTCACAAGTGGGAGGGGATGGGTAATAAGGAGTGATGAGAAGTTTAACAGTAATAGCAGTGCAGACTTTGTAATAGTTGAACAGTGTTGAGGGAATTATTTGTTTAGCAGAGTGATGGCTTTCGGGAAAAAAACTGTTCTTGTGTCTAGTTGTTCTGGTGTGAAAAACATCATAAAAGTTTTCAAGTTTATAACCAGTTTGATCATTCAGATAACAAGCTGGTTTCCCTTGAGTCAGAAGTTAAATAGAGTTGGGTTAGTACTGGAATTTCAAGGTTAAACCAGGAATTTGAAAAAAATTAATTATGGGAAAATATAGTGATAATCCACTTCTACCCCATTGCCAATCACTAAAACTTGAGCTAAGACTAAAGGAGATTGCATTCTTTTAAATTTGTAGAGTTAGAGGCTTCAAATTTTGCAATATTTTTTTGGAGGGTGAGGATGCACTGCATTTCAAGCAGGAATAAGCTCAATGTTGGTTACTGAGAAATGATTTATTTCTTAGATGGAGAGGATGGTACAATTTTAAAAGATAGTGGGGAAAAAGGATCCTTAGGTTCGAATAGTAATAGCACTTAGACTTCTATACCACTTCACAGTGCTTTTACAGCCCCCTCTAAGCAGTTTACAGAGCAGCCTAACAATCTGGGCCCTCAAATGCTAGAATTATTAACATTCCTTTGTGTTGACAAGTGATTTCTTGCAGGGAAGAGGGTGTAGAAAATAATTTTCACAAACCTGAACATCTTTCACTGCTGACTGTCCATGCAACACTGCTGTTTTATCACCCTTTAATTCTTTAAAAAATGTTGAAGAGTAGGGAATGCTCTGGAAATACCACTCTCTATGCAGCCTCTCTGGAGAACAATTTATGAGTCCTTGCTCATGTTCTGTTAAGTGATAAATTCTGACACTAAAGCAGGTGTCTTGCTTGCATTTTGTCACGTACTTTTTCATTCTCATTCATTTAAACAACAAGGGTTAGGGCAAAAATCAACTTGTTTGGATGGAATGGCAAAATTCTGAGTGGGAACCTTCATTGCAAGCAAATACTTCATTTCAAGGGCATAAACTTCTATATATAAAAATAATAGTCAACCAAGACCAACTAAAACGGGGAGAAACCACAATTTTTGAAGATTTTTCCTCCTCCTTTTAATAAATTAAGAACCTGCAAATTTTGCCTGTTTTAAAAGTAATGTCAGCAAAGGCTATTTAATATGACCTGCTTACTTTATGTGCTGTGTTTTTTTATTATAGCCCATTTAGGGGGGTTCATTTGCTGAAGCAAGAATCTATTTCTGTTTGGTTTATTTTTGATTTAACAATACTGCATGCACAGTAGTATCAGGGAGGATTTTATCTTCATTCTATAAATCTCTTCTGATGGGACTCTCAATCTGGCAGAATGGAGCACAGCCAAAGTAATATTGTGTGCCAACAAAAAATGCTCCCGTTGCCCATGTCCAGATGTGATAATCTTTCTTTTTCTTTAATTACATCTCTGTTTGATAGGCTGGCTCACTGGCATACCTGCCAGTAAATTTTTTATGCCCCTGCAAAAGGACCAGATGGTAACTCTCTAGCTTTTGTTTTATTTCAAGCTTGTTGTTCACCAGATGGTAGAATAGATGATGAACTAGAACTGACGAGGTGATCAGAATGACCAAACCTTTGAACATTAAAAAGTTCTTTACCTTCATTACAATTCAGGTTAGAGATTTGAAGATGGTCACACATTGTTATTTTGTTAGCAGTGACTTTGGGAATGGATGGCAACTCATAGGAAAAGCAGATATAAGTCAGTTATAGAGAGCATAGCAATAGACTCATATATTCCACTTCATAGTGGTTTACAGCCCACTCTAAATGGTTTTAAAGAACCAGCATATTGCCACCAACAATCTGGGTCCTCATTTTAGATACCTCAGAAGGATGGAAGGCTGCATCAACCCTAAGCTGGTCAGAATTGAACTTCTGGCAGTGACGAGTGAGTTAGCCTGCAGTACTACATTCTAACCACTATGCCACTATGGCTCTATACTGCCCCACCACGGCTGTATGTACTGTACACATCACAGAAGTATAGTTATTCTACCTTGGTTGGCTAGAAAAACGTGTTGCTTAGAATTCAAGGAACTATTGATGGTTTCAATCTGCGTAAGACAAGTTCCTGTGTGTTAATCCTGAGCCATAGGCAGCTGTTGAAATGGAGCCAGGTAGAGTTTTGAATGCCAGAGTTAGAAGCTCAAGCCAAACCAAAGGCATATACAATAGAATGAAGGCTATTGCTGAGCACACTGGGTTGTATCCCAAAAAATTGTAAGCTGCCCTGAGTCTCCGGAGAAGGGCGGCATATAAATGTAATTAAAAACAAAAAAACAAAAACCTAAGAGAACAACACCAGAAGGCAAAGTTGAAGAGCAAATCAAAACTTGTTAAGAACCTGGATTAAAAAGAAAACTTTATGAAGCTCTTCTGCCAATGTTGGCATGGCCAAATCAAGCCATGGAGCTCAGGAATCTACTCCAGATCACAATCAAGGTGCTTCCCATATAAAGTAACTGGCAGGTTTCCTTTTCTAGCCTTGGTTGGCTCCTGAGATATTGAATCACTTGTGTTATCTGAAGAGGTATTATCTATACAGTTGCATCTTTCATTTAGATTTGAATTTGAAACTCTTAATGACATATCGTCTGGTAAACAATAATTTTTTAACTACAGTAGAGAAGTTTTATCTTATTAAATCAAAAACAACTTGACAGACTGTATCAAGCCATGAAGTCACTACGTGTGGCTATTTATTGCAAGTATATTAGTCTTTCTTTCAGAATATATACTAGGATTCAGAGCAATGTTTTTTCAGTCTTGGCAATTTTAAGATGTATGGACTTCAATCCCCAGAATTCTTCAGTCAGCATGGTAATTCTGGGAGTTGAAGTCCACACATCTTAAAGTTGATAAGGTTGGTTTAGAGCAGGGCTGTCAAACTCACGGCCCGTGGGCCAGATGCATCACACATTGGCCACGGCCACGGCCGGTTTAGCAAAGGGGAAAAAATCTGATATGTCACGGGACACCATCAGTTTGACAGCCTTGTTTTAGAGTTTACAAATTGTCTTCTTTATATAATAAGTGAGATCATTATGGATCTAAGGTAACCATTAAAATGAGGCCCGTAGAGTTTTTTTGTTCAATATATTGTGTGACCTAACAAACACATTAAACTATGATATTTTTGTTGTCAGGAAAACAGACCAACTGTGTTTTAACCCAGATTTAATTGTTTTATCTAAATAGGTTAAGTATCTAAAGTGGTGGTTCTCCTAACTCATATAAATATTTTTTTCTGAACTCTTGATTGTGGAAGTCCAACTGGGGGTGCTTGATCCTAGAGGTTTCTGCATACAAATATTTTGCTGTACAAAAGGATATCATACTAATTATTGCTTCTTCAGGTCATTTCCTTGAATTTTTTTTAAAAAACTTAGTTTAATATTTTTTGTGAATTTATTTCCAAAGTTAGTCTTGGAGTGTGGATAGCCCCATTAAAACCAAAGACTAATAGCGAAATTTTAGAGTTGCAATTCAATAAAATCTAGGGTCCTACTTGGCACGATGTGGCATATTTTGTACATATTACATACACAGAGCCTTGGACTACAAAATACGATGCAGCCATTGTCCCACATTATCCCAAATTTGGCAATATGACCTGACTGTAGAATGAGTCCTGACATTTGGGGACCTAGGATTGCGTTAACAAAAGTCTTGAAACGTCTCTGCTTTGTTATTATCCCAATACTCTGGTTTTTTTTTCCCCCATCTATCTAGCGTTTTCCCAAATGTAGAAGGGAGGGGGGGCTTTGCTTTTCTATGCAATTTTTTTAGCAACATTGTATTAACGCGTTATCTCAAGTGCAAGGTTAAATACATTGTTCCTCCTTTTTTCTTCCACTCAACGCATTCTCCACACATCTTTTCTCATAGCAGAAAGGCAAGAGTTATTTACTTCGCTAACATTCTGTGCAGTAGACTAATCAATCTGTCTTCTTCTTTAATAGAGCCGTGCCTGAGTCAGAGTGAATTTTGTGTAATCATCTTATCCCGTAATACAAGGATGAACAGCTGGAGCAGCAGCCTCAAATGTTATCTGTGTAGTGATTTGGGAGGGCAAAAAAAGAAGGGTGGGGGGAGAAAACTGCCCAGGATCTGAGTTTGGAATCCATTTGGCCTTTTTCAGTTCAGAGGGCTTGTTCCTGATCCTTATCCTTTTCCCATGCATGCTGTTCTTCTTCTGTTCAATGCCTCACAGCCGGATCTATTTGCAGTGACTGAATGTGGTTCTTCATAGGACCAGGGAGATTTCGGCTTGCAAGGCTTACCGAGAGGAGAAGCAGAACTACATATGTATAAACAGTTGGAGGGGAAAAAAAAATGGGATGAAGTATGAAATGGGAGATAGGGAAATGCTTTCAGCCTTAAGCATCCCCAAAGCTGGTTTATTTTATTCATTTTTTAACCAAAGTATGTTTAATCGTAGCTCCCGGTGACAAGGCTGCAACTTGTGAATTTCTTACATGGGACTATAATGTTGATGGTGTGTGTGTGTATGTAAGGGTGTGTGTGCGCGCGCACACACGTGCAGGAGTGTTTTTGCACAAATGTACAACCAGCAGATGGTATTCAGAGGATTGGGGAACTAGTGATGTATGCCAGGTGAAAAAATTGCCCATCAACAGTAGCCCTCACTTCTGCTATTGCTGTTGAATTATGTTGTGGCATGTAGACCGTATATCACGTCTTTTCAGCTGGCGTGCTGAGAAAGTTTTCTACAAAAAGGAAAGAGGAAGAGAAAGAGAACGGAAAGGAAAGGAAGAAGAGAGGAGGGAGGAAGAAAGCAAGAAGAAGAAAGGAAAGTGTGCAGACACTGCCATGCCAATCCAGGGAGAGAATCTTCTGTCTAGCTCACAGTCATTTTGTAGAGTTTTTAAAAAGCAGGAAGATTAAACATACACTTTTATATCTGTAATCCGAAAGCCATTTATATTTGCAGCCCTAATGTATTGCAACCTGCCTTGAACCTGAGCATCCTACAGCCGGTTCAGTTTTTTGACTCCTGACCATAACAATGTTACAATCCACCTTCTCGCATCTAAACTTGTTCCCTGCCTACATTGATAAGATTCTGTTCTACTGTGGTTACAAAACTCCATTTCGTATTGCCCAGAGCCAGCCGAAACATAATCTTGAACTATTTTCAGAGCAAATTTAATTCTGAATACCCTGTACAATTGTTTTCCTCTAGCAGAAGATCTCTAAATGTCTTGGGATTAAACTTCTGTCAACTCCAATCGGCACATGAAGTCAGGAGGAAAATGGGAGTTGTAATCTAACGCATCAAGAAGGCAATAGATTGAGAAAGGATGCTGTTGTTTCAGCAATGGTTTCTTATTTAGACAAAATAACAATGGGGGAAAAAAAAATCTTCTGGCATGTCTTTTTGAATTGCTGATGTTCTCTTAAAATCAATCACTGCTGCAGGAAAAAAAATGTGTATTGTATATAGTCCTGATTAACACACACGGTAACATTTTTATTTGTTGAATTTTGTTACTGCATATGGTAAGTTTTGCATCTCTGCAGGGTGGCTGGGAAGGGAGAGGAATAAGCAGTGAGACAGAGAAAAAAATAATCCAACTTAAAAATATCCCATATGTCCAGCTGTAGTATTTTCTTCCCTACTGCTGTTTGGCTTGGAATTTTATTGCAGATTAAAGCTATGTGGATATTGATACAAAATTTAATTCCATCTAGATTCCAAAAATTATATGATCAAGAGAAAAACCTTTCTATATTCCTAGCTATGAAACTTTCCTTTCCTTTCCTTTCCTTTCCTTTCCTTTCCTTTCCTTTCCTTTCCTTTCCTTTCCTTTCCTTTCCTTTCCTTTCCTTCCTTCCTTCCTTCCTTCCTTCCCTTCCCTTCCCTTCCCTTCCTTCCCTTCCCTTCCCTTCCCCCTTCCCTTCTCCCTTTCTCCTCCCTCCCCTCCCCTCTACCCTGCCCTCCTCCCCCTCCCCTTTCATATTAAATACGAATCTGTGATTTTATTAAAGAAGTCAAAATTAGCATACTGTACTATAGATATCTTCCACTGAAGGAGAAATAATTGGCATCCAGGAATGGTTTTCCCAGCATCATTCAGAGCTGCATACAAAGCTCATGGTTTGGTGATGCTTTCATCACATCCATGTACTGAAATGCTGCTCGTAATTAAGTGCTTGTGAAACAATTGTATATTCCGTATTTATCCATTGTCTTTCTTTTCTTCTGTTTCCTCTGCCCCAGAGATTGCAAGATCTCTGGAGCAGAGGTCTGAACTGTATGCGCACAATAAATGTTGTTGCTGTTAAAAATTACATAGTAGGTCTTATGGGAGGAGAAAAATGGCTTTGATATTACATTTAATCAAAGAACAAAACCCGTCCCACTTAATATAATACTACTTCAATTCTAAATTTATGCTTGTTGGCTAAGATGGCCTTTTCCTAGAGATAAACATTCTAAACTACTATAACTATTCTGAGTATATTGTATTGAACAAAGGTTTTTATGGTTGTGTGAATATTTCATATTTTGGACACATTTTAGAGGCATGTTTTTCCATTCTTGACCATCCTGAAGATGCAGGGCTGAGGTTTATTATGCCTGAGACATTTGTCTTCATTTTATTCATTTTTTTCTGTATCTCGGGATGGGAAGTAAAAACCAGACAATACACTTTTGAAGAATTATTTTTTAACCATATGCTGCAGTGATTCATTATATTTAAATTAAATAAAAAAATCCCAGTAAGATTCACTGTGGTTTTACTCGGAGTTAAACAAAAGTTGCCAAATATACAAGGAAGGCAGTTGGGAATCAGATCATGAATTAGTGTTCATCAAAACCCTTATTTTTCCAGGAATGTTGTCAGAATATACTGCTGCATTTGAATCAGAGGTGGTATTCAGTAGGTTTTGGAGAACCAGTAGTGGAAATTTTGAGTAGTTTGGAGAACTGGCAAATACCACCTCTGACTGGCCCCACCCCCATCTATTCTCTCCCTCCTGAGTCCCAGCTGATCGGCTGGGTCTTCTTTGGTTGCCCTGCATAGGAGAACGGAGCTGGAAATCAGGTTAGTGGGGTGGGGAAGGAGTGGGATTCTATAGTAACCTTCCCCTGCCATGCCTGTCAAACCACGCCCACCAAGCCACACCACGCCCACCAAGCCATGCCCACAGAACAGTTATTAAAATTTTTTGAATTCCACCACCGATTTGAATGTCATTGTGGTTGTTCCAGTAAATTACCTCAAAAGTGACATATCAGGTCTTCAGATACATGCAAGTTGCTCTTGTCTTTGTCTTCATGGTATGGATCAAAATGTCAAAATAGCAGACATTCTTTTTTTAATTGTAAAATGGAGAAAGTATGCTTTACTGCTTTCAAAAAAATAAATAAATAAAACCCACTTATGATTTCATTCTTGGGTTTCCCCTGCCCTTGGCATAGTATTTTCTTGATAAAACGAGAGAGTTTTATTGTGCCAAAGCAGATGAATCAGAAAACAAACATGATGTCTAGAAATTTTAAGTTTTCCACTTAACAACTGATGTGTCTGTTCCAATGGAGAAACAAGTCCCTTTTGGAATCTTCCCAGTAGGTGATCAGTCATGTTTTCCAGCTGTCTGGGGAGTTGCCCAATTTGCTTTATGTACCTCCTATGGGAAACCTTTGGGGGCATTTTTCCATATTAACAACTTGTAATCCTGGGGTTTCCAGTTCCTCTGAATGGCATGAGAATTGTGAATAATGTTGCTTGCTCATTGGCTTGAGTGCATTGACTGCTGTGGGGAAAGGAATGTTTGCAACATCTTCTGTAGATTAAAAACACCCAGATAGCCTGGCCTTTTAATGTCATGGAAAGGAACCAAATATATGTCAAGTATGATGAGATTGCCTTGCTTTTAATTGTTTGTTCTGGTTAGGTTTCAAGAAATATCTCACTATTTGGAAACAAACTCTGGGATACACCATCTCTATTGTTATAATGAAACGTGTCTTCCTGTTTTTGTTGGCATAATACAAAAACTTGACACATAGATATTTAAGGATTTTTCCCCCCTCTCTGTATATTCTACCTCTTTTGAAATTCTTTAAGTATCCTCCATGGCAGCATGCTTCCTGGACAGCCAATTTATCTACAAATGAGCATAAAACCCATGTAATTGAAAGTGAATGCCAAAGCATCTGATCCTCAGTCCTGAATGCTTGCCCAAATTGGAATAGAAAACAGACCCACCAAACCAAATCTCAACATATCCAAGTTAAATATATTTCCATTATTGTCAAATCAATAGAAGGCTATAAAATAATAATTTTCTCTGCCTCATTAGGGCATTTTGATGTAAGAAGCCAGGTTGGTTAGAAGACTTCGTTGCTAAGATGTTGATGCTCTGATCTTTATAAATCATAATCAAATACAGTACGAATGTTGGCCCTCTTAAGGCCTGTTGGTGATCATTTTCATAACAGCATCTGTTTTGTAAACTTTTAGGGGACATTTTTCTTTCATCCACCTAGATGTCAGTGTTTGATTAACTTCGGATACACTTTGCAGGTGAAATTAATGCTTAGGTAGGTTTTGTTCTATGTCATTCTGTGACAGTGTTGTTGATGGCCATCTGACAGATGCAGGGAGATAGATTTAACAGGAAGCAAACTAATATTACGTTAGGTTGGGTAAAGCAGATAGCTTCTGGATTTATTGTTGACCTCTGTACAACTCTCTGGATAGCCTTCAAAAAAGCTACAATCTCTCACCAAACCAGTCTCAAACTGTTGCAGCAAGGATGAACCGAAGCATATATTTTAAATATAAAACTTATGAGGTTCTGAGGTTCAATGAAGAAAGGAGACATTGTTGTTAGCTGCAAAGTCGTGTCTGACCCATTGCAACCCCATCCTCCAGGCCTTCCTGTCCTCTACCATATTCTGGAGTCCATTTAAGATCACGCCTGCTGCTTCAGTGACTCCATCCAGCCATCACGTTCTCTGTCATCCCCTTCTTCGATTGCCTTCAATCATTCCCAGCATTAGGCTCTTTATACCAGTGAGTCCTTCCTTCTCATTAGGTGGCCAAAGTATTTGAGCTTCATCTTCAGTATCTGGCCTTCTAAAGAGCAGTCAGTCATCTCCTGCAGGACTGACCGGTTTGATCACCTTGCAGTCCAAGGGACTCGCAGGAGTCTTCTCCAGCATACAAGTATGGTAAAGAGCCACTATTTGAACAAGTTTCTAGAAATTTTTGAAGCAAAATTAGATGAGCAATAGTAGCACCATCAAATGTCTATTTACCAAAGGGGAGTTGAGGGGTACTAATGACCAGTCATTAGTCTAGATGAGTTTTGAGAACAAAACAGGGATAGATCCAGATATAAAATCATAATCTCTGTGTCTATATCACTTTTCCTTCTACAAAAATCTGTTCATCTGTACATTCAGATCACTGATCATTTTCTTTTTCTTTTCATTGTTACCTTCAAGCACACATTGACACTCCTTAGCTTATGCACACATATATACATACATTTAGCTTCCTATTTTCAACCTATAGCTGTTGTCAAAAAGTCTTCCTACAAATTTAGTGTGATGAAGAGGAAAAAGTGCCTTGTTCAATTTTCCTTCCTTGATTTCATCTAATTACAGTGGTTCTTGCTCTTTTTTCAGCAATCAGATTTTCATCTCTTTTATTATTTTCTTCATTATTTTTATTCTGATTCTAGTTTTTCTACATTGCATGTTGCCATCTTTCTATCTATATTTGCACAACATACTATAGTGGTACCTGGGTACTCATTGTTAATGAGAAGGTATGATGAGTACCAAAAATGATGAATATCGAACAGTTTTTCCCACAAGGAATAATGTACTGAGTCACAAGGCAGTTGACAACGACAAGTTCTAGCTTGTGTGTTGAGTACCAAACAAGCATTGAGTACCAGGACAAAATGTTTGCATCAAAGTGTGTTGAGTACCAAATTCAATGAGTTTCAAAGCAGTTGTATTCCAAGGTACCACTGTACAAGTAATCCTCATCTTATAACTATTCATGTAGTGACCATTCAAAATTATGGTGGGTGCTGAAGAAAGTGACTTATGAATAGTTCTTTCATATACAACTATCATATCATCCCCATAGTCATGGGATCACCATTTGAGACCTTCTCAGCTAACTTCTGTTAAGCCAAGCCAATGGGGAACTGCATGATTTATTTAATGATCCCAGTGACTTGCTTAATGACCATGGCAAAAAGGGTTGTAAAATTAATTGTGGTTGCATAATGCCTTGCTTAATGACAGTACTGCTTAATAACAAATTTTCTGATCCCTGTTGTGTTTGCAAATGGAGGAATACTTGTCTAAAATGAAGTTGGATAATCTTTGGATCAGCATATTTGTTCACTTCTTCATTTTTTTACACCCACCCACATACCCACCCATATATGTATGAAAGTATGTAAATTTGTTGGATCTATAAATATAAAAATCAGCTTGTTAAGACAGACAAAAACATTATGGAAACAAACCAAAATGAATTGCCACAGTTAGCTTAAGTCATAGTGAATTGCCACAGTCAGAGTGAAATCTTGGTGGAATAATGTAGTTTTGACTGGCTGCAGAATGTGAGGGAAGGGAAGAACTTTATAGATGTTTTTGCTCATTTTTCTCATTCTCCAACTGCCAGCTGTCTAGAAGGGGCAGTTTCTGAGACATTTCCAAAATCCCATATGGAGTATTTTACAATAGCTCAGGTGAGTGGTGATCAGAACATTCAACCATTGAATGTACCTGTTTTGTGAACTAAGGACAGTAGGCTGTAATATGTTTATTTTTCTTTTTGTTTGAAACCATGGTTTGGTAATACAGAGTTTAGCACGTTGTATCCATTGGATACAATGATAGGTAGGAGAAGAACAGGCAAGTTGGGAAGTGGGGTTAAGCAAGTCATCAGCCTCGAATTGTTAGGTTCCTACAAATGGTCTAAGTCCAACCCCTCTTGAATTCTATTGACTCCTATCTTGCAGCAATTTATCATTGAATGTTTATTAACTAGATTCTTGTGTATAGGCTTAACAAATAAATCTTTTGAACTG
Source organism: Naja naja (assembly GCA_009733165.1). NCBI lineage: Eukaryota > Metazoa > Chordata > Lepidosauria > Squamata > Elapidae > Naja > Naja naja. Next base: position 203,667,572 of record CM019150.1, on the reverse strand, counting down.
CTAATTAATATATGATCCCCAATTCTTTGGCCTTGACAGATCATGTCTAAGTCTCACTTACTGGGCAGTTTGGGAAGGTCTTTTCTTTCGGTGAGGTTTGCATCTGGGACTTGCAGGTCTGTTCTTCATGTTGATGTATTTTCAGTCCTTCAAAATCTTTTATGAACTGATTAATTTTTAAAATCTTGATCATTTCACAAGTTAAGAATGTAGTGACTATGGAGATGCCAATGAATCAAGTTGATTTCTTCATGTGGTTTCTGCATGTGTACACTGATGTATTTTCTTCAACAGGAAGATCCATTTGATGAAACATGCTGTCATGCTGTAGATATTTTCCTGAAATGGTAAATACAAAATGATAGCAAAGAAGCAAAAGGTTGGACAATTTTGCCCAGTGGGGAGATGCACAGTCTAGTTAAGGGTAGCTTGGTTGATGGATCCAAGTTCTGTAACAATCTGTTCTCAAGGTATCAAGCTGTTTCCAATCACAGTTTTATAGGCATTTATTCTGGATCAAGAAGCAGTTTAACCACCTCTCCATAGAGTAATTATCTACTTTCTGCTGATTATCTTGTCATAAGACAAAACACCTACAAAATAGGTGCATAAGACATGTCAACAGGAGTAGCTCTATAGAGATCTGAAAACTAAAGACCTTAGGAAGGCAAACAACATAATTCTGATAATTTTCCATTTTTTCAAAAAAGCACCAACATAATTGGGAATAAGAGGACATTAAAATCACATTTAACACCAGGTTGTTATTTTTTCAAATTTAACTAGTTTTCAAGTCTCGCCATTTCCTCAACAAGTATGCATTGTCTACATGTATAATTCTCCTGAGACCCTCTCATAGAATATTTAATGCAATGTTTAATTATTACAACGCTGTCTTTTTAAGGTCTGTGATTCAAGACTAGCATGCTGTTCTCTGTACATTTCATAACAATAGAGTGTAGAGATTTATGAATACAGGTAGTCCTTGACATACAACCATTTGTTTAGTGACCATTTGAGGTTACAATGGCAATGGAAAAAGTGACTTATGACTTTTCACGCTTATGACCACTGAAGCATCCCCAGGGTCATGTGATCTAAATTTGAGGGTTTGGGAATTGGCTTGTTTTTGTGACAGTTGCACAAGGCCATTTGCAATCTTCCCAGCCAGGTTCTGACAAGCAAAGTCAATGTGAAAGCCAGATTCACTTAACATCCTCATGAGCTTTGGTGGCTCAGGCTGTTAAATGCCTGCTCTTAAGATCCAGCTGTCTACAATTACTGTAGGCTCGAATCCCACCAGGCTCAAGGTTGACTCAGCCTTTCATCCTCTCGGGGTAGGTAAATTGAGGACCCAAGATTGTTGGGGGCAATTAGCTGACCTTGTAAAAATGCCGCTTAATAAGCAGGCATATACAATGGAATGAAGGCTATTGCTGAGCGCATTGGGTTGTGCTCCAAAAATTGTAAGCTGCCCTGAGTGTTCGGAGAAGGGCGGCATATAAATGTAATTAAGAAAAAAAAAAGATTCATTTAACAACTGCAGTGATTCATTTAAGAACTGTGTCAAAAAAAGGCTGTAAAATGGAGGTGCAATTCACTTAGCAACTGCCTAGCATACCAACAGAAATTTTGGTCTCTATTGTGATCATAAGTCAAGGACTGTTTGTTGACCTTTTGGGACCTCTTTCCTACCACCCTAGTGATGCCTATGGAAATTCTCAGCCATCCAGGTCAGGTTGTCCCAAAGATGCTTTTTCAAGAGGCAACTGGACTTTCTGATTTTCTTTGAAAATGTTTCGCTTCTCATCCAAGAGGCTTCTTCAGCTCTGACTGGATGGTGGGGAATGGAAGGATTTATATTCCTTGCAGATAGCTGGCCATTTGCATTTTTTTAGAGAGTCATTGAGGCCACTTGGAGGTTTATCTGTGTGCTCAGGGTCATCTGAGGACTGCAAATAAGTGTGGAGCCTTCTTAGAACTGCTGCAAGGACTGTGTTGTAGACTGGAGGTAGATGATGTTGTATCCCTCCCTGACTGTTGAATGCAAATGATGTCTGCAAGGAGTGAAAAAGCACTTTTGAGACAACCATGCACCTGGATGACTGAGAATCTCTACAGACTTTTAGCTATACAATTTGGGATGAGCATCCTTTGTATGATGTGGGAGTAAGAACGGATTTCCAAAGGAAAAATTGCAGACTAAAGGAACTCAAGTGACCCTGAGGACACAGATAAACCTTCAAGTGCTTCAATGATCCTTTAAAAGGATGCAAATGACCAGCTGTCTGCAAAGAATATAAATCCTTCCATTCTCCACCATCAAGTCAGAGCTGAAGAAGCAAAACATCTTCAAAGAAAAACCAGAAAGTCTAGTTCCTCCTGAGGGACACCCTAACAATGGGCTTCTCTCCCATCCCTACAGCTTGTGGAAAGTGGGAAACCACTGTCGCCACATTGGTCCTTGTTTCAAAACCCAGTCCAGCCGGAACATATAAACAAGAATCAGCAACTGCCAAGTAAGCTTTTGTTCTCTCTGATAGCCAAAGCTGAAATGATTATGGAGCGCAGCAGAGGTGGTATTCAGCAGGTTCTGACCAGTTCTGGAGAACCGGTAGCGGAAATTTTGAGTAGTTCGGAGAACCGGCAAATACCACCTCTGACTGTCCCCGCCCCCATCTATTCTCTGCCTCCTGAGTCCCAGCTGATTGGCTGGGTCTTCTTTGGTTGCCCTGCACAGGAGAACGGAGCTGGAAAGTAGGTTAGTGGGGTGGGGAGGGAATGGGGATTTTACAGTGTCCTTTCCCTGGAATGGGTGGGAATGGAGAGTTTACAGTATCCTTCCCCTGCCACACCCACCAAGCCATGCCCACCAAGCCACAGCCACAGAACAGGTAGTAAAAAAAGAACCCCACCACTGGAGCGCAGGGCCCATGGTTAGATGGGAACAGATAGGAAAGGCATGGATATAGAAAGGGTAACTAAAGCGTCTTGGCAATGTGATTGAAAATGCTTTTGGATCAGACAGAACGGCCTTTATGTCCCACAATAAGAACCAAATGTTCTACAACACGATCCCAACCTGGTAGTTTCTAGATATGCTAAAGACGACGTCTGGGAGTTGTGTTTCCTAATATATCTCAAGGGCACCAGGGTGGAGGAAGTAATCTCACATTCTGCCACATCTGTTTACTTCAGGGATATTTAGATTATATATAAACAACCGTTTAGAACAAACCTTGCTTACATCAGTCCAGAGAATCTGTATTAAATCTGCTTAACTGAGATAAGTTAATGGCTGCTTTAAATATCTATAATTTCTATATGCATAATTTTCAGGGACACCCCTCCCCCCAAATTTCCCTTTTAAAACTGCTGAAGGCAAGAGCTAAATTTGTAAAATATAGGGCTGTTTCTGCAGATATGAGCTGAAACAGTAGAAGGGAATAATTAGGCATCTTTGGCTGATCTTGAAAAAACTTAGTAGGGTTGATTTGAGTATTCCTTGGATAGGAAATCAAACCAGGAATCCCAGGGTGGTAAATTAAATTAGGAAATCTTGAAAGCATCTTGGAAGAAGACAATATCAAACCACTCTCTGTATTGTCCCCCCACCCCCCCAAAAAAAACACCCTGTATGTTTGTGTCCATGAAGTCATCAAGAGTTGAACCATCTAGTCGTAGAAAATTATTATCCTGGCTTGGTTTTCTGATGGCCAAACTCACCTGATTTTTTGCTATGGTTGCAATATGGAATACTGATATACAAGAATAAGTGCATACATCTAGGTTATTCTAGTTCTGGAGCTCCCAGTTTGATAGCTGTTTCTTCTGTTGATAACATTTCTTCTGTTCATAGATATTTTGTTTGATGCCCTGTATTGTTTTTTTTTACATTAACAACAGGTTTAAATTAAAAAATAGGAAGCAGATATGCTCCAGAACAAAGCACCAGGCTCACATATCTTTATTCCTAAGAATTTCTCTTGAGCCATCCACCTTTCCTTTGATGATAGAACATAGGTTTATATTTGTTAATCAATCTCATTATCTTTGGAGAAGAACATTCATGTGTACAGAAAAAACACAAAAACAAAACACACAGAGAGAGGCTAGAGATGGTAAAATAATCTTCTGGGAAATCAATGTTCTGGGATCGGTTATAATTCCCCATGGTAACTCTTCATGAAGGAGAAGGTTCACATCAGGAAATTATCTATGGTATGACTTCTTATTCCCTATTACATTCACCTGACCCGTCAAGATGGAAAGACGTGGTATGTTATAGATCCCATCAATTAGGAGTATGCATCTGGTGGGACCACAATAAAGGGCCTTCTCAGTGGTGGCCCCTTCTTTATGGAATATTATTCCCCCCCAAGTTACAGTTGGCCCCCAACCCTTTTGCTTTTCCAAAAAGCCCTAAAATGTGGTTGTGTCACTGGGCCTGAGGACCATGATTGGAAATGGAGCTCATCAAGTGGTTGATTTGATTGTGTTGCTGCTGCCATGGGTAGGATGGGCTGAGCTGGAAGGTTTATGAGTTTATTACATGGTGGGTTTTTAAATGTTGTATGCCATCTGGAGTCAGTTGGGCAGACACATAAATTGTTTTAATAAGTGAATAAATTTCAGCATTCAAAATCTGCACATTTAAAGTTGGCGATCCCTTGTTTGAATCGTTGACATTGATATTTGAGCATAGATCTTTTAACCTTTATAGTTTATTGTGTTTTACTAATCTAGGCAAAATGTTAATATATTTTGCTAGCCCATGTTACGATATGCCATACGCTAAAAAATAAATCATTGAGTTCCAACCACTCTGTTACATTCAGGATTTCAAATTGATATATTCCAATCTTGTCTTGAAAACCTGCATAGTAAATCTTCCCACACTAGAATCCTCAGATAGCAGAGTTGCTGGCCTTCCAGTGGATTCACTGTTAAAATTCAGCACTGAAAGCAAAGCAAGCTTACAGATAGTAAATCTCTGTAAATTTTTTAACAACCATCGGTACCTATTATTTAGCCATTGAACCACTTATATATGGGTGGGCTGGCTATTTGGAAGACAGCTTCAGAGGAAGATATCAAAAAGAGTATGTTGTGAAAGAGTGGGTGAATTTGCTCTCCTCACATTGGATAATATAAATATTTTATGATGGAAAATAACCTTTTGAAGTGAGAAGTTGACAACTGGAAAAAAGCCCAAAGGTGTGGAACTGAAAAATCTTCTATTTAAGGCAAGGGTGTTTATGGATGCTAAAATAAATTAGTCATTTTCATTTTATGATGGAATGTCTGCTGTCTACTCTAGTGCTTTTCCCAATTGGATTACAAAATAAATAGATAAAAAGGAGATATCCATCAAAGGCTAATTCTTGCAAAATATCTTTGTATTTTGGAATGGATGCATCCACATCCAGAGGCATACAATGTTCAAATGCTTCCTCCTGCTTTTAAAGAGTGCCTGAGAAAAAAATTATTGCTGACCCTATGTCTTTTGGATAAAAAATATTGATCAAAGGCACTGAGAAAATCATGTGTTATCTGTTGTAGCTCTTTTGAAAGTGCAGGACAAAGTGATATTTGAATTTCTCAGTTCCTAAATGTTTTTTTTAAACTGAAATACGTCAATAAATTTTCTTCAGCCAGCTGAGCTCTCTATTTAGCTTTGCTTTTAATTGTGAATGTCATCCCTCATCTATTTTCCCCCTATATTTTTTTTCATATGTCTCTTATATATATTTTAGGAAGAGAGAGAGAGAGACCAAAGCTCTATTTAAAGACCACACTTTTAAGATTAAACACAGATATCTTTCCAATGAGAATCCATTCCCAAGTGTACAAACTCTGAGATGGTTTAAATATCTGATTAAAATAATACATATTTTTCCACTGTATATTGGTTAACTATTCTTGTCTTTCATCACATTGAATAATAGAAACCTTGGATCATGAGGAATTTTAAGTTCACATTGCGTTTTTCATAGGTTAGGATATAACCTCCAGCATCTGAGAATCTTAGGATTAGAAGGTTCCATTAGGCTACCAAGTTCAACTCTTATTCAGTTCAGGGATCTAGTTTAAATAGTTTCTGGATAGATGGCTGTTCATTTGTGCTTGAACACATCCTATGAAGAGAAGCCATCAATTATTTTAAATAGAGGACTATATTTCCAAACTGTTTTTATTTTTTGGACTTTCCTGGACTTCCATCTTGAATTTTTTTTTAAAATTACATTTATATGCCGCCCTTCTCTGAAGACTCGGGGCGGCTTACAGTTTTTTGGGATACAACTCAGTGTGCTCAGCAATAGCCTTCATTCCATTGTATATGCCTGCTTATTACTATGCGGCATTTTTACAAAGTCAGCTTATTGCCCCCAACAATCTTGGGTCCTCAATTTACCTACCCCGAGAGGATGGAAGGCTGAGTCAACCTTAAGCCTGGTGGGATTCGAGCCTACAGTAATTACAGACAGCTGGATCTTAAGTGCAGGTATTTAACAGCCTGAGCCACCAAGGCTTGTTATAATTCAAATGTGCTGAATTTTGGAGATTGCAGATCACAGCTAGATGAGCTAACTCTACTGCAGTGTAAGTTTACATTAACAGAAAGTACAAACTTCCACCATTTTAACTGCTTGATCAATTAGGGTGGGTCCTTCCAAAGTTTCTTTCTCTGACAGGTAAGTGACTAGGGGCTCGTTCCTCTTTTATGTGACTGTTTCTTGGGCATCACCTCTTAGCCTCCTATCCCAAAGCCATCTATACATTTCATGACTACTAATTTGTAGTCCATCTTCCATCCCATTCTATTATTCCTCTTTACCTTTATCTTCTAACAGATGAACACATTTGTTCATCTCTCTGATGACATTTCCCATATCACTCAGTACTTAACTCTTTGTAGCTTTGGATTGCAATCTGGATTTACATGCTAAGCAAAGTACATGCTATACTAATGGGCTTCTGGCCCTCCGTGGTTTCTCATTTGTGACTAAAAGATTGCTACAAAATTACTTGGAGAATCATAAAAGTTACACCTCATTTGGAGTACATATCCAATTTGTAATATCTATAGATTGTATAAGGTCTAATACTATATATGTAATTATCAGTGAACTTTTGCCATACAAAACTTTTATGTAGTTTAATAACTGGGCATTTTATATTGTTTGAGCAGTTTTTAGAACGCTGTCAAACTCCCAGCCCATGGGCCAGATGCATCATGCACTAGCCACGGCCACGCCCGGTTTAGTGGAGGGGAAAAAAGTCCCGACATGTCACGTGATACTGCCGTGACAATGTGAGTTTGACACCCTTGTTTTAGAACGTCTTTAATTGGTGCACGTGTTAAATATACCAGTATATCATGGTCAGATGTTTGATTTCAGTAAGATCTACTAGTTAGCTCTTTTATTTTTCGCACCAGCTATAAGAATAGGGATTTGCATTGCCAGTATGATTCAGTAAGGAGTTACATACATGTGGTTCTTTCCTAAGGAATTCTTCTAACTTTTGAGAGGTCAGTCCTTGACAGAGTTTTTAAGGATATAATATTTTGATTCAGCATCTATATCCTAGAACAGCTTCAGGGAGATTTATGGAGAGAGCAAGGATTTGGATAGCTACAGGGATTGTAGTTATCTGAAAAAGAGAGTTAAAGAGGAGATGATATATGCAAATGTATTCTCCATGGAAAATTTTGCCATTTGTTATTAATTATCCTCCATTTTTAGCCCCAAATGTCACATTTATTCCATGTTGCTGTATTTTCCCTCATTCATAGCACAAGGAAATTTATAGATCACACTGATACCAAATGAATAAATGTCATTATTTTCATTTTTCTTTACTAAATTCCTTACTGTCTATATGTTCCATGGCCTTCACATTCCTCCCAACAGCCATATTGTTTTGTATTCTGCTCTGTTTTTCATACAGATAGGCATTTTCCTTTCCTAGCAACCAGTCAAATGCTTCATTCCCTTGAAGAGGCTTTATAGGCTACACATAAGTCAGGATGGTTCTTAGTATTTTGATAATTCTTATTAAAAATCTGCAGTTGACATAGAATTGCAATTTCCAGGAATAGTTGAGGAGGAGGTATAATAATGAAAGTAAATTAAGCCTGTAATATAGATGTACAAGCGATGAAACATACTTTATGATTAGTAATGAAAGATTCTTCAGGCCAATTATTACTCATCACACATATCAATGTTTAGACATTATGTGGAATTAATTTCCTTTATGACCTTGAAAAATGAAGTTTAAGATTACAGAAGAGAACAAGTTTGGAATAATGGTTAAAAACGTAGAGTAGTAGAGAACAGAAGACTGTGAGAACTAGTCTTGCTTTAGGCAAAAAGCCAGCTGAGTGACCTTGGGTCAGTCACTCTCTCTCAGTTTAAGAAGACTGTGGTAAATGACTTCCAAAATTGTTGCCAAGTAAACTGCATGAACTTATCCAGGCAGTTGCTGAGTGTCATGATTGACTTGAAGGCCATCAACCCATTCCTGTCCCATAAGTAAAAAGAAGCTTGCCCTCATTCACCCTAATGCACTGGAAACGATACAACTCTCCTTATCAAGGAAGGTGTTAGGAAAAAAAATCTGGTTTTCTGTGGAAAGTTTCCCTAGCTGAGTGCATAATCTCTGAAAAAAAGGTATTTGGTAGGAATAAGGGGAAAAATAGGGCAAAAGGAAGAGACAGTGGTACCTACCTCAGTATTCAATGCTTCGAAACTCACCAAATTTGGTACTCAACGTGTTTTGATGAGAAAATTTTGTCCTGATATTTGTTGCTTGTTTGATACTCAATGTACCAACAACAAACTTGTTGTATAGGTTGCCTCATGACTCACTACCCTTTTCCAGCCAAAACAAAGGATGATGTGTTAGTCATGTAGTAGCTCTTGCCCTGTGCACATCTCCTTGCAGTCTTATCTTAGTTTCTGTAGTCATTTTGTGTATTTTTGCATTTTTTCCCTCAACAGTACAGATAAAATGAAGTTTTTGCTTTATTTATTCTAAATATTTATTGATTTTAAAGTTAATTTCTCATGAAATGACATACAACCCTATCTTTTTAAATATTGCCTTAAAATATGCATTGTCCTTGGCTTGGGAATGCATTAATATTTTTTTTCCATTATCCCTTATGGGAAAAATGTGTTTGGTACTCAGCATTTTTGGTACACATCATGCGTCCCGGAACCACCACTGTACAAAGTTGTATAAATAGAACAACAACAAGAAAAATATATATAGTGAATATATATAGTGAATTATTAAATCAGGTTTTACACACATGGGAGTGAGGCTAGTGAAACAGATATTAGCCATGCCTGTAGCTCATTATATAATGGTATTGTATTTATAAGACCACCTAATACTTCAATGGCCAAAGATGAGGGTAGTTTTAATTCATTAGCAATCAAATTAATAAAAGTGTTAGAATTGTTGTCATTGTCAGTAATACCCAGTGTGACCAATTTTATGTATTTCAATTAATTAATTCTTAATAGAAATAAATAATTAGGCAAATAAAACTAAGGGAGAGGAAAAAATTTCAGCAATCCGAATTGTTTAAAAGTGGTCCTGAACTGCAGGTCCTTAAAGTTTCATAAGTATTTGCTCCAATTATTTGAAAACTAAATTGTAGATCTCTAGAATAGAAATTCAATATGGAATATATTCAGTTAACTAAGAAGGGTATCTTGTGTTCGTAAGAGAGTCCCTTTTATACATTTTCATTTGTTTGGAATGTAGATACAGATTAACAGATTTGGAAGGAACCTTGTAGGTCATCTGGTCCAACCTCCCGCCCAAGCAGACCCTACATAATTTCTGACAGATCTCTTCTTGAAAGGTTCTAGTGATAAAACTCCCACAACTTCTCAAGGCTAGCTGTTTGGTTGATTGTTCATATTGTCAGAAAAATTTTCCTTATTTCTAGATTGAATCTCCTTGATCAGTTTCTATCCATTGTTTCTTGTCTGACCTTCGGGTGCTTTGGAAATAGCTTAACCCCCTCCTCTCTGTGACAGACCCTCAAGTATTGGAAGACTGCTATCATGTCTCCCCTGGTCCTTCTCTTCACTAGACTAGCCATGCCCAGTTCCGGCAACAGTTCATTGTATGTTTTAGCCTCCAGTTCTCTAATCATCTTGGTTGCTCTTCTCTACACTCTTTCTAGAGTGTCAACATCTTTTTTATAATGTGGTGACCAAAACTGGATGCAGTATTCTAGGTGTGGTCTTCTAAGGCTTTATGGAGTGGTATTAGTAACTTACTTGATCTTGATTGTATCCCTATGTTAATGCAATTTAGGATTGCACTGGCTTTTTTGGCTGCCGCCACCGCACATTACTGGCTCATATATAGCTGGTTGTCCACTAAGACTCCAAGATCCCTCTCACAGTTACTGCTATTAAGCCTGGTTTCACTCAGTATATATGTGTACTTTTGGTTTTTCTTGCCTAAGTGTAGGACTTTACTTTTCTCTACATTGAATTTCATTTTGTTAGATAGGACCCAATGTTCAACTCTGTCAAGATCCATGTAACCCTACTAGCAGAACCAAAGAGCTTTTCTAGATCTGACTAATGATATTTTGAAAAAAAATCTGTGGGGATAGAACTGATGGGTTTCAAGAGAAGTCAAATTTTTCTCAGGAATATCCCCATGACCATCACAATAAGAGTCATTTAGCAATTGTGGAAGTGATGAGGTCTGTGAAACCTCAGGAAACTTCAGTATATGTTATGTATCCATGTCTCAGCCTTTACTTTGTGGTGAGCCTCCACCTTCCTAGCATACTGTTGGGGTGCCAACATTTGTAATGATTTGGTTTGCAGTACAAATTTGCTCAGCTGACGTTTATGTGCTAAATGCCATTTCTCTGAGAAGAACCTCTGTGGCTTGGAGTGGAAATTCCAACTCAGTACAAAGAGGAGTCTGTGTTCCATCTGCATTGCAGCCACATGGATAGAAATTCTTCAGTTGCTCAACACTTGATAAAACATATAGATCATTTTGATCTGTAATTAAAAAAATGTGATTGTGGAAAAAAGCAAAGAGTAGGTCTTGAAAAGTGTACAGATAGTCCTCGACTTAACAACAGCTTGTTCAGTGATCGTTGGAAGTTACAGTGGCACTGAAAAAAGTGACCTATGACCATTTGTCATATTTAGAACTGTTGCAGCATCTCCATGGTCATATGATCAAAATTCAGATACTTGGCAACTCGTTCATATTTATGATGGCTGCAAGTGTCCCAAGGTCAGGTGATCGATCACCTTTTGCAGCTTAATAGCCATGTTACTAACTTACCAACCACAGTGATTCACTTGACAACTGTGGCAAGAATGGTCATAAAATAGGGCAAAACTCACTTAACAACTGTCTCACTTAGCAACAGAAAATTTGAGCTCCGTTGTGATCGTAAGTTGAGGACTACCTGTACTTAAAAATGTATCCTGTAGCTTTTGAGCAGTGTTTCTCAACCTTGGCAATGTTAATTCCCAGAATTCTCCAGCCAATTTGCCAAACTCTGGGAGAACATGGGCATGGTGGACACCAGGCATGTAAGTGAAGCCTTCATCTAAATCAGGGATGTCAAACTAGATTTCATTGAGGGCCGCATTAGGGTTGTGTTTGACCTTGGGGGGCTGGGGTGGGCATGGCCAGCTCAACATCACTCGTATCGGGTGAACCTGCGGTGACTTGAGTGCTCTGCCAGCAAAAATGGGCTCCCAAGCTCCATTTCAGCTGTGACTGCCTCCTGCAACCCTCTGCCAGCAAAAACGGAACTTGGGAATGCCATCCGCAGTCCTTGCAAGCTCCGTTTTCAGCTGCAATGGCCTCCTGCAATCCTCTGCCAGGAAAAATGGAGCTCAGGAGGGCCATACACAGCCCTCCCAAGCTCCGTTTTCGCTGGCAGAGGAACTGTGGGCCGGTCCTTCGTTGTTTCTAGGGTGGCCCTGCAGGCCACATCTAAGCATCCCACAGGCCAGATCCAGCCCCCGGATCTTGAGTTTGACACCCTTGATCTAAATGCACATTAGTATTTAGTACTAGTCTTATTTTACGCTTTTGTAGTGTGTTTTATCGTACTTTCTTGTATCTCTGTCTCTCTTCTTTTATCTTATCGTTACCTTTTATTACATCTTACTTCATTTAGCTTGTTTTATTTTATTTTATTTTATTGGGGCTGATGGCCATTTTTTTCTTGATACGGTCAATGACTAATCAATAAAGTTACTACTTTAGGGAATCAATTTCTCAGAAACTTTTCACGACTTTCCCTGAATATGTTCAGGGCTTAGGTGAAAAACACATAAAGCATTTTGAAGACTATCTGGGAACCTAACGAAAAACACAGAAGCTTTTTCACAAGAATGAAAATGAACACAAGATTTAATGGAAGTGTTTCCACACAGTGATGTGCTGGTAGTGGGATAAATCTTAGTTCTTTTGTTAGTTTCTTGCACTCCCACATGTAGATGTAAAGCCTACTTTTCTTTCAACGCTAAAGCCAGCGGGAACCAGTACTGTCAAAGAAACGATGCATTAAAGTATAATAGATCACATGCATAAACATTTAGAAGCCGAGGGAGAAATTTTGAGCTTTTTGGAAAGAAACAGACATTATCTGCCAAGTATGATTAACAGTGAATCCATTAATGCCAATTCATCAGACCTCAGGTGCTGCACACGTTATTTTTTCCCCAACAGATTTTGAACAAACAAAAAACCGATACAGAATTATTGCATATTGTCCATTGAGGTCAGGGTGGTCTCTTGGGTAATTCACACTTCAAAAATGTTATTCAGACAGTAGATTGCCATTCCAGCATTAAATGAAGACATGGGTTCCCCACCCACCCCGCCCCTGTTTTTAACCAGGTATCAGCCAATCTGGTGCAGATATGAAATCTGAGCTTGTTTTAGCATCAATTTAACTGCACACTTATTGCTATGCGGTTTGAAGATTCAGAATTAAGTGGGTGAGGCCTGGATGGGGATGTATAGGGAAACTAAAGGCTGTGGTCTATGCTGGGGAAAAAAAACCCACTCTAATGGAAGGTAACAATAAACCATTATAGTTTCAGCCTTCCATCCTTCTGAGGACAATAAAGGGAGAAGCCAGATTGTTGGGGGAAATGTGCACATAATGCTTCTACATTGTGAACCACCCAGAGAGTTTGGTAAAGTACTAGGTGGGGGTACATAAGCCCAAATGCTTTGCTAATGCTAAATGCTTGTTGCCAAAAGTACTGTAAGGACTTATCTATGTAGGCATTGGGAGGGGTGAGTTCCTCTTTTCTTGATGGTTTTGTTGAAGGACAATCAAGACATTTTTGTAGATAAAAGAAATAAAAGAAGTATATGGTAGCAACATCTAATGTTTATATGGGGCAGTTAAATTGATGTCTTATTGTGGTATTGTATTGTTGAGGTGGAATCTCCGGCTAGCCTGGAGGGAGGTGTCAAGAAAGGTCTAAATTTAGAGTCTTTGCACTGCAGTAAAGGGTTCAGAATCCTTGAAGCCTTATCTTAGCCATCCCAAGGAAATACAGTCAGTCTGGTAAGATTCTTATAACATAGTTGACTAGCTATAAAACTTCTGTTGAGACTCTTCATGAATAGTTCTAATTGCTTTTGCCTGATAGCTGTGCATGGTGTAGATCATGGGTGTCAAACTCGCCACGTCACATTGCCATCATACAACGTTTCACAATGTTTTTCCCCTTCACTGAGCTGGGGTGGGCGTGGCCTGCATGTGACACATCTGGCCCGCGGGCCACCAGTTGGACACCCCTGGTATAGATGGTGTCACTTGGGGGAAGTTTCTGTGTATTTCTAAGAATGGACTAGGGTATGGGACATTTATTCTAGCTTGCTTCATGTATTTGAGGAAGAAAAAAGTTAGGGGAGACAAGGATAAGTTTTATTATCTTTTTAGCCCCATCCATTCTGGTTAAAAGGGAAAGTCTGAGATTGTAACTAACTCTTTTCTACCTAACATCCTCTTAATTCAACTCATCCAGGGGTTACCACATTGGGAAAGACTGATGTTGAAACATGATGAGAGCCTTTCTGGATTCAGAATTGTGTAATGTTATCAGCTGCACAGATTATTGTAATTGTGCTCAACCTTAAGTTTAAGTTTAAGTTTATTTGGACTTATAGGCCGCCCTCTCTCCTGAAGGACTCAGGGCGGCGAACATAAAAAAACAGGCAATACAAAAGTTAAAATGATTTAAAAAATATTAAATTAATGCCAAATAAACATTCAAATTAAAATCCCGATCCCCTGTCAGTCCAGGCTGGATTGTAAAAATAACCATGTTTTAAGGTCGCGGCGGAAGGAGCGGAGATCAGGGGCCAGGTGCAATTCAAGGGGCAGTTGGTTCCAGAGGGTGGGTGCTCCCACAAAGAAGGCCCTCCCCCTAGGGGCCACCAGCCTACAATGTTTAGCTGACGGTACCCCCAGGAGGCCCCGTTTGTGGGAGAGCACTGGGTGATTGGTATTCATCGACGGCAGGAGACGTTCCTGCAAATACCCCGCACCCAAGCCATATAGGGCTTTGTAAGTTGTTACCAGCACCTTGAATCTCACACGGAAAGCAACTGGCAGCTAATGCAGGTCGCGCAGGAGGGGCGTAATATGGGAGAATCGGGACGCTCCCATTACTACCCATGCGGCCGCATTCTGCACCAGCTGAAGTCTCCATATGACATGCAAGGGCAGCCCCATATAGTGAGCATTGCAGTAGTAAAGGCATTATTTTAGATTTTCACAACAATCCCCACCACACCTCTTCATTTCTTCCCTCCTCTTCCCCAGATGCTAGAAATTATTTAGAACTTCAGCAAATAGTCTGGACACTGTCAGGATTTGGATGGGGAAAAACAGGTACAGATTCAAGTGAAATAAGACAGAATGGCTATTGATTTAGAGGCTGGATGATTTCAGGACTGCACCAACTTTCTCAGCGCTTCAGGTAATGTACCAAAAGTGGCTTTACCTGGAATAGGATATGCTGAAATAGTTACTCATTTCCTTGCCATCTGTACATTAGATTGCTGAACTTCAGTTAACAGATAATCTGAGTTGGAAGGTACCTTATAGGTCATCTAGTCCAACCTCCCACCCAAGCGGGAGACCCTACACCATTTCTGGCAAATGGCAGTCCAATCTCTTTTTGAAAGTCTCAAGTGATGACACTCCCACAACTACTGAGGGCAAGCTGTTCCATTGGTTGATCATGCTCACTGTCAGAAAATTTCTCCTTATTTCTAGGTTGAATCTCTCCTTGTTCAGTTTCCATCCATTATTCTTTGTCTGGCCTTCGGGTGCTTTAGAAAATAGCTTGACCCCTTCCTCTCTGTGGCAGCCTCTCAAATATTGGAAGACTGCTGTCATGTCTCCCCTGGTCCTTCTTTTCACTAGACTAGCCATGCCCAGTTCCTGTAATCGTTCTTCATATGTTTTAGTCTCCAGTCCCCTAATCATCCTGGTTGCTCTTCTCTGTACTTGAAGCCCACCCATAATGTTCAGCTGTTCCAGTATGCAGTGACAAGTGGCTTTTGGTGGTCAATCACAACCCTGCAATGTTACAACTCTGCTATGAAAGAGATCCTGGTTATCAGTAGAATCTTGAGAATGATTCTAGATGGTGTTCACAACTTATGAAGGCCTAAATGATCTGGCACCTGGATATTTTCGGAAAATCTTTTCCCCAATAGTTTCTGCCTATAGTATCTAACAATTAATGTAATAACAGGGACCTTGAAGTCTTCTAATCCAACCTCCTGGTCAAGCAGGAGACCCTATACCAGGGGTATCAAGCTCAATTTCATTGAGGACCGCATCAGGGTTGTGTTTGACCTGGGGTTAGGGTGGGGGGCATGGTCCAGGGGGCATGACCAGCTTGACATTACTTATGTTGGGAGATACCTGTGGTATCCATTGTCTACAGCTTTATTTTTGGCTGAGAGGTCCTCCTGCACCCTCTGCCAGTGAAAAGGGCCATCATGCGGGGCACTCCCAAGCTCTGTTTTTGCTGGCAGAGGCACCACAGGGTAGTCCGCTGTTTCCAGCGTGGCCCTATGGATCAGATCTAAGCACCCAAGACCATAGGTCTTCAGTTTGACAGACCTGCCCTATACCATTCCAGACAAATAGCTGCCCAATCTGTTCTTAGGAAACTCCAGTAAAGGAGCACCCTTAAGTTCTAGAGGCAGCCTACTAAATGTCCCCATCCCAGGTAGGAAATATGGCATGAGACAGTCTGAGAACCTTTTCTTTGTGTCGACTCTCCTCTGGAATAATAAGGGGGATCCTCACCCTCATGGCATTCTGGAAGCAGATGAAAACATGGCTGTTACAGAAGTGGCATATTCAATAAGCAGCAGTGCCATATTCAATAAATTTTAGCTCATTACTTTTACTATTAAATTTAAAGTGGAGAATTAGGTTGGATTTATTATTTTAATTATATGTTGTACTGGCATTGTGTTTTATATGTAAGCTTCATAAGCCACCTCGAATCCATTTGATTTCATGTGGTAGACATAAATATGTAAATAAGATATTGAAGTAAATAAATTAAATGTTATGCCCTTTAATACTCTTGGTTTTATTTAATATCCAATATTTATATACCTCTAAATATGAAAAACAATTGGTGGCATTCAAATATAATAAGATATTAAAATAATAATTACTTGGTGTGGATAGGCAGTTGTTTAATTCCTATGTGTTGCTGAGATTTGTTTTCGTTCATACGAAAAAAGGTTCACCATAGGTAAAATCATAACAGTGCTTTCCCCCAAGAAGTCAACAGTGAGATGATATGAAGTTTCAAAAATAGAGAGCTAGCTGTGTTTTCATCTCTCCCAATCTATTTGTTTATTACTATTTTTCAGACCGAGGAACAAGTTTAATGACTGCCATTTTTTTTTGCTAATATTAAGTCTTGTTCTGGAAATATTGTGGGAGATGTCCTTTCTGCTTGTAGGACAAAGCATTCTTTAGCCAAGAATTTTCTTTTTGAATTAATTTATGTTTAAAAAATTGTTAATTTTTTTCTTTGTTTTACTTTCACCCTGTGAATGAAAGTGTAGGACAGAAATAACAAAAATGCCTAAATAACAGGTGTGGATGAGCTACATATTGGTTATCACATATTTTTGATTGCCAGGTAGATTATGATTAGAGTGAGTTTAAAAAAATACAATATTCAATTTAGTGCATTTTAAAGGGATACCAGGTCATGCTTAATGTAGCCCTAAATTCAACTAATGAAAGGCAAAATTGAGAAAACCAAGATTTTATCAGAAAAAAATACAAGTTTTTAAAAGAAGAGGTTTGTTCTTACATTAGAGCAAAAATTTGATGTAATTGAACAACATGAATGTGGCCATGGAAATGCTAAAATAGGATGAGTTGTTGGAATGCCTGAATCAAGGACAGAACATTTTTTAAAAAAATTGCTCTCTTTAACTACTCTGTGATTTTGTTAACCATAAATTTAAATTATAAGTATATTCTTTTTATCTGTCAGTGTAATTTTTCATTAATTACACAAAAATATTTAAATTGCCTATTTCTATCACTCTGTGGAAACATAGAAATATCATTTCAAATAATGTGAATTTGAATAAGGTGACCATTTCATGGGATTCAGTAACTCCACTAACTGAGGCCTACCTGTATTAAGTATATCCATCTTATCAAACAGTATTGGATAAACTCCCTGGATTTGTATTTGGCTGAGATTATCAAAAGAGGAAGGGGGACAGATTAACAGCCATCTGGCTACAGTTTAAATTTGAGAAATGGTATTGAATTTAGTAGATTATGTTCTGCAGAGGTTCAAAGCATGACTGGGCAGGAAGATTGCTTATTTCTTTTGTTCCAGGTTTATATTGTATTGGTTGCAATCATAGGTTACATTTCCTCATTATTATTACCTTTATTGTTAAAGTATAACATGTGTACAATGAGATTGGCTTAGCACCTCTGCACACCCTGCCCCCCTAACACAACTCACAGTGAGGACAGAAGTCCCTAACCCAGTCCCAATCTTATTACACTATGTGACCTTGTTGCACAACATGCCGTCCCCGCAAGTCGATCATACTATGTTGACGTGAAGTTATTTTCCGTTCAGAAGTCTGGGAGCCCAGGGTAGAAACTGTTCTTCAGCCTGTTGGTGCAGCTGGCTATGCTTCTATATCTCCTACCCTCATCCTAATCTTTAAAAATGCGGTGGGAAAATTCTTGCCCTTCTGACATACTTTTATCCTACGTAATATATTAAAATGCAGTTGAATGCTCTTCTCAAAACCTTATTGCATCTAACATGAAATAAATTAATTTAAACATGAACATTTTCTTTAGAAGGAAAAAAAAAAGATCACTCAGAGTGGCACATAAAAGCATTTTCAAGAGAATCCAAGGATTTATTAATTCCCATTAGTTCAGCGCTTTAAATGATCTTTTCAGCTCAAGAAAGAAACCCATGTTTTAGTCTTTCTCTTTGAAATAGCTGGAAAGTGCTTAACCTTAAGTAATTTTGTTTTTCTTAGTCCCGTTGGTTTCAATGGGATAGGTTTTAGCATTAGATTACATCTCTGATTCTAACGATTGGTTCTTTTAAGTGTTTAACCTTGGTTAAAATGTATTCACTGCTTACGGATGCTCAGGTCGGTTCTCAATGAAGCTCTGGTTTAGGTTCATGAGCTATAATGACTCAGTAAGCTGACTTTGAAATGAGTTTTTCTACCTGAAAGGTTAAGGTTAAGATTCTGTTGGAAAGAGGACTTATCAAATACTGTTTTGTGTTTTTGGATGGGTATTGAATGATCAATTATTCTGTAGTTGTGTTCTAAGATTGCAAAGTCTCTCCCTCTCTTTCTCTTTCTTTCTCTCTCTCTCCCCCTCCCCTCCCTCCTCCCTCCCCTTCCGCCTGAAGGTAAAACCCAGATTTATAAACTATTGTAAGATGGCTTGTTGATTAGAGAATCAGGCTAGATGTGTAGATGTAATCAGGGATAGATTTGGGTTAGATATTAGAAGAAGTAAAGGTTAGATGTGTGTTGCTCTTGCCAGATAAGTCATCTTGGATCAGTGAGTCCTCCATTTGTCTGTCAAAAAGTTTAGCAGACATGGGAAGCCCGCAGATTGCAGCTGCATCCAGTTGTTGATTCTCACAACAGCAATTGCACAAGCATACCAGTAGAATAACTGTACCCATCTGCATTAACTCCTTCATCCTTGGGTCAGGTTGGTCTAGTACCAGCCTGCAAATGTTCTGTTTCAACTCTTTTTCCCCTTTAGAAAGTCTGCAGCTTCCATGGGAGTGAAAAATCAATGTAATATTCCATTCCTCGCTCAATAGTTATTTCTATAATGTAATATTTCATCAAGACCACCCTCTGCCTTCCTGCTGTTCTGTGACCCATTAGTGCCTTTCAGTAGTGTTGATAGTCAAGAATGGTGACATTTATCATCATGCAACACAGAGTGCCACCAATTCCCACCACTGCTTTTTACAAATCTTCAAAGTTCTCTTACATGTCTACTTTGCTTTGAGGAATTCAGTCCATCTGCCTCAACATCTTGTATATCTTTAAATGGCCCAGCTCAGTGTGCTTGCTTGAAAAAAGACTTAATTTTGCAGAAATCTATAGCTTTTCTTTTGTTACTTGAAGAATTATAGGGTTAAATATGTGATGGTCACCATGAAATTATTCATATAACAGTGCAAATAATCAAGAAAATGTATCTAAATTAAGGCTGATTGGGGAGAAAAAAACCCTGCACAATTTGAAATATTGGACATACATATTCAATATTGCTCAAATTGAGATGCATCAGACTTGGCATAACTCATTCACCAGATACGATGGTCCAGGAGAGGCTGAGGAAAAAAGCATAGATTTAGGTATATACTTGAAAAAGCAAAGTTTTGGACAAAGTTCAACTTGCTGGTTTGCAAAGTTGGCAGGGCTGCTATAACTTTGATTAATTTGAAAGACTTCGAGAAGTATTTAAATAAATTATGTGTGTGTTTTGAGAGATGGCTCAACATTCAACTTTTAAAAGTATTTTTCAAAATCATCTCATAAGATAATGAGATTGTATGTGCATTTCCAGTTTTCCAACCAGGCTCCATCAAAATAGAATTGGTCTATGACTTCCAGAACCTAACTTTTCAATATTGAGTGAGCAATGTGCACCCTTTTCTGTTAATTTTAATTGCTGCACTAGAGGCAATCCTAAGTTAAGAACATCCAATCTACAGATCACCTGTACTTACTAACGGATTGCAATAAAGCTTATTATTTTAAAAACTTGAGTGAAATAATAAATAACGAATGCACGCTCACAAAATCATTGTGCAGCTTCAACGGGTTCTCAGCTTGAGGAAGGAGAATGCCAACTGCCATTTTAAGTTAGACCATTGTGTTGACTGATGCTAAATAAATGTTCTGACTTGCATACAAATTTAACTTAGAGAGACTTAGAAATGGATCTCATTTGTAAACCAGGGACTGCCTGTATAGGTAGTGCTCAACTGACAAACACAATTGAGCCCAAAATTTATGCTTCTAAGTGAGAAATTTGTTAAGTGAGTTTAGCCCCATTTTATGACTTTTCTTGCCACATTTGTTTTAAGTGAATCACTGCGATTCTTAAACTAGTAACATGGTTGTTAAGTGAATCTGATTTCCCCATTGACTTTGTCTTGTCTCATGACTCCGGGACACTGCAACCGTTATAGATGTGAGTTAGTTGTTAAGCATCTGAATGTAAATCATGTGACCATGGGGATGCTACAATGGTCATAAGTGTGAAAAATGGTCATAAGCAGGGGTGGGTTTCTACCGGTTCTGTCCGGCTCTGTAGAACCAGTAGTTTTGAAGAGCAGCAGACATAGAACCGGTTCTATATCTGCTGCTGTTTTGGCCCACCCACCTGCCCAGGCTGTTACCTGATCTTTATTTCCTGCTTTTTCAACTTCAGCTGCTGTGAGGCACAGCTGCGGCGGAAAAGCAGGAAAAAAATGTTGTTTCAAATGCTGCTGACAAAGATTTACAGGTGCTCAAAATGTTATTTCAAACGCTGCTGATGAAGATTGTGCAGAGAAGCACATCGTAAATCACCAAACATGGTAAATCACCACGAACCGGTAGTTAACCCTGTCGGATCCCACACCTGGTCATAAGTCACTATTTTCAGTGCCATTGTAACTTTGAACGGTTACTAAATGAACTGTTGGAAGTTGAGGACTACATGTATATAAATAAAAGGAATAGATACATCAGAAGTTAAGAGTTTAGTTCCAAGGTCATGGTCCTATGTATGACTGGTTTTTTTTAGGTATATATTAAATAGATTACCTGTATTTTGTTTATCTTGGGTGCAGGAGATATCTTTGTTGTGGTTCGCCGGCAGAAGGTGCAGATGGCTGATGTCTCGGAGAGCGAGGACTCAGATGAGGGGCTGTGTGTGATGCAGGGATGGGGCCAGGACTATCAGGGAGGGAATGCTGCCTTCAGAGATTGTGGAGGCTAGCAGCAGTGATGAAGAGGTCCCTGAGTGCGCGTGCAGGGCTGTTCGAGGAAAGAGCAGCTGCAGCAGCACGAGCAACTCGGGAGTAAGGCTGCAAGGTAATGGCCCCTCCCTTAAGAGATGAAAGCCAGCTGAGAAACAGGAGTTCTTTGCAGGAAGCAAAGAAGTTTTTGCACTCAAGCCTTGTGGACATTCGGAATCTCTTAGTTGGTGTTTGGAGACTCTTTGTATTAGAAATATTCCTTGGCAACTATCTAGTGTTCTTGGCAGCCTTGCACAACTTTGGCAAGGCTCATTCTTATCAGAGACAATTAGTTTGAAACAGCCTTTTAACCGTGAAGGAACAGAATTTGTAAAGAATCATTAAAAGGTTTTGCTGTTACCTCTGTTTCGTGTTTGTTTCCTTGGAACAAGGTTTGGGTCAGAACAATCTTCCATGTGAAATACAATATTATTTAAAATAAATAAATAATATTTATATCATCTGGATCTCTCTTTAAAACAATAATGTTGTGTTTGGGAAGGGGAAAAAAACCCAGATCTATATTTGGACCTAAGGATATTTGCTGTGCTAATTTCGTGCAACTTACAATTTTCAAGTACATTATGCATCTGCTATACTCATTCATAAACATTACTACTGCACGGACATAAATTATTAGTGTGCATTGAAATGAAACAGATATTGTAAACAAGTCATTTTTAGACATGCTTCTTGTTGTATGTCGTTTCTAAAAGGTTCTCTTAATGCAAACTTATTTTGTCAATAATGTTACAGTTTAGTGTTAGTTTCAGAGATTCTCTGGCATTTAAAATAGTGGCTTTATTCAATGATCAGGTGAAAGCTGATATAGGGTAACATGAGAACATAAACAGTGCCCTGCTGAATAGGACTCTGGTCTATCTAGTCCAGCAGCCTCTTCTGCAGGGGCCACTAAGTCAACAAGGAAGCCACTAGACCAGGGGTGTCAAACTTGATTTCATTGAGGGCTGCATCAGGGTTGTGTTTGACCTTGAGGGGGCCGGGGGCTTGGCCAGGGTGGGCATGGCCAGCTCAACATCACTTGTGTTGGGGGCACCTGTGGTGGCCCGAGTGCTCTGTCAGTGGAGCTCCTGTTTTGGCCTGTGACGGCCTCTTGCAACAAGCTCCTGAGCTCCATTTTGGCCTGTGACATTCTCCTGCAACCCTCTGCCAGTGAAAATGGAGCTCGTGAGGGCCATATGTGGCCCTCAGAAGCTCCATTTTCGCTGGCAGAGGCATTGCGGGCTGGTTCTTTTCTGTTTCCAGGGTGGCCCCATGGGCCAATTCTAAGCATCCCATGGGCCGAATTCACCCCCAGGATGCGTTTGACATCCCTGCACTAGACTCCCAGCAGATGCTTGTCAGAGGAAGTCCTATTGCCATCACAACTAACAGCCGTCGATTCTTATGAATTCCATGAATTGATCTGAAAGCCAGGATCATCACCTCTTGTGGTAGTGAATTCCAAATTAAATTATTGGTTGAGTAAAAAAAATCTTTTTGTCTGCATTGATTCTTCCTAAATTAAAGTTCATTGGATGCTCTCTGGTTTGAGTATTTGGGGAAGGGAAATAGCCCCTCTGTATCCATTTAATCTACACCGTGCGTAATTCTGTACACTTTAATAGAGACTATTGATCCTTGTTGAATTGATACAATTAATTTCAGGTTATTACTGATTCCAGTATTAGAATATTGAAGAATCTTCTGCATGGTTAGGGTCTTTGCAGTACAGTTTTGCTTATTTTTTGCATCCTTAATGTTATGGCTATGCTTCCACTTTTATCCCTGGAACATCTAGGGATAATTCATGAGGTTATAGGAGAGGGCTTTGGGGCAACTGCGAAACAGAAATTAATTGAAACAAGTCTGCAAATAAGGGACCTGTTCTCTCCCACTCGTTTGGTTTCATATAAGTCAGACTGGATTATAGTTATTCATACAAACAATACTTTAGACCCATTTTCCCCCTGCAGCAGTGTTTGATTATATTATTCAGTGCTAGGGAGATGAAAAGGATCTATTTATTATCTACTCAAAAGAGAGAGAGAGAAAGAGAATGTGGGTAGAGCTGTGGAAAATGACTGCAAGATTGTTTTATGTTGTAATAATTTGCTTATTACAATATCAAGTGGCTTAAACAGGTCCTGTATTTTGTACCAGGGCACAGTAGCATGCTAGCTAACTGGATAAAAACTTAGAATCTATGATAATGTTTTTCCTTAGCTTGGAATGACTACCTGCTAGGTTTCTAGAAAGGACTGGGCATGTCACTTTGGGATGTCACTTTGGGTGATCATTTCAGAGATATTTCCTTATCTAAACAGAGAAACAGAATGATCACAGGTGGGCAAAACAAAAAACAAAAAACCCAAACAAACCTGGGTGAGTGAATTTCAACTTCCTAACAATTTTCCTACTTAGTTTCCTTGTGGGAATCTGGCAAGGAGCATCAGAAATTTCCCTTCCTTTCCCACAACTGAGTGGCTATTTCGGGGTGGGATGGGGGGAAGGGATTATGAGACTGTCTGGGAAACTGTCACAGAACATTAAAATGAAGATTGAGTCATTGCAACAGCACTGCAGCAACACCCAGGTAAAGGTAAAGGTTCCCCTCACACATATGTGCTAGTCGTTTCCGACTCTAGGGGGCGGTGCTCATCTCCTTTATGAAGCTGAAGAGCCAGTGCTGTCCAAAGATGTCTCCATGGTCATGTGGCCGGTGTGACTAAATGACGAAGGCACATGGAACACTCTTACCTTCCCATCAAAGTGGCCCCTACTTTTCTACTTGCATTTTTACGTGCTTTCGAATTGCTAGGTTGGTAGAAGCTGCCACTCCAGCGTCCTTGAAGCACCGAAGACATCTCCAAATTTCATTCCCTCAGGAGTAATGGGTCCTGGATTTTGGACACATTCCACAAGTTAGTCCATAGTGTGTTATCTTGGTTCAAAAATTGTTTCCCTATGATGCACAATTTTGTTTAATTATAGTCAAGGGGTTCATTAGTATATTGATAATGGGAATGGAGAGAATAAGGCTGGATTCATGGCTGTGGTTATTTCAAGGTGTGGTGCTGAGATCTGTATTGTGTTTCAGAAAAATATTTGTAAATGTCTTTATACTTGCACTTGTAAGTAATTGTCCGATTGTCAATTATACTATTTGAGCCAAGTTCAATTTTGTGCTGTATTGCTAGGAAGTTCTGTGAGAAAACCAAAAGGTTTGATATGATTTTTGTGTATGTAGGGATTTTAAGAATGTGACAAAAATATAATATATCCTCTATCACAAGTCATGTTGTTTATTCATGTCTATTCAAATTTAAAGAAAGAGAATTTTGGGGGCAAGAATCCTTCATGGTCTGACCATCTAAGTATATTCCTAGGAATTTAAACTGGATATTTTGCAAGCAAATTCTATGTTCTTCCATGATTTACTGTATGTCTAAAAGGTTCTTACTGAGAGAAAGAGTATCTGAAAGTACAGAAGACAAATCAATATCTTTTGGCTGTTTAATCTTTGGCCGTGATGGCACAGTGGTTACAATGCAGTATTGCAGGCTAATTCTGCCAACATCCTGCAGTTCGATTCTCACCGGCTGAAGTTTGACTCAGCCTTCTATCCTTCCGAGGTCAGTGAAATGAGGACCCAGATTGTTGGGGGCAATAGGCTGACTCTGTAAACCGCATAGGAAGGGCTGTAAAGCACTATGAAGTGGTATATAAGCCTTAAGTGCTATCGCTATTAGAAAACAGCCTACCAATGTTTTTTGAAGCCTATTACAATTGGGACCAGAATTTCTATTTCTAAGCAAGGTGATTGTTAAATATGTCATACCCGATTTTATGGCCTTTTTTTGCAATGGTTGTTAAGTGAATCACTGCAGTTGTTAAGTGAATCATGTGATTCTTAAACAAATCTAGGCTCCCCCACGGGCTTTGCTATTCAGAAGCCAACTGGAAAGATCACAAATGCTAATTACATGGCCTCAGGACACTGCAGTCATTGTAAATACATATCAGTTGCAAAGCACTTCAATTTTGATCACGGGGCTGTGAGAATGCTGAGTTTCCATAGCTGTGTGAAGTTTTGGAACACAATAGTCAGATATGGGAGATTCCATTGTATACCCTACAATGGACATCTCTCCATTTGCAGAGCGGCAGAGGTAGAAGACCTGGCTCACATCCTGTTTGATTGTTAACAGGGCGAGAGGCAGGTACCTCGGTCTATTATACCAAACAAATGACCCATTGGGATCCCCATATCAAAACAACTTACCTTATGTGTGGCCAGAATCTGAGAATAACATTTAACCCAGCATAGTACTTAAGCAAAATGGTTCAGTTGAGATTGGCATATGTGCGACTGATTGGGGTAGATTGTAGGGATGATACCCAAATATAATGTTGTCACATTTTACTTATCTATCTATTAAATTATTGTGCTTTATTCCAATTTCATTTAAACTGTATTTTATTCCAATTTCATTTTAAATTGTTTTTATCAGATTTTGCTAATAATTTGTGTCTGGAACCCTGCACTTTGACATGGCCCAAGGGCTAATCAATAAAGTAAACTAAACTAAACTAATCTGAATCTGAATTGAGGGACTTAACTAAGTGTTCTGACCAAGGCTTCCAAGAGCATAATAACACACACACTTATTTTAAAAACAAGCCTTGTTTTATTGCAATGCTGGGAAATTATTTTCATTCCCAGCCGTAATGACTCTCAAACAGTTCCATGAGATAAGCACCCACCTTTCTTCTCTCTGAAGTGCTGCCAATAACAGAAGTGTCCAATGAACTAGAAAAAAAACCCCACATTTTACTTACACACTAATTTTAATTGTGCATTGAACAATATCGAACAGAAGGCTAATTAAGAGTCCTTGAAAGACTGTTCCTGTACATTTGTTTAATTCTGCAAAGAGTAAGTACAAAGAACTTCAAGAATGAATCTGAACTGAATGAACAACTTTGCTTCCTGCAAAGGTTTCGTCATCTTTGCCTGTCCTTTATAGCTTATGGGAGGAGCAGTCACCTCCCAGCCTTACTCACGAGTCGCCCCTTTTGTTTCAGCTGCTCTTGCCTTCTAGCAGCTCTGCTCACATGCACACTAGGAACAGGCTCCCGAGTCCTCTGCCTTGCTGCTGCCAGACTGTGGAGGCTCCGGGGGCAGCACCCCACTCCCAGATGATCCTGGCCCTATCTCTGCATCGGACGCAGGACCCTCGTCCGAGTCTTCTCCAGACTCCCTTGACTGGTGCCCGTTTTTCCCCACTGTCTGCTGCCGGCTGCTGGCATACCACAGTGCTAAGACACATAATCATGTGTCATTAAAAAAACATATTCTGATGGAAATCTGAAATTATGCAGCCTACAACACACACACACAAACAAATATGGGGCCAAAGTCTGATTAGTTGCTTTTTTTTGCAGGGCCAAAACACTTTCATGATTGTTTGTTTCCTGATCTGGCTTCTCAGTCTTCCATGAATGGAAATCCTTCAGGAATTAAAGGGGAGAAGCTAACACCTATTGCAGAGAAATGCATTTTGCATCACTGATGGTGGTGGCCTCTGGACTTTCTCTCATATGGCTGCTTCTAGAGAATCTGTCTTCCTCAGCAAAATTAAACAAATGTACAGGAACAGTCTTTCAAGGACTCTTAATTAGCCTTCTGTTCGATATTGTTCAATACACAATTAAAATTAGTGTGGAAGTAAAATACGACTGCAGTACAGAAGGTTCCTCCCGTTCCCCTCCCTTCTCCTGTGGCTGCACCTTGCAGTCCGTAAATAATGTTTAGGAACAGGCGACAGACTTCTGTGACAGATGCTTTTTTTTGCTTTGAGCAAAACCACCAACTATTTGTTTCTGCTACAAGGAAAAGTCGATTTGCTCTAAACTTTTGACAACACACGCTTTATAATTTAATGCACAGGTGGAAGCTTTCAGGGATTGTGGCTCCGCTGGAGACCTTCTGCATTGCCTTGGGGGCATTATTTAATCAGATTCTCTTTACCAGAATTGGAAGGATTGCACCACGACTATTAAAATCTTCCTCATGGCATCAGCACTGCAGTGCCAGCACCTTGGTCCCTAAGATAGGGTGGAAAGGGAGGCTTGCTGGTACAAAGATGCAACAACTATTGACACTAAGTTCTCCCTCTCTCCCACTCTTACTACTTAGTACTATCATTCAGGAGAGTTAAGAAGTTGGTGTGGTTCTAATTGAACATTTAAATGGTATTAGTTTAGCATCTTATTGTTCCAGAACATGGCATTGGAGAAGAGAAGAGATGGCTAGCATACAAGTTTGATTAGAAAGAAAGAGGAAGGAGGGAAGGAAGGAAGGAAGAAAAGGAAAGATAGAGAAAAAGAAAAAAGAAAGAAAGAAAAAAGAAAGAAAAAAGAAAGAAAGAGAAGGAAGGAAGGAAAGAAGGGAGGAAAGAAGGAAGGAAGGAAGGAAGGAAGGAAGGAAGGAAGGAAGGAAGGAAGGAAAGAAAGGTTCATTCTTGGTGATTTTCTTTAAACTGAGATATTCCCTGGGTTCAACTGGCCTACTCTCTGCTTTGCTTAGCTTGGGGATGACTTCGAAAGGTTTTTGATATAGTGATCAATTCTGGTATATTGATATGTGCAACAGAAAGCTGTATTCAGATCCAGACCAATTTTCAGAACTCATTGCACATGCTTTGAATCGTTTGCTTTCCCTCCGTTCAGCCTAATCGATCTTCTCAAAAGGTCACGAGAAACAGTCAAATAACAAGTACACAGAACAAGTCAATCAGTACCTAACAAGTTCTGGGTTGTTTCCAGATTCTGAAATGGCCATTTGCTGGCATCAAAGATGGGAAAGAGGATTAGTGTCTTTTCTGTTTGATTTCTGGGTATCTGTTCACTGTTGTGGAAAAGTAAAAAGTTGGCTTGGACAGACTGGTGTTTTAATAAAGTAGAGCTGTTCTTATTTTTTATATAAAAAAATAGGTATATCATTGATCTGACAGTGATTGCTAACAACAAAGAATTACATAGATAATTGTGTAAGGTGCTGCTGACTGGGTAAAGCTACGTGGCAACAGTGATTTTAAAGCACAGATGCAAACTTTATTCGGTCTTAATCCCAAACGTGGTAAACTCTAAAGTTTTCTGAAACTTTTGATGAATTGCTGCTGCTTTTCCCCCCTGCTGTTTGCAACAGTTTAATCTTGTGCCTTGGGTCTGCTGGCACCGTTTTAGGGCATTGATTCTGCTGTAGCTTAGAAGAGACTGCTGCCATCTGAATCCCTAATAACACTTCCATTGGCAGGCACGCTCTCTCCTTCCTTCCCCAAGGGCCATATGAAATGTCCAATTCATTATTTTTCCTCCAGTTCTTACTGGAACGCTGCATGAAATTGCAATGAAAGTTTGAATATCATATCTTTATTTCTAGCCTGGCTGTGTACCCTTCCTCCTTGTTGTTTTCTTCTTCCGTTAGGAAATGACAACAAATAAGTGAAGAAAATTCTAAGAAATGTGTAAAAATAAAAAAGCATACCCTTTCATATAGAATGAACTGAAACCAGCATTCAGCTGTTAAACTGACTATGAGAAAATAGGAAATTTTACATGAACCCTTGGCACTAGGTCTTGTTAAATCTATATGTATATATATAAAAGCGAAATACCACTCATGCATCATCACAAAAACTCCAGAACCGTAAAGCCTACAAACTTGAAATTTGCCACGTATGTTCCTCTTGGCTTCTAGGTGCTCGCTAAGAAAGGATTTTTCAAAATGACCATCAGAGCGTTAGTATTTCCTATATTATTATTAACACGCTCTGATGCTTAGGAGTTCTGCTCCCCCTCCCCACCTGAAAAGAAATCTGTTCCAAATGCAAAACACAACCAGAGGACAGGAGTTTCAGTTTCAGTTTTAGTTTCACACCAACAGTTTTAGTACAGAACAGTTGACCTAAGCTCCTTGTTGTCTCCTTCTTGCTCACACAGCAAATACTGTTTCAGTTTCCAAACAGCTCTCACACACTGACAGGACGCTAGCCAGAGGAATACCTATGGATGCTGGTAGGCAGAGGCAGATTTTTTTCCCCCTTATTTTCCTCCCCAAAAACTAAGCCCGACCACTTAGTTTCGTAGCGAAGCACGGGTAATGAGCTAGTGTATAATATGCTACATCCCAAGATAAGGTAGAGTGAAGCTGTTTTCTGTATAGTGATCAAGAAAAGAAACATTTATTTATAGTTGAAGAGGAAGGAAGCTTAACCACGCATTCATTTATTTTTTAAAGCATGTTTTAAAAGATTAAAGTTTCACATCCTGACTATGCTTTTTTAATTATTTAACCCACAACTTGTTAATTACTTATTTCAAATGAAAAAAAAACTTGGTAGACATCATCAGGTGATGCTGAGGTGTTTCAGAGGAAAAATAAATTGCTGATATGTACAAAAAAAATTCCAGTCCTTTGCACATCTCAGATTACAATAATTCTTTTGACTAGTTGCACATCTCAGATTACAATAATTCTTTTGACTAGTTGGAAAATTTTAAATAATCGGTATTTAATGGAGCAGCTTTTTGAGCATAGAGACTATAGTACATACAAAAAAGTGCCCTTTTTTCTTTCTGTATATCTTGAGGTATGTTCTAAGATAATCCTGATGTTTATTTATACTGATGTAATTCATTATATGGGAGTTAATTTCAAGCGTTAATTACTTTTATCTTTTTAAAAGGGAGATTAAGTGGCAATTGTTTGAGAATTTGGCATAGAATTTTATATGTATGCTGTTGGCTGGTATAAAACTGCTGAAGGCAGAAAATCAAAATGAAGATAGCCCTCTTTACTTCTGTTTCCCATTTTCAGAAAACATATTTATCAGGCTTCACAACAGGATATAGTAATAAATGTCAACTTTGCAAACATTCAACCTATTATTCGGCATTAAGCTTGACTAGGCAGAAGACTCTCAGACACAGCTCAGCTAGATTAGAATCGTTATTGCAGACAAGAATGAAGTCTTTTAAACATGTAGTTAATTGTCCAGGGCAAAGCAAAGAAGGCTAAAGACTATATACCTTCAACCTCATCCTAATTTAACCCAACCACACTCCTGCTAAGAGAAGAAAAAGTTCTCACACTCTTCCTTACATTGAAAGGAAGATGGAAAAGTCTGCATTTTGAACATCAAATGTTAACAATTTCTAGTCTTTGTCTATTTTTTTTCCTGTTCAGCCCGTGGAATTTTGTACATTCAAAGACACTGGACTCTGGAGCATAAAGTTCTGCTTAAAAAGAAATGATTTTTCAAACCATATTGGTTGAAATTCCAAATTTATTGCCTTCTGTTACCTGCTTTAGTCCTTTTTCCTTATTAGCTCAGATTGTTTTTGGTTTTATTTGTTCTGCTCCAGCCTGTTGCACCATTTTGATGAACTATTGTCCAATATTTCCCTTCGCCATGGTGCCTCTTAACCGTGTAATTGCTCTGTTGCTGAAACTTAAGTCACTCTGATCCTCCAGCTACCTGGATGGATACTTTAAGAGTCTCACATATATTCAGCTTTTGATGGATCATGGCTAACCTAATAACCATCTTCTGACAAAAAATTTACACTAGCAGAACTGACATCTGTATCAAAATATAACTCCCACCAATGAAATATTTATAGTTCTTAAATGTTAATTTTAATCCAAGTAAGAATTTGAACTATTTTGGTTTACATATTTTTTAAGATCAGACCATCAACATTTGTCTTACCATTATTAATGAGCGTCATCTTGTAGGGCTGTGATGGTGAACCTATGGCATGTGTTCCACAGGGGCATGTAGAGCCATTTGTGCCAGCATGCAAGCTGAAGGCAAACTTACCTCACTGGGCATGCGTGTGCCTCATAGCTGGTTTTCGGCCAGTATAAGGCCCTTTTCGGCCTCCCAAAGGCTTGAAGAAGGCTTCTGCAGGCTTTGCAGGCCGAAAACTTAGCCCCATTTCATCACTTCCTGTTTTTCCAAAAATACCGGAAGTGACAAAATGGGGCTAGTTTTCGGCCTGCAAAGCCTGCAGAAGCCTTCTTCAAGCATTTGGGAGGCCAAAAAAGGCCTCAAACTGGCCGAAAATCAGCTGTGAGGTGCACTGCAGGTAAGGGGGCAGCGTGGGTGGGTGGGGATTATGCACACATGCGTAGGGGGTGTGGGGGGACACAATGTCTTCTGGGTGCTGGCATGCGAGTGTGAGTATGCAAGCATGCACACAATTTTTGGCACAGGAGCTCAAAAAGTTTAGCCACCACTGTTATAGAGCGTAGGACAAGGGTCTTCAAACTTGACAAGTTTAAGACTTGTGGACTTCAAGTCCCAGAATTCCTGAGCTAACATGACCGGAGGAGGAATTCTGGGAGTTGAAGTCCACAAGCCTTAAAGCTGTCAAGTTTGAAGACCCTGGTTTAGGAAGACACATAGTCTATTGCAGTCCCTGCCCTCTGGAACAGTGTACCCCTGAGATTGATAATTAATAATAATTTATTTGACTTGTATGCCGCCCTTCTCCCTAAGTACTCAGGGCGGCTAACAATAAAACAGCAAATATTTACAGAAAATTTAACTAAAAACAGATTAAATCCAACAAGCTGAAATATACAATAAAACCAATAAAACCTTAAAAATTAGAACCATTAACCCCCAGGTCATTCCAGGCCAGCCTGTTGAAACAACCAAGTCTTCAGGTCCCGGTGGAAGGAGCGGAGATCAGGGGCCAGACGGAGATCCACAGGGAGCTGATTCCAAAGGGTGGGCGCTCCCACGGAGAAGGCCCTAGTCCTGGGAGCCGCCAGTCGACAATGCCTAACCGACGATATCCCAAGGAGGCCCCTCCTGTGGGAGTGAACAGGGCTGATCGGAATGTGACGCTGGCAGGAGGCTCCAAGTACCCTGGACCCAAGCCATTTAGGGTTTTATAAGTTGTTACTAGCACCTTGAAACTATGTGGCTCCCACCCTTATGATATTTAAGAAATTGTTAAAGACCTAGTTGTACTCCCAGATCTTGAGTTACAATGTTGTGGAGCCCCTTAAGTCGTAGTTGTTGTTGTATTCTTCCAATCAATTATGGTTGATCCCTACTTTTTTATTTGCACATTGTGCAAAGCCATCAAGGGGTCAGTCAGCCTCAAAATTTTATAGAGAAGTAAATATTCCTTAAAACTCATTGGATGTCTTTTTCTGGGGCCAGCGTTGAATGAAATAAGATGTCAAATTATTGCCATGATGTCATTAAGCAACTTTCTATAATGTCCGTAGTAGTAGTATTTATGAAGTCTTTATGACATGTGACGAACATAATTAGATATTGCTTGAATTTTGTAATACGTCATCATTCTAAATAGTTTAATAGCTGTTCTTAGCCCTGCTGAGATGCCATTAAAAAAAACCCGTTCTGGTTATTAAGAGAGAATGAAAAAAAAAGGGCAGTGTTAATGAGGAAAGAATTTCGCACAGACACATAGCCTCGTTCACAATTTAGTTTGGTAAACAAAATAAAAAGGAAAGAATAAAGAACTAGCAGTTGTTCTGATTGCAATGCATTGAATTCAAGAAATATATGCTGGTTAATGTAAAATGAGTGACACATTGCAAGTCTTCTCCCCCCCCCCCAATTCCTGTGAAACTATTCCAGAACACATTTAAAATCTCTGTCGTGTTGTTTCATTTTTCTACTATGGTGAAGCCCCCTGGTAAATGCCATTGGTCTATACAGCACAGAAGACCTTTCAAAGCTCAGACAGCAGTAACGACCCCACAGTTCAACCCTGAGCTACAAATATACTCTTCTATTGAGACCCTTCTACGTGTGTCAAGGAATAGCTTTATGCATTTGTGCTTAAATGTTTTCCCATGCTGTGTTTTCATTGTTCCTGACCATGGGAAGTTTTTTTAAAGGCAATCAGCTGAATGGGTTTATAACGATCTTTCAAACTCTTATGCATAACATAAAAAAAATCTATAGAAGCCTAAGGTATGTGGGAAGACTTGGGCACAAGTTACTAATGCACATCCTGTCTCTCTTGTTGCATCATTGCACATATTTGTGGGCAGGGATAAATAATCTAAAATAGTGTATAAATTGTTGTGTTTGGGTCTTCTCAACTTTTTCTTTACCATGGACCTCCTTTAAATACATTTTTGTGACCATGGATCATGGCCACGGACTACCAACTCATTATTTAAATCATAATATTTCTGCAAGCCTTTGTGAAACCCCCTCCCAGGGGTTCAGGGACCGCAGGTTGAGAACCAATGGCCTAGAACGGGTGTCAAACATACAGTCTCATGTTGCCATCATGTGATGTGTCATGACTTTTTTTCCTTTCATGGAGCTGGGATGTGTGTGGTCTGTACATGATGCATTTGGCCTGTGGGCTGCCAATTTGACACTCCTAGAATATCTTGATTCAAATGACCACTTGTTCTACCGTGGACACTGCAGTTTCCCAAAGTCGTGTGATCGCCTTTTGAGACCTTCCAGCCAGAAAAGTCAATAGGGAAGCCAGATTCACTTAACAACCTTGTTACTTAACAGTTGCAGTGATTCACTTAACAACTGTGTCAAGAAGGATTGTAAAACAGGGCAAAACTCACTTAACTGTCTTGCTTTAACAATAAAAATTTGGGCTCAGTTACCGTCATAAACCGAGGACTACCTGCATGATTTACCTCAGGTATGAACTCTACTCTTTTTTTCTCAAAAGCGTAAAATACGTAGAAGCGGAGGAGAAAAAGGGACAAAAGAGGAAGAAAATAGACACCCAAATAAAATTGGAATATGTTTTAGGCACCACTGAAAATTATGTTTATGGAATATCTTTTAAAATGCTTTTTATTTAAATTAAGCTGCTATGTTTGATAGGTTTTTTAAAAAAATATAAGCTGTACATGTTCTATCTTCACTAGAGCTATCTTTAAAAATATTGACAGATACTGTTATTCATCTTGCTGATGGTAATCACCTAATTGTTACTTGTATTCCCCTGCCTGTTGTGTCACTTTGCAGCTGCCTACAAATAACTAACAATTTGTTGTAGAAAATCATTCTGGTGTCATCCCTGTACTTTACAAATTGAACGTCATGCTACGCAATTTCGTGAATGGGAAGATTATATGCAGGTCTTGGCGTGTTTGGGTCTTTTCCCATGTAAGATTGAGAGTATCTTGGTGACATTTCGACGAGGTCCCACTCGCCATCTTCATCATCTTCGCTTCATGCTTGTGCGAGCAAAGTGTGATCGGAGCTGACGTCTCTCTATAAATACTGGTGGGGAGGTGTGGTGTGCTGGCTCTATTGTGAGCAGGCTGGTTGGCTGTGCTGTCACTTCTTGATTGGATGATGGAGTTGATGTTTGCAGATTGGTTGGCTTTTTCGTAAGAACCTGTGTGGCTGAAGTATTGGCTGTGTGTCTATAAGCCTTTTGTGTTGTAATGACCTGGGTAATGGGCTGTGTGATGACCTTCTGAGTTCTATTGTTGTGACATCCTGGGTCTTGTGCTATAATCTCCTGGGTCATTGGCTGTGTTGTAACATCCTGAGGTTTTGTGTTGTAACCTCCTGAGTTCCGTAATATCCTGAGTGGATGGCTGTGATGTAATGTTCCAGGCTTTGGTTTGGCTCCGAGTTTGAGGTCTGGCTATGTGTTCATAGCATGTGTCAATTTGCTTAGTTTTGGGGGTCGGAGGGAGGTATAGCAACTGGTGATGCAACCGTGGTCTGGTTTGTGGACGGTGGTTGTCTTTCATCTATGGGATGGGTTTAGGTCTGAGTCTGGTGAGGGAGATTGGTGGTGGCGTCATGTGTTGTTTTGGGTTTGGTGTTGGTTTTCGTGGCTGGGACTTGTTTGTTGATTAGGGCTTGTTTCCAGATGTCTGGTAGTTTTTTTATGAAAAAGCCAACCAATCTGCAAACATCAACTCCATCATCCAATCAAGAAGTGACAACACAGTCAACCAGCCCGCTCACAACAGAGCCAGCACACCACACCTCCCCACCAGTATTTATAGAGAGACGGCAGCTCCGATCATGCTTTGCTCACACAAGCACGAAGCCGAAAGTACCAGCCTGAAGATGATGAGTGGGACCTTGTCAAAACGTCACCAAGTTACTCTCAAACTTACATGGGAAAAGACCCGAACACGCCAAGACCTGCATACCTGTACCCATGAAAATCTACAAAAACATGTTGAGAGTACCTTTGTTATCACAAAGGATTTAAAGTCACATAATCACGCCTAGAATTTGATGCCAGCTGTAATTTTGCAATTACCAGCATATATCTTAGTACTAAAGTTCTGTCGTTCACCTATGTGATCACACAATGAAGGTCATGTTGAGCTATGATAAAGGACCAAAGTAAGTGTGGAGAGGGAGCTTGGTGGTCACCAGTTTAGAGATTTGGTGACAGCAATGTGTTGTCTATTCTTGCTTTGGTCAGTCAGATAGGATATGGATAAAACCAAAGCTTTCATTCACTGCTATAGAGTTAAAATTCATTTGGGTATAATGATGTTTCTATCCATGAATCAAATGAACTCAAAGATATGATGGATACAACCAGTGGTGGGATTCAAATAATTTAACAACCAGTTTGCCCAGGGTCAGGTTGGCTATCGTGGGAGGCATGGCCCACCCCCGTCCTCCAGCTCTGCCTCACATGTGGGACGAGCCTCTCATGATGTCCAAACTGACCCTGGGTGAACCGGTTGTTAAATTACATCCACCGGCTATCAAGGTGGATCCTGGGTGTTGCTCTGCAGTGGAGAAATGGAAAATGGAGCAGCCGGCATGAGGGAAGGAGGAGGAGCAGACAGAAGAAAGAGGGAAAGTGGCCTTATGCTTCCCTCACACCTGCCACTCTATTGCCCGTTTCTCTATAGCAGTGCAGCGCCTAGGATCCACTTTGATAACAATGTGCGTGCACGCTGGCATGTGAATTTAACAATCAGTTCATCCAAACCGGTGCGAACCAGCTGAATCCCACCAGAGGATACAATGCCAATCACTTCACAGTAAGAACAGACCCTGGTTTATACATTTATTTTTTAATCCTTCTTGAAGCAATTTATACCTTTCCCTTCTCAGAAAGGGCTGTATTTCCCATGCTCTGATTGTGGTAGACAGTGGGTTTGCAAGATGTGCTTTCCAGAAGAACCCTGTTTCACAATCATTGTGCCTTTCACAATCATTGTAAAGCAAAGCTGTGCTTTAAGTGGAACTGAAAGAGGAAGTACTCAGAACTGGAGGAAAAAGGGAAGGTGTACTTATATCCTAACTGGGTTCATGAGACTGGAAGAGTGGCACATGATTACATGTGACAACAGTTCATGTAGTGACCATTTGAGGTTACAGTGACACTGAAAAAAATGATTTATTACAGTTTTTCACACTTGTAACCATAGCCACATCCCCATGGTCACCTAATAAAAAGTCAGACGCTTGGCAATTGACTCATATTTATGACCATTGCAGTGTCCCAGGGTCATGTGATCACCATTTGCAACCACCTGACAAACAGGGTCAATGGGAAAGCCAGATATTGAACAACTGTGTTACTAATTTAACAACTGCAATGATTCACTTAACTGTGGCAAGAAAAGTCGTACAATGAGGAAAAATACATTTAAAATATGTCTTGCTTAGCAACAGAAATTTCTGGGCTCAATTATGGTCTTAAGTCGAGGACTATCTGCATTAAATGTGTGACCCTATGCATTTTCTTATATCTTTACCTTGTACATTTGGGGGAAAAAAGGCAGGAATAAAACTCGTTTTAGTTGGTTGCAATTTCTAAAGATTTTTGCTTATCTACATTATTAGCCTGCACCAAATGCATTTATTCTGAGAAACTCTTATGCTGACATTTGGTTGTTTACAGGGAGCAGAATCGACATCTAAAACAAAGACAACATCCAATCATGAGTTTTTAATTCAGCTGTGTTGTGCCTGAGTGTCTGTATTTACTATTTGTGGATCCATTCAACATTGTGCAACCACAAAATTCAAATCACATGTTTTGTAATGAGTCTTTCTCAGAGTTGTTTGGGTAAATAGATTCCAAATAGAAAGATCTTTCTTCTTTCCATGAGCCGGTTGAGGATGGCACATAAAAAGGATGAAAAAGAAATGTGAAGATGAGTTCGTATGTTTCAGTCCAACACAGTTTAATAAGGCACCGGGGTTGCTTTTAAAAAAAGACATTTCAGTAGCATAAACTGATAACTGCTCATGCAAATCTTATCATTTATTCTGTGAAACTCATTTTGTCAATGTTGAATTGCACACACAGTTACACAAATAATTTTTGAAATTTTAATAACCCTAAACTGAAGAATCGCGCCAAAAGTCTTGAGCTAAATGAGAAGCTACTCAGACTTTCTGAATCTGGTGTCCTCTCAACGTTAGGATTGCTGTTCCTAAAATTTCTAGCCAGCTTAAGGCATGTTAGCTAAGAATTTGTTGTAGTCTTCTCGGCACATCTGAATGGTTCCCAATCAAGGAAACCATCTCAGAAAGAAATTCCAGACTGGGAAGTGGAAGGGCAGATAGCTAATTCAAAAATTGATATAGTATAGCAATTTTGTGGCCTCTCCATTGTTTCTTACTTTTTGATGGGGCAGGGCTGGTCTTGACTTTAAAACTAAACTCTAAAACTAAAACTGAGTATGGGATATTTTTGGTTCATATCTCTCATCAATTAGATAATCATTCAGCTGCAGTTAAATAATCTAACCTTTTCCATGTATTTTGGGCTGCACCTCTATTAAGATTTTGCCAGAATCATACACAACCTCAAGCATCTTAAGAAAGTTCTGAGAAACATGCACACTATGTTAGTATTGCAACCCCTTTAATTAAATGTATAGAAAGTTGATCAAGAGTTGCAGGTACTGGAAAGCAAGTGCTGGAAATCCCACAAGTACAGGAAGTTTGGTTAAATTTGTTCAGACCAGTGATGGGATTCAATTTTTTTACTACGGGTTCTGTGGGTGGCTTGGTGGGCAGGGGAAGGATACTGTAAAATCTCCAGTCGAAGGTGGTATTTGCTGGTTCTCTGAACTACTCAGAATTTCTGCTACCGGTTCTCCAGAACTGGTCAGAAGCTGCTGAATACCACCTCTGGTTCACACCCTTCCCTCAATTTCTCAGGGACAGCCTGAACACAGTTTGAAGTTTCCTGTCTTTGGTCCATTGTTCAAAAATATCTTTCAATGCATTCGATGCATAAAATATTTTGCTTTATTCTCTATTAATCAATATGGGATAAATATGGAATACAGAATTAATATGGATGGAAACTTATCAAGGGGTGCACCAACCTGGAACTAAGGAGAATTTCCCTGACAGTAAGAACAATTAACCAGTGGAACATCTTGGCTCCAGAAGTTGTGGATGCTGTATTACTGGAGGTTTCTATCAAGAGGTTGGACATCCATTTGTCTGAAACGATATAGGGCCTCCTGCTTGAGCAGTGGTTGGACTTAGAAGACCTCCAAGATCCCTTCCAACAGTTATTCTGTTGAATCTATTATATGCTTAAAATCAGTGTATAACACCCAACTAAAGAGATAAGCAGCTGAAGCAGCTTATGATCTTTACTCCTGCTTTATGCCTTAATAGACATGGTAGGTTTGCCAACCTACCTCAGATGAAGGGAGTTTGAAAATATCATTTGCTGTTAGACACTAACTTTTGCCTCACTTGCTTGGACAGTGAGCTTGTTCAAGGCCCCTTGAAGGATGGGGGGGGTGCGGGAGTTAGTGTAGGATCCTGTAGCAATTTCTGTTCCTGGTTTCCCCTCCGCTATCAGCTTGAGTTGCTCATCCCATTTATCACCTTCCTTCCTTATTGCAGCCTTTAAGCTCAATAGGCACCCAGTCTGAAAATACTCTTTTCCTTCTGTTGAGATTGCGGTTTTTCTACACTGCAGCCCTCCTGTGTGTGTTATATGATACAGAGACCGTATGCTAAATCAGATGTTTACAACCCCAGCTTAATAAACCGTGAGTTATTAAATGTAGATTGTTAATGTCTAAAGCAAGTCAATGCTCTGTGAAGCATTTTGGATACTGAGACACAATTACAATAACAACATAAGCCCAAAGAGCAGAGAGTCACTATTTATAGATGGTATAGCTAATGTGCAAGGTCTTTATTTATCTGAGCAGTATGCTTTCATAGTGAAGGCACTTTCAGTTTGACCCTCTGCTGATTTTTCAGTTTAAATCTTACTTTCCTTCCATCTGTTTTTTTATGAAGGAAATCTGTATAGTTATAGATAGCTACAGAGCATGTTGAGACAAACGTTGAAGGATTTGTTTCTTACCTTCATAACTTAATAGGGGCTCATTCAGATCACTGGGTATATAAAGCAAAGGTGGGGAACAATGGCTTGTGAATTTCAACGCCCAGCTTTTATGACTTGTGGATTTCAACTCCCAGAATTCCTGAGCCAGTCACAGTATTTCCCTTTAAACACTTTCTCTCTCTAGGGGTGCGATTCAACCGGTATAACAACCGGTTTGGTGAGTGCGTGTTTTGCATTTACTACTGACCTTCTCCAGCAATTCCTGTGTGTTAAACAGTGACACGCGGCAATCTGCTGCGCTGCGTAAATCAGCTGAGCTTGAAAAACAGGCTATAAAGCACAGCCTAGAGGGCCAGGCGGGTGGACGGACCCAACAGCTGATCATCAGAGCAAACTGAATTGGTTCGCTCCCAGCTGATCCTTGGAGATACCGGTTTTCCCGAATTGGGCCGAACCGGTAGAATCCCACTCCTGTCTATCTCTCTGATGCAATAGGATTGTGTTTGTGTTAGTTGGATTCACTGGGTTAGGGATTTTCTGTCTTCACTGTGAGTTGTATTGTGTTGGGGGGGTGCACAAAGAGAGGCTCAGCCAATCTCATTGTACACATGTTGTACTCTGACAATAAAGGTGAGAATCTTAAATATCTCTCTATCTCTCTGTCTCCCCTCCTTCCCTCCCTCCCTCTGTCTCTGTCTGTCTGTCTGTCTGTCTGTCTCTCTCTCTCTCTCAGAGGGAGAGACAGAGAGAGAGAGAGGAAGGAAGGAAGGAAGGAAGGAAGGAAGGAAGGAAGGAAGGAAGGAAGGAAGGAAGAATAGTTTTTTAAAAGCATCTGTCCTTGGTTGTTTTCTTTCTTTCACTAAACCCTATGCTCCATTGTTGCTTCAACTCTTGTTGACTCATAGCTGGCTTCCAAAAGTTGAAATAGCTCATTCAAGGTCCATCTTTATATTTTATAAATTTTGTTTGTTTGCTTTTGGTTTAGCAATGCCTTTTAGGAAAACTAAAGAACATGACTCAAGCTGGGTCAGACTTTTATTTGTTTGAAAGGTATAACAAACATTTTATTTTTTAACTTTCCGGCTCCACTTGTGATGATGATTTAAGCTGGCAAACAATTTAGTTGCAAGTGCTTATTTTGATTCTACCTACTGCATCTCTTTTAAGAATAGGTTCAGATAATGCCTATTTTCAAACTATCAGAGAACAGAGAACATTTTCTTCTGAGCTTGTTCAGCTCTGAGACTTTTTGTCTTCCCAAAGTAGTAACCAAGAGCAGTGTCAATTCCTTCAAAATTTAACTCTGTTGATAACAGAGGGTTTTTTAATTGAGAAGTCCTTGCTGTTGTACATTCTTGACATTCCTGTTCCTCTTGCAGCAAAGCACAAAAAATACATGAAACATGAGGTTCTCAAGCACCCAGCTTATCCTATTAACACATCACAATCCAAGAAAACCTTGAATTCTTGGGTGGGTATTCTTCAGTGCCAGGTATGTAATGCAGGCCCTTCTAGAGCTTTCTGGTGCCATCTCATAACTTTGGGTGAGAAAAAAAGAAGTTGTGATAGCTTGGAAATTTTAATAGCTTGGTAAACCCATGATTGTAAAGTAAGGCTGGACTACTAGTATAGTATGATTGACATTCCAGAATTTGCATATTTGTATACCTCTATTTCCAAGAGTTGTGGAATGCAATGGCTCAATGGCT
Source organism: Naja naja (assembly GCA_009733165.1). Lineage (NCBI taxonomy): Eukaryota > Metazoa > Chordata > Lepidosauria > Squamata > Elapidae > Naja > Naja naja. The sequence goes on along the minus strand of CM019150.1, from coordinate 203,625,871 downwards.
AAGACGCTGAGCTTGTCGATCAGAAAAGTCAGCAGTTCGAATCCCTAGCACCGCATAATGGAGTGAGCTCCCATTACTTGTCCCAGCTTCTGCCAAACTAGCAGTTCGAAAGCATGTAAAAAGGCAAGTAGAAAAACAGGGACCACTTTGGTGGGAAGGTAACAGCGTTCCTTGCACCTTCGGCATTTAGTCATGCCAGCCACATGATCACGGAGACATCTTCGGACAGCGCTGGCTCTTCGGCTTGGTAACGGAGATGAGCATCGCCCCCTAGAGCCGGAAATGACTAGTATGTATGTGCGAGGGGAACCTTTAGCTTTATTTCCATGACTTCAGAGCTACAGTATATTAATTGTTTGCCTTACTTTTGTTATAAACTGTTCAGAGAGACTTTTGTCTTCTCTGTGTTTTGTTCTGAGTGTTGGCTGCTTAACCACCTGAATGTCTTGATGTTCTGAAGTTGCTCAAACTTATTTTGGGCCTAATTAGAAGTCCTTCACCTGAGGTTGTCAAAATTTGACAAATCAGCACTTCATAATGTTTGAAGAACACTAACTATGTTTTTTTTAAGGCACACACTTAGCTACTTGCTTATGCTTTCATTTTTCACGAGAGACTTTAATGGTTGGTGTTTGTCATTAAAATAAAATATGTAGCCTTAATAATAAACTTCAGTCTATCTAACTTACAGAACTTGTTCTGGTGGCCATCTATTCTTGGTTTGACCTCTTCCCTTCCCCTCCCTCCCCTCTTCTCCATGCTGTCAGATACATTTTTTAAATGAAACAAACATAAGATGCTCTACATTTTTCAATAATATAGAGAAACTAGACTTGGTGTTTGGAAAAGAGAGTCATTTACCTTTTGTTGTCCTGCAGGAGGTATTCTAAAGAATTAATGAGGTAAAAATAGCAAAGCACTTTGGAGATGCAAAATGTTATGTAGTATCAACCGTAATTATAAGTAGGGCCACTTTTATCTTCTTGTCACCTCAGTTTTCATGACTGTCTGTTGACTGACACATAGGTTGACAGTTAAGAAAGATGGCTGCCTCTCTAATCAGAGACATTTGGAGATGCTGGTTTTAATTACAGCCCATGTTTGAAATGCAGGTTGGTGTTTTTGATGTGGAGCAAAGAGCTTTGTGGTTTATCAGTTACAGAGGCCGATTGAGCAGGAATAAAAGGGACCTTATTTTCAGCCATGTGCATCCTATCCCTCTACAGTTAAAACAGGGTTCAATTGAATAGTTTTTGTATCAGTGTTATTAAAAATTTAAGCAGTGGGAGCTGCATGTCCTTGTTCTCTGACATTTGAAGGTTTCTGTTGTTCTAAAAACGCAGTCTTTTAGCCAATCTATAATGGAAGGAATTGTTCAGTCGCTAAGCCGTGTTCGACTCTTTGTGACCCCATAGACCACAGCTTGCCAGAGCCCTCCACTCTCTTCCAGAATCCTTCCAAACCTATACCACTGCATCAGTGACACTATCTAATCATCACATCTTCTGCTGTCCTTTTCTCCCTTTGCCTTCAGTCTTTCCCAATATCAGGGTCTTTTTCAGTCAGTCTTCTCTTCTCATTTGGTGGCCAAATATTTGAGTTTCAACTTCAGTATCTGTCTTTCCAAAGAACAGTCAAAATTGATTTCCTTTTGTATTGATTGATTTGATCTTCTTGCAGTCCAAGGGATTTTCAAGAGCCTTCTCCAACACCAGCAATTTGAAAGCATCAGTTCTCCAGCATTCAGCCTTCCTTATGATCCAACTCACACAGCCATTATTGTCAGTTCCAACTAACCAACTCCAAACCAATAAACTCCGAGACAGACATTTCCTCAAAGTTCCATTTTATTAGAGTTGTCTTATTGGCACATCTGGGATAAATCTGAGACTTCCGGGTTTTCCCTTCTTAAAAGATAATTAAAGATCCATCCCCTGCGTCTATCAGTCTATCACATGGCACAATCAAATCTTCGTCCCAACTGGAGACATCCCTCCAGTCACTCCCCTCCAGGTGCAGGGCAACATGTCCTTGACTCTCTGAGAAAGAATGTTGTTGTGTCTAATCTTCTACCTCACTATGAAATTCCCCCTCCCAAATACCCAGGCACTAAATGTGGCTGCCTTGAAGCTTCCAAGTAAAAAATGGCTTCCAAGGCTGACACATATATTATTGTTGGGGAAACCATAGCTTTGAGTGCATGGACCTTTGACAGCAATGTGGTGCCTCTGCTTTTTAATATACTGTCTAGGTTTCCAATACCTTTCCCCCCAAAGGAGCAAGCATCTTTTAATTTCATGGCTGCAGTTGCCACCTGCATTCTTGGAATCCAAGAATATTAAATTGGTCACTGCTTCCATTTCTCCCCATTCTAATTACCAGGAAGTGGTGAGATCAGATGCCATGACCTTAGGTTTTTTTTATATATGTTAAGTTCCAAGCCAACTTTTGCACCCTCAGCAAGAAGCTCTTTAGTTCCTCTACATTTTCTGCCATTAGAGTGGTATCGTCTACTTATCTGAGGTTATTGGTATTTCTCCTAAGCAATCTTATGATTCATCCAGCCTGGCATTTTGTGTGAAAATGGAAGGAGAGGGGCATTAAAAAAAACAACAACCAGAGATACATATGAGAATAATTTGAAATGTTAGACCAGCAGTTTTGATCCAAAGGAATGCTGTAATTTCCTCATTTAAACTGTTTAAGACTTGAAACAATGCCTCTTGGCAACACATCTTATGCAATGTGGAAATGGAGTTGATAAGCCAAAGTGATTTCAAAATATCCTATGCTCTTAGTTGATTCTTTCCTATTTTCTGCTTTTGAAGAGCAAAAAATGATTTCAAAAGAAACATGCTGTGCGATGAACTTGGCTATCAGTAGTTAGCTATTTTTTTTCCATAAGCATTCCCTGTTGTGAAATGGGTCTTCCATTTGATGGAGAAATCCTTTGTTTTTCTTTAATGGGTGTTTTATTTCCTTTTTAGGTGCTGTTTCCAGCTCTTGTAACATACACCTCTTCCTTATTCTATGTGAAGTCACAGCTGCCAGTTCTTTAGCTTGGGTTGACCTTCATAAGTATTGAGTTCTTCTCAAGAATCTAGCATTTTGTAACATATCACTGTTATATATGTGCAAATCAGAGGTGGTATCCAGCAGGTTCTGACCAGTTCTGGAGAACTGATATTGGAAATTTTGAGTAGTTCGGAGAACTGGCAAATACCATCTCTGACTGGATATTTTACAGTATCCTTCCCCTGCCACGGCCACCAAGCCACGCCCACAGAACCCATAGTAAAAAAAATGAATTCCACCACTGGTGCAGATCCAAGCAACATGGCCTTTTGCCCTTGACAGATGGAAATTTTGTCAATGAACACATTTTTAAGTCCTCAGAAAATAGGAATAGGACAGTTATAGCCTCATATATCTGAAGGAAAGAGAACATATAAAATAGCTTGCTTAAAATTGTATCTATGACCACATATGGGCCAAATATTTCTGTCACTCATTTGCACAATCACTATGCTGCTTAATGATTCAAGAATAATCTTCTTCCTCCTCCTCCTCTTGATCTTTGGAACATAAGGTGCATTGATATATTTTATTTAACAGACTTGGTAAGAGGTTATTGGCTGCCTAATATAAAGGAAAAGGTTTCCTCTGTCCAGTTGTGTCTGGCTCTAGGGGGCAGTGCTCATCTCTGTTTCTTAGACATTTCCATGATCATGTGGCCGGCAATACTATGCACTAAGACTCACGGAATGCTGTTACTTTCCCACCAAAATGGTACCTGTTTATCTGCTCGCATTTGAATGTTTTCAAACTGCTAGGTGAGGAAGAGCTGAGGCAAGAATGGGAATTCACCCCATCATGCATTGCTTAAGTCTTGAACGGCACTGTCAGCTTTCCAGTTGAAAAACTCAGCATCTTTAATTGCATCATGTCCCTTAATATATTATAGAGAATTACAGAAGATTCCAAGAATGTATTGCACATAACTGTTTATCTAGCAGATCTGTTTCCTCTTTCCATTAAATTAGAAATTTGCCTTCAAGGTTATTGAAGTTGTGGAAAGAATTTATGTGTCAAGCATTTCGTTGAAGTTTTGGAAAGGGATGTGGCACTCAAACTATGTTTAGAAAGTTTTGTCTAGTAGAAGAATAATCAACAAATATATTCCCAAATATATACTGCCTAAACAATATAGAAATAATATGCTTCAATCTGCAGGAAGAATAAATGACTATGCAATAGTTAGCATTTTTCTTCACCTGAGAACTACGAACAATTTCAGTCAACTTTGAGGGAAAGACCAACATAATTAGAAAACAGTAAGTATATTGGAATTCCTAGTGTCATCAGAAGGTATTTGACAGCGAAGTGTTGAGGAATTACAAAAATATGTTGGGATAATAGACTCAGATTGTGAGATCGATTTTTTTAAAAACAAGAGAATCTATCTTATAAGATCCCAATGGTGCCAACCATATTCTGTGAACATGCTAACTTTTTGAGAGCACTCAATAATTGTAGTGTTAACCAAGCAAAGGAGAAAGTATATTTTTACAATGATTTTTGTTCTTAGGATGCCTGTGGATCTTAGCAAAGAAAACAATGATAGTATTGCATCACAGCCTTAAATATCAGTGTAAAGGTGAATGGCTGGAAACTTAACTGATGTAAATTTTTGCCCTCCTACAGAATCCAGGTTGTTCCTCAGATTTTTAGTGGAGCCAATACAATTCTACGTATTAAAGAACAGTTGCAAAAAGGAAAAAGACAAAACCAGCCAGAAAAATATTTCTGAAGAAAGTTGGTTTTATATTAGATGATGGGAGATAAATAAAAGTTTGTGGGACAAAACTAAGCAACTTTCTCTGATCTACGCAAGCCTTATTAATTAATAATGCTGAAATAGGTATTAAAATATTCATCCTGAGCAGCTAGGAAAAAACACTTATTACCTAACTACTCATGAAAGAACATTATTTCTCAAGTCAAAGAACTGAAATCTCAGGATATGATTTGATGTTGTTTTAATCCTTTACATTCAGCAAACGTATGCATCATTGGTAATTCAAGCAGAAGCTAAAGTTGACCTAGTAGCACCCACTACTGATAACTGATTAAAGAGGATAAGATCACTTTTCTATCTAATCCTTATCTGAGAAATTCACTCTGTTAATTGCAACAAACATGCCCAAAGCACAGCTAAGCATCTTAAATTGTTAGATTATTTGAAGGGGGGGAGGGGGCTTCTGTGGGAATCCTATTTTAGAATAAAGTTGTATTAGCCTTTTCCAGCTAGGCATTGTTGGAAAAATACATGGAGAATTTTCATTGTTCAGATGTTGGATTGGTTGAAGATTGTTGAAGAAAACAGACCTTAGTTGTAAATCAAGCAACAGATATATATTGGAATAGCAATATTACTAAATCTTATCAAGGTTTACTATCAGTAACTTATCAAGGTTTACTATCAAGGCCATCTGTCAGAATAGAAAAATTGCAGTATATATTCAAGTTAAAGATATTTGAAAAAGGAAAAAAAAATATTCCAATCAGTTTCAATTTGGCATTCAAACAAAGGTGAGAGTTGTAGCCAAATAGGGAATCATTAGATGGCATGTTTGATTTCATTAATTGGCAGCCTTGTTTTGCTGGCTTAAAAGATTTTAGAGCTTATTAAATTTATAGTATAATAGTAATAACTGTAGTGATGGTGGTAATGGCAATGATGTGATAATACAAATCGTTAGACTGTTAGTGGTACCTAAGAGGTGGTCATTTTTTCTGGGTGTCTCATGGACATGTGATGTGACACCCCCCAAAATACGGCATTCTTCACTTAATCCTCCAAGAAAAGATTGAAGGCAAACGATGTTCAGGCAGAAAAAGAACCTCATGGCTTCGAAATCTAAGGGACTGGTTTGGACAAAACTCAATAGCACTTTTTTGTTTGGCTGTTGATAAAAATAGAATCGCCAACATGATCGCCAACATCCAATAACAGATATGGCAGAAGAAGAAGAGGAAGAAAACTTGTTGATATTTTTAACAAAGAGTTGAAGACTGTTGCTATTACATATGTCCCCCAAAGTTTGTGATAGTCACCACTGAAGATAAAAAGCTGATGTGAATCTTATGATGAACTAGGAGATCAGTTGATCAATCAAAATTTATTGCAATTAGAGACCTATTTTAGTAATAGTTTTGTTACATTAACTTTAAGTAAAATACTCGAGTTGAATTGATACAATCATCATGTTAAATTTGGCAGAACCTAGCACAAAATTATTTTAGTCTTATTTAGATGCAAGCAGATGAAAGGCAATGCAGATGAATATTCCATCAGAGAGTCTCTGCAGTAAGAAAAATCCAATCACATGGCCATATGCTCTTACAATGTGGGTATTTTTAGAGTCCGCATTCAAGCAACAGTGACAGAAATACGTTAAAACAGTAAAGAGATCAGATCAAGCATAGTTCTCTGGAAGCACTACTGTATTTAAAATACATTGCAGTAATAACAAACCAGTTCAAAAGTGTTTAGATTGGACCTTTCCTATTTGGCTGTTGTCTTTATATACGCAGAGCTGGGTATGAGAAAGTAACTGGGCTGCAGGTTTAGCCTATTGTTATATTATGCATCATAACAATGGCAGCATTTTCAGTTTCGTAGTTAAAATGTGCCATCTATGAACCAGGAACTAGGACATAAATTATTTTATCAAACAATTTTTAATCAGTTTTGATGAAATGTAAAATAATTCCATATCTAGGTTGGTCATAATTCATCAGCAGGCTTTGATTTCCATGGGTACAAATATTTAGAGATTTATCTGATTATAGTAATGGGAAAGTAACATTGCTTTCATCTTGGAAAGTTCCATCCAAAAATGCCAAACAGATGAAGGATTTTCTTTTGCATGTTTTGCGAAGAGATTTAAATGGCTCATTACTCCAGATTCTTTTTCTCATTTGAACATTTGTTGTTTACCAAAACAAACTCAAAACAAGTCTACCTACTTGTGATTTTGGCTTTTACATACTAGTTTAGGGAAAGTATATCTTGTGTTGCTCTGTGATCAGAAAGCATACTTGTTATTCCTGAAATAGATTAAACTAGATTTTATGCTTCTCTAAACATCTTTGGAATTTCTCTTCTGCATCTAAAAGTTCATTTAGAAAGCATTAAATTGGTTACCTTGGAATGATGCCTCAAAAAGAGTATGTTTTAATTATTGATTAATAATCTCTTTACTCTAAATTATCATATTTTGTTCACTTTTCTAGTAAATAGGAGTATCTTGCATTAGAATTGCCTTTCTATCTCTTTTAGCACTAAACCTGCTCTTTCTTACAAGCAGGCAATTTGTCTTTAGGGGTTACTAATCCACATTAAGGATAACATACTCAAGATTGCTTAACAGAGATTATATTCACTTTAAAACTACTTATTTGTGCTTACAGCTGAATTTTTAGAAATAGGAGAAGCAGAGAAACATAATTTGACAGGAAATGTTGCACAAAAGCTCTTTCTTTGTCCTTTTACCTCCTTTATAATATTAGCTATGACCTCAAGGAGCTTTCTTATTTATAAAAAGAAATGTGCCATTTTAATCCTAGGCTAATTAATTATAATTATGCCAGAGGGAAGTAGCCTAGCATGCTATCTATGGATTCACACTCTTGAATATCTGATTGAGAAATAGGTTTTTTAAAAGAATTGTGAGTACTGATATGGAAGAATATAAAATGGAGATTTTTGCCTTTTAACTCCAGAGATGGTAGCCAGCTCATTCATGTTAAGTGCTAGATTAATGCTAAAATATTTTTTTCTCATAACTTTAGGGAGGAACTTACATGGAAAGAGAGCGTTAATGGTAGCTAGTAAAAGTTCATCTAGATCAGGGGTGTCAAACTCATGTTGTCACATGATGTATCTGAACTTTTTTCCCCTTTGCTAAACTGGGCGTGGGCGTGGCCAGTGCATGATGCACCAGGGGGTGAAATGCTTTTATAAGATTTCCAATCAATCATAGATTTGCTTGTCAATTATTTTGGGAAGCTGGAGGATGAGGGAATTACTGCAATATCACTTGGAAAACAAAGGTCTAATGAAATTAGCCAGCCAGTAAATGATCCTTGCAGGTCCCCAAACAGAAGTGAATAAAGGAGAGGAAGTTTTCTATATATTTGATGAATAACAGATATGCAAAATGTGAAATAGAGATGAGGAGTTGCAAATTTCCACATGTAAACTTGGTGTTTCAGTGGGTCTAAAATACAACCATATATTTCTTTCAACTCTTTTTTTCTTGACTACTAGGTGGAGAACAGCGATATACTGTATTGTTGTTGTATCTTGGATTATCCAGTTGAGGATGTTGTGATTTGAATTCTCCAGTTGCCATGGCCTCTTCTTACGATTTGAATGGAGGGGGTTCCATCTCTAAAATTGATCAGTGGGTGGCTGAGAGATTGTAGAAGAGATCTCAAAGCAGTTTGGCAATTAGAAGAGCCACAGGAGTGATAATTAATGTTGTGTAACCAATCAGAATTTTTTTAAAAAATTGTGGTCTTCAGTAGATGAGCTGCTTAGAAGAACATTGCCTGAGTAAGCTGCCTAGACCCTTCTGTGAGGGAAAAGAAAATAACATAATAAAAATAAGCAAAAAACTGCATCATATAAACATGGATAAGGGTGTTAAAAATAAGAATAGTGGAACATTTTTCTAATTTAAGTTTCAAAGTTTAACCATTGCAGAGAAAAATAATCTCTTTACTCCTCTTAGGTGTAATGACAGGATTAGTCCAGGAAACTATTATTCTTTAATCTGTTTATGAAAACTATTAACTGATGAAATCTCCCAATTCATAAGAAGGAAATGTAAAAAATATTTGTGAATATGAATGCTGTGATTGAGAACGTTACTTTTCTCCATATGTGCATCTAGTAGGAATGGAGCCCTTTTTCCCAAAAAGTACATTATTGTTCTGACCTAAACCTTGTTCCAAGGAAACAAACACGAAACAGAGGTAACAGCAAAACCTTTTAATGATTCTTTACAAATTCCGTTCCTTCACAGTTAAAAGGCTGTTTCAAACTAATTGTCTCTGATAAGAACAAGCCTTGCCAAGGTTGTGCAAGGCTACCAAGAACACTAGATAAAGTTACTAAGAAATATTTCAAACACAAAGAGTCTCCAAACACCAACCAAGATACTCCGAACGTCCACCAGACTTGAGTGCAAAAACTTCTTTGCTTCCTGCAAAGAACTCCTGTTTCTCAGCTGGCCTTTATCTCTTAAGGGAGGGGCCATTACCTTGCAACCTTACTCCCGACTCACCCATGCTGCTACAGCTGCTCCTTCCTTCGAGCTGCCCTGCCCGCATGCGCACTGGGCACAGGCTCCTTGGGGACCTCTTCATTACTCCTACCAACCTCCACAATCCCTGAAGGCAGCATTCCACTCCTGATGGTCCTGGCCCCATCCCTTCATCACATGCAGGCCCCTCATCTGAGTCCTTGCTCTCCGAGACCTCAGCTGTCCGCATCTGTTGCCAGTGAACCACAACACTTATATCCGGCAAAGTAAAAAAAACCACCCATATTAGAGGTGATTGTAGAGGGAAAATCTAATTAAAGGGCACATGCTTTAATTCATAGGTCTCCAATCTTTCTGACTTTGCAGATTGATAGGGGGATCGTTCTGCCACTCGTGCAAATGGAGCTTTCTGTGCATGTGTAAGGGCCTGCTGCTTATGTGGCCCAGTTCTGAATGGGCCGTGGCCCAGTACTAGGCTACAGCCCAGGGATTGGGGACCCTGCTTTAATTTTCCTAATGCTTTGCCTAAATTGGAGGTAAGAAACTTATTACAATCAGTGCCCAAATCACCTCCCCTGTTACCCTCAGTCATGAATCTGTTTTTGTGTACTGTTCTTCAGATGTGAGATTTCATGCCAAGAAGAAGCATGAGTAGCATTCCATTGTGAGAATTAGGGAGATGATGGATGGATGGATGGATGGATGGACAAACGGAAAGACAGACAGACAGATAGATGTAACTAATGCATATGAAATCTCAAGTCTGCACAACTGATTATGAAGTTACTGATTCCTGGCAACATATAGATTTAGATCAGAGGTGTCAAATTCACGACCCACGAGCTGGATACATCACACGCTGGTCACGCCCATGCCTGGTTTAGCGAAGGGGGGACAGTTGTGATACATCACGTGACAATGCTGTGACAATGTGAGTTTCACACCCCTGATTTAGATGATCTGTCCTTAACCTGGTCCCTCGTCTTTTCTAATGGTCTATTTATCATTACTGGAATTCAATCTGTCCACTTTGCTGTTAGTTGGATCCTTCCACCTTTTCCAGCATTATAGATTTCTCCAAGAGCTGGATCTTGCACATAATGTGTTCAAAGTAGGATAATTTGAGCTGGTCATTTGTGCCTCGAGTGAAAACTCTGGGTTGATTTGTTTGGGTTTTTTTGCTATCCACAGTAATGTAAGGAAGGAGTCTTCTCCAGGTTCAAAAGCATCAATACTGTATCGTGCTTATCCAAAGTCTAGCTTTCTATTGCTTTCTTTTCTTTTTAAACAAAACACTTTCCATCAGTATCAACATTTGGAGTAACGGAGTTTGTACCCCAAATCAGACTTAATCCAACATTGCATGCAAAGGCAGGTATATTCAAAAAAAATTGTATGAAAGTATCAAGTGTTGTTTATATTATTTTGATGTTTCTTTTCTTCAAAGAAGGAAAGATACTAATCTTGTTATGGGAAGAGACTTAAGACTACTTGAAACACGATCATCACAGGCTTCCTCTGTGCTGGATAATCACACTGTACTTGAGATATGTTTTGTTTTGGTTGAAGAGGGTGAAGGGTTGGGACTTTCTGCAAAACAGAAATTACTCAGATGGGAAGTGGAAAAAAGAGATGTTCATTTTGGATTAAGAAAAGACGGTTGAACGTCTCTGCAAAATATGTTAAATCTTCAGGAATTAGAAAATAATTCTGTTTATAATAATAGGGAATATTGTTTGACAAGAGATTCCTGGTGCTGTAGCTTATGATGTTTGGCTATGTGCCACATTACACACTTGTTGTAATTGTATGCCTTGGAAAAATGAATACTATAGTGTACAACTTAGATGAACTTCATAAATCAAGGAGATTCACTCGATCCTGTTTGACTTGACTCTGTGCCAGCCATACATATGCTTATACATCATGCATTTGGGGTTGGAGATGACATTTTAATGGTTTGATTAGTTTAGGAACAATACTTCCATTGTATATGCTGCAATTACATGAAGTACCATGTGAAGTTTTTACACTACAGTGAACCTTGCGTTCCCTTTCTCTCCATATCCTGTCTCTATTCCAGATTCAACCAATCATTTAACTCAGTCCTTTTTAAAAAAGGAAATGGTTCAATTAATAAAGCTGTTGGTCTTGATCATATAAGGGGAGGAAATGGTTGTGTGTGAAAATGCCAAAATGTTACAAAATATTATTTGCAGCAGCACAGGGGGCTTTTAAAAAGCTGATAAAATCATTAAAAATGTTATTCAGGCTTTTGTTTTTACCACCTTGTGTTATTTGCCACTTTCACTAAAATGTTGCCTATGACTGAAACTGTACCCTGTTTTATTCATAGCACTACCAAACCATGGCTTAATGTTAATTGGAATGAGTCTTACCGTTCCTGTGGTTTACCATTATTCCTTTCCACCAGCTGGAGATTAAAAGCTGCATGTTTGTTTGTAAGCCAACTGGCATTTCTGATTATAGTCTGAATTCATGGTTGGTCTGAATTCTGTTGGTTCATAGTTTCTTCAAACAAACCAACATCAAATCATGCTTAATGACTTGGCTCACTTGCAAACTATAATTTAAACAGAGGTATTTCAACCTAAAATCATAAGTATACAAACAGTGTCCTTCCCCAAAGGGTTAAACATGGCCTCTGCATTTCCTATCCAACAGTTGGAATATATTTCTTCTTTATAAGTTGGCAGAAAGGCAGAATTATTCAAATAGTTGAAGAATATTCATGGTAATATGGGCTGTGCAGCCCTTTGGATCTGATCTCCCAAAGATACTTTTGAGCAGACAAGACTACAACTATCGCTCGTGTTTCTAATCCTTTAAAGTGGCCACTCTTTGGATTTCATGGCTGCTGCAGAAATCAGAGACACCGTCCTTGGAAATGACAAATGACACAGCTGCTTTAATGCACTGGAGCAAATGCTAGCTTTGTTCATTCATGTCTTTGGAAGCATTTTTTTCTTCTTAGCACAAACCCCAAGTGTCAGTCCTAATATTAACTGTGTTTATTTCCACCAGTTTTAATGAAATGTGAATTAAATCACATTTCTTTTCTCCCTGACTTGACCGCTTCTTTGTCCGGATCCCAGACTATTTTTAAAGCATGATCCCCTAATTTGCCATCACATCAGGGTCAATACTTGTCTGACCTTGGCTGGTTTCAAAAAGCTGAGCAGAGTCCAAGATTGAAAAGCACTCAGACAGGGCACCACCAGGGAGTAGTAGGATGACTGTAGACTACATTGTGAAATTGAAAGTGGGAGGGGGACCCTCCCAGAAGTGTCTTGCTACACTGCTTCCTTAGTGTTGCCTTGAAAATTGCCTGGTTGTATCTATGAAGCCAGCAGAGCTGAGCTCAACTTGAGGGCATCTTTAATCTAATGCTTTATTATACCACCCATGAATTGATGAATCATTTAAAAACAATAATAGCAGATGCATCCAGAAAAGTCTAATTTTTTTAAAAAAAATTGTAACTCCTTCCTGCCATCAAAGCCACCATGGAGCCTTTAGCCCCATCTGTAGAGCAGTTCCCCACCCTCAAATCCACTCGCTAATTTAAAAGAGGCACTTCAAAGAAATAAATGTAATCTCTTCTGAAATGTGTTCAAAGGAAAGGGGTCTGGGGTGCATGGAAACAACTTAGAAATACCTTTCTTGTGATTGTACCGCAACTGTATTGTGGGGCTCACATGACATAGGCATGGGTTGGAGGTGGCCAGCCCATGAAAGATACAGCAGGAGCCTTTGGTACTTAGAAGGACATGTCAGTGACTCGTGCTGCAATTTCCTTGGTTTGGACAATAATATGTTTAATCATCCTTAGCATTGTATGCTTAATCTCTCTTACATTTGCTTTATCTCACTTGCATGTGCTGGCTTGCCAGGGTACAGATAGGGTTTTCCCTGAAATATTAATCGACTTCTCTTGATAATGGTGCAGCTTTCTACATTGTGACAGCTTGCCCTCCCTCCCCTCGTCCGACTTCATCCCTCCCCGCCTCAGTCATTGACATTCGATTGTTCAGCTCTTCCTTTTAGCTGAAACTCAGCCAGTTTTATGTGGCGTTAATAAGAGGGTGAGAATGTACCCATGATTATGTAGCGGTACCTCCAGATCTCCGGCTTTGTCAGGTGCTAATTGAATTTATGAAATCTCACTTGTATTAGGCTTTTCAAAAGCTGTTAAGATCACCTTGAAATGAGATTTCTCCCCATCTTGTTTTCTTTTTCTTCCCTCCTCCCTCAAAGATACAGCACTTTGCTGATGTGATTTTTCCAGCCCTTGGATCCATGAACCTCTATGGCATGGTCCAGGGAATCTGAGGAGCTGTCTCATCCCTATGAGGGATTAGTCTGGCCCACTTATGCCAGCGGAAGAGGCCTGCTATGGAATCAATCTGCCAAGGAATTCTGATGGACAGGGTCAAAGAGAAGAGCCTTTTCTGTTGTGGCCCCAATCCAGTGGAACACTCTAATCCTGGATGTGAGAACTGTTCCCTTCCTTACAGACTTCCAGAAGAGTATTGAAAGTTGCTTTTGATGGCCCCAAGCTCACCACTGGAGGTGGTTAATGGGATAAGAAGCCCTCTTACCTGTACTGTCCATTTCTTGGTTCCTGCTTTTTCACATCATTTTTAAAAAATAATCATTTGCATAGTTTTAAATTTTTAATTGTTTTTCTGTTTATCGTTTTATGTTGTGTAAGCCGCTCAGAGTCACCATATTCTGGAAACGAGAAGCAATTAAATTTAATAAATAAATACACTTAGGAGATATTTTGTCAGGCATGGAGATTGATTGTACACAGCATGCAACTCAGGGTCCTGGTTATACCTGGAGTTCTTGTACAGGAAGTTGAGTTTTGTTTTGCTTTGCTTAAGCAGAAAAGCATAATAGATAGCAGGCTTCCCCAACCAAGTGCTACCCAAGCAGATGCTATGGAACTGCAGCTTTCAGAATACTGACATGTAGGGCACTAGGAAAGGAAAGATTGATGGGCACCACAATCCTGAAAATAGCTACAGTCAAGTGGTAGACAGCATGCATTGAATGAGAAAGGCTCCAGATTCGGTGGATATGGCTAAAGATAAAATCAGACCTGATTGAAAGTCGTTATTTGAAAGCTTAGAACTAGCCTGTCTTTAGCTATCATCTGACTAAATATATTATTTTAAAATATGTATTGGCATGATTAACGACAGCAAGATAAGGCACAAAGTTGGGGCAGTATCAGTCCTGTTTTACCCCTTTTTCACTATCCTTCACTAGCTTATGAGCCACGGTGGTGCAGTGGTTAGAGTGCAGTACTATAGGCTACTTCTGCTGACTGCCAGCTGCCTGCAATTTGGCAGTTCAAATCTCACCAGGCTCAAGGTTGACTCAGCTATCCATCCTTCCGAGGTGGGTAAAATGAGGACCCAAATTGTTGGGGGCAATATGCTGACTCTGTAAAACTGCTTAGAGCGGGCTGTAAAGCACTGTGAAGCGGTATATAAGTCTAAAAACTATTGCTAAGTGCTATCTTGTTTGCCTTGGATACACTGGTAGAAGCCAGAGTAACCAGGATATTTTACAGAACCTCTCTAGGTCTTACCTGTTACTGAAAGCAGAACAGCCAATTAAAAACCCAGTCATCTCTTGCATGGGATTAATTTAGCCTTATCAATTCCAAGTTTGTGTGTGACTAAAAGTAACCTCCTTAGAACAACTTGAGTCAGTTGGCCAAGTTGGGGTATTTCTAGGACACCCTAGCCCAGCTGTCTTCTACTGCACTCAATTAAATTTGTTAATTCAGCCATTATAATATAATCAGAGTAAAAAAGCACACTCTTCAGATAATCTGGACTTCAAGTTTTACAAACCCTTATCATGGCCAGGTTAACTGAGAGTATGTTATATAACTGCATATAATGGCAGTGTTGATGACTTTGCTTGATTATATTCATCCTCAAAGGAGCTTTATAAAGTAATGTGAACATTGTTTTATGTTTCTCTTTGCAACAGAGAGGTCGTTGTCAATTATTCCTACATCTCAAAACTTATTACAAAGGCTAATTTCTCACTTCTGGGTGAGATGCAGTACATATACAGTACACATAATAGGTAAAAAAAAATCTAATATGTACCACTCATTGAATTATGAAAACCATCTGTATAAGCTTCCTAGTGTAAACAGAAAATCCCGATTTGTAATGCTCCAAGGGATTTGGCTGAAGTTGGTGATTTCTGCCAAATGTCTCCATCCTAAAGGGGTAAACACTATGAATATTTCTTCTCCTTTCCTTCATTACGCCCCCTCCTTTTCTTTTAGCTTAGGTAGACATGTCAATATGTCCTATAATAAATAAATGGACTAATTTTGAAGCACTGGGAATTTATCCTCTGGCCATCTTCTCCTCGACTTCTCTGTAATTCCTTTGCAATGTTCCAGCTGAAGCGTTTTCCTGGGTGAATCCCTAGATTGGGGATTCTGGAAACTGTAGTCATGATAACTGTGATCATGGTTTATCAGTTATATCCTGTATGTACACAGAGAGCTTATGCGCCGAAGACAAATTCCTTGTGTGTCCAATCACACTTGGCCAGTAAAGAATTCTATTCTGCTCTGCTCTGCTCTGCTCTGCTCTGCTCTGCTCTGCTCTGCTCTGCTCTGCTCTGCTCTGCTCTATTCTATTCTATTCTATTCTATTCTATTCTATTCTATTCATAACTGGGTCATGAAATGGGAATGGGTTTTTCTGTGGAGCTGAATTTATAGCTGGTAGAATTGTGTCCTCTGGAAAATTTGCTATGTCTTCCAGCTCATAGAATTAGTAACCTTTGGCTAAGGATGCTCAATTGACTTGTTTTGGGTACCTTTGTGACTCATTATTTCAGCTATCCTTTTGTGAGGTATGGCTTTTGTTACTGTTGTGACAGTGCTGTGCTTTCTTACCTCCTATTCAGGTTGCAATATAAACAACGAAGACATGGCTGTAGTCTTCCAATTCTTAGTTAAGCTTTCTCCAATGTTATTGTTCTGACTGAATTTGGGGGAGCTTAATTATGTGAAGCATTGGAAAGCCTGTCAAGAGACTAGAAATGCTCCCAAAGCATGGATTTTCAATCATGTCCAACTGGAAATCAGATGCTTAGAAAAGCGTTTGATACAAGCCACGTTAGTAATAGCCTGATCTTCAAATGCAGACGTACAGTTTGGCTCCCTCAAGGGAGATCTGTCAGAAAATGATGTGTAGAACCATTTCTCCCACTAAGTTTCTGTATGGTTTGGGCATCCATTTCAAATTCAAGCAAGTGAGCCTGTTTTCTACTCTTGGTCTTGAAGTGGTAATTTCTAGTTTCTTTCCTGCCACTTCTTCACCATTCTTACGTTTTCTTTTCTTTGCAATTCACGTGAGTTCTGGCATGCCTATGCAGCCTGCATTTGCAATTATTTGGCCATAAGTTGCCTGCTGATTTATTAAATTAATTTAACTTACAAACCACTTTCTCATCCAGTGGCCCAATCAAGGTGGGCAGCAGAAGTAAAATCAAACAAATAATAATAATAAGTAAAATGCCAAAGTCAATGCTAAAAACATAAAATAATTCAAAAGATGGAAGCATGATTTTAAAATATCCTTCAGAAACATTATACTAATACTAGTTGGCACTGTAGATATGCTGTTGCTGGATGAAAAAAGCCTAGCTTTATTATAATACTTGTGCCTTTATTTACAAGCAGAAATAAAACAGGGGCTCCTATGTGTGAGACAAGTATAAATATAATATAATATAATATAAGACAGGTATATAATGTAATACAATATAATATGCACATCTGTACCTTTTTCTAAGGCATAGAACGTATCTATTAATAAAAAGAACTTGTGCTATAGGGCAGTTTCCAAACAGTTTGAATCTGTAACCTTTAAGGAAAAAAAAGCAGAATCTGGAACAGCAGGTTTTAAAAGTGATGTACTATACTTCCGAGGGTGCTACAATTTTCTGCCTGCTTTAACCATCCAGAATTGAGTAGGCAGAGATATACCAAAAGAAGCTCTGGATGACATGTGTTAATTAGATCCAGATACCAATTTCCTTTTGAAATTGTTTTACCAACTAATATATTAGCATGATTGAGCTATGTCATCATCCTTGTCAGAAGGCAATCAGTGGATAACTAAAGTTCTGCACCAAAGAAAATGTTAGATTTTCTTGAAGTCAGAAATGAATTTGAAATCAGAATTTGCTCCCATGAACTTTAAAACTACCTTCAGTGCCTGATAATTGTATAAATGGTCCAACAACTAGGTTTAACTCTCATTATGGCTTGGGATTGGGGTACCTGTGGGATTCACCTTTTTCTAAGAGTCTCTACCCATCTAACTAGATCAACCAGAATAGGATGCTGCAGATCCTGTCAGCCAAAGAGAACATCCTCCCTTTCAGAATGGCTCCAACCTTGTTAGCCTTTCATAGGCCACAAAAACCTGACTTACGTTCCAGTGCCTGTGATACTGAATGTGTTACAAGCCCTGTTTCCTGGCTTTATTGCTAACTGGTCAAGTTTCTCGGTTGCTATGTATGGATGTTTGGATGGTTGTTTCCACTGTTTTTATTGGTGTAAAATGTTTTTCATATTTTTGATTATAATATATTTTTTGAATTGTAAGCCGTCCAGAATCATTGACTGAGATGGGGGGGCTATAGAAATTAATTGATTGATTAATTGATTGACTGACTGACTGACTGACTGACCGACCGACCAGCCAGATGGATGGATGGATGGATGGATGGATTAATTCTCATAGGATGCGTAAATGAGACAGTAACGTAAGAGTTTTTCTTATATCAATTAATGCTACTGATAGACCTAGATCAGTGTTGTTTGTCATAGAGCAGCCGTGGGCAAACTACGGCCCGGGGGCCGGATCCGGCCTGTGTGGCTGTTCTATCCGACCTGCGGAGCCAAAAGAGCGGAGGGTTCTCTTGCTCTCCCAGAAGGCTACGTGAAGTAATCTAACTTTGAATTTGTATTAGTTCACACAAACACTCCATCCATGCTTTTGTTCCGGCCCTCCGGTCCAGTTTAAGAACCCATTGTGGCCCTCGAGTCAAAAAGTTTGCCCACCCCTGTCGTAGAGTCTTCTAAAATGCAGTAACCCCCAATAAACATACTAGGTAAGAATTGTATGAGTTACATCAGTTTAGAGAATGCTTATCCAACAATAATTAACATTATAGGCATAGTGATACTGGAAAACTAAATATATAGTCGCAAAAATCAGCCATCATGCAGTAATCTTGCTGCATTTTGTGTTCATGTTTATTGTAGTTTACACTGTATTATTTGTTAAAAAATCAATAAACATGACGAGGGAGAACAGAGACTCTGTGGGGCAGCATTTTGTTCTCACAGTGGCAAATCCAATTCTTGTGGGAACTCTACCAGCAATTCTTACTGAAAGGTGGGAAATATCTGACATGAGAAATAATACATAGCTGTCATCCCTACAAGCCATTGATACTCTCCAGCAGTTTATCTAATTCCTTTTAAAAGACAGCCGTGTTTGCAGTCATCATTATTCCTGTGGAAGTCAATTCCATAATTCAATCATCTGCTCTGTGAAGAGCTTCTATAGGAGGAAGTGACATTGGGAGGGGACCCAGAACACCTGTTTTTGTAGCCTCGGAACCTGCTTCCAACTATGTTTGCTGAAAATGAGTGACATGTTTTCATGCTCTTTTGAAGTTGTAATATAAGCCCTAAAATAATCTTAATATAGTTTTCTGAAAACAAAACAGAAACCTTAATTTCACCCACTTAGTTCTGGATATCTAAAAAAAAAACATTAATAGTTATTTCCAGCCATCCAAGCTTTCTCTGTCTCTCATACAGTCTTTTTCTGATCTTCTTATTTCTGAGCTTCATTATATGGTCTATTCAAGTATTCTGAGAGAAGGAAACATCTCCTTATACACTTTCTCCATATTGTTATACTTCTTTTATGTCTCCTTCTTATTCATGTCTTTTCTAAGCTGTGTAACCCCAGACAATATAACTTTTTTTAATTGGGGTGCTGCTCCAGTATCTTATCTTTCAAGCGCAGTGTTCAGAACAGAAGATAACTATTTCAAGATTAGATTAGATATTTCTAGGCATTATGTTGATGGTAGATCTGCTTTTGATTCTTTTCCTAAACTGCTTTTTTTTTCTTCATAAAAATTGAACAGTGGGCCAATTTTCATCATACAGTTAGTCCTTCACTTATGACCACAATTGAGCAAGACCACTGTTAAGTGGGTTTTGCCCCATTTTGTGATCATTTCGTTAAGTGAATTGCATCACACTTTTCTCAGAAGTACTGAGATGCATGTAGATTTTAAACCTGAATTCTTTTTATTAGGTATAATATCAGAAAAACATGACAAGAAAAGGATGTATTTAAGATTACATGTCTTAACAGCAGCGAGGATTATTTTTGCACAATATTGGAAAAATGAAGCTATAGCACAAGATGAAGAAATAGTCAAGAAGATACTAGGTTGTGTAGAAATGGATAGATTGACATTGAAAATTAAACAGAAAGAGGATGTTGAATATTATCAAACATGGAATTTATTTTACCAATGGTTGGAAAAAAGGGGTGGAGCAGTGGTGGTATGCTACCAGTTCGGCCCAGTTCTGGCATACCGGTAGCACCGAAGATCAGCAGGCAGAGAACTGGTTCGCTCCGAGTCTGTCCGACACTCTGCTGTTAGACCTACCCGCCCGCCCGGGCTTCCATACTGACATTTATTCCCTGCTTTTGAAGCGCAGTTGCTTTGCATGGCACAGCAGATTGCCGCGCATCAGCTGTTGAAGCTACAGGGAAAGTGCAGGATTGCAGGAGGTGAATAGGAAAGCCTCTGCACATGTGCATTTGGTGCGCATCCGCACGAAGTATGTAAGCACGTGCAAAGCGCACCCACCAAGCCACGCCCACCGAACCGATGGTAAACCACTTTAAAACCCACCACTGGGGTGGAGATTAAGAATGTAATTTGTATTGTTAAGCAAATTAAATACTCAGACAACATGACATTTATTAAATACCAAGAAATGTATTTAATAGAAAATCAATAAAATAAAATAAATAAAAAAGAAGTACTGAGGTGCTTCTGGTTGATATCATCCAGGGGTGGGATTCTACTGGTTCTATCTGGCTCTGTAGAACCAGTAGCTCTAAAGAGTAGCAGACACCGAACCGGTTCTGTGTCTGCTACTGTTTGGCCCACCCCTGCCCGGGCTCTTACCAGTCCTTTATTTCCTGCTTTTTCAAGCTCAGCTGCTTTGCGTGACACAGCTGAGGTTGAAAAAGCAGGAAAATAGTGCTTTTTCAAAAGCTGTGCACCTGCGCACAGAGCTGCTCAGCTATCCGGGCAGCACAGCACATTGTTAATTACACACACGCACAGTGCACATCAGGCGCGCAAGCGCATGAAGCACGCATGCACACGTGACACATAGCCACCGAAGCGGTAGTTACACCGGTCGGATCCCACCCCTGATATCATCCAGTGGCTGGAGCTAAGGATGGAACCTCTCCCTGCCCCATGATAGGACTCGGATCTCAAATGCAGGCTTGCTAATCTCCGGCCCAGCATCCTAATCACATAAGCCATTGTGCTCCTTATTAAATGAATCACTGCAGTTGTTAAGTTTGCAACATGGTTGTTAACAGGCTTCCCCCACTGACTTTGCTTGTCAGAAAGTCACAAGAGGTGATCACACAACTCCTGGGGCCTTACAAGCATCATAAGTAAGAGCCAGTTGCCAAGCACCCAAATTTTGAGGGCGTGACCATTGGGGATGCTGCAAAAGTTGTAAGTGCAAAAAACGACCATAAGTCATTTTCCCCCATGCCATTATGACTTTAAACGGTCACTAAACGAATGGTTGTGAGCCAAGGACTACCTGTACTGTCTCCCATAATTTCTGGTTGGTTACTTTGTTGTTCAAAATGCAACATTATATGCAGTTCAACATATGGTAGCTGTGTTGAGCTGGAACCTGCGTTGAAACTGATTTCAATCTCAGTTTATGGTAACTTAATTAAGGCTGCATATAAAAGGAGGGGGGAGTGGAGGATTTATGAATAAGTGCAGAAGTCCAAAGGTGGGGTGGAATGTTGTTGGCTTCCTATGTCATTGTGTAAGATCTTCGCTGGGCAAGTATTTAAGGACAGCTAGTCCCTTTCAGATTTGCCTTAGTATTAAAACGTAGGGTTTTCTCTTTTTCTTTTTTGATCTTTTCTAAACCAAAATTGTATTGATTAAATTTTGAGAACCAGGCAGTAAAATAGACGCAATGAAATTGAATTTGAAAATTCAATTGCAGTTAAATTGAATTCAATAAGAATGCAAAAAGAAGGGGGAAACAGTCCTGGAGGAATCATGCAAGTAGAAAATGAAGAGAATAAATAGTAAATAGTTGCTAGCTCATAATAGCTGAGCAAAATCTAGTAGCACCGAAGGTTGGACAAAAAACCTAAAACTATCCAGAACAGACCTGGGGACTTTATGGTTCATGGACCATATGTGGCCTCTTGACTGTTCCAGTTGAACCCCTGGTGGTGGTGTGTGTGTATACACACCCTCCACAACAGTCCCAGGTTCTTATGTGTCTCCTTGGGAAAATTAATTACCTATCCCTGATCCAGATGGTACTGTCAACAGCATGTCTGATGATGAAGAAGGGACCAATTTTGGGGAGTATCATACTGCTCATCTTAAAGCATCTTCATGTAGGAATTCCTTGTTTCTTCTATCTTCTCAGCCCTCAAATCACAAGGCACGTTGGGCCTCAATCCCTTTCCTCTGGCCCAAATAAGGGGAAGGAACTCCTCACATTGCAAAGTGGAAGAATGCGTATTGGATGAGCGCATTTCTTTCCCTTCCTATAGGAGTTTCCACCAAGACAAAGACATATAGCGGAATTACAAGCTGATTAGAAGTGGCAAGGCCAGAGCCATTAATCACACAGAGCTGTAATAGCCAACTTTCTCACTGAGCATGCACTTACACTTATTTAATTGTTTCATTCAATAATCCGTCATTGAATGACAGGCATGCGAAGTAGCAAGGAAGCCAAAACAAAATTTAGACTTCCTCCATCTTTGCATTAAATCATTCATTGCAGTCCTTGACAAACGAATATTGGACCATTTTCTCAAGTTCTGCCCAATTCAGGTAGTCCTCGACTTAACGACCACAATTCAGCCCAAACTTTCTGTTGTTAACTGAGTTTTGCCCCTTTTTACGACTGTTCTTGCCTCAGTTGTTAAGTGAATCACTGCACTTTTGAGAAGTTAGTAACCCAGTTGTTAAGTGAATCTGACTTCCCCATTGACTTTGCTTATGAAAAGGTCACAAAAGGTGATGGCATGACTTTGGGACACAGCAAGGATCATAAATACGAACCCGTTGCCAATCACCTGAATTTGGATCACATGATGGTGGGGATGCTGCAACAACGGTCTTAACTGCGAAAAATGGCCATAAGTCGCTTTTCTCAATGCCGTTGTAACTTTGAATGGTCACTAACTGAACTGTTGTAAGTTGAGGAGTATCTGTACAGCTTTGCTTGCTTCCATCTTAAATCTCTATCAAACCATGGGTTTTTCTGAATGATTTATAGCAAAGTTTCCAATAGTTAGGAGAGCCTTCTGTTTATTCCACTTCCGTGGAACTGCTGGGACGATCTCTCTCTCTCTCTCCCTCCCCTCCCTCCCTCCCTCCCTCCCTCCCTCTCTCTCTCTCTCTCTCTCTGAACTAGAGGATATAAACGAAGGAGGTCCAGCAGAAAGCCAGAAAGAAGTACCCAGGACAGTCATTACTGGCAATTGCTGATTGCTTTTTGTATTCAAATTATTAGAGAGGATGTTACACGAAAGTGTAAACAGATAATTTCCTGTTAAGAGTGTTAGCGGGGCTAGCAAAGTGGGATCCCCACCATTTAACTCCATTCCAGTTCGCTTTGCAGAAACTTCATTCAGCCAAGAAATACCCTGCTGAGCTGCTGGTCAGAAGCGGTACTCATTAATAGATTTTTTTTCTCCCCTTAAGTGGCATGGAAACAAGAAATCCCAGTTGCCCTCAATGAAGTGAAGCATCCCTTCCTCCCTCGCCAAGAGCTAGCCAGAGTTTCATCATACGTGAAGTTTATAGTGACTGCTTTAAAGTCAATTGAATTTGCAGACTTCATGATCCACAGAGATTAAAATTAATAGCTCCCATATGAACAAAAATTCCCCCGTCTGCCCTCCCCTTCCATCATCAAGTCTGCTGTGTAAACTACAGACCATGAGAATTAGCAAAAAAAAAAAAAGACTCATAATTCAAGATAGGCAATCTCTCTAAAGGCTATTTGGGCAGCTTGGAAAATTCCCAGAGAATCCTGTTTTCCTTGCCAATCAAAACAAAAGAACCTTACTAGTTAGTTCCCTACATTTCCTTTTTTTTTCTTTCCTGACTCAGATTTCAGTAATCTAATTTCAATACAGAATTGCAGAAGTTAGCTATCCTTTTGAATAGGACCTGCTGCAATTTAATACTCTCTTTTCCCTAATTTCTGGATATAGCTATTGTAGTAGAATGATGATCTTTAGTGATGACCAGAAATTTGAATGGCTGAAAAAGAAGTGGTGGTAGAACATAGTTATAACAATCGTTTTATAATATTATCCAGTAGGAAAACGTTTCACTGCAAGTTATTGTGAGCCTACAGCTTCTCTATTATTGAAGGGCATTAAGTTGGAGATCCTGGTGTAGTGCTTTTAGCTGAGTGCACAATTTTGGTCGCTAAGGTTGTTTGAAAGGTTGCCATGGATTCTATCACAGGGAAGATAAAGAATGACACCATAAGACTGTTAGATGCATCCTAGGTCAAACTGTATTCACATGGCATAATAAAAAGAGATATTGGATCCAATTTTTGTCCCATATGAATTTTAAAGGGGAAGCTTTTTAAGTTTGAAAGTATTCTTGTTTTCTTTCCTTTTATCTGAACATTGGTTGGTTTTGCAGGATGTACTTAAACAAAAGACATTTAATTTGATGATTTTATGACTGTATAGTTCAGTAGAGGTAGTGTCCTCGACTTACAACCACAATTGAGTCCAAAATTTCTGTTGCTAAATGAAACATTTGTTGATTGACTTTTGCCTCCTTTTATGACTTTCTTTCTTGTTAAGTGAATCACTGCAGTTGTTTCAGTTAGTAACCCAGTTGCTAAGTGAATCTGGCATCCCCACTGACTTTGCTTGTCAGTGGGGATGCCAGATTCACTTAACAACCTGGTGGCTTTGCTTGCCAGAAGGTTGCAAAAGGGGACCATATGACCCGGGACACTGCAACCATCATAAATATGAGTCAGTTGCCAAATGTCTGTATTTTGATCTCAAGAACCATGGGAATGCTGCAGTGATCATATTAAGTCACTTTGTTCAGTGCCATTGCAATTTTGAATGGTCACTAAATGAACTGTTATAAGTTGAGGACTATCTGTAGTCGGGTTCATTGTATGTGAATGCAGC
The DNA here is from genome assembly GCA_009733165.1 of Naja naja. Taxonomy (NCBI): domain Eukaryota; kingdom Metazoa; phylum Chordata; class Lepidosauria; order Squamata; family Elapidae; genus Naja; species Naja naja. Next base: position 203,600,949 of record CM019150.1, on the reverse strand, counting down.
ATCTAAGTTTTTGTTAGATATGGGAGTACCAAATCAACACCACTACCTCCATCAGTATCACCCTACATTCAGTGACATGTGGAAATAAGCTCATACAGTTATCAGCCTGTAAAATATTTTATTAGTTTCTTCTAGTATTCTGAATTTCTATCAAATGTTTCAACTGTTTCTGCCAGTCATTTTAACAACTTACCCACATTTCTGCATTCACCTATGAAGATCTCCTTCTGACCTTTGGTTATCAATTCAACATAAGCTTTACTACCTACACCATTAGTGAGAGGTTTTGAGAATTCTACTTAACATCAGGAAACTCCTTTCATGGACATAGAGTGTCATAGTTCTGTTGAATGGTAAACCAGTGGAATTTTTATTTCCAGGTTGGAAAAATACCATCTTTTTTTAAAGTGGATAATAAGTTTAGTTTATCCTGTCCTGAAATAGTTAATGTTTTAGTTGTCTTTTTTTCCAGCATATTTCACCAGATATTATACCGCTACCTGTATAACATGGTTCATATAAAGTATTACTAATGAAATAAAAGAATAACAAAGTTGGAAGGGACCTTGGAGGTCTTCTAGTCCAACCCCCTGCTCAGGAAGAAAACCCTATAACATTTCAGAGAAATTGTTGCCCAATGTCTTCTTAAAGACTTCCAGTATTGGAGCATTCACAACTTCTGGAAGCAAGTTGTTTCACTGATTGTTCTAACCATCAGGAAATTTCTCCTTAGTTCTAGGTTGCTTCTCTCCTTGATTAGAAATGGTGTGACCGAGCTATGAAGAACCAGTGTGGTTTTCCCTCTCTGTGTGTTACTGCAATTTTTGTTTTTTATTTATTTTATTTAGACTTGTATGCTGCCCTCTCTCCCTAAGGACTCAGGGTGGCTAACAATATAAAACTCATACAAATTTACAGTAAAAAGAAATTAAACCAAATACAAGCCTAAACGTTAAAATTCAATTAAAATTTAAAACCCTCTAAAACAAACCCACCCCTCTCCTTGGCTAGTCCAGACCGGCCTGTTCAAAGAGCCAGGTCTTAAGGTCACGGCGGAAGGAGCGGAGATCGGGGGCCAGACGAAGGCTCAAGGGGAGTTGGTTCCACAGGGTGGGCGCTCCCACAGAGCACATTTACATTTGTGGTCCAAGCAAGAACGGAAGAGTACACTGTATTACATATACGATTGGTGTAGAAACAGCAGTATATACCCTCATTAAGAGGAAAAATTGGGTTCATGAGGAATGCACATCTACTAATTGGAGGTTTTGTCTCGGTTTGGAGAACTGGGGATAATGAGTAAGTGAATGTGTGTGTACATTGTACAGGTGAGGGAGAGAGCAAGGAAAAGGTGAGGTTGCAACACATTTTACTAGACTCTGGAGATGGCAAGAATGACAGTCACCTGCAAATGCACTCTAATTTTTAAAACACCTTTGATAGGCAAGAGGAGGAAATGTTCCCAGAGATGAAATTATCGTCCTTATAACACTCAGGTGACAAGCAAATAAAACCTTTCTATTACCAGGTTCAGAGTAATTCACATTGAAAAAGGACTGGGGAAGTGCATCCAGGGTTTCTGTAATTTATGATAAAAATGCTCTTTGCTGAAGCATGATTTTCAGCCAGCTTTGGTATGACATAATTAAATGTTGTATAATAATGGCTCAGACTTATCTATGAAGAGGATATTTGTTTCCCCAGGCAATTATGAGGAATTGTTGAAGGAGAAGGATTCCTGCTTGGGTTTGATAGAAATACAGGGGAGCAAAAATTGATCTTGAATGAGTTCACATATCTAGAAGCAGATGGATTGCATCTTGAAGGCTAAATTAAGCACATCCATTATCTCTGAGCAAACTTGGAGAATGAGTAAAATGGGTCTCAAAGAAAGCCAAGTTGACCTTCAAAGAGTGATCCCAGGGAACCATAGACCATTCAGGGATGTGGTGCTATCTGGTAAGATTCTTAAGCAGATCGTAGAGTAATTCATTTGCAAACATCTTGAAAATCAGGTAGTGACATCTAAAATATCTGGTCTGGATGATTTCTTGAGGAAGAAGATCTTTCCATTGTCTCTCAAGGAGACAGTGTGCCCTTTGCTGAAGTCTTGACCCAAATAGCCTGGGCAGCTTTCATCCAGTTTCCAACTTCCCTTGTTTGGGAAGGTTGTGGAGAAATTGGTCACATAGCAACTGCAACATAGCAACTGCAACATAGCAACCTGGATGAAGCAGATTATCTGGACTCTTTTCAGTTAGGGTTCAAGTTGGGTTATGGGACTGAGATTGCATCGATTGTGCTTAGTGGCCTCTGGAGGTGGCATGGTGGGAGTAATGTGACCATCGTCACTGTTTTTGACCACTCGGCAGCCTTCAATATCTTCAATCATGGCATCCTTCTGTATCAGCTTTGGAATTTGGGGATGGACAGCACTGCATTGCGCTGATCCTCTTTCTTCCTTAGAATCGGGTCCAGTTGGTATTGATGGTAGAGAGAGATCTTATGTTATAACTGAGTGGGGGAATATGATAGCTAAAGAGCAGTGAAACAGAAGGCCAGTTCTTTGCCCTCCTAGAATGCAACACCCAAGATAGCATCCAGAAAATACAGGAAGATAGATCATGGTAGAAGTTTAATCACGATCGTAGCAAATATCACCTGTATATTTTGTTAATTTCCTTCTTCTAAAGTAGCTTGACAATCAATAATTGAATCACTTCTCAAAGGAGGTGGTGAGCTCCTTTTCCCTACATGTGTTGAAGCAGAGTCTAGACATCCTTCTGATTAGAGAAGCTTTAATTTGGATTTTTGGACAGGAGGAGTGTACTTAGGTGGCCCCTTCTAAGCCCATAATTCAGAGGTGGTATTCAGCAGGTTCTGACCAGTTCTGGAGAACCGGTAGGAGAAATTTTGAATAGTTCGGAGAACCGGCAAATACCACCTCTGACTGGAGATTTTACAGTATCCTTCCCCTGCCACGCCCACCAAGCCACACCCACAGAACCGGTAGTAAAAAAATTTGAATCCCACCACTGCCATAATTGTATGGCACATATTGAGTTCTCTAAAGCAGACGTGAATGAGCTGCAAATGGAAGTGGAGACTATGTGTTAGCAGCCCTCATTTTCTTGATGGGTAGATCTGCAGCTTGTCGCCTTGTATTTTATATCACTGAAGAGATTGTAAGGTTATACTTTTAAAATAAAGTGATTTAACAGCCATGTGTGTGTCACTCCAATATATTAGTCAGAGAGACCAACTTACAGCTTCCAGTTCTAAATTGAGGGTTTTTGGGGGGGGGTTGGCCTTTAAAAATTGAGTCTATTTGCCCACCCCACCATACTTCCGTGTTGTTGGTTGTTGTTGTTCAATCACTAAGTCATGTCTGACTCTTCATAATTCCGTGGACCATAGTATGCCAGCCGCCTGTCCTCCACTGTATCCCAGAATACCATATGTGGTAAAATTCTGTATATTTAGGCATGTCTTTTACATGTTCTTTAAAACCCTGTGGGAAGAAATATCCATCTGGTTCAGTTCCAAGCCAGGAGAAAAACACTGGAAACATGGAGGCTGATTGGAAAGAAGGTTTAATGATGAACAAGACCACCAAGCACATGGTTCTAGTGCAGCTGACAAAATAGAGTTGAGAACGAAGGGTTTTTATACCTTATCTTGGGCTTTGCACTTGAGCTTCCTTTCCTGTGCAGGAACATGTATTCTGCTGGCTGTTGTCACATTCCCGTGGGGCCATGTAGGGGTTATGTAGGGGTCATAGCTGGCTCTATAGGCAAAGTATAAATCCTGGGTGTTTATCTGAGCTAAGTTTGGTTGAAATTTCTGAGAGTGATGCAGTGAAGGGGCCTGTGTTCTGAAAGGGTGCTGGGTAACTCCTATTGTGGCTTAATGGCTTTGTCGTGGTTTGGATCTTGAGTGAGGGCTAATCCTACCATTCTGCCTTTGTTTCAAAATATCCTGTCTTGAATGGATTACCAAATCTGCATTTCTAAAAGCTTCCTGCAGCATCTGCTGGGGCAATTAAGAGGGGGTTGCTTTCTGCCTCTAAAAACCCCTCATGTTACTCCATTTCCCTTTGGGGAAATATAATAATCTTCCCTTTTTAATATTCCTCAAAATATTTCAGTCTTCGGGGGTGGCTTTCCACAACCCCAAAGACTTTAGTGCAGGTTTCTCTCAAGTACATTCAGGTGTAGAAGACCATGCTGGGCCTGGGGGAGAGGTTAAAAGTGTCATCAGTCTCAAGTCCCACAAGAGAACTAAGTCCACTCCCACCTTGAATTCCATTGACTTATCTATCACCAATTTGGTTTGACCATTAGTAGTTCAGATTCTTGTAGAGAGCATTAACAAACAATAAATCTATATTCATTTGAATTGCCTGGAGACCTGATTTCGTGGGCTTGACATTAGTCTTCCAGTGTTAGTCCCTCCCAGATTCCAAAGTGTAGGAAAGATTATTTGGATCTACATTTCTTGGCACAACATGAAGGCATCTCATTGTGTTTGTAAGGTCTGTCTATATATGGTCCTGGTTAGAGTTAAATTGTGGAACAGAGTTTATTCTTAGTGCTCTGGGTCAGTACTGATTAAGTGCAAATCATAAATTAAATTTCCTTGTGTCACTGTAAGTGTTCAATCCAGGCACCAACAGTATTTTATTATCTGACGACCTTGAGGGGCTTTTAAATAATGGGATGACATCGCTTCTCTTCCTCATTAGAGCTGAACAAACGTGTGAGAAAGTGAAGCATTATTAAAAAATAATGGTTTGGATTAACTGCTGCCTTGACTGAGTAAACAGCTGTAATGAATGAGGTAATTAATACCTGAATAATTCTGCTTCTTTCTTAAAAATAACAGTAATTCTGATCTCTCTCTCTCTCTCTCCCTCCCCCCTCTCTCTCAAACACACACACAGAGAGAGAGAGACATAATTTTTTCCCCAGCAAATTTCACTATGCAAGAAAATGAGAGCAGAAACGCATGCATACAATCTCATCCTCAATTTATTAATATTTTTTCTTAATCTTTTTTGAGATGCAAATGTTTTCTCTATTGGTAAAGGTTACTTTTATATATCATTTCTAAATTAGAACTCTCCCTGGGGCAGGATTATATTGAGAGAAATGTAGTTTGGCTAACAGATCTTCTCTTAGGGTTTCAAAGTTTCATTCATCCATCCACATATATCAATACAGAAGAAGAAAATAAAATCTACTAATAGATGATCAAATATGAGTTGCAGGAAATAAAAGAATGCTGGAGGGAAGAAATATGTCAAAATCCCATAAGTACATTGATCAGTGTATCAAGTATAAATAAATATAAACTTTAAAGGGGAAAGGCATTTTTTCCCAGAGCTTTTGTTGTTTTCCCCTCAAAAAAAAAACAAGGTTATGAAATATTTCCTAAATTATCCTTGTTAAGATATATAAAATATTTGAGATCATAAGAAGGAAACTCATCTATGTTTGGAAATGCACCAAATCAAGAAATAAATTGTTGGAACTTCGTCTGAGGGAATCTAAAGACTGTTGGAGAAAGAAGAAAAAATATATAATCATTTTACTCAGTCTTAGTTAAAATAGAAGGGTTGTTCCTATTTATCTGGTAATATTTTATTGTTTGTTGATTGTGACGTGAGGATGATGTTTTTTTTTAATTTAGAGGAGAAATAGGGAAGACATGTTTAAACAGAAAGGGAGATACAAGTATAAAACAAAAACTTTAAAGGTGGTTTACTAAACATAGTTGGTAATAAATTTATATTTTACCGACAAAGAAATAAAGGGAGACTAGTTTAGGTCTATTTCAAGCTATTTAGCTCTTGTCAGATAGCCATACCCTTTCTGGGATTCGAACCTGGACTACTTGCATATTGGTATAGCCGACAAAGCGAGGAGAGCCCGTGGCTTAGAGGTTAATACATCTACCTAATATCCCAGTAGCCTGGGTTTGAATCCCAGAAGCCTATGGCTAGCTGACGAGAGCTAAATAGCTTGGAATAGATCTGTACTAGTCTCCCTTTATTTCTTTGTCAGTAAAATATAAATTCAACACAAAAATAATTTTTCATGAAAGCGGCTGCCTGCAAAGACTCCTGGAGTGGGGCTGAAAGGCAGAAACAGAAGCAGTATGCTCAGTCCCACATTTGGGTAGATTAGATTGCTCTGATAAACCGGACTCACCAGAAAAACACATTGCTGGTAATAGATATGAAAATCTTTAATAGAAGTTGCTGATTGCTATAGATCAGTGATGGCAAATCTTTTTGTTGTGGTGTGCCAAAAGTGTGCATGTGTGCCGGGACCCACAATGCAATGCGCCCCCCCATGCATGCTCATGCAACCCCCACCCCACCCCCTTACCTGCACTGCGCATGTGCGTGCCTCGCAGCTGATTTTCAGCCTTTTTGAGGCCATTTTTGGAGCTTCTGGAAGCTGAAAACGGGCCCATTTCGGCACTTCTGGTATCTCCAGAAGGCCCATTTTTTGGCCTCTTGAGGCTGCAGAGGCTTCCCTCGAGCCTCCGGGAGGGTGAAAACGGCCTCAAACAGGCCGAAAATCAGCTGGGAGGTGCGCACATGCGCAGTGCAGCTTAGTTTGGCTGGGGCTCGCATGCCCACACAAATGGCTCTGTGTGCCACCTGTGCCACAGTTCTCCATCACGGCTATAGGGAGAAGAGGTTTGAGAGGCTTATAGGGAATAGGGTTAATAACAGTTCATTTAGTGACCAAAATTACAATGGCACTGAAAAGAGATTTATGACCGTTTTTCACATTTCTGACCATTGCACCATCCCCAAGGTCACATGATCAAAATTTAGGTGCTTGAAATCTGATCCTATTTATGACGGTTGCAGTGTCCTTGGGGTCATGTGATCGTATTTTGTGACCTTCTGACAAGCAAAGCTAATGAGGAAGCCAGATTCACTTAACAACTGTGGCAAGAAAGGTCGTAAAATAGGGCAAAGCTCGCTTAACAAATGTTTCCCTTAGCAACATCAATTTGGGGTTCAACTGTGGTTGTAAGTAGAGGACGACCTGTATGGGATGCAGAGATGCTTGATTTTTATTTAAGAGATAACTGCTAAATTGTCAGTGGGGATTGTCCTTGCTGGTGATAAAAAGGGAGAGGTTTCCATTTCTCTTCTGCACTTTTTAATATTTTTCTTCTCCTTATTTATTTTATACACTTGTATTAGTTTTATTTGTACAGCGCAATATCTAACAACATTACTACTAAAAGAAAAAAAAAACTAAACTAAACTAGAAGGTGAACATCGTGAATTTACATTACCTTCAGCCTTATGGACTTTGCTGAATCAGACCTGGATTTTTCAGAACAACCAAATGGTGCCTCTGACATGAATGAGACACATTCAGCTCCCAGATCACCCAGTTTTCCCCAGTGCCCTGACAAAACATAGCTGTCGACGTCTTTTCATTTTGAGGAGTGTGAATTGTTAATATAGACCTAATGTAATTTTTGCTAAAAAGGAAAGGAATTTTTCAACAGGAAGGAAGGAAGGGGAAAGAAGGAGAAAAGGGAAGGAAGGAGGGAGAGAGGGAAGGGAGGAAGGGGGAGGAAGGGAAGGAAGAGAGGGGAAAGGGAAAGAAGGAAGGAAGGAAGGAGGGAGAAGGGAGAGGAAGATGGAGGGAGGAAGGGAATAAGGGGAAGGGAAAGGGAAGGAAAGAAACAAAAGGAGGGAGGAGGGGAAGGAAAAGGAGAGGGAGGGAAAGGGAAGGAGGAGGGAGGGAAGGAGGGAAGGAGAGGAGAAGAAGGAAGTCTATCTGCCTAACCTACCTTCTCCTTTTTTGCATCATTATAATCCTCTCAGCCGTTAAAAGGTTACACTTTCCTCACCTAAGGAAACCCGGCAAGACTCCATTGGAGTTTTAGTTAAAGTACACCTCCCAGCACCATAGTGGTTCTTTGATTACGCTGCTTAATTTCAGCAAGGGCTGGTGCCAATTTAGCTTGAATTTAGCAGATAGCTTCATGCTAAGAATGTTTTTCATGGGCACATTCCTGAGTGCAAGTTGAAGGCTGTTTGAGCAGCATCTCCCAAATGAGCTTTATAGTAGAATAGAGACGTGAGCATCAGCAGCAATTTTATATTAATCTGTCTTTCTGCAGTTTGCAATATCAGTCAAATATTTTTTTGGAATCGTTTCTCCTTTCACAGAGAGAGCTTCTTTTCAGATGCAAGTTACAGGGTGGCTTTAGGGATTTAAAAGAGAGAAAAAAATGTGATTTTAAAAAAGTACCTGAAACAGAATCAGATGCACCTTTCCCTGTAAAACTGAAAAAAAAAACACTATATATCAGTAGCAAATATGACAAATTGAATCACTCCATTCCTTCTTGTTTGAATTTTTGCTTTTTCAGGAGGCAACTGGACTATCTTGTTTTTTTTCTTTTGAAGACGTTTTCACTTCTCATCGAAGAAGCTTCTTCAGCTCTGGCGGATGGTGAGGAATGGAAGGATTTATATTCCTTGCAGGCAGCTGGTCATTTGCATCCTTTTAGAGGGCTGTTGAAGCACTTGGAGGTTTATTTGTATCCTCAGGGTCACCAGAATTGTGCTCCTGGTTCCTGTGATGAAACACAGGTGACCTGATATAGATCTCTTCCTTTTCCAGATCTTACTCATGTTGACCGTTGCAGAGAGGCCTAAGGTTATCCTGTGTTTAATTTCAGGAGTAGAGTTGCCATCATGAACAATTTTTGATCCAAGGAAGATAAATTCTCGAACTAATTCAACAGCAAGAATTAATAAATGGAAATAATGAAACCATTTAAGGTGGAGAAGGACAATAATAATGAGCAGCATGGCCAATTAAACCACAAACAGCTTGCAATGAATTCAAGGGTAGCAAAAGCTAGAGGACAGTTTTGGACTTCTTTTCTGTATTGCCACAGACTTCATGAGAAATGACACAATTTTTATTACTTTCATGTTTGCCCTAGTTTCTAAAATATACTGATTGTAGAACTTAGATTTTATAAACTTTTAAAGACAATTTAAAAAAAAAATCATCTCACAATATGTACAAACCTAAATATTTAACACATTTTAAGTTGCATGAATGTTCAAATCAAACATCCATGCATTGTTTAAAAATAATAATAAGAATTACAATTTACAGCTGTAAAAACAACAGCCCAATCCTGCTAGATAATTCTGTTTCCTTTCTTTCTAGAACTGTATACTTTGACATTTTTATAAATAAGGAAAAGAGATTGGAAACATTTGCTAATGTTTTCATTCTGCTCTCTGGCTATTTTATACGCAGGTTGGACTAAACATATGCAAAAAAAATCCAGCTCTTATGATTCGGAATTATTATAACAATGCGCCTTTTCAAATGGCAAGATCGTACCATGCATGAGCTGTTGTGACCATAAAGGACCATTAAACCAGTAAACATGTCTGTGTTTAATAAAGGGACAGATGTGTTAAATGAATTTTATTGCTGCTCGGACACACTGTTCTGCATGCAATGTAGCATTTGCAAAAAAAAAGGAACTTTGGTATGCAAAGAAGCTGGCACACTCTTTAATGAAAGGCTTTGCACATGGTGGCAGAATATTTTGGAATCTGGTTACAGTGATCACTCAGCTTCTTTTTATTTTTATTTAATTATTTTTTTAAAGCCTGCTTCTAAGGGAATGAGTGAAAAATGAGAAGTGATCTCTGTTGTGTCGCTTTGTTTTGGCAGGGAGGAGGCAATGTGAGAACATTAAAACAGGCCTAATTGTTTCATTGGTTTAGTTTATTTGGGATTGAGGGAGCCTTCATTCAGCTTCTGTGCATTTCAAGGCTTTAGCAGTATCAGTGTCACTTCATTTTGTGATTGCCAAGGCACACCTCAAGTATTGTCTCCAGTTATGGACTTCGTTCTTTCAGAAGAGTCCAGAAAAAGTAGAACAGGCTCATCAGAGAAGGCCTACAAGAAGGATTAGGTAGTAGAAAATGATTCTTATTAAAAAAAGAAGGAAGGAATTAAGAATGTTTAGTGTGGAAAAGAAAGACTGATGGAGAATATAATACTAAATAAAAGTGCAGAGCAGAGCAACAAAGATTAGTGGGCTGGAGGCTAAAATATATGAGGAACAGTTGCAGGTACTGAGTACATCATTCTAGTCTAATGAAAAGAAGGACTAGGGATGACATGATAGTAGGGTTCCAATATTTGAGGGGCTGCCACATGGAAGAGGGGTCAATCTGTTCTCCAAAGTATCTGAAGACAGAACAAAAAGCAATGGGTGGAAAGTAATCAAGGAGAGAACCAATCTAGAACTAAGGAGATTTCCTGGCAGTGAGATTAACCAATGGAGCAACTTGCCCCCAGAAGTTGTGGATGCTCCAATCCTGGAGGTTTTTAAGAAGAGATTAGACAGCCATTTGTCTAAAATGATATAGGGCCTATAGAGGTCGGACTAGAAGTCCTCCAAGGTTATTTCCAACTCTGTTATTGCCCTTCAGCTATCTGAAGACCTGTTTCCATCATCCCAGAATGCAGAACATGCAATAATTGATTGAAGTTGCAGAAAAATAGGTTGATGTGGTTGATGGTTAGGGGGCAAGAAAATCCATCATAACAGTAGGAAACGTTTGAGGTGGAACCAATGATCCAGAGGAGTGGAGACAATCCCCATTAATTTAAGGGGAAGCTAATGATCTACCATCAAATGCTTTAATTTGGATTTAATTTGCACTGAGCCAGGAAATGAATATGATGGCCCCAGTACTCTTTTCCAGCTGTGGGAGTCTTCGATTTATAGCCTGCTTCCAAAAACAAGTGGTAGCTTAACACTGTGATTGTATTTGAAAGTGGTGTATAGATGTTGGTTGGGATTTCTTATTACTATATTGGATGAGGAATAGGTTGGAGAAAGATAATCTTGTAGCTAATGCTTTTCAACTTTCCTCAAACTGCGGTCTTCAATTGTGTTGGCCAATGGTTCATCCATTAGTCATGTTGATAATAACGATGAGAGTTATAACCCAAAACTTTCAGGGGGCATAAAGTAGGGAGAGATTGAAATACTACATTTCCTTGTGTTGAATTAATCTAGGACATTCAGTTATGACATGTAAAGTATTGTTTTGGATTTGGAACATCTATCAGGTCAACCCTATTAGCGAATTCTGAATTCTTTACTTTTCTCCCCTCTGTCTGATCTACAAGCAAGTTAATTTGGAATATGAAGAAATGAATATAAAAGGATGAAGGATGAAGTGCAAATGTTCAGGCTTAATGATATTACATTCCCATCATTTTCTACCTATTCTTTTTCATTTCCCCATCTTTTTGCTTTCATAACAGCCCCGCTATCCCATCCCATCCTGTGTTCATATTTAATATTTCAGTTTTAGCAGGGAAGTTCAGCCATGGTAATTCCCTTTGTTGCTAACCATATATTGTAATAAAATCAAAAGACCAGCTAAATTAATCCCCATTCCACTCTGAGAACATAGACTGAGTGGCGGGTTATTCTTAAAAGCTTCTTTTCTTGTTCGCCACTGTTACAACTATTGTCAGCTCCAGAAACAGCTCAGAACTTCTATTTTCCCTTTGATTAGCAAGATCCCAATGGACTTGGTTATTGAAATGAGAGAGAAGTCAGAATTCTTTTCTGCTCTAATTAATTAAAATATACCCTATGCCATTCACTTTTTCCATTCCTCCAAGCGGTAATTGTTCATTGAGTGCGAGTTCGACATTTCTAGCGTTTCTTCTGCAGCTGCTACAAATGAAGCGCCAAAGAGGACCATTCACTAGGGGTTTTCTTCTCACTTGATTTTTAAGCCTTTAAAAAAAAAGAGTACAAATGTGGGTTTTTTTATTTAAAAAAAAATTAGTCCTGTATTACACTTAATGAAAACTATCACTTTACATTGAATATATTTCCTGATACTTTATGGCTGTTATAACAGTTGACAGAAGGATGATGTGGACATTGTCTTTCTCAATCAATTGTCATTCTTCATCACACTCTTCAGTATGATTAAGAGATTCAATGATGCCAAGATTTGTGCAGTTTCCCAGTTTAACCAAAATTCTTAACCCTGGTTGGAAGCTATTTCAGAAAGTTGGTTATAATTCTTCTTGAACTTAACTGTGGCTAATATTGCAAACTGTTTTCTGTTCCAAGAGCAAAAATGAGTGAAATAGGGATGGATCACTTCACAAGCCACACTCTGAAGTTGCACTTGGAAACTTTAGAATCTTCCTACCATTTATATATTTAATAAATGAGTGATAGTAGTAGCAGTAGCAATAGTCATTGTTGATATTATGGAAAGTGCTAATTACAAAGTACTTGGTTGGAAAATAATTGTATGAACTGGGGCTCAGGTTTAATTAAATTAAGATTTTTTTTTAAATGAAACAAAACAGGTTTGTTCTGAATCTCTCATCCACCCCTTCCTTTTGCCTTCCTTCCCCATCCTTTCTGGAATGCAAGTCCAGGTTTCACTTTATAAATTCATAAAACATTAACGCTAGTTTATATGTTTAGCTGGGTTCCTTGTCATTTTCAGGTTATAATTGCTTGGCTAATGCAATCTGCTTAAGCCAAAAACAAATTTCCATGGTTGTGTGAATTCTGATGGTGGATATTCCTAAACCTACTAGTTTAACCAATATTAAGTGATGAGAGGAGAGAAAGAAAGTTGTTTAGCCAGACTCATTTATGACCAGAGCTCTGTTCTATATCCTTAGATGCATACATCTGGAAATCTTCAATGTTTACTTTCTTGCTTCCTGAATTTCCCTGGCAGATACCATATTTGAAGAATTGCAGGATGTGCTATAAGCATCATGGCAGATATCTGCAGAACATTTTCTGCCTCCCAGAAGAGAAGAAGGAACAATGTATAAAAGCCACAGGCTTTATAAGGTGCCGAAAACAAAGGTGGATGTCACAATTTCCTTGCAACATGCCAAGTTGTTATGGCTTCATAGACAAGAAGGCCATTAAGGAAATGCCTTTGATTGGAATTCTCATCCACCTTGGTATTAGCTACAGCACTGGTCAATTCTGACTAGAAGGCTTTTGGTTTTTTCCCTAAATTGTTTGAAGATAGATTGTGAATGATTCAGTGGTCTAGAATGTGGAAATTGTTTCGATGCTTCAGTCCTTCTCTCCACCAAGCCACAGGTTATACGTATGCAGTGCTATGTTTGGGAATATTCTGCTTTTTGTGCTGAATAGAACCTTGACATCTGCCCCAAAGCCCTAGTGAGATAGCATCACTGGAAGGATATCCCTGCGTTCAGATCCATACTTTATTCTTAAGTGTATACTTCATGTCATGTCAGTTATGCATATTTCAGTAAAACTAGGCAGCTGGAATTGGATTACAGAGATTCAGATCCCCTCTTGATGGCAGCAAAGAGATACCATGAGCTCTAACCTTTTACTGCCATTTAGTGGTTATGTTTTTTGAAGCACAGACTTGAGAACCTTGGTAAAATACATAAAAAAGAAGGCAGCTACAAGCCTTTTCTATGCAAACAGGCGTGTGTATTCCCTATTGTGTGCTGTTGACTATCCTATTATCTCTTCCTCTCCGTTCTCTCTGCTCTGCAAGTGGAGGATGGGGGTTGGGGTGAGAAAAAATACACTAACAATTTTGTAGGCAATCTGTCCTGAGCCTAACACATTCCTCCCACCTCACAGAGTGGAGAGATTGGAGTAGAATGGATTACAAGATAGTAAGTAGATTCACAATAAGGAATCTGGATTTCTTTGCATAGTGTGCTTACAGGTCCTGGACCACAGCATTGTTTTCTACGTATTTTCCCCATTATGTGCTTGCTTACTCTCTTGTACTTCATTCCTCTTCAATCTTTCCACTCTGCAAAAGGAGGAAAAAGGTCGGGCACAGTACAATAAGTACTGGCTGTAATGGTGATCATGTGCCTACAGGATGCTACAAAGGTTATAAACTCATTGGTCAGAAAGATTTTTTAGCACCATTGTAAGTAAATGGTTACTGAATGAAGCAGTCAGTAAGCAAGGACTACCTGTACTTGCACTGTAGGTTTGTATAAATATTGCAATAGTGCAATTAATTGTTTAGGGTTAGCAAAATCATTTAACTGCTGTATAGGTTTATTTCTTCCGCCTACTTTTGTCTTTACTCTGGTCATTTCTCAAATCTTACAAGTAGAAATGTCCCTGATACATAGATTTCACATTTGTGAAGGTATTTTTCCCTTCCTCTCTGCCAACAGCAAAAAAAAAAAAGCCAATTTCTACAAAATCGTCTTCTACTATTTAGAAATGCCACGGTGGCTCTCACAATTGCCAGCATGCAATTGGATTTTTATTTTATTGACATTCTTTGCAGAATATAAATTTAATCACGATAAGTACTGCTTCTGAATGTGGCTTTCCTTTTTCAGAAGGAGTTTGCATATCACAGAAACAGAAATATATTCAAAGAGATAATGTTTAAAGGGAAGTGACCTTTTCTGCAAATTTCATTCTAAGCTAATTCTAAAGGCTTTACTATCTGTCCTAAAGTCTTGTGTGTATAGGTGAGCAGGCAGATTAAAAAGCAGCAATCAAAATTTTTTTGGAGAAGGTATTCTGTCCTCTAGCAAAATGCCTCAAGGCTTTATTAAGAAATAGCTTATTTTCCCCAAGCCCCTTTTAAGCTTCCAAAATGATTAGTATCCTTGTCCTTATGGTGGAAAGTGGTATTTCTTTCATTATCTCCATGTTAATGAAACCATTCAGTTTTGTAGTTCCTGTAGACATTACCTACCTATTCATAGATAAATTCAGTAGCCAGCTAACCCTGTTTGAGGTCAGAGGTTAAGCAGGGTTGGGCTTCATGAATACTAATTATTGATTATTTATGTATAAGACTTGTTAGCTGCCCATCTTGCCTAGAGGCAGCTCGAGGCAGTTTACCAACATTAAAAAGCCAATAAAACTTTGAAACAATAAATACCCATAATAATAGTAATAATTTACAATTAAAAACGTGGAGAGGAAGGGAGCAAAATGCACACACAGAGGGAGGCTGGAGGGATCTTGTCTGAAATCATCAGCCACCTGCACCATGATGCATCCTCATTGGGGTCCTAAGCCAACTGGCAGAGCCAGGTCTTCAGGCCCTTACAGAAGGTCATAAGGCTGGGTGCGGATCTCATCTGTGGGGAGGCAGGAAGTTCCAAAGGATAGGAGTCAGGGTATAAAAGACTCTTCCCTTCAACCCTTCCAACCAAAATTCTTAAACCAACAGGGTCCGTAGAATGCCTCTTCTACTGGCACAGGTGGGAGAGGCCAAATGCTTAGATTATAGACCAGGTTAGAGTAAAGGTTTCCCCTGTGCAAATATGTCTAGCTCTAGTGGAAGGTGCTCATCTCCATTTCTTAGTTGAGGGAGCCAACGTTGTCCCAAGAAATTTCCGTGGACATGTTGCCAGCATGACTATAAGCTGAGATGTACGGAATGCTGTTACTTTCCCACTGAAGTGGTACCTATTTATCTACTCACATTTGCATGCTTTTGAGCTGCTGGGGCAAGGATGGGTGCTCACCCTATCTTGTAGCGCTGGGGTCTTGAATCCGGGCTGTCAGCTTTCCAGTTAATATGTTTAGCATCTTTAATCGCTGAGCTATTGTATCTCCTTAGGTTAGACTAGGGAATTTTTTTCTGAAAGTAGTGGCAAACTACTTCCATATTAAATGAAAGCATGCTTGGATATGCCTGTGAAATGGCCAAGAATGAAGTTCAGTTTTGTAGAAAGGTGGGACTGTAAAACAGCATTTAAAATACACAACCCACAAATGTGTCATTCAGTCCATTCTACTTTTTCAGCCATAAATATCAGAGCTTGTTAATCTGATAATGAAAATATTGCATACTATTATTTTCAAGAGACTATTTGTGGAAAATTTTACATTTCTTGTCCAAAAGAAGGCAGGATTAGATTAATAATTATTAATTCACCTCACATGCTTTGAGATCATAATCTTAGGACTACAGAGTATGTCTGGTAAAATTCAGCAAACACACTCAATAGTTACTCAGCAATATAAGAATTACAAAGAAATAAAAGTATACAGGCTAAATCGGTCTTTCTCAATCTTTTTACCCTGAAGGAAGTGTTAAATAATGCTCAGTTGGCAGGGAACTCCTGAATAAAAAATTCAAAAAAATGAAATGGAAATGAAAACTTTGCAGTACAATTCATTTCTAACCTACACAATTCACGTTTAACATAACACTTACAGTAACACCATAGCACCAGGCCAGCCGCTGAATAGTAGTGTGTAAAAAACCCTATCACTATAAACGCTAATATTGCATGGTGTGCTAAGTACAAAAAACACAATGTATATTGTTTTTCAAACACAACCTCTTGTGGAATTCCCACTGAGAAAAGCTGTGGTAAATCCTGAATGTATATCAGTCTTCTTACTTCACGGGAAATATTTACACCAGCGTTTCTCAACTTTATCAACTATAAAGATGTGTGGACTTTAACTCCCCAGCCAGATGTTGTATGCTGAATGTTGGCTGGGGAATTCTGGGAGTTGAAGTCCACATATCTTTAAGTTGCCAATGTTGAGAAACGTTGACCTATCTTGACCTATTTTATTTATTATTTTTATTTATGAGATTTATATGCCACCCTATGCGTAAGGACTCAGGGCAGCTTACAATACTAAAAACAATACAATATAAATATTAAAAAGTAATTAAACCGGCAATCTCATAAATTAATTAAATTTTAAAACAACCACTAAAAAGACCCTCCCCCCTCCATCAGTCCGGGTAGGCTAGTTGGAACAGCCAGGTTTTTAGGCCACGGCGGAAAGATCGGAGGTCAGGGGCCACCCGGAGCTCCAGGGACAGCTGGTTCCAAAGGGTGGATGCCCCCACAGGGAAGGCCCTACCCCTGGGAGCCGCCAGCCGGCATTGCCTAGCTGACGGCACCCTGAGGAGGCCCTGCTGGTGGGAGCGCATGGGGCGTCGGGAAGCCGTTATTGGCAGCAGGGTCTCCTGCAAATAAAAGCTGGTTTCAATATATTTCAGCTTGAGGAACTAGGATGTAATGTGTGTCCGTCTTATTGGCCTGAAGATCAATGGTATGGTGAATCTCTAAGTCCCTATGTTTGTTTCAAACTGTTATAAGTGTGTAATCTCTGTTCAGAGTAGATAAATCCATTTAAGAGTCAGCTCACGATAGCTCTTCCATCATTATTTACTTCCAATATCTCCTTATCTTTCATCTTCTGAGGTTGAGGTTTTGTTCATGTATCTTGAAGATAAGCGCAGAACTCATAGTGGAACTAGCTAGATAGTAAATGCAGTTTGGTATATAGATTTGAACTCCAAAACTTGCAAACCTTGTGGAGAACATTCCTCTGTGTTGTGTGTATTTGGAGGAGATAAAGTATTGTCCATATGTGTGCTGAATTGAACCTTGGGCCAGAATTCTGTTGTATCAGAGACAGATGTGGACAATTAAAAAAAGCGGGGAAAGCTATTTGATATATGAGAAGAGGAGCTTCTCATTACTGAGGCTATTTTAAAAACTATAAAATGCTCTGCTTTTGCAAGAATCCTTATTATTTCCACTAATTTACATTATTAAAGAAAATTTACCATTGAGGCTGAAAACAGCTGGATTCTCCCCCCCCCCTTCTTCCTTGAATGGAGAGAATTTCATTTGCTGACAGTGCAAGCTGAAATTGAGTTAACAGTTCAAAAGCATGTTATTTTTATTTTATTGGAGATGGCTTTAATTACAGTGCTATAAGAAGATGAATTCCTAAGATAAACAGTAGCCTTAAACTGGTTATGTTTGCATGGCAGTGTTTAGGGATTCAGTTCTAATTAAGTGCTAATCCCATTTTCTTAAATAAAGGGTTTGATGTGAGGTATCACAGCGGCGTCGGGGGTGGGATTCCTTCCTTATGCAGTTTTTAACTACTGGAATTTCCTTATTGGGATGCTGTGTTATCATTTTCATGGAACTGATGTATAGAAAAACAAGATTAAACTTCGTGAATTGTCTGTAGGAATGACTAAATGCTCCAAATTATTTTCTCCGCTTACAAGGCCCACAGCTAGGAGAGGAGAAGAGGAAAACTCATGTAGGCATTAGCATAGCAATCTCTCTACACTTACTATTTTAAGTCATTTTAGCTGCAATTGCTGTTTCCAAACAGTGCAGGCATAGATAGCGTTCTGCATAATTCTGCACAGGTAGTCCTCTACTTATGGCCACAATTGAGCCCCATTGCTAAGCAAGACCAGTTATTAAGTAATTTTGCTCCCTATTGCAAACTTTCTTGCCACAGTTCTAGTGAATCCCCCACAGTTGTTAAGTGAATCATGCAGTTGTGTGGCTCCGTTGACTGTGGAGGAGGCTGGGGAAGGGGAAAGTCCAGCTGGGCAGAGCAGGGGAGAGATAGAACAAGGGAGAGGGAGTTCAGAGGAAGAACCAGGCCCTTCTTCATCCTAGGGCACGCAGAGAAGAATGGAGAAGAGAGCAACATGGGTTGCATGGCTTACGGGAGAGGAAAGGGCCCCAATTCCCTTCATTAGCCACAGCTGGGAAGACAGTTGATAAGAAAGGCAGACTGCGTGTGGCAGGCTGCTGGGAGCAAACATGACTTTATCCTGTGTTGTCGTGGCTTATCTGTGTTCCTGGAGTCTTCCCAACCATGTGAGTTTTGCCGTGCCTTCAAGTCTGAAATTCTTGCTCCTGCCCTGCCAAACTAATTACTTCAGTGTGGCTTGTTTGGACTTTAAGTTACAGTTTGTGTTGCTTATGTTTTGGACTACATTTTCTGCAGTCAAAGGCTGTTCCTGGGAGAGTTTTTCTCCAGCCAGAAGGTAACCTGGACATTGGGGGCAAAGTTTGAGATAATAAAGGGACTCTTATTGCTTATCTGACTGTATTGCCTTTGTACCACGCCCCGGGTCATCACAGTTCCTCCTTGGTGGTTTTAGCATGTTTTAACTGAAATATACAACATTATATTGCCCGAGAACTGCTAGGCTGTGACTGTAAACAGTCTGTATACCCATTGTATAAAATCTGTGTTAAAATCTGTGAGCATTTATTTAGCCATAATTTACTGACCTTCCCTATAGTTCTTCTCCTTGTGAGGTACGATAGATGATAGAGAATAAAATCTAGCTTTGCTTGACTGTCTCCTTTTCATGGAATGAAATATCATTTGAACCCTCTGCCAGAAGTCACATTTGTTAAGAAGTAGATTTTGACTGCACATAGCAAAAGATTTGTGAGTCCTGAAAGGGTGGGGAACATGTGGCTCTCCAGATGTTGCAGAATTACGACTCCCATTTTCCCTGATTCTTGGTAAGGCTGGCTGGCAGTTCAGGGAGCTGCAGTTTGCCAACATCTGGAGAACTGCACATTCTCCATCTCTGTAAGGAAACAGGCAACGTGGAAAGCTTGTGCAAGATTATAAAGCTTGGCCTTTATCAGAAGAGATGAAAAGAAATCTGTGACCTGCACAGCGTTACTACTCAAAACTGTTAGTGTACTGCACTGCAAAACAGTTGGAGGGCACAAAGCTTCCACTGTCTAGAGCTAAAGGTTATTATTGCTAAGTTTATTTAGCACCAGAACAGCCTTTTTTAGAGCTGGACGTTTTGAGTGGGTGCAGATTTAAAGAAATATCTCAGGTTTCTGAACACAGAAGTTATTTGTCAAAGGGACCAATACCTATGAGAATAAAGGAGGACTTTAGGCCGTATCATTCCCAACAACAGAGACCAACAGCCAGGAAAGGGGAAATAAAGAAAAGCCTTTAGCAATTGTGAAGTAGGAGGAAAAAACGGAGAGGAAATGAGCCATTAAGTGCTGGAGATTGATTGAACCCATGCCACAAAGTGCTTGCAGGGTTTTAGGGTTGGTTACTGGTCTGGTTTTGGGCAAAGACAATGAAGTCAGAGTTGGCCTGGGCAGGGGATGGATGTGCTGACCTCATCCTCTTCAGCAAATATGAGCTGGTAACCTTGAAGATGCGAGCAGAGGAAAGCAAAAGAATTCTGAAAAGACGAGTCAGCCATTAAGCTTGCTGTTGCCTCTGTGTGCTGTTGCCTTCGAGTGCGAGAATGAAAAGAATCTTAGAAGAGCAGGACAGTTTCTCCTTTCCGCTTTTGATCTAATTGAGAGAAGATGTAGCTGCATTGCAGAAACCTGTCTGCTGCTTTTCTTGCCCACTGCTGGAACTCCCCGTTTCCATTTAGCAATCATCTGAGGTTTGCCAAGATCTTGACATGCAATGAGGGAGCCGATCTTCTTTCCTCCCGCCTCGGCTGCCAAATGCCACATCAGTTTGCTTTGCACTGTAGCTTTTCAGATTCTGGCTGCTCACAGAAGTATTTCCTCTTGCCCTGCATTCCAGCCACGAGACCCTAACCTCCGCAGTGGCCAAGAAGAAACTCAAGAGGGGAAAATTAACAAAGGGAGACATTAGTAGCTGGGACAGGCAGGGAGAATGTGCATTTTTCTGCTAAACGGATAAAACCGTCCTTGTTACCTGCGATGGGTACAAGTTGGGGAAAAAATATAGGCAGATTCTTTAATATCTTATTACTTGGTCGTACATAACCTGAAGTCCTGAATTTTGCCACTGCTTTTACAAGTTTAGAATTGATAGCGTCAAGGTGTTAGTAACAACTTACAAAGCCCTTAATGGCTTGGGGGCAGGGTATTTGCGGGATCGCCTCCTGCCTGCATCACAGTCCAATCGCCCCGTGCGCTCCCATAGGAGGGGCCTTCTGGGAATTCCGTCAGTCAGGCATTGTCAGCTGGCGGCTCCCAGAGCTAGGGCCTTTTCTGTGGGAGCGCCCTGTGGAACCAGCTTCCTGCGGATCTGCGTTTGGCCCCTGATCTCCGCTCCTTTTGTCGAGACTTGAAGACCTGGCTGTTTCAGCAGGCCGGCCTGGATTGACCCTGGGGTGGGTAGTTTTAATTTGTTTGTTTATTTGTGATTTTATTGTTTTAACTCTTGGTAATTTGGACTTGTTTTTAGTTGTGTTACTGTATATCCTTTTGTATGTTCGCCGCCCTGAGTCCTTCGGGAGTAGGGCGGCATACAAGTCTAAATAAATAAATAAATAAATAAATAAGTATTGGGGGTGAGCTTTGGGGTTTTGGAAAGAAATGTCCATCTGGGTTCAGTTCCAAATGAGAAGAAAGACACTGGAAACATGAAGACTGCTTGGAAGGATGGTTTTAATGGTGGACAGAACCACATTGGGGTCCTGGGCAAAAAAGAGCACATGGGTAAGAGAGAGATTTATAACCTCTGTTGGGCTTTGAACTTGCTTCCTGTTCCTGTGGCAAGAAATGTATCCTGATTGGTTGTCAGACTCCCATGGGGCCATGCAGGGGTAGCTTGATTGAATGTTGCTGGATGATGTGATCTTCCCAGGTGCCATGTGGTGAGATGGGTAGAGGGCTAATCCTATCATGTCCTGAGGGCCATGTCTTAATCTCATCACCCTGGAGCTGAAGCGGGGCAGGGAGCTGCAGGGAGCTTCTTTGTCTTTAAAAACATGTTTCTCCTTTTCTCATCCAAGGAAATATAATATTCTGCCTTTTTAATATTTCCTAGAATATTTCATTCTTTTAGGAGAGGGGTTGGGTACCCCCTTTCTACAGGGGGAAGGAATAATCTGTGCAAAACAGTTTGAAAAACATACTATTTGGCCAAAGGACACAATTCATTTTAAGTGGCACAGTAGGAAGAGAACTCTCAAAAATAACTTATGGGACTTATATAGAATATTAATAGTACAAATGTCATGGGTAAATTAGTTCTTGTAAGCCTACCTATGATTTCTTTTAAATTGTGGTAAAAATTGCATTAATTAAATGCATTAAATAAATGTAGTTATACACAATGTATTTTCTCTGTTTTGTCACATTTGAATTTACATCTGAATTTACAGATTTACATTTCCATGGTAGAGCTGCTCAATCTGGACCAATATTCCAGATGACACTAGGTGGTAGCAGAGAGCTCAAAGAAACTCTTTGCTGCCATCTAGTGATTGTTCAGTGGATTTCTGCAGTCCACATCTGATAGCCCTATTTTAGGGTCCAGCAACCAGGCTCTGGATTTGTGCAGGTCATGCTCCTCCGATCCATTTAATCTTTGTCTTGCTTTAAATAAAAAAAATGGAACTATTCACTCGCCAAACTTTGAAGGTAGAATGTTAAGCAGCCGGCTGGGAAATGAAAGGTTTAGCTAATCATCAAATGCTGAGAGTTGGAAATAAAGAAGTGAATAGTTAGTAGCTTTTTGTTCTCTGTGACATCAGTAGGAATTGCCTTGGCCTCTAGAAAAATGAACAAGAAACTGGAATCCTTTTGTGAACAAAGGGCATTTTTGGAATTTGATTAAAAAAAGTTGAGGTGGGCACAGTTGTGGTAGAAGTTTATAAAACTTTGAGTAGCCTGTGAGAACTGTGATCCCAGTTCTCTTTTTTGTAGTTCTTCAAAGAACATTTTCCTATGGCTTCTTGAAATTGATAACAGTTCCCAACCATTTTCAAGCAGGGGTATCATAATACCTTAAAAGTAGATGTGACACATTTAAGAACTACACAAACATCTCCTCAAATCAGTTCCACATATTTATAACCTCAGTAATTTGTCCCCACTCAATCCTCCATTCCACTCGCTAATGCCATTCTCAGCCCAGAATTTTGTGCCCAGAATGTTGTAAAGGAAGCTTTCCTTCTTCTGTCATGCTAGTACAGGGGTCTTCAAATTTGGCAACTTTAAGACTTGTGGATTTAAACTCCCTGAATTCCTTGGCTAGCGAATACTGGCTGAGGAATTCTGGGAGTTGAAGTCCACAAGTCTAAAAGTTGCCAAGATTGGACAACTCTGTGCTAGAATCATAGGCCATGCCTTGAAATCCAAAGTTCTGCGGTTAAAGACTCTGGAATTGCTACCTCAAGATTCGGAACTAGTTGATGATTTAGAAAGCTCTAAAATAGGGGTGTCAAACTCACGGCCCACAGGACAGATGTGTCATGTGCTGGCTGCGCCCCACCCAGTTTAGTGAATGGGGGGAAAAGACCCAATATGTCACATAATGATACCGTGACGATGCAAGTTTGACACTCCTGCTCTAAAAGGAAATTAAACAGATTTCCAAAGAAGAAGATTGTGAAAGCTGGTCTGTTGTCACCATTTTCAGTGGTTATGTGACTCTGAATACCAGTGCAAGAATTGCATGGAAGATTTCACTTATGGAGAAAAAAAGATCTTTTTGCTTCTATGGTTGTTGTTGTTTTTTAATTTATTTCTGGCTGTGTTTTTTTTTTCCCTCCAGAGGCCTATTTAACTTTAAAGATTTCTGAAAGGGTTTTTTTTATTGTTGCTGTTATTCTGCCAATAATCAATCTCACTAAAGCCCCATAAGACTCTTTATGATTGAAAAGACTGTTTGCATGAGCTTTGTCATTAAACTCAAGATAGCAGCATTCCTGGAAACTGCAAGAAACTGAAAACAGATAGTTTCCCCCTGTAATATATGGTGGAGGACAGGGAGGGAGAGAGAAATGTTTTAGCCCTAGAAAGCTGTTATTCACTGAAAATAACCCTGTGCTAAGCAGAATCAAGTCTACAAACAGTGCCTTTCCTTGTCTGGTTTGAGAAGATTGTCTTTATCATGGTGATCTCATACTCTTGCTCTAGGTATTATTTGCAGGAAAAAGGAGGAAGCATTTTGCATTCCAATTCTTGCATGTGTTGAAAGCTGTAAACCAGCCTTTCCAATAAAGGTGCTGCTGATTAGATGAATTAGTTGGACTATCTATCTATCTATCTGCCTGCCTGCCTGCCTGCCTGCCTGCCTGCCTGCCTGCCTGCCTGCCTGCCTGCCTGCCTGCCGTGTTTCTCCAAAAAGACAACCCACTTTGAAAAGAAGCCCTATCATGGTTTTGAGCGCATGCGATCAAATTAAGCCCCACCCACAAAATTAGCCCTAATTAAGATCCCGTCCACCCTGGGGTACAGTGGGTGGGGCAAGGCACACAGGTAAAAAATAAGCTAGTATGTGGATGGAGTGGAGCTGCCTTACTTACCAGGCCTTGCACACCCCAACACCTGCCTCGTGCCTTCTGCGGCCACTTGCCACCACTCGCACACATCGCCCCAGCCTTCGTTTCACCTTCAGATGCCTTCTGAAAAGCCCTCTGCAGCGGAAGGCATTTGCAGAGCTCTGTTATCGGCTGCAGAGGGCTTTTCAGAAGGCATCTGAAGGTGAAACGAAGGCCGTGGCAATGTGTGTGAGTGGTGGCAAGCGGCCACAGAAGAAGTGGGACAGCAGTGGGCTCCTGCTGGGTGGGGTTTTCAATGCCCCCGCAGTGAGGTGAGTCAATAATTAGTACCCTCCAAAAAGAAAGCCTAGCCATTTTTTCAGGGATCAAAAGAAAATAAGACCTGGCTGGCCTTCTTTTTGGAGAAACACGGTATCTATCTATCTAATTTCATATAGCCACAGAACTCACACACAGTGACTCCAGGCAGCATGCAACATTAAAAATCTATAGTTAAAAACTCACAATTTAACCCCCAATCCATGTTGGTGATAATAAAATCAAACAAGCCACTTAATTGGCTCTGAATGGGGTTCCCAAGTCCACTGTCAAAATCATGTGTTCAAGGCCTTGTGGAAAAGCAACAAAATTGAAGCAGTCTTATCTCTGCAGGAATGATGGGAGGGAGGGAGCCACCACAGAGAAGGCCTTGGTTCCATCAAGGCTTCCTTGATAGTTGGGACCTGCCATATGCCCTGCCTTCCTGCTCTAGTTGGTCAAATAGATGTAATTGGGGAGAAGTAGTTGGTCAAATAACTTTGCCCCAAACCATGTAAGACTCTGAAGGAATTTTATCTAACCTTGGTGGTGTGATGGGTTTTCCTCAGCTATCTGACTCTAATCCGGATGTATTGAAAATCAAATACATTGGAGCTACAATTTCTAGAATGCTTGGCCAGCAAGGTACAGCCACTCTGGTTGAAAATGCTGTAACTTGCTTTCCAAGCTAAACTGGACTATCCCAAGTCAGGGAAGAACAATATGAGAAGATCAGTGATGCTGTCAAAGACGTAAGGCATTCTAGATCAATTTATTGAAAGGACAACACATTAAAGAAGATGTTCTACATTGATCAAGAGTCTTTTGTTCTCCACATTTTAATGCAACTTTCCTCATCTCTAGCGTAACCATTGTAGGAATAACAGAAGTTATAGCTGAACATACCTAACTAGCATAATATTGAAAGAAGCCTTTTCACTGTGCTAGGAACACTAGATAAGAAACATTTTTCCCATGGATTTTGCACTGATTTTTTTCTTTATGTGACTATTTTTCTGTGCTATTTCTAGCTGATAATGCATACAGTATAAGACGTAGTTTTCATTTTTTAATGCATTAAATTAAAAATTGTAACCAAAATATTTAAGAACACCCAACCTCACCCTACTGAGCTGTGTAAATAACACTATTTTTAGCATGATTCAAGTGTCTTATTCTACTCGCTGTTAGAAGAGTTTATTCACTAATTAGAGGAAGGAAACCAATTTGGACTTTGCAAAATTATTATTAAGACCACCAGCAGCAATAGCAAATATTTGAAGGGATAAATAGTGCACACCAATAACTGCCTTTTTAAAAAAAAATTTTCCTAGTACCTACTAAAATTAAAGTACAATGAAATTGTGTAATTATAATATTTCTTATTCACATAACACCAAGGAGCTTGATCTAGTCTGCACTGAGGAAGAGAAATCATCAATTTTTGGATCTTGAGTTAATTATCATTGATCGCATTTGTTGAGTGCAATTTGTTTTAGTGAGACAGAAAATCTTCCAGAAACTGTCTTGTATGCATTAGGCTTGCCTTGCCTATTGATTTAAGTTGGAAGGGAGGGAGGGAGGGAAGGAAAAGGGGAAGGAGAGAGAGGGGAGGAGAGGAAAGGAGATGATTAAATGAGGACTAAGTGTATGTTTGACTTTTCAATAAATTCATTTGCAGATCTAAATTTAACATTTGAACATTGTATCTGTGATAAATGCATCCTTTTTTGGTATAACACGCAGTCACTTGCTTGCAAGATGGGCGGTTATGTAAATTGGATAAATAAATCATCTTCTTTTAACAACCCCATAATTCTTTGCAAGATAGAGTCTGGGCAACTGAATGGAGCTGAGTGTTTACTGGCCGGATGCCCTTCCTGTTGCCAATGTGGAGTTATATTCAGCAGATGTACTCTCAATGTGCCCAGAGAGAGAAATATCTGCCTCTACCTAGGATCAAACTCGCAGCCTCCTGATTGTGAGGTGAGAGCGCCACCTCTAGGCCACCGCACCACAGTAAATTGTATGTATGTATGTATGTATGTATGTATGTATGTATGTATGTATAAATAAATAAATAAATAAAATAATAATTAAATAATCAATCCATTGCCAGGAGGAAATAAATTAACACCAGGGCGGAATACATGCTTAACTGTTCTGTGAACAACTGCCTCAGTGTTCTTGCTAGTAGAAAATTATGTATACTGTTGTAATTTATAATATTGTACATTCTACTCAACAATAATCCAGATTTTTGGGTTTTTTCAGAACCTTAGAGTCTTTTTTATGGAGAGTCTTATTTTGTGATTTGTATGATCTTTGTAATGTTCAACTGAGCACAAAATTATATTCTTGGGGCTGTTTGCTCAAAACATCTCAAGAAAGCATTTGACAGTTTTCTTCATGAGTCTAAGTTATATTCTTTGTAATTTGATATTTATCATAGGTTTCTAGTTGTACATTGTAAACCTCTTTGAGTTTACTTATTTATATGGCTAGTCCATTTGCAGAATAAATTTGAATTCAGTTGATGATAGATATTTTGATGTAATTAAATAATTGCTATTTTTAACAAAAGACTATTCACTTCCAGTAATATGGACTACATTCTTGTTTTTCCAAGAGATTCTTATGCATAAGTATGAAATGAAACAACACCAATGTACATTTCCAATCCTTGCAGGGGAAGAAACCAGTAGAAATTATTTTGGAATATATAGCCACACTTAAAATAAACTTCTGAACAGAAACTTGAGAGTTGAAACATACATTTAGTTCTCTGCGTGGAAAGAAGAAACCTACTGAGAATCTAGCCAAGTGTCTTTTTCCATCTTTTAATCTTCATTTGAACCTCAGCTGAAATGAATGTAGTATGGATGAGCTAAGATGTATTTTGGTGAATGAAAACGATTCATGTTTAAAATGTCACCTCTTCCTTCTTTTTCTGTATAAATCTGACTTCTTTAGGGAATGGCGTTGGCTGAGTTCATGAGGAGAAAAAAAATGAAGAAAGCAATTTCTCTTACATGGGAAGAGGGAACAGCCAGAAAAATGTGCTATACATCTGCCGGAGGGAGTAAATGTTAGTTAAGGAAGGTTAATTCAAATGTAGGAGGTAAATTTGAATGCTAGCCAGTGAGGCGCTGAAGCTGTGATAGAGTTGCCCATTGACTGATATTACAGATGGACCATTGTCTCTTAAGGAACTTATCATTATACAGAGCAGTACTTCCTGCTGCTCTGCTTAATTTTGCTGATAAGTGGGACAGGAAAGAAATCCACTCAACAGCTGCTTTAGTTAAGAGAGTAACTCTGTTATCTTGTTTTTTTGCAACTGGCTATTTCCCTATGGCTCTGGATTGGCCATGATCCTAGTGAATTGAGAAAATTGAAGGGTCTCGGTCCAAAAGGTTTATGAGATGAGACAGAAGGCTGCTAATTGTGGACAGAATTGTTGGGATCCAGTCTTTCTGGAACTGCTGACTAGTACATATCTTATCCCCCTGAGGCTCTTCTTGTCTGCTCTTTGCTCATAATATCTGTAAAATATCTTGGTTCATTAGCAGCAAGGCAGCTGCAGTTCTTCATTGACCAGGGGCATCCGGTAATTGCACATCTGTCTATTGGAAATTAGAATGCCAAATTGAATGAAACCCAACCTGACATGGGTTGTACAGTTGGATTTTATTTGGAGGAAAAGACATGAACTCCTCTGTCCTTTTTCTGTGCTGTATCATCAGATGTCTTTGCACAACGTGTGGCTTTATATGCATGATTGTTTGGGGGTGTAATACACCAAGCCCACTCCATTATTACAATTGTATGTGATACAGTGAAGGCATTTGAAGGTGTGCTTTTTACTTCCCTCTGCAACATTAGAGCTTCTCCACCCCATCCCAACCTGATTTAAAGGTTAAATCATCAATTACAAGTTGTTGTCCTGTGTTGATTATCTATCTCATCAGTCAAATCTTTGTTCACCTTATCATAGATGTCTCTCCTTTTGGGGTCTAGTTTTCTCCCCACCCCCTCTAATCTTTTGGCATAATAAATACATGCTTTGAGTTGTTTCACATTCACAGACTAGTTAGAAAGTAAAAATTAGGCAGAGGCTTCCTTGTGTGATTGTGGAGCCATTCCTTCATTGCTTGTGTTATTGTTTTATTGGGGTGATGAATAAATCCAGTAAAAGAATGCTAGAACATCAGGTCACCAACTGTGGAACCTTGAACATGCATTCATTACATCTGTGGAATTGATAATTGAATATTCACCAAGGTGGAGAAATTTTGGGCTGAAATGATGTAATTCATGACTGAAGTTGTACAGTATAACTTTTTAAAGGAGTATAACTAGCCTGTCTCAACAGGACCAGTGTTGTATGTCTTAGGGCAGTGATGGCGAATCTATGGCACACGTGCCAGAGGTGGCATGCAGAGCCCTCACTGTGGGCAAGCAAGCCGTTGCCCCAGCTCAGCTCTGCTGCGTATGTGTATGCACGCTTCCCACCGGCCAGCTGGTCTTTGGATCTCTGGTGCATGGGGGGGCAGGGCACGTGCATGGTGGGGTGCATGCGCGGGGAAGCATGTGCATGCATGGTGTGGGGCACATGTGTGGGGACACATACACATGCACAGGGAGCACACATGTGTGGGGCGGGGTGCATGTGCAGGGGGATGCATACGCTGGAGACATGCGTGCATTGCATTTTGGGGGTGCGCATGCGCGCTTTGGGTACTTGGTGCCAAAAAGGTTAGCCATCACTGTCTTAGGGTAGCCAAGCAAATATCCATGATAATTTAACAAGCCATGAGACCAGTATCTCTGTGTATTCTTGTTCCCTAGCAACTACTATTTGGAAGCATGCTGCCTAATTCTACAGGGCAGTATTTATGATTGGTAATGATTGACAGCCTATACTTTTATTTAATCCTTTTTAAAAAAATAATTTAAATTTTCAGGCCTCCTTGGCTTAAATACCATAAATTAACTAAGTTATTTATCGGTTTCAGCTATAGTCTAAGAAAACATTCTCTTTTAGCTTGTTCTGCTTCAAATAATTTTATCAAATTCTTAACCATATCTTACTTAACTGTTTTTGACCTTTAACATAAAAAGGTCCAGATTTACACCCTTTCATTACAGAAGGAAGTACTCTAACTCCATAATAATAGTGATTACTGATTTCTGCATCACTTCTATTTTTATAGAAGGAACGAAAGAATTACGACAGCATCCTGGAACTGGCTGCAATCTAGTTTTGTACTAAGGGATTGTGACAGTGGGACAGACAGAGTCACTTTGGATAGTGAGATAGACAGCAGAAGAATCAAATAAATGCTCCATTTCTAATGTTTCCCCACATAGATGTATCTCCCAGTGGTAGGGTTCAAAATTTTTTACTACCGCTTCTGTGGGCATGGCTTGGTGGGCATGGCATGGCTTGGTGGGTGTGGCTTGATGGGCACAGCAGGGGAAGGATACTGCAAAATCTATTCCCTCCCCACCCCACCCCACTAACTTGCTTTCCAGCTCCGTTCTCCTGTGCAGGGCAACAAAAGAAGACCCAGCCAATCAGCTGGGACTCAGGAGGCAGAGAACAGATAGTGGCAGGGCCAATCAGAGGTGGTGTTTGCCCATTCTCCGAACTACTCAAAATTTCCACTACCGGTTCTCCAGAACTGGTCAGAACCTGCTGAATACCACCTCTTGTATCTCCCCTTAAAATGTGACTTTCAAACTGTGCTCAAAAAAGATCCATCAAGTGGTCTACTCTGTGTTCACCACTACTAACGAACTGACTGGACCCACCATGAATCACTTTACATTTACTTAGCTATTTCATCACATGTTTTATTGGGGTAATGAATAAGTCCTGTAAAATGGGTTCCCAACTCCTAGATCAGGAGTTTTTTAACCCCTTCATCTGCTGGCACTCCTATTAATCCTCTTGCTTTTATCTCTGTAAATAATTGGATGTTTCAAGGAAACCTAGCTGCTTGACCCTTCAATTGTAATTTCAAATCATTAATGAGCAACTTAAAATATAGATTCTTGGGGTTGACTCTGGTTGTTGTTCCCTTACATGATTAAAAAAAACTATGTATACATCTCCAGTTAGCAGTCATATAAGTAGATCAGTATTTCCCTCTCTATCCAATAAGCTCCACAAGACTTGATACATGTAGTCCTTGAGTTGCAACCATAATGGAGCCTGATAGTCAGGGTTGTAACTCGTGACAACCATAAAGCTAGTTCAGTCGTGTGACAGACCTGATTTTTCAGCTTTTTGGCAAGGGTTGTAAGTAAATGCCATGGTTGTTAAACAAACCCATGGTTCATAATGGACTAGTAAAGCCAGGAACTGGAAGTAAATGATGTTTTTTGACAAAACCATCATAAAAACACTGTTATTTGACTGTGAAACATTGCAAACAGGTGCAAATGTGGGCTGGTTGCCAAGCACCCAAAATGTGGTCACATGACTGTGGGGGGGGAGGGTGACCATCAGAACTCCAAATCTGGATCATAAGTATATTCAACAATCACTAAGCAACTAATAATAAGTTAAAGACTACCTGAATGATATTTGTGACTTAGGGCATTTATTCTAGAAAGACAACCTTCATTCTTGTAATTGTTTTCAGAATCAGCAGGAGGAAAGTGTGCTTGGGGGAAAGAAAATCCTAATCCTTTATAAAGAAGACCCATGTCCTAAACGTTTTTAGAATTTGTCTCTCTCCCCTCTCCCAAATCAAACCAACCTTTGAGTACTATCTCCCCATTATAAAAAGTTTGCTTTTAAAACCTGATTTCAACCAACACGTAACCAACACGCAGGAAAGGAGATTAATCACTGGGTTAAACGAAGTTAGCGTAAATAAACAGCATACTTAAAACTCCAACCAGTTCTACTCAAAGTCAACCACAAGAAGTTTCACTGGTTGGGAAGACTTTCATTTCTTTCTGTGTTTTCCTTGGATTAAAATAAATGATGTTGACCAATACCTTTTTACATATCCTGGATACTAATAGCATTACAGTTCCACATTGCCAGCTCTCGTGATAATTATGTCAGTTTCCTACTGAATGGGAAAAAGTGAATCCTCTCTCTATGAACTGATTAGGGAGTGGATGGGAGGTGCAACAGCTGAATAATTGTGTCTGTTGCCCAGTGTGTTGCTAAGAAACGCCAAGACCTTTTGAATTACTAAGGCTAGCCCCATTCTTGCCCTGGCAGACTGTTTTAATTTGTTGCTTTGTGAAAAAATAAAAATGCTATTAAGGAGGTAGTGAAAAGCACTATGGTTTCATTTTTATGGGCCAAAGTTGCTTGGACTGAGTTGTGCATGCAAAAAAATTGGTCATTCAAAAAGTTTTTAAGAACTGTTTTGGATGTGTGATACACACATACGTATAACTCATCCTTTCCCTTCCACAAAGAGAAATTTAAGGGATTTCTTCAGTGTAATTTATTGTTAGCTCTTGGCAGATCAAAAACTACAAATGTGGACATAAATTTTATGCCTTCACCGTTTTGTCTCTTAATGTAACGGTGGGTTTAATACTGTGAAGATCTGTGGAACTGAAAGACTAATTTGTTATGTTTGACTCAACCCTTGAATCTCGTGGAAATCTTGAACAAGTTTTGAAAAGGCTGAATGAGAATCCTTTCTTCTTGAAGGTTTTTGTTGTTGCTGCTGTTGTTGTTGAACTCACTAAACCTTTACTGCATTCCACAAATTCTTTCTCTTTTCCTCCTCCTAAACTCTCTAGTAATAACTAGCATGCCTTGGTAAGACCACACTTGGAATATTGCATCCAGTTTTGGTTGTCATGATATAAAAAAGATGTTGAGATTCTGAGAAAGAGTGCAGAGAAGAGCAAGAAAGATGATTAGGGAACTGGAGGCTAAAACATATGAAGAACAGTTGCAGGAATTGGGTATGTTAGATTAATGAAAAAGGGGACAAGGGTGATGGTATAGCAGTCTTCCAATATCTAAAGGGATGCCACAAAGAAGAGAGGGTCAATCTATTCTCCAAAGCACCTGAAGGCAGGGCAAGAAGCAATGGACAGAAACTAATCAAGGAGAGAAGCAACCTAGAACTAAGGAGAAATTTTCCTGACAGAACAATTAATCAGTGGAATAACTTGCCTTCAGAAGTTACGAATGCTCCAACACTGGAGGTTCTCCCTTATAAGGCTGCGACAGGTCAGGATGGGTGGTACTCTTCTTTAGCTGCTTAGGACTGAGTCTGTGCAAAGGCTTATTAATCTAGCTCTGCCCACTCTGGGTAGTTCCTTCCAGTTTCTACTCAGTCCTTAGCTAGAGAAGGACACGGATTTGCCTCTCCTGCCTTTAGGGTTTCTTGCTTGAGCATGGGGTTGGACTAGAAGATCTCCAAGGTCCTTTCCAAATCTGTGATTCTGATATTATTCTATTGCTAACAACTTCCAAATTGCTGCAATTTTAAGGGAAAAAATGCTAACAAAGATACTGAAGGAAAGCAGAAAAAAATATAAATGCAAGAAAAAAAAAGTTTCCAGGGTTTTGACCTTCAGAATTTTGTATGGTGATTTAAGTTTGCTTCTTTCCATGAAGTGGGAGAACAAATCATTTTGTCCACCTTCTTTTCTGGCAAAATATATCACTGTTTATTTGCATCTTATTCCTTTATCCATTACATGTTTAACTAAATCTTAAGAAGTTGCTGTAAAAATGTATTTTTCCTTTTTCTCTTTTGATGCCACAACAACCCTCAGTGTTGCAATTAGGCTTCTGAAGCATAGAGATTGTAAGTGAGATTTGTGGACAAGTGAGAATTTGAACCTCACATGCTCTGTTCTCAGTTGTAAAGTTCAGGATACTCTGAGTGTGTGAATGTAAAATATAGTGGACACTATTCCCTGGTGGAGAGGAAATTAGAAGTCTCTTCTGTTGGACATGGGCAAACACAGAATTTAGCACTGCCACACAACATCCACTTCTTAAAAAGATAAAGTTAGATTAAAACAGAAATGTGGAAAGCCACAGAGATTACTACTGGAGAATCTATTTAGAGACTGTTACAACATGTACAAAAAACATGCATTGAGTCCCCAAAAGGGAAAAAGCTTTAGGAAGAGATTTAGACTTGTGTCTTCCTGATAATCTGATGTAAAAGAGAGAGGGAAAGAAAAACACAGTTAAGCTTCCCAGATTCTGTAACAGATATATCATTCTGTTTAAATATATTTATTTAAATATAAATTATAGTTCTAGTTATTTTGTGAAGTCTGTCTCCTGATCTGTTCAGACCTGGGAAGACTGACATGAAACCTCTTTCATTACACCCAGGATTTTCTGCTCAAACGAAATAACAGTGTCCCCGAAGGCCCAACTATTTTTCCATAGTGGCTTTAAATAATATTATTTTCTTCCCATTTCCAAAAAAAGCATGCTGCCCAACATCCTGGCATACTCAAATGCTGTAGAGAAGCTTTCCCCAACTTATCACTTGTCTGGATGTGTTAGATCTGCTCTACCTGTTGTAGAATTTGAAAGTGGCAGGATTTGCCAAGGTGGGGAAGGCATCATGACTGCATGATGCTAAGGCATGTTGAGAAAAGAAAAATAAGAGTTTGAACAAGTGGTCCTTCTTTTCAACAAGTCCTGGATGGCTTAAGTTGCAATGGGAGGTGCTGGTTGAAACTTAGATGGACCTAGAGAGCAGTTGGAGGTCCAGCAGGTCCGAATCTGACCGATCGTAGTTAAGAACCTATACTAGGTCTTATCTTGCTGCGATGGGAGCGGCGAAGTATGCCGGTTGCCCTCCGGGTGAGATTCAAGGTGCTGGTACTCACCTATAAAGCCCTACATGGCTTAGGACCGGGGTATTTGTGGGAACCTCTGCTGCCAGCAACGACTTCCCAACGTCCCGTGCATTCACACAGACAGGGCCTCCTTGGGGTGCCGTCAGCCAGACAGTGTCGGCTGGCGACCCCTAGGGGAAGGGCCTTTACTGTGGGAGCGCCCACCCTGTGGAATCAGTTGCCCTGGAGCTTCGGGTGGCTCCTGACCTTCAATCCTTCCGTCGTGGCCTGAAAACATGGCTCTTTCAGCTTGCTGACCTGGACTGATGGAGGGGGTGGGGTTTTTAGTGCTAGTTTGTTAATGTTAATTATTATATTGGGATGTTGTTTAATTGGCTTTTTAATATTTGTATTGTATGTTTTTTATTGTTGTGAGCCGCTCTGAGTCCTTCAGGAGATAGGGCGGCATAGAAATCCCAATATAAAATAAATAAATAAAATAAACCACATAGTCCAGTGCCATTGTCCTACTCTGACCTTCACTGTTGACAGATGGTGTAAAATATTCCACTATTGGACTGCTGCAGAAGACTCGGAGTCCACAGACGGTAGAAGCTCAATTAAAAGTAACGGATAATTTTAACAGTTATTGGGGTGGGAAGTCTCAGAAACTGTTGCATTGATCTGTGGCTTTGGCTGTTGTAAGAATGATGCCTACTCTCCAGGTGATTAGACCATAATTCCCGAAGTCCTGACAGTTGGCTACTTCTTGGATTGCAGTTTTGCTGGGCTTTGGATGAAAATGGTTTCTCTTTGGGTCAAAATTAAAACCTTAGTTTGCCTTTAGAGTCCTCCTGCATTTAGCAAGATTTGTTCATTCATAAACTTTTATAGAAGTTCTTTTTTTTCTTCGTCTATTGAAAATTCAGGCATGAGGATTACTTTGATGAAGAAGGTTTAGTTTTGAACTGTGTTAGAACTGATTTTCTCTGTTTGTACTTGTTTCTCTTATAAAAACGATTAATTATCAGGAATGTCTGTTTATTTTGTTTCTTAATTATTTGCAAGCAATCCTAATTCTGAAGGCAATGAAGTGAGTCCATATGAGAATGATCTTTGTCAGGCAAAATCTTTGAAAGATCTCTTTATCAGAACCAGGACTGAACAGGTTCTTGGTTTTGAATGTCCTCAAATTTTGCCCATTTCTTTAAATTTTTTGGCTTTGTCACCATGGCTCTGCATCCAAGGTCCATTGTGGTTAAAGAAGAAAAGAAAAGAAAGAAATGTATACAAGTGGCCCTCAAATGCCCATTTGGGAGAATGGATTTGGACTTATAATCATGAGTTTTGCTTAACAACGGCCATAAAAAGGAATCGAAAATTTGGGTCTGGTCATATGATGCCTTGACTGCAATGACTTATGACCAGAACTCTGGTTTCAATTATAGTAGTAAGCCGAGGACTATCTATACATGTAGTAGATTTTATGATTTCTTTAAATAAAACAATCTAAAACAGTTCTTGTGATAAGAGTTTTCCACAGTAAGAATGAAGTCTTAAACAAAATAATAATAATAACAGCAACAATAATAATAATATCAATAGCCCTTAGACCTATATACCGTTTCATAGTGCTTTACAGCCTTCTCTAAGTGGTTTTACAGAGTCAGCCTATTGCCCCCAACAATCTGGGTCCTTATTTTACCCACCTCGGAAGGATGGAACGCTGAGTCAACCTTGAGCCTGGTGCAGTGGTGGGATTCTACCAGTTTCTCCTGGTTCGATGATCGTGAACTTCGTGCGTGCGTGCGCACATAAAGCACACGCAGCTTTCCAAACACCAGCTGAGGCTCTGCTACACCAATCAGCTGAGAGGATAAAGAACAGAAAAGTCCAGGGGCAGGTGGGAGGGCCGATCCTGAGCTTTTTTGTTCTTTCTCCTCTCAGCTGATCGTTGGAGCTTTTTTTTACTACCAGTTCAGCCCAATGTGTAGCAATGTTAACCGGTCTGAACCGGTAGCATTTCACCACTGGCCTGGTGGGATTTCAACTGCCAAATTGCAGGCAGCTGATAGTCAGCAGAAGTGACCTGCAGTACAGCACTCTAACCACTGCACCACCGAGGCTCTATATAATAATAATAATAATAATAATAATAATAATAATAATAATACAATTCATTGATAGCACTGTACCAGGAGATGCCAGAGTCAAAGAAAGAGAACGGGGAAAAAAATCATGAAATATCGCAACCTGACCATTGAAACTACGCAATTACAGATGAAACATGTAACAGTGATACCCATTGTCATTGGGGCACTTGGTACCATGTCCAAGAATTTTATAAAATACATCAAGAAATTGCAGCTTCCTGCAATAACAGCAGCGGAACTGCAAAAAACTGCACTACTCGGAACATTGTACATCTTAAGAAAATACTTGGTTGATACCTAGGATGCTGGCAGCAATCTGTAACAACCATCAGAACCAGTCAATGATAGTTGTGATACATTTTTAAATGTTCAGTTGACTGAGTTTCATGTTTAATGAATAAAAGAGATAATCATAATCATCATAATAGCGGGTTAGGACCTAATTATGTTTTCTTACTGTTTCTTAGTGGTGGCTTTGCAAATAGTGTGAAGCAAGCATTTAAGATAACTGATTTGACATCAGAACACTTTTCTTTGCCCTGAAGTTGTAACTTTAAGCTCTTCAGACCATCTTTTCTCTCACTAATTCCTCACTTCTCCCCCCACCCGCCCTCCCTGGATAATTGGCTATTATGGTAGTTGTACAATCAGCAAAAAAAAAAAATTACTTATTCTATCAAATTGGCCACCAATTATTCCAATTTGTCATTTTTCTACCTGCCTGGAAGAAAAAGTGACATTTGCGAGGATTAAAAACCAGGAGAATGTTTAAAATAGAAAGAGAGAGTAATTAAATTATGATATTTTGGGAAACACAGCTGTTAGGTGAGGAAGTGTTAGGTATATAATTGTCACCTTTAGGCTTGTAAATGAGGTTATAAAATATATTTGGGGGGGAAGGAGGTTGTTCATTTTGTCCCATCACATAACCTTCTTCGACCTAATGACTTCTGGATGTACTGTGAAAGATGAGGGCTGTAGGTGATTATACTAGAAGAAGCCCAGATAAGCAAAACTTTTCACTGCCAGTAAATGGTTTAACAGATGTATGTGGAACATTAATGTGCCATTGGGTAGATACTTCAAATGTTGGTTGCATTTCCATTTTGGAAAACAATCATATATATAAGAGCTGCACAGATGGACTGACCGAATTAAACATGAATTTTTAATGTTGCTTGTTATCACAGTCCAATGAGAAAGCCCAGTAATAGTCCCATTTCACAGACAGAAAACTAAAATCTAGGGGAGAGAGGTTGCCCAACACATTTATTTAATGGGAGACGGCAATGAAGATGTTGCAGGATCTTGTATAGAGTTGTCGTTTATCAAATGGGTACCTTCTGTACCATGGTTGTTATAGTTAGAAGGTTCGAAGGGCCAATGCTGAAAACAAAAAGTGAAGTAAGTTCTAACAATGTACATTTAGTGAAAGTCAAACGCATCAGAAATAGGACAGAAATACAAATCAAAATAAATTGGGCCATTGCAGAGAATTTAATCTATGGAACAACAACAAAAAAGGTGAATTTAGAAAGAGGAACTTAATTAAGTGATAGACACTCATTTTAATGTTCTATATTTCCTGAAAAAAAAATAGGTAGAAAAAAGACCCTCTTGGATTCCTGATCATTTGTTGTTGTTCACTGAACAATGGAAATTTGAGGTTCAATTGTGGTTGTAAGTTCCTGTATCTGTACAGGGATTCCTGATTGGCCAAGACTTCTGTGGACAGGCTTCATCTCACTGTTAAAAAACATCCTTTTTCTTCCCAGAATTGGTAACATTTCCAAGCCCATTTTTCCAAATGTTCTAAATGCATTCATGGTTTAAAGTTCTTTGATAGCTGAATTCTGTAATACCTTACAACTGATAAAGAGATGAATAAAGGGTTGGAATGCATGGTGCATGATGTGACATTTTCTGACCTCAATCTCTTTAGTTTATAAAAAAGGAAAAAGAAAGTTATAAGTGGTTATTT
This sequence comes from Naja naja, assembly GCA_009733165.1. Lineage (NCBI taxonomy): Eukaryota > Metazoa > Chordata > Lepidosauria > Squamata > Elapidae > Naja > Naja naja. The sequence goes on along the minus strand of CM019150.1, from coordinate 203,562,593 downwards.
GATTGCTACATATAGTTGCTTAGGCATGTTTCAGTGCCACTGGGTGATGCTAAGATCTGTTCTTTTAGTTGTTAAAAAGACAGATGACAAGCAAGTGGAAACTACAGGGTCAGTTTTGGACTGGGGCACAATTTCTGGAGGTGAAGAAGGAAATTAAATGCTTGTACTTCTTAGCAAGCAAAGTAGTGGAAATGGCCATCACTCGGAAGTAAACTTGACACTGAGCATGTGTCTAAAACTGTTGTGGTTCGCCAGCAGCCTGTGCAGACATCAGCAGAATCAGACAGTAGGGGAGAACGGGGACCAGTCTGGGGAAGATTCGGATGAGGGTCCTGCATCCAATGCAGAGATGGGACCAAGACCATCTGGGAGTGGGGTGCTGACTCCAGAGCTTCCGGAGTCTGGCAGCAGTGAGGCAGAGGAAGAAGGGGACCCTGTTCCCAGTGCGCGTGTGCACAGAGCTGCTAAAAGGCAAGAGCAGCTGAGACAAAAGGGGCAACTCGGGAATAAGGCTTGGAGGTGATTGCGCCTCTCATAAGGTATAAAGGACAGGCAAAGGTGATGAAACATTTGCAGGAAGCAAAGTCGTTCACTCCGTTTGGATTAATCCTTGAAGCTCTGTGTGGACTTTGTAGTTTGATTGGTTTTTTTTATAGTTCATTTGGCACTTTAGTTATTGGCAGCAATTCAAAGGAAAGAAAGGTGGGTGCTTATCTCGAGGGACTGTTTGGGACTCATTACCAGCTGGGAATGAACATAATTCCCAGCGTTGAAATAAAACATGGGTTGTTTTAACTAAGCGTGTGCTTAATTACGGTCTCAGGAAGCCTTGGTCAGAACAAAACAAACAATCACAATCATATAGGCTACTGTTGAAATATCTGGAGGACCTGATTGGAGATAGATAACCATAGAAAAAATCTATCTGTGTGGTCAGTAAGAATTATTAAGCACATAATCAGTTACCAATATTTCTTGTCCTTGACCTTTTCCAAAATCCACTGAACATCTAGTATTTCCCTTCCATGTAGGTTTCTAATCTGTACTGGATGATCCTAAACGTTATTTGGCTAATATGTAAGGTTAAGGATATCGTACAATAGTTCTCATGCTGTTAACTCTCCTTTCTTTGATACTGGCGTGTAGGCCGATCTCTTTCAATCTGTAGGCCATTATATCTTTCGTCAGATTTGCTGGCATAGCTTGGTCAGAACCTTTACTGTTTCTCCTTCTGTTGCTTGCAATATATTTGTAAAGATCTCATCAATTCGTGTAGCTTTTTAACTTGGCAATGACTGGAGTGCTGATCTTAAAAATCAGCTGGGAGCAAGGAACAATGGACCAGCTTAGACATGTGTGTTGCGCTCTATGGGCTGTTGTCCAACTCCAGCAGGGTTCTTAAAAAGGATTCCATTGGGGTCTTTTTAATACCCTTTCTTCCCTTGCTCCTTTCAGCCACATTCTGCCCCATTTAGGACAGAAAGAACACTGTTTAGAATAAAATGTGAACCGGCCACCTTTTTCCATAGTGCAAATCAGAGACTGGAAAAGAAAATTAATTGATCAGTGTGCTCATTTCTACCTGGCTTAAATATTAGGTAGCTAACAGAATAGTGTACTACTACCTAGTCTGGATATGCATTGCACAGAAAACCACATATATAAGCCCAAACAAGATGCCCTAAATGATTTTTTAAAAAAAACCAGAATGGAGAACAGAGTCATAACAGTCATTTGATGGCATTCATATTTGCCCTTTAAAGTTCAGATCGTCTGCTGTTGTCCCTCTAATTACTTTATCTATAATAATAATCAAGCATTTGATGTATGTTCCCACAGAAAGAAGACGCTTGCAACCTCAGGATGTGAGATTGTATTACTCTGGAATTCCAGTGTTTTATGACTACGGTATCCCAAGCCTTATATTTACTATCTCTCCCTTCCCCGCCCTTTGCAATAAAAGCCACTATCTCATTTATTTTGCAGACAAAAAGGAGAATTCCGCCCCAGATATACGTCAAAGGCAATTTACTGTGCTTGACACTGAGGCAGGTGAAAAGGAATGTATTTTTTTTAAATAGCTTAAGCTGTCATGAATGAAGGAACCCATTTGATCAGAGACCTTTTTGAAGGTCTGAATATCTCAGCAAAACGCTAGTTTTATTTCCAGTCTATGACAGGATACAGTTGGCTGTTTATTAATACCTAAATCAATATGATGCTGTCTAGTGTGTGTCACGTTAATTTAAAACTGCCACATGGAGTTAGATAAGAAAATGTGACTTCCAGAAGAAGAAGAAAAAGTTAATTTTCCTGGGATGGAAAGAGAGGAAGAGAGGAAGTGTAATGAAATTAGTTTTGGGGATTTCAGTTTGCTTTTTTAACCATCAGATGTGGTTGAATGAAATTTGGAGGAATAGGCCAATTCTGCCAAGGGTTTTTGTTTTCATGGGGCAGAAAAGAAATCTCCCTAGGGTTGTGTCAAAAGGACTGAATGACTCTGTTTTAGTTTTCTGGAGCTTTTGGCTCCCACAGGTAATAAGACTCACACAGCAATGTCTTTTGTTCCCACTGGGGGGAAAAAATCAGCTTCACCCCTCTCAGCAGGGTATCATGCTTCCTAATGAATAGTCAATTCTCTTTGCACCTAACCCTTCAATCTATTTGTCTACAGATGGCTATTTCCTTACAGAGGCTACGTATCATCCCGTTCCCTCCCCCAAACAGTAAAATTATAGTCACGGAGTACCTTCTAAAGGAACAGCTTTAAAACGTACTCTGCAGACATTTCTTTCAAACGGGCGTGCTTCACCACCAGGCAAAGCAAAGGTTTTTATACTGAAAGGATTTAAGAGTATAAGAGATGCCTCCTGGCCAAGCCAACTCGTGGTAGCTGCGTATTTGCAATTTTCTTGGCAGCATTATGGAAACATTTGTCATTGCTGCCTTCTGGATTTTTATTTTAAAATTTTCCCAGTCTATCCTAATATTCCGAAGTTCCCAGGAAGTTTACCATCCTGGGGTCAGCCCGGCTTGGATTCTGAGCTTAGCCAAGGTCACCTAATGAGGGTCACCTGCTGAGTAGACAGTCTGATCCCTCAATGCAGTAAAAGATGTATAATAAGACTTTATTGCCTTGAGGGATCAGACTGTCTATTCAGTGCAAATGTTTTGTTTCCTGAAACCCCGTGTCTCCATCTGGAATGCCAGTTGGCTGGAGATTCTGGAGTGAGTAGTCAAGCACATTTTAACATTGGAATGCACCAGTTGATATGTAGAATAACACTCAGAATTTAACTCATGGACTGAAGGCATGTAGGCATCTGAGATACATGAAAGCAACTGCATTTGATTCATGGACCCATGTGTCTATCCCACCAAGTAAAATGTTATACATGTAGCCATCCTTCTAAAAGAAGAAACCAAACTTTTCTATTTATTTATTTATTAAATTTATTTGCCCCTAATCTCACCGTGGGCTACTCCTGGGCAGCTTACAATAATAAAACAGAAAAAAGATGATAAAAAATGTAAACGTAACAATATCAAAGGAATAAAACAATAAAAATAAACAATGGAAGGACAATAGTATGAAATTTAAAAAGAAGGGCAGAGGGGGGGCAAGAAAGTGCAAGGGGGAGGCAATGAGGATGTTATCCATTCAGTTATAGAGTCTGACTCTTGGCGATTCTATGGTCCAGGTGTCTCCACATCTTCTGATCTTGCACTACTTCGAGTTTTTCTATGCTCTGGCTGGTGTCAGACGTTTTGATGGTGTCCAGTTCTTTGGCGGCCTGGTTTCCTTTTACTACTAACGCTTCCCAACTTAATTGCTTTCTCCAGTGAATTCTCTTGCACGACATAGCCAAAATAAGTGAGATGCAGTTTTGTGATTTTGGGTGAATGTCAACTGTCCAACTAGTGAACCCAAAATAAGGAAACGCTCTCGGGAGCTTTAAATTCCCCAAAGTAAAACTTTATTGGATACACCATTTTGGTACTGAAGAATCAAAACCAGCTCTGGTTTTCCCGCGCAATAGCTTCCCTTTCTCCCCACCTCTGGGTGATCACATTGTCCAATTATGAGATGTTCTTTTGTTATGGGAACAGTCCATCTCTTTCTCAAGCACCTGTAGTGGAGACCTTGACGGTTGCCAGGCTCTCACAGTCCACGCACACATTCTCAGCATTCTATTTCACCCTTCCCTCCCCCCCAGTTCATTGGCAAGTTGAAAAGTGTTAAGGTTGGAAAGAAGCATAACGGTTCAATCTTGACAGTGAGAGGTAAAGTCAGCTAATTAGTACAATAGCCACTTCCATTGATGTACCACCCTATTAGGACCCCAGGCCAACTGGCAGAGCCAATGTCAGGGTTCCAAGTAACATACCCATAGCGAACAAGACTCTGAGGCAGGTAGATTCCTCAAAGAATTAAGTTTAGCCAGGTCTTCAGATCCTTGAGGAAGGATTAGGGGAGATAGGAGCTAACCACACCCCCAGGGGCAGGATGCTCCAGAGTTCCTTGACCAATGGGATCCTCAGGCAGCCTCTACCAACCCAAGTAGGGGAGGTTTCTAGCTTCTTGCTCTGCCCAACATACTGTTATTACACTTGTCGTAATAAAATTTGCAGGTGACACTATTTATTGTATGTGTTAGATTTCTCAGAGTATGACTCAAGCCAAAGTTAGTCATATTTACTAAGATGTGCTGGAATTGTGAAGTATTTGCAAATTTTCATCTGTGGCATTTGCTCGGGGTAGAGAATAAGTGGTCAAATCAACATGCCCCAGAATTAGGAAATACAATTCTAAATAAGTTTAAATGATGTTAGTTAATCCATATTGAAAAGATATAATATCTGCAGTTTCCAGACTTCCGTTAGGTCCTAAATTGACTGTAACCTCTTAGGATTAAGATACGGTATTATTCATGCCAATTCAAAGAAAGTCTTTCCTTGTTTCCACCGTTTTGACCAAAGTTAGGAGAAAAAAATGCTGCAGGGTTACAGTTAAAAAAATCAAAATGGAAATAAGAGTTCTTTCATTAAAGACAAGAAAAGTTATCATTTCTTTGTTAATATGCAGGCACATAAATTGGAAAATTGTTTTTCATATGCCGAAAGCTTATTATAGGGTGACAGTGAGTTAATCTGTACAGGTCAAGCAGATAGTTCAAGTGTGTAGAATCGGTTTCCTAGGATTATATCTTTTCAAACTGCAGGCGGTCGTGAACATATTAAGAAGTTGAGAAGTTGCTCTTCCTTCAAGAATGTTTATGAATGCAGAAAACCAAAGAGCTAAAAAAATCAGTTCTAAAATAATATTTTCCTTGATATGCTACGGTCTTTTTGATATCCATAAGGTCTTTTTGTTTTTTTGTACAATTTGAAGTACACAATCCAAGAAGGACGACACCATATGAGTTCATTTTTTTACTTCATCTGGTTTTTAGAATATTGTACATATGAGCGTTATTATTAAACACTGGTAGAAAAAATCTTAAATGGTGTATATTTAGAAAAAAGAGATTTGGGCAGAATTATTTTGGAGAGATCACTTACCAGGTTCTTAATGCCAGTAACTGCATAGATCAAGGGTGCCAAACTCGTGGGTCGTGGGCCGGATGCATCATGCGCTGGCCACACCCACCCCTTTTTGGCAAAGGGGGGGAAATTCGCGGTATGTCACGTGATAACAATGTGACTCTGTGAGTTTCACAACCCTGGCATAGATCTTTACTTTTCAACCAGTCATAAATGTGAGCAGGTTGCAAGCACCCCAAATGTGGTCACATGACTATAGGGAGGATGATATTTTGGAACATAAAGCACCCTTTCCAAGACTATCATAACGTCGAATGTTTGTTAAATGTGAACTACCTTTATCTGCTTTTGCTGCTAAGTTAACCAAGTATGTGAATTTAGTAAACATGATATAGAATATTCCTTACTCATTAAGAATGAAAGCTCTAATTATGTTCCAGCAGTAATTAAGCTTTGTAAGGCCAAAGTTTGGAACCAGTTGTTACATAGTACCCAGTTGTATTTATTCCTTGTGTTGCAAGGAAGCTCTTCAAACAAAGTATTTAATAAGGGACAGCACTCAACTCGGTGTATGGTGGCTCAGTGGTTAAGATGCTGGACTTGTCTGGAAAGCCAGCAGTTCAGGTTTGAGACCCGAGTGCCAGCTCCTGCCAACCTGGCAGTTTGCAAACATGCAAATGGGAGTAGATAAATAGGTACCACTTTAGTGGGAAGGTAATAGCACTCCATAATGTCATGATGGCCACATAACTTCACTGTCTTTGAACAGTGTGGCTTCAATGGCCTTCAAACGGAGATGAGCACAGCCCCCTATAGTCGGCAAAGACTGGCGGAGTAAAACCCACAGGGACTCCTTTACCTTTTTTATACTCAGCTCTGGTACAATCCCAGATATTTTTATAGTATTCCAGATGTGGAATACCATGTGGTTTTTATAGTATTCCAGATGTGCAACCAATTTTGGTCACCATAATACCAAAAAGATGTTAAGACTTTGGAAAAAGTTCAGAGAAGAGCAACTAAGTTGATCAAAGGCCTAGAGACATAGAAAGAACGGCTGCAGGATTTTGGTTCGGCTAGTCTAAAGAAAAGAAGAATTAGGGGTGATAAGATAGCAGTATTCCAGTACTTGAGGGGCTGCCACAAAGAAGAGGGGGTCAAATTATTCTCCAAAGCACCGGAGGGCAGGACAAGAAACAATGGTTGGAAAGAGAGATGCAACCTGGAATTTAGGAGAAACTTCCTAACAGTGAGGACAATCAACTTGCCTTCGGAAGTTGTGGGAGCGTCATCACTGGAGGCTTTCAAGAAGAGATTGGACTGCCATTTGTCAGAAATGGTGTAGGGTCTCCCGCTTGGGCGGGGGGTTGGACTAGATCACCTACAAGGTCCCTTCCAACTCTGATTATCTGTTATCTGAGGAAACGCCTCTAGAAATTGTGAGCGCTCCATCACTGGGTGTTTTTAAGAAGAGTCTAGACCAGCCGTGGGCAAACTACGGCCCGGGGACCGGATCCGGCCCATTCATCTGTTCTATCCGGCCCGCAGAGCCAAAAGAGCGTAGGGTTCTCTTGCTCTCCCAGAAGGCTGCGTGAAGTAATCTAACTTTGAATTTATATTAGTTCACACAAACACTCCATCCATGCTTTTGTTCTGGCCCTCCGGTCCAGTTTAAGAACCCATTGTGGCCTCAAGTCAAAAAGTTTGCCCACCCCTTGTCTAGACAATCACTTATCTGAAATAGTATAGGTTCTCCTGCTTGAGCAAAGGACTGGACTAGAAGACCTCCCAAGACCCCTTTCAGCTATTCTATTCTATTCTATTCTATTCTATTCTAATCTAATCTAATCTTGTATGACCCACATGGTATTTTTCATATTGGGAAAGATCAACGTGCTACCTATCAGGAATCTCCCATATGAATACTGGACCTGCTAATGTTCAGAATCAAAAATCAATTCTGACTGATGTGTAATACTTCACTGTCCACTTTATGGACAGTGGCATATGGTATTAATTGCACCCATCATCAGATCTTTCACTTGTTTGCAGATTGTTTGTATGGCCATGCTGCTTAGCAATCAAGCTGTCAATATCGCTAAGACAGTAGTAAAATATTTGCCCTTGACTCTTAGTGCTTTGTTCTCATGTATTATAAACTACTGTCTGAATATTTGTATATTTCCTGAATTTTGCGAAGTGTTGTTTGCTCAGTAAACACAACTACTCATCTAGCGGCTTCTTTGAAGTTACGGCAGTGCTGAATAAGGAGACTTACAGTTAGTCCTCAAAGTTGTGGCCATCGCAGCATCCCCACAGTCACAGGATTTCCTGGCAACTGGTATGCAGTTACTACATCAGCAGCCCGCGATCTTGTGGTCCTGATTTTTGACCCTCAGTGCTGGCTTCCAACAAGCAAAGACAATGGGGAAGCCGGCAGGAAATCACAAATCATGGTCACGTAACTTTGGGCTTTTACTTCCCACGATTCGCTTAATGACTGCAACCAGAACTGTGCAATCAAACGATTTTTCACTTTAGGGCCATATCATTTTTGGGACAGTGTTCTAGTCATTATGGTCATTATTGAGGATCACCTGTGTTATCTAGGAAGTTTATTTATTTATTTATTTATTTATTTATTCGACTTATATGCCGCTCCCTCTCCGAAGACTCGGGGCGGCTTACAATTAAAATACAACAGTGAATAAATTAAATTAATTAAAAAGATATTAAACATTTAAGCCGAATTAACGTTTAAAACCCCAATTAGGTAACCCCAACCCAGGAGAGTCAGCACAACCCAGATTGTAGGAAGAGCCAAGTTTTCAAATCATGGCGGAAGGAGCGAAGATCGGGAGCCAAACAGAGCTCAAGCGGAAGAAGATTCCACAAAGTGGGAGCAGCCACAGAATAGGCCCTCTCCGGTCGCCGCGACATTGTGTCGCAGACGGCACCCGAGGAGACCCTGCCTGTGCGCCGACAGGGCGGTTGGCATTAGATGCTGGGAGAAGCCGTTCCCGTAAATAACCTGGACCCATGCCAAGTTGATATACTGGATGCGACAAAAGTCAGACCCTCGTAGAAAGTTTGTTATTAAACTGATCTTAAATGTTCAGATTGGTTGCCATTTTCTTCCTTACTCGTTTGGCACATGGCTCAGTCAGAATAGAGCCGGAAGGGACCTTGGAGGTCTTCTAGTCCAACGCCCCTGATCAAGGAGGAGGCCCTGTACCATTTCAGACGGGTGGCTGCCCAGTTTTTCCTTAAAATGCTGAAAAATGACCTTTGAGCATTTCTCAATATATTCCTTTCTTTTCTTTGGAAAAGGTATTAATGAAACATATTGGGATAAATCCTTGAGGCCTGATATTTGGTGCATCCCATATATATTTTAAGAGGCTTCTCGTTATTCTTCTTTTACTTTAAATAAATTTAGACACTATTAAATAACTTTCTTTGACAGGGATATTCTAGACTTTTATTGCGCAATTAATTACCTGCTGGGAAAGGTAGATTTAATTTTCTACATTTTCAAACTATCATGGGGCATTTAAATGTTAATTGTAACATGCCTATCCAGGTGCTCAAAAACCTGCTGTTTGATTTTCTGTTTGAAGGCCTTGCCTAGTACGGACGTCCAGATGACAAATCTTTAGTTAGTTCTTCTCTTTTCTGTTTTTGAAGATAGATGCCTTTGCTCTTTTTCAATCTTCTGAGGTTGTGCCAGGCTTCTAGGACTTGACTGCTGAAGAGTAATGTTGTGATCTTCATTATTTATCCATTTATTAATTTTGTCAACTTTGTAAAGCTGCCTATAATTCTAAATCAGGAGTGTCAAACTGGTTTTCTTTGAGGGCTGGATCAGCATTGTAGATCTCGGCGGGCCGGCCGAAGGAGTGGGGAGATGGGATAGACGTCTCCTGCAGCATTCTGCCGGCCAAAACAGGCCACGGGGGAGCCTTGCCCCCCCCCTCACGGCAGCCCGTTTTGGCTGGCAGAGGCACCGCGGGCCGGTCCTTTATTTCTAGGCTGGCCCGGATCACCTCTGCTCTGGACAGTACCCTAATACATAATCCAAATGGTAATGGAGACTTAAATTTGTTCTAGGTTCTGTCTGTCCTTTCCTTGTCTATCCTGAAATGCAGGGTCTTCCTTCTGCCAATGGCATAACCATGACCAGCTAGGACTCTGTTGGCTTGTGAGAAATGACAAACACAGAGTACAAGCTTGGTTGTTTTCTTGAAGATGGTTCATTAACCAAACTAGGTAACATCATCAGTGCTAGATGTTGCCTAGCTTGGGTAAGGAAACATCTGCAAGAAAGCAACCAAGCTCAGAGAGCAGTAAGTATCCTTCCTTTCAATCCTGAGCTACATATATCCTCCTTTACAGAGTACTAGTTCAGAAGCTCTGCCTTATCCTCATTGTCCATCACCACTTTGCCATATTCTCTTACAGAGGAGCTACTTCAGTTGCCTTTCTCTTCTTTCCAAATAATTATTTCACTAGTTTTGGTTACTACTCAAAAAGCTTGAGCTTCTTCTCAGGTTTAGGGTCTCAGGCATCGTTCCCACAATTTCTGGAGACTGCCTTCTAGTCTTTGGTTATATGTTCCTCTCTCCATTATTTCATAACTTATATTTTGAATATGTTGGACTACACCCGTGATGGCGAACCTTTTCCATGTTGTATGCCAAAAGTGCACGCATGCGCGTGTGTGCGTGCCTGCACCCATGATGCAATGCGTGCGCGACTCCCCCTGCCCCCTGTGCATGCACGTGCGACCCCCTGTGCGTGTGACCCCCCCACTGCACACCTCTGCACATGTGCACGCAACCCCCCACACACGCCGCATGCCTCTGTGCATGTGTGCGCGTCTCCCTCACAGTCAGACTCCTGACAATCAGCTGGCTGGCGGGGGCATGCACGCATGCGCAGTGGAGCTCTTCCATGCGACCTCTCGCGTGCTGGCAGAAGTGGCTCTGCATGTCACTTCCGGCATGCGTGCCATAGGTTTGCCATCACAGGACTATACCATTGACTGAAACCAGGACTTCTTAGCCTTTGATCCTATATATCTGCTGGAGATACTGGTGAAACTTGTAGAACCCTTCTCAGAAAAAATGCATAAAATAAAAGATATATTTATATTGCATTATAAAACCAATTATGCTCAAAACAGTTATTGCAGTCTTTAAAAATAGCAAATTTGTGTTATAGTAATATACGGGTAGTTCTTGACTTACAGCCATTTGTTTTAAGGACTGTTGGAAGTCATGATGGCAGAAGAAGTGATTTATGATCCATCCTTGATTAATTAACTTTGGTATGATACAAATGAAGGAAAAGACAACCAGATGAATAACCCAAACCTGACCTCAACCAAACTTTGTAATCTTGAGCAAGTAGGAAATGAAGGCGTTCTATACAGAGTTGACCTTCATAAGGCTTAGCAAGAGTGCTTCAGCATAAAACTGGAAAAAATATAGACATAGATATATAGTACTATCTCTCTAAAAGCCATTTAGCAATGTACAGTATCTATGCTCAAGTTATTAATATAAAATAAATACTAAGTTTTATGTGTTGCACTTAGATGAACCAGCATATTTTAAAAGTGTTTTAAATTGTAAGACCCTTCTCTCCTTCCGCACAATAACCTATGAGAACTTTTAATAACAAATAACTTTTACTGTAATGGGATGATTCATTAACTAACTCTGGGATTTTAATCTGCTTTCCTGTGATTTAGTGCTTTAATAAATATTATATTGATGGAATATCCTTCTCTACTTCTTATTTTTATTACTGAATTCCCTATATTTTATTGATAAGAATGTGAAACTACTGTATGGATATTCTAATACCAATTCACTGCCCATAGTTTGGACGTCAGAATTCTGATAAATATTTATCACAAAGCAGTACAATTCACTTCTCAAATACTAATTCATATTATAATGAGGAACAGCGGTATTACAGGGATGATCAGCCTCAATTCACACATACACATTGTAGAATGTTGAACTTTCTTTGCTTCCATCAGAAAACTCCCATTTTTGCTTTCACTGAGCCATCTTTGAACATCTTCAGGATTGCCAAAGGTGCTTTTTCAAGACACAACTGGACTTTCTTGTTTTTCTTTGAAGACGTTTCGCTTCTCATCCAATAAGCTTCTTCAGAGCTGAAGATTGCAATATACTAATCCATGTAAAGAAAAAAGGATCTACCCTGTTAGAGGACTATGTGAATCCATCCTTGGTTGGGTTATTCAGTAAACAGTGCAGGAACAAATCATAGTTTTGCACACACTGTGGGAACTTGATCACTATCAGGCAGGAATTGATCACTAACCACATTGATTAACAGTGCATGAGATTCATTTCACGTGCCTTCTTGTGCACCATTTATAATGTATGTGCATACTCATTTACCAATTCATATTAGCCCCAAATTGTTATAATACATTACATCATATGATTTAAAAATATTATAGAATTAAGTTGAGAATACAACTTTCTTTTTGTTTTCATAGTGTCCTGCACCATGTGACTGTTTGTTAACAAATGAATAAGCCACCAGTTTATAGTAAATATTCAAAAACAAATTAGCAAGAGGCAAATAGAAACTGCTTTACCTCTAATGAGGAAATGTCTGTGTTAACTAGTACAAATGTAAATTTCTATTCCATTTGAGCAATTCTTTGGTGTTTTAATGAAGTTCTGTTCTCTAGTACTTTACATGGCTTACTGTCAGACAATTTGAACACCAAGAAAAACTGCCTTGTATAAATTAGAATTTATTTGCAAATTAATTGGTTAATTAGATTTTAGACATCTCTTGGGGACAGGAAAGAAGCAGATGTTTTGTAAGCTATTCCAATAATTGTGGGAGGGGGCTTTTTTGTTTTTTTAAAAACCAGCCAGGCATGGTTGCATAAAATTCTGGAAACAAAAAATCTTGTTTTCAACAACAGGAGAAAATTACAGTATCACTCTGGCATATTAATTTGTTCTTTATTCCCTCCCAAATGTTATTATTCATTTGAGAAGATTATAAAATATAAACTGGGTAGCAGAATAACTAAATGTGAATAAAAAAATATAAAAAGAATAAAAGAATGAATGACGTATATTTTTTAAACTTTTATTTTGTATTTTTATTTCTTGGATTGTGTAGTTTTCAATTTGGCCTGTTTAGGTAGTACTTCTACTGAACTGAGACAGAACACTACCCATGTAGTAAGCATTGGCCAAAGTAAGTCTTGAAGTTTTCTCCATCTGAGAATGGGATGGGATGGAATTGAATGGGATGGAATGGAATGGAATGGAGAATAGAATAGAATAGAATAGAATAGAATAGAATAGAATAGAATAGAATAGAATAGAATAGAATCTTTATTGTCACTTTAAATGTACACTAATCAGCATACATTAAAATGAGTTTTCATTGCATTCAATTCTCAAAAAATAACCATTATTCATATACCCACATACACACACATACATGACACAGAGAAACATTGCGGTCTAGTCCGAATGTATACATATATACATGGCGAAAGAAAAGAATTCTGCAAATTTACAAGATGGATGGCATAAGAAACAAAGCAGTTATGGAATGTAGTAGTCCCGCTATAGATACTTCGAAACCTCCTCCCAGAGAATAGAAACAGACTGTGAAGTGGGTGTGTGGGGTCTCTAACAATGCTTTGACCAATAAGCACATAGCACTTATAAGCAGTATCATGAATAACGGGAAGTGAGCTTCCTATAATCTTCTCAACTGTCCTTATCATTCTCTGTATGGACTTTCTATCAGAGGCACTTCTATTTGAGACATTTTGGCCCTGAGCTTGGGATCATTTATATTGAGAGTATATGTTCACTACTGAACCAAGTTCTCCATAGGACAGAGATGATGCCCATGGACAGTTTGAAAGTGGTTTAAAGTGAGTGTTGTATTTCTTCCTTGGCTCTAGTTGGAGATTGCTGAAAAGCCATATGTGGCAAAGAGAGACTGGCTGAGTCTGGGGAGGAGATAAACAAGGAATTAGTCTGGAATCTCTACATGGGCACAAGACAGCAAATGTGAATGCCTTGAACCTTATCTAGTCTGACCAGGTGCCAAGCTGCCAGTCTGAGACGATTCCTGTGTTATAGGCTTGAGCAAATAAACAGCTAGTTGAACTCTTTAGGTGTAAATCTGATTGTTCATGCCTGACAATATGGAATCAATTGCTATTCAGGATTTCTCAGGTTTTTCAGGTAATGGTAATACAGATATTAAGCAATTGATCAGACTTCCCACTGCCCCCATGAAATTAAAACATGATGTGTCCTTTAGCAGAAAATTCTTGCTGAATCTGTTTTGATTTTTTGGAAGTAAAAATGTAAATCCAGAAAACATACTGTATGGGCTATGAGTTTTTCACCATTATTTCGAAGATTGATCAACTTAAATAACTGGGCATCCTTGAACTAGGGAGAGATAATTAATTTTCTAAAGATTCTATCTTAAATGAATGATACCTTTTAAAAGTGTGTGTGTGTAATAATTATTGCATTTATTGTGTTTTTGCTGAACTGCCCTCTGAGCAGCCCGCAGACATTAAAAGAACAGCCCATAAAATTTTATATGAAAATATTAATTGGAATTAGAACTGAAAATATATGTTTTATCTATTCAGTTGGTCTAATTAGAAACTAAAAACAATTAGACTTTAAGCTGACGTTAATAAGATTCTTAATATGACTCAGTATCAATAGCTTCTGTATTAAAGATCCATGTGTTCTTCTTGGCTATAACCACAGTATTTGAAATATATCAAAGTATATGAAGAATTATTGTACAGTTCAGGAGGGAAAGATCTATTCTAGATTTGCATCAATGAATTGTCGATGATATATTATGTGTCGACGTTTGCATTAGGAATGAAATCCTTTTCTCTTGTTTCTCCAATTTTTTTTATTAATGTTATGATTTTTAATATACAAGTTATAGTATATCATTCACATTATTGCATGTATTTATATTTTCCTTTTAATTAATTTACAGTAATAAAATTATGATTCTAAAAAATCTTAAAGTTCCATCCTTGTCTGATGTCCTCTGAGAAGCTTCGTATATGGTATCCATGGGCTTATCTTGTAGTAACTCAAGAGTTTAGTCCTCTTAAGAGTTTCCCAGGGGTAAACAATATGTTTCCTGCTGAACTGAGAAGACTTTTCTCTTTGAAGGTTTTATAAAAAGCCATAAAGTGCATTGTTTAAACTGAATAAAATATTACTCAAGTGGAGACTCTCAACAGCAGCATGGAAATTGCTCGTCTTCTAAGTCTATCCTAAAGCTTTGAAATTCAGCAGAAGACTCAAGAGTTGAACTGTGGGGTCCTTGGTGCTCTCTGAGCTTGGTGGTTTTCTTGCAGACGTTTTGTTACCCAACTGGGTAACATCATCATTGCATCATCCCTGATGATTACTCAGTTGGATAATGAAATGTCTGCAAGGAAACCACCAAGCTCAGAGACCTTCAAAGACCCCATCATTTTGGAACTCCCTGCATATTTTCTGAAATAACAGTCTTGACCCTGATTATCTATCCCGCTCAGACTGCATCACCAAGGAACCGTTGGCTAAAGATTTTGAGTCATTTTAAGTCATTGTTTTATGTTTTTATGTCAGTGATGCTAGATCAGATTAACAGTCCATCAAAGCTAACATTTTGGTTCTTGCACTAATCATCAGAGATCAGTGTGAACAAGGCCATCACCAAGACATAAAACTAGAAATATTTGTTTATTGGAGTTCTCAAGCACTAGTCTAAGGACTAGCTGTCAATTGTACCTTACACATAATGAAAAGGATGGACTGAAAAATGGTAAATGGTAGCTGTGGAAGGGGGAAGTAGCATTTTCAAACAGTTGGACTAAGCTAAATAATATTTAACACAAGCTTTATTTTAATATTTTTTTGCTTTCATATTATTGTACTTCCATTGTTTATTTTTACTGTTTCATAGCAGTAGACTTATATGCTGTTTCACTTTGCTCCATTTCACAATGCTCCACAGCTCTCTCTAAGAGGTTTATAGAGTCAGCCTATTTCCCCCAATAATCTGGGTCCTCATTTTACTGGCCTTAGAAAGGTGAAATGCTGAGTTAACCTTGAGACCCATCAGGACTGAACTCCAGGCTGTGGGCAGAGTTGCCTGCAATACTGCATTCTAACCACTGCACCACCAGGGCTCTTACTTCCTTTTCTCTTTATTCCTTTGTTATTGTTTAATAATGGAGAAATGTTTACGTTTTTTATCATTTCCCCTTTTTACTGTTGTAAGCTGCCCAATGTAGCCCCACAGTGAAATGGGCAGCAAATACATTTAATAGATGATAGACAGACAGACAGACAGACAGACAGATAATTGAAAACAATTTAGCAATTCTTATACAGATGCTTGAAAGATCTGTTAGAAAGAAGATGTCCTAGTATAAGGTGACTAGGGTGATTATTAAAACAATTTGGCAACCCATTTAAAATTGCCTGCATAGGTATATATGCAGAATTGTCTAAATTTCCTCCATCAGGCCTAGATAGATATATTTTCACATTAGGATGTTATTATATCTCTCATTAACATTAATAGTAGAGCATTAAGCCGCTCCCAAGAAAGGTATATCTGATGAAGCATACACAAATTAACCAGAAAGACTGAAATGACTCCCAGATAAAGGTTGTATTCAAATCTCTTTGATGATCAGTACTGAATGCACATTGTCTCAATTTCCATTTTTGCTTTCTCAAAATGTGTGAGAATGGACATTGGGTTGAGACAGTCTGTAGTATTTTAGACTCATTCAGTCACCTTACTCCAGATAACAATGCAAAGTTATCCAAACAGGTTTAAAAAAAAAGACAAGCCATAGGTGAAGATCAGCTTCAAGCCAAAATTTTACTAGCTTGGATTCAGAGTACAGCAAGGAGTTGGAAATATTCCAAGGAATTCAAAACATGATTGTGCATCTAGCAGTTTTGATTCTTTCTTGTTTCAGATCTGTCATGGAGAGCCTTGGTGACACAGTGATTAAATGCAGTATTGCAGGCTTACTCAGTCCACAGCCAGGAGTTTGATTCTGACTGGCTCAAAGTTGACTCAGCCTTCCATCTTTCTGAGGCTGGTAAAATAAGAACCCAGATTATTGGGGGCAATATGCTGACGCTAAACCATTTAGAGAGGCCTGTAAAGCACTGTGAAGTAGTATATAAGTCTAAGTACTATTGCTACTACAATCTCTACTACTCTTATCTGGTCATCTTAGCAATGCTGGAGTCCAGTCTAACTATCCAAACCAAATGCCATTGATTAACGGATTGGGACTTCTTCTATGGTGAACAAAATCATATCTGAGTTCAAGAAGCATCTGATTGATACAGCTAAAATGTAATATGTTGGACTATGTATACACTGCCTCTCCACTCTATATTCCCAAGCAATCCTAAGAAGGTTAAACACAGAATGAGTAATCATATCGTTAGTCAACATGTCAAGAAATTATGCATATAGTGACGCACAGGAAACCCGTCAGATGTAGAGAGATAGCAGGGACTATTTGAAATGCAGTATAAATAAATGTTTATTTGTATGCAGGTCTCAAGGTTCAAATCCTTGTCCTCTCCTGCCTTTTCAAGTTAACCATTTTTTTTACCGTTCTTTTCTTTATTTTTTGCCTAGAAACTCTTTGCCTCTTATCCAGCTGTCTGGTAAGAGAATCAGGAATTTTTGCCTCACCATTGGACGTAGCTGGACTCTGTGCTGTCCCTGGAAAAAGGCAACAAAGGGTTGTGGGAGAACCATGAC
This sequence comes from Naja naja, assembly GCA_009733165.1. NCBI lineage: Eukaryota > Metazoa > Chordata > Lepidosauria > Squamata > Elapidae > Naja > Naja naja. Next base: position 203,545,190 of record CM019150.1, on the reverse strand, counting down.
TAATCTGCCTTTTTAGTTCCACACAGAAAATAATTTTTCACGCAATCCTTATGAAAATAATAAGAGCAGAGGTCAGTCGATGAACATGTGTTTAATTGACCACTTCCATTCCTTGAAGCACAGGAGCATTGCGATGTGAAAGCAAAGTAATCTTAAATGAAATATTCTCTATAAACCAGGGATGTTCAACTTTAAGGCCTGTGGACTTCATCTCCCAGAATTCCTCGGCCAGCCATGCTGGCTGTAGAATTCTGGGAGTTGAAGTCTGCAAGTCTTAAGGTTGCCAAGGTTTGACACCCCTGCTCTGAACCCTTATATGTTGCCACTAACTATCATATAATCAAATAATATATAATCTAATGGGGGGAATGTGTTCAATATCCAGCGAATATTAGAACAAAGAGATTGGAAAAATCCACTTGCCCGAAATGAAGGATTTGCATATTCATTAGTGACTCTCAACACCTTCAAGAGAAAAACATCACTTGATTAATATCAGCTTAGGAATTGGGGAAGGAGGGGATTTAGATTTGGAGAACAAAAACTGTGTTCAAAGATGGGAAGAAATGATTTTCAATTTAAATGCATTGTAAGAGCTAATTGCCTTTCTCTTGCTTAAATTAACTTTATTCCTCTGCTTGTTCTCACAGTAATAAGGAATTAATGAAACCAGGCTATGGAATAGACCTAAGTAGGTGCCTGTGGCTTAATAGAAGCCGAGACTTTACAATTATGGCTTAGCTCTTATTTTTGATTTCGGACCAACTGATGGGCATCAAGCATAGCCATTGATTCTGGCTGTGCTTTGACAGGGGACAGAAACACCTGAAATCAGAACACGGCATGCAGGTTAATTGATGATGTCCTTCCTGTTTTCCCTTTTAGCATTTCATCCCAGCCAATGGCAGGGGAGAATTACTGTACAGAAACTTTAGTGTGACATTTTCCTTTGCGGATCATATAAAGCAACAGAGACCTCAGTTCAAAGACTAGCTAGACATTTAGCATTTCCTTTTGGTACCCAGCTAATTTTTGTTGAGGAAGTGAAGTTTGACTTCTGTGAAGGCTCAAAGCCCAGTGAGAATCTGTGATGGGCCTTGAGAAATGTTTGCCTTGCTGTTTTCCCTGACTCTTTGCAAAGAACATGGTGGGTTGTGTAAAAACTAGTTTTCTGGACACCTTTGTAGGCGGTGACATTTTGGCCTGCCTTTTTAGTAGCCTATACTGCCCCCATGTGGTCATTTTCCCTGAAATTGGTTATTCTGGGGAAACAGTTTGTGAGAGTTTTCCTTGGGGAAAAGTTTGGGGAGAACGAAAATTTGGCAGGGAGACTCCCATTTCTCAATGAGAACAATATTATATAATATAAAATGTAATAATGCCATATTTAATATTTGAAAAGTTCACATACTTCAGTGTTTCTCCTAAACCTTATGATAGGTTGATAATGTGAAACCTGCAAGATTAGTCAGAGTTATCGCCATGATAACATGGATAAAGGATAATATTGGTAGTTCAGGGTTAAGATAAGGGGTGAGAGAACACCAAGGACCTCTTTCATTATGATGTTGCTAATGGGGTTTTCCAAGTTGAGAAAAAGCAGCTTGTCTTAAACTGTATAACCCCTACATAATGATTTTAACTTGTTTGGGGACTACAACTCCCAGAATTTCCAGCATGGTTAAAACATAGACTGAAAAAGTACCGGGTAGGGGAAGGTGGATTTCAATTACCTACAATGTAGACACCTCAAATCAAAGCAAACCTATTACCCATTGTCTGCAGTGGAGGTATTGACGAATGATGTCACAAAAAAAAACCCTCAAGTACTGAACATCAGCAAATCTGCTATTTTTAAAAGAAATGTTGGATATGGATTTTAATTCTGCCGAAGATCCCTTTATGTAGTAAAATTTCTTCCTTAAGGAGGAAAGCATTGTGATTGAATTCCTATTCTACTTCACGTTTTGCAGCTCTAGCTATAGATTCTCATACTTGTTGCATGCAATTCTTGTTTTTAGTTTGACTTGTTCCTCTCTCTTGTTTTATTTTTTTTTTTTTTTTTAAACGGTTATTCCCATTTGCTGTGTTTTCTTGTCATTTTGCAAAGCAAAACTAAAGAACTACAGAAAATTATCTCATTAAGCTTGTTTGCAAGAAGGACACAGATCCTTTCAGCTAAGCAGCTGATTTCTGGAAAGAAAACAGAAGAGGGGAAAGGGGGAAAAAGGCTGAGTTGTTCCTTTCATAGCAAGCACTCTAAAAGCAATTATAAACATAAGTAAAACAGTACAGGTAGTCCTCAACTTATGACCACAATGGAGCCCAACATTTCTGTTGTTAAGTGAGACATTTGTTACGTGAATTTTGCCCCATTTTACCTCAGTTGTTTCTTGCCTCATTTGTTAAGTGAATCACTGCAGTTGATAAATTAGTAACCTGGTTGTTAAGTGAATCCGGCCCTCCCCATTGACTTTGCTTGTCAGAAGGTCACAAATGGGGATCATATGATTCCAGGACACTGCAACTGTCATAAATATGAGCCAGTTGCCAAGCGTCTGAATTTTGATCACGTATTCATGAGGGATGTTGGAAAAGCCGTAACCGTGAAAAACGATCGTAAGTCACTTTTTTCAATGCTGTTGTAACTTTGAACGGTCACTAAACAAACTGTTGTAAGTCGAGGATTACCTGTGTTCTCCTCTAGCTCCTAGTCCCAGTGGCAACAAATATTATTCTCTTAAATATGAGAGCCGGTGTGGTGTAGTGGTTAAAGGCACCAGAGTAGAACCTGAAAGATTGAGGGGTGGTTTGTGACGTAAACCACCACTGAAAAATGTTGCCCCAAATACGACAATACAACTTACAACAATTCATTTAGTCACCACTCGAAGTTACAACGGCACTGAAAAAAGTCACTGATGACTCTTTTTCACACTTATGACCACTGCAGCATCCCCAAGGCCACGTGAACAAATTTGGATGCTTGGCGATTGGTTCAGATTTATGACAGTTGCACTATCTTGGGGTCAAGTCATCACCTTTTGTGACCTTCTGACAAGCAAAGTCAATGGAGAAGCCAAATTCACTTAACAACTGTGGCAAGAAAGGGCGTAAAATGGGGCAAAATTCATTTAACAAATGTCTCGCTTAGCAACAGAAATGTTGGGCTCCGTCACTGTTGTAAGTCAAGGATTACCTGTACTTCATGGATTTATCTAGGCAGTCTCCAAGAATTAAGATGGATGGATGGATGGATGGATGGATGGATGGATGGATGGATGAATGGATGAATGGATAAGGAAGGAAGGAAGGAAGGAAGGAAGGAAGGAAGGAAGGAAGGAAGGAAGGAAGTTGGTTCTGTAGCCTGAGCTCAGCAATACAACCCCAAAGCAGAAGAATCACTCACCACAACTGTTGTATAAGTTGTCAGCAAATGGTCGTGTTCAATGTGCTAGAAATGAAATACTCTTAGATATCTGGGAGCAATCATATGAACGTTATTTGAATTAAAGAGAAATTGCTTGAATGGAACTTATTTTCCAATTTCATCCCACAGTCCTTCACTTGCCATCACCAGCCAAGCAGATCCTTCAACCCAAGAATCATTGCATATTCCTGTCAACAAAATATCATTTATCGCTGGGCCTGCAGTTATTCCAATTTGCTTGGACCATTCATGTACCCGCCCACTGTAAATTTTATCCTTCCATATCAGCCACAATGTAGTATAAACTAGCCACAACAGATCTAATCAGCAAAGCCCAAAATCAAAGTTTCATTTTTTTTCCACCTCAAGCACAAAGTCCAGAAACGGTTTCCAAGTAGAAACAAAAATAATTTTTGTTTTTTCCTTAAGTCAAAGCAGTCTGCATTACTATTACTATCAATCCTCCCATCCTTCCTTTCACCAATCTCCTCCCACTTATGACTGTATGACTGTAACCTTCTTGCTTGTATCTTAACGATTTTTATTGATTGTTTCCTAGTATGATTTGATTGCTTATTGTACCCTATGATTATTATTAAGTGTTGTACCTGATGATTCTTGACTAATGTATCTTTTCTTTTATGTACACTGAGAGCATTTGCACCAAAACAAATTCCTTGTGTGTCCAATCACACTTGGCCAATAAAGAATTCTATTCTACTCTACTCTATTCTATTTAGCCATCTCTGCTAACTCCATCAGCTTTTGCAACCATTCGTCCATTGTGGTCACTTTTCATAACCTTCTGATAAGCAAAGTCAATGCAAAAGCCAGATGCACGAAACAACCATTTAACGACTGTAGTGATTCACTTAACAACTGTGGAAAGAAAAATTGTAAGTCGAGGACTACCTGTATACATGCCTGAGGCCGATAAGTTTTTGTAATTCGTCCTTGGCTTTCTATCTGGACAGTTGTTAATTCCAGCATCTTCTTGATGGCATGTTTATAGATCACACACTGAAGCAAATTGTCTTTCCTATCTCAAAGAACTTGCAAGAATATTACTGCAATCTTCCTTGGATCTAATGTCCTTCCGTGCCTATGCAGTTGTAATAAATGATTCTAGGCCAACAGAATCTGTTAGCTTCTGCTAAAGAAACGTAATTATTTTTAAATGACAAAACTGGACCCTTTGTTGATAAATGTTTCATATCCTGGCTGCTATGCTTGAATAACTTGTGTAAATAATGTATTAGCTCGCGAATGGACTTAGCGCATTCTAGCATATGCTGCCCAGCATAAAAAGAGAGAGAGAAGAATGGTAAAAGGAAAGATGTTTGATGTTGCAAGGTGCTAAGCACCTTTTAGTATTGAAGGAAATCAATAGGGGAGGAAGGGTGGAGTTCACATCCATATTTCAGCATCTCACCAACCCTTAAGTGATCTGAATCAGGGGTCGCCAACTTTTTGGACCTCAGGGACCACCAATCTCATAATTTTAAATCCCAGGGACCACTAACTGGTTCTGTGGGTGTGGCCTAATTTGTGGGTGTGGCTTGGTGGTCATGTGACTAGCTGGGCATGGCTTGTATGTAAATATTATAAATATTTATATAAATATTGATTTTTTTTAATAAAAAAGAGCAACTTTTACCCAAAATCAGGCAAAGGCAGGCAGGCAGATTGAGTTGCTCACAGAATCACAGATTCATTCAGAAATCTATCTATCTGCCATTGGCTAGCTCAGTCTGTCACATAAAATTTGCTTGCAAGGAAACTCATAAAATTTGCTAGCAAGCAAGCTCACAAAATTAACTCACAACATACCATGTATGTAAATATTGATTTTTTTATTAAAAAAAGAGCAACTTTTACCCAAAATCAGGCAGAGCAGGCAGGCAGATTGAGTTGCTCACAGAATCATTCAGTGATGTATCTATCTGCCATCGGCTACCTGAGTCTGTCACAAAATTTGCTTGCTGTGAGTCTGCACTGAATAATAGAACCTTCAGTCCTAAGGGAGGTTCGGCTGTGCTTAAAAGCAGAGCCAGAGATCTAAAGACTAGCTAGAAAGCAAGAAATGCAACCATTTCCTGCTTTCTAGCTAATCTAAATCTCCCAGCACAGCAGAACAGCTGATGGTTGGAAAAAGGAAAAATAGCAATTTAGCAGGCAAGTTTGCCGGGTAAGGAGTGAGTGGGCGGGGAGGGTTCCCACAGGCCATGTGGGCGGCACAGCCTTGTGTTTCTGAGCAGCCTGGATTAATTGCTTTGGGGGGATGCTCTGGGGGTGAGATTTCTCTGTGGCCCACCAAAATTTTCTCACGGCCCACCAGTGGGCCACGGCCCACTGGTTGGCAACCACTGATCTGAATGATCCAAATATTCAAAAGAGACTTGAAGCTAAACAGCATCAATCCAATCACTTTCCAATTTCCCTGTGAATGGGAAATTGATACCTTTAATTCTTATATTGATAGTCCTCTAGTTACGACCATAATTCAGCCAAAAATTTGTTCAATCAATTTTGCCCCCTTTTACAATCTTTCTTGCCACAGTTGTTAAGTGAATTACTGAAGCTGTTAAGTTTAGTGACATGGTTGTTAAGTGAATCTGGCTTCCCCATTGACTTTGCACATCAGTGTCAACTCAAAATAATTCTATGGTCTTTTAGAGTTGCCAACAGAAAGGGAGGGGGGAGCAATGTGACAACTTGCAACCGAAACTGCATTCCATAAATGTTTTCATAGTTTCCAGGCGATTGAAGTTTCTGCTTTGCAAAATTCTAACTGGAGAGCATGATTTATGACTCTTGGCTATGGATGTGTCCCATTGGAGAATATGAATTATGATACACCCAGGGGGTGGGGGAAAACCAGGGTCAAGGGTAACAATGAATTATGTGTCTCAGAGTCGGCTACGCCCAGGCAATGCCGGACCTTTTAACTCTCAATAAATCCTTTTGAAGTTTTGGAAGTTTGGCTCAAGACTCATGATTTAAATGGGGTTAAGTGCTGGAATCCTGATAGCCAGAAGATCGCAAAAATCACATGACTCCAGAATACTACAACCATCATGAGTTACTTGCTAAGATCTAAATTTTGATCGTGTGACTATGGGATATGCAATGGTTGTAAATATGAAAATGGTCATAACTTGTTTTTTTCAGTGATGTTGTAACTTTCAGTGGTCACTAAATGAACCGTTGTAAGTTGAGGACTACCTGTACTTTCTCCCCAAAGATTGTGAAATTTCCTAATCCCTTTCTCTTCCCTATGCCTATAAAAATATAGACTTACAATGACTGGGAAAACTTCCATGTGCAACTAAATCTAATTTAGCTAACTTGGATTCTCTACCTCATAGTTTTCCCCAAAGCTTATGCTCTCTAGATGACTTGAACCAGAGGTGGTATTCAGCAAGTTCTGACCAGTTCTGGAGAACCAGTAGCAGAAATTTTGAGTAGTTCAGAGAACCGGCAAATACCACCTCTGACTGGCCCCACCCCCATCTATTCTCTACCTCCCGCGTCCCAGCTGATCGGCTGGGTCTTCTTTGGTTGCCCTGCACAGGAGAACAGAGCTGGAAAGCAGGTTAGTGGGGTGGGGAGATAATGGGAATTTGCAGTAACCTTCCCCCAGGACTGGGGTGGGAGTGGAGATTTTGCAGAATCCTTCCCCTGCCACTCCCACCAAGTCATGCCACACCCACCAAGCCATGCCCACAGGTAGTAAAAAATTTGAATCCCATCATTGACTTGAACTATAACTGGTATCAACTTGTGACTATCTGGACATTACTTGGAAGATGGATAGAAATGTTATCCTTCATGTATGGATGAAACCAGGTTGGGAAGAAGCAATCCTAGGAAAGTTTTGTAGTGTCATACCTGAATTAAAATTTGCATGGTGTAGAATTTTACTCAGTTGGTCAGCATTAGCTGATTTCCAAATCTCTTGTGGGTTTTTTTTCAACTAGTAATGTTAGTATTGCATAATGTGTAATTTAATTCAGTTTCTTTGTGATAATTTTCTCTAAGTATTTTTTTTTTCAATGTACAATATCTCTTCTTGACATGTGGCTAAGCTGTTATCTGGTTATAATGAGTTGACTCTATATCTCAACTTGGGTAAAGTAGACTTTTGATTTTTTTTATCCTTCCAAGATTCTAGGAGTATTCCATGATGGTTTAATATAAACAAAACTAGTTTAAATGACTAAGAGAAGAACAAAAGTTGTTTCTCTACAAACGTGCCACTACAAACTTTGAATATAATACCAATGCATTGGAGGCATTTTCCTGTCTTCCAATGCAAAACTTTTTGGGAAGATTGATTTCTGGTTCCAGAACCTAAATTGACTTTCAGGCATATTTTTCCCCCATGCATAAGGAGTACAAGTGCCCCCAACAGCTGTTCCTTGCCTGGCAAATTCAAGACAGCATATGGAAAAGCATTGATTTCATTTGGGAAGATATCTACAGTGTCTTTCCAAAGTGAGCAAACAGAATGGAATCAAGAATAGGAAATATTTGATGGGCCAACAAGGACATTAAAGTGAGACAAAACAGAAAGCTTTGAGTGAGAAATTTTATAACGTGCTGTTCTGAAATTTAGCGATTGGGGTAAGTGGAAATATCGAGGTTTCCACCATTTTAATATTCAATGGCATCCTCTCCCCATTAACTAGGACCAGATAATTTCATTTACTTGCAATTCTAATCATGTTGCTATTTATTTATGGGGATTTATTTATGGACAAATTAGTAATCATTTATGGGGATTTATTTATGGACAAATTAGTAATCATAGATAATGAAAGACAGGTTATTTTTTTTCTGTTAGTGTTTCCCTATATAGGGAATATAGATAAACTATATATATAGATAGATAAATGACGCTACAGAGCACTGCACACCAGAACAACTAGACACAAGAACAGTTTTTTTCTGTCAACAAAATATCATTTATCGCTGGGCCTGCAGTTATTCCAATTTGCCATCACTCTGCTAAACAAATATTTCTCTCAACCTTGTCCAACTATTTACAAAGTCTGCATTACTATTACTATTACTACTAATCCTTCCATCCTTCCTTTCACCCATCTCCTCCCACTTATGACTGTATGACTGTAACCTTGTTGCTTGTATCCTAACGATTTTTATTGTCTGTTTCCTAGTATGATCTGATTGCTTATTGTACCCTATGACTATTATTAAGTGTTGTACCTTATGATTCTTGACTCTTGACAAACATATCTTTTCTCTTATGTACACTGAGAGTATATGTACCAATGCACAAATTCCTTGTGTCCAATCACACTTGGCCAATAAAGAATTCTATTCTCTACCTCTACTACCAGGAAACTGATGTAACTATTGACTTTAACCTACCTATTCAGGTATTAAGGAAGAAACCTCTCTATGGATACAGTAAAAGTTTTAGATTCTGGGACCTCTTTCCTTGGAAAATTTTTTTTGCTGCCTTGGGCATATCTGTAATATGTCCAGCCAAGGAACTGCATTGATTTATATGAAACAGGGATTGCCTCTTCGCTGTAGATACCCCTATCCTGGGAGATCTTTAAAGCATATTTCACTTAATAGAACCTAGTCTGACTTTAATGGCTTCTGTATCAGAGTATTTTTATATATAGCATAGCACTGCATGGTGATCAGCCCAGCAACCATTAGTGGCAGTAAATGTGATTTAAGGTATCTTCGTTAGTTCCCATCTGCATAGTGACATTATATCTTAGGTGTAGGAACTGTGCTGCCTTCTTCCTTTTGTTAATCTGCATTTTTTACAGGTTGGTCTTTCAGATCTGGGCTACAAAAATCTGGAGTTCCACAAGAGTATTCTTAATTTCTTCTTGGTTGGCACCTCGATTTTTGCAGCACAGGATTAGGCAACTCAGTTGAAAGATTATGAAAGCTGCCATCATTATATGCATTAATCATTTCCAAACAAGCACCTTCTAGGTGTGCCACTTCTACAATTGAAGTTATTACATGAAGATTCTCATTGCATAAGAAAATAATAATAATTGAGGTTTTTATTGGGTTACTTTTTAGAGCCTTTGCTGGCCATTTAGTTAAAAGGAATAGGCCTTGATTTTTTTGCCATGCCAGCTTGGCCCCCGTCGGTGGGGAAATGAAATCTCTTGGCATAGAGAGTGTTATACCACGCTTCTCTAATGAAAGTTACCTGATGAAGCAAGGTGCCAGAGGGGCAATTCTTAGGGAATATAAAAATCAACTATCTGAAGCCGCCATGCACAGCCTGGTATCCTTCACACATGATGGAGTTAAAATCCTAGAATCCTTGACAACAAGGCGGCAGGAGGCTGAGACTTTTGGAAGTAGAAGACCAACTATATCTAAGGGATACAAGGCAGATCTAAATAATCCTTCTGCCATCTAGGTTCCTCCCATACTATTAAAATAGTATCCCAGTTCAGTTAGGGCAGGGGTGTCAAACTGAAGGCCCGGGGGCTGGATCCGGCCCATGGGGTGCTTAGATCTGGCCCGCGGGGCCACCCTGGAAACAGTGAAGGATCAGCCCGCAGTGCCTCTGCCAGCAAAAACGGAATTCAGGAGGGCTGCATGCAGCCCTCTTGAGCTCCATTTTTGCTGGCAGAGGGTTGCAGGAGGCCATTCCAGCCAAAAACGGAGCTCAAGAGGGCCGTGGGCGGCACTACCAAGCTCTGTTTTTCTTGATAGAGGGTTGCAGGAGGCTGTCCCAGCCAAAAAGGAGTTCAGGAGCCCATTTTCACTGGCAGAGCACTCGGGCCACAACATGCGCCCCCGACATGAGTGATGTCGGGCTGGCCATACCCACCCTGGCCACACACACCCCAAACACAACCCTGATGCGGCCCTCAGTGGAATTGTGTTTGCACCCCTGAGTTAGGGAGAATTTCTTAACAATAAGAATAGTTTAATCTGGTGGTTAAAGGCGCCATGCTAGAATCTGGGAGGCTGTGAGTTGTAGACAACCTTATGCACAGAATCAATTGAGTGACCTTGAACCAGCTACTGTCTCAGCCTTAAGAAAGTTACTCCCATCCTCCACTTCCTCCTCCTCCATGGGGAGCAAACATTTCCCTATTATGTTTTGCTCAGGGGTGGGATTCAACTGGTGTTACTACCGGTTTGGTGACTACGTTTTGTGCACGCATGCGTGCTTCGTGCCTGATGCGTACGGTGCATGTGTGTAAAAAAACCTTAAGCTGTGCCGCCCGGACAGCTGAAAAATGCTGCGCGCAGGTATGCAGCATTTGAAAAGCCTCTTTTTTCCTGCTTTTTCAACTCAGCTGTGCAGCGCAAAGCAGCTGCGCTTGAAAAAGCAGGAAATAAAGGACAGATAAGAGCCCGGGCAGGCAGGTGGGCTAAACAGCAGCAAACACAGAACCGGTTCGGTGTCTGCTGCTCTTCAGAGCTACCGGTTCTTTAGAACCGGGCAGAACCGGTAGCATCCCACCCCTGGTTTTGCTACTCAAAATATTCTTATCCAGGTCACTCCATTTTATTCTTCCTGTCCTTACGCCCTTCCTCAACATTTCATATCATCACATTCCAATGCACTGAGTAATTTTTGGTCTTCATGGAATTGTTTTCTGAAGAGAAGGTAGAATCTTGGAATCCTTTAATCTTCTTTCTCCCTGTGCCTTCAGAATTCATTTGCTTTGACTCTGTAGTCTCCTTTGGAACTTCAGAACATCAGCTATATGTATGCTACCATTTTGCTCATACCATGGTATATTTGGGTTGTCTGCCTCAAGCAAGCTATGGTTGGCTAATCCAACACTAATGAACTGGATAAAGAGAAATTCTTGCATGCCTGTCTCTCAGCACTTGGCACAAAAATCCTTTTTATGTTGGTTGCAAGGTCATCAGATATCATTATAGCCGAGTATTAAAAAATTCAAAGAAAGGAGGCAGTGTGTTTGATTTATAGAATAATTATCTTGCTTTAGCTGTAACTTGGCTTTGGCAATGATTCTGCAAGTACTCGAAAATTAAATCCATTTTTTATGGCACTACAAGGTATTATCTCACAGCAAATGATAATTAAACACCTGTGAAATCAATTAGCCCTTTAAGGGGGGGAAAAGTTTTCCAATTATGTATTTGCACCTTCCAAACTTATTTTCCTGTTCATGAGAACTGGAGCCCAACTGGAAAGGGGCTTGAAATTTCTACCAATGGTGCGGAGTGGGAGTGTAAAATGATCCCTAAATGACATTGAACATGAATCCAGACAGCCAATTTAATGGCCATGGTGTGAGAGTCCAATTAGGCTTTCAGAAGCCTTCCTTGAGAATTGTGGCTCTGTCACAGAGCTGAGATCCTGACTTTCCTACAAAACCTCACTTTGTGCTTCACTGCCAAGTGTGATTTGAAAGTGTATTAGAAGCCATCCAGACATTCTGTGGCATAAAATCGGGGGTTTGGTTTGGGTTCAGTTTTTGCTTTCCCTCAGGGCGGATTTTATTTAAATCAGGTCGATAGAAATCATGATTTAAATCACTAGTAAAAAGGCTTGATTTAAATCAACTCGATTTAAATCATTTTTAAAGAGCAGCTATCATCACTGTCATGCAGCAGCTCCTCCTCTGACCCACTGTTGACTCACCAACAGTCCCAGTCACTTTAATGGAATGGCTGCTGATGCAGCAATGACACAACAAGGTGAGGGATGTGGCAGGCAGCAGGTGAGGGGATGCCCACTAAAAGACGCTGCCATGATGGATCTGAAATGACAGGTTCTTTAATATTATATTTATAAGCTGCTTAGAAGGTTTCACTTTCGTCTTTACTGCTTGCCCTTCCTCCTCACACTTTAGAGTCTGGTGATACAGATGGATTTCTCTTCACTGAATCATACAGTTTGTAGGGTACATAGATTTGCAAAACTGTGGGATAAAGGAATATTCCTGAACTTTGTTTTTATGATTTATCTCATAAATCGTACTGTGAAATTGTGTGAATGCATCAATGCAGTGCATGTTATCTCAGCTTGCAGAGCCTGGATTCATTGAATGGGTTTATCAAAAATGTAAATATTGCAAAATATACAGCCTCATGCTAGATTACTAACCTCCATTTCATGCTGAATAAACTAAATTATTAATGTATCTTAAAGCAGAAAACTATCTTTAGATAGATTTTTACTCCAAAAGCATTTTATTAAAATAAATTTGATTTTTAAAAAATACATTTTAAATCAAAAAGAATCCTTTCTCTGTGGTATTTCTGGACTCTTGACATAAGCTGTTCCTTGCAAATTAGTTAACCAGGAAATCTTGAAATTTTATAGCCTGAAAAAAAAAAGAACCCAAGAAAGGACTATAGTAGCATGTGGCAGCACATGGCTAACTTCATTTAATTTGGGAAGTTAAGCAGGGTCATGCCTGATTGGTAATTGGTTGGATTTTCTTCAGGAAATTCTTTTGTTACATGCTGGATTATTTATTTATTTATTTATTTATTTATTTATTTATTTATTCGACTTATATGCCTCTCCGAGGGACTCGGGCTCACAACTAAAATAGAATACAACAATAAGTTACTTAAAAATATATTAAATTAAAGCCGAATTAATATTAGTATTATTATTAAAACCCCAAAATTATGTAAACAACCCCAAGGGTCAACACTGCCCAGATTGTAAAAACAGCCAGGTTTTAGCTCACGGCGGAAGGTGCGGAGATCGGAGCCAGCCGGAGCTCCAGCGGAAGAAGATTCCATAGAGTGGGGGCTGCCACAGAATAGGCCCTCCCCCGGGTCCCCGCCAAATGACATTGAGTCACGGAGGGCAGCCCGAGGAGACCCCGCCTGTGCGACCGTACCGATTAGGAAATTGGAGCAAAAAAACAGACTGGGAGAAGATACCACTGGGTAGAGTTGCTTGGTAGGGAGATGGGGGGAGCATACAAATTTAATAACAAAATAAATGAAGGTAGTGGTGTTAGTGTGATCATGAACACGTCATGGCTATGTTTACTAGGAATCATGGTCTGCTCTTGAGAATCTCTACTTTTCCTTGTCATTTGCCCATCAGTATTTAATAACTTCACCTGTTGAATGTTTAATGAATCCAGATGCTTTGTTAGTAAAAGAGTGTTTTTTCAGTGAGATCTGCAGGTTTGCAGAAAGAGCGTTGACATTACAGAATATGTTGTACTGCCACATTGGACAGCTGGCTGGCAAAAGTCAATATCCTTAGAAGTACCTCATTCTTTAATATTAGACAACTTTTTGTAGTATAGGCTCTGGCTGGTGGATTATGATGTTTTGCTAAAAAAAACCCAAAAAGGTAGATTAATTGAAGCTTGCCTGCTCCATGCAATAGACTTCCTTATAGTTATATACCAGAGATCTCCAAACTTGGTAACTTTAAGACTTGTGGACTTCAACTCCCAGCACAGCTGGCTGAGGAATTCTGGGAGTTGAAGTCCACACATCTTAAAGTTGCCAAGTTTGAAGATCCCTGTTATATATATTCAGTATGTGGAGCTCCATTAGAGATATTCTGCAAAATATGGACATTCTGCAGCAGGTAACCTAAAAAGGAAACAGTTCATTGGAAGTAGGACAATTCTTTTTTGAAACCATCTTTTGATCATTGATCAGGATTTTCAGTGTACCTTCCCCTTCTGACTGTATGACTGTAACTTTGTCGCTTGTATCATTACGATTTATATGGACTGTTTCCTAGTATGATTTGATTGCTTATTGTACTCGGGGTGGGATTCTACCAGTTCTGTCTGGCTCTGTAGAACTGGTAGCTCTGAAGAGCAGCAGACATAGAACCGGTTCTATGTCTGCTGCTGTTTTGGCCCAGCCACCCGCCGGGCTCTTACCTGACCTTTATTTCCTGCGTTTTCAACCTCAGCTGCTTTGCACGGCACAGCTACCGTCGAAAAAGCAGGAAAAAAGTGCTTTTTCAAATGCTGCACACCTACGTGCAGCACTGCTCAACTGTCCAGGCAGCAAGCTAACGATGTTTTACACTCATGGGCAGCGCCCGTCAGGTGTGCATGCGTGCGAAGTGTGCATGCACGCGCAAAATGTAAATCACCGAACCGGTAGTTATACCAGTCGGATCCCACCTCTAATTGTAATTGTACCCTGTGACTATTATTAAGTGTTGTACCTTATGATTCTTGACTCTTGACAAATGTATCTTTTATGTATACAGAGAGCATTTGCACCAAGACAAATTCCTTGCGTGTCCAATCACACTTGGCCAATAAAAGAATTCTAATTCTAATTTTACTTATGCCCTTTACGTGTGCTTTGAATGGAAAGGATTAGACTGATAAAATTCAAGAGGGCTGTGGTTTAAAACTGAATCCCACATTTACATATTTTGAAGACTACCAATCTGATCATTATAATAGATTATTCATGGATCTCTTTATTTACTGCAAAAATATTCTTCTTTATTTGCTGGAGGTCTTTCATTTTGAATAAAAGAAACCCTTGTTATGATGGTTATTTTGGAACAAAATGACCGGAAATCCTTTTTTTTTAAATCAGTGCTCAAATTAGTTTAGGAGTGAGCCACACAATATTTGGGGAGAGGGAGGAGGAGTTTCTTAAATTTGTGATAATATTTTCAGTGAAGGGGAAAACCTTAAATGCTGGAAATATGTGTTATGTCTTAACAAATTATTGAGCTGAACCCTTGCCAGCTGTTTGTAACGGGTGGAATAGTAAACAATTAGGAATTCCAAGAAGTTTGGAGGAAGAGGAAGAGGAAAAGGAAGAAGGAGGAAGAAAAAAAGGAAGAGGAAGAAGGGGAGGAAAAAGAAGAGATTGTACAATCTTGTAAATGGAAAATTACAAGAATATGGTAAAGTGCCAACACAGCATTTCTGCATTTACACCTGGATGATAGATGAGGTCGTGTATGTTTTCTCAGCTACGGGTGGTAAAAAGGAGGGATATTTCAATTAAACTGTGAATAAATTAGAATTGATTACAAATAGGGCCATTTGTTTATAGCTGGAAGCATGCACCACTTAATCATTGTGGAAAAGAGCCTGAAAGCTAATAAAATGTGTGACAGATTTTTCTGGAATAAAGTAAGGCACAGGAATGCAGGCAAGGCTATTTCCATCAACTTCAGAAGGCGGAATTTATTTATTTATTTGCATATTTGTGTATGCTGTCTCCTGCTACAATTCTGGTAAATTTGAAAATGCTTCTAGTAAAACCTGGCACATACATTGCATAGACTACACTGAAAGGTGTTCCTAAGTACAGCTTAGCATGGGGCCTCCAAATTAAATAAAACAATTATCTCCCTGGGCTGCTTCTGTACTATTGTCCCTTCTGTCTTGAAGACCCACTGGGAAAAAAAACTTAATTTTCGTTGCTTTCTGAGGTGATGGTAGAAGGGACAGGCTATTCCAAAGCGAAGGAGCTGTTACTGAGAAGTTTGGATTGTGTACTCCAGTGGTGGGATTCAAATTTTTTTACTACCGGTTCTTTCTCCTTAGTCCAGTGGTCTCCAAACTTTCTAGCTTTGCAGCATTGGTGTGAGGGGAGAGGGAATGGTTTCGTGCAAGCAGCCAGCGAAGCAGGAGCACTTGTCCGCCATTTGCATGGCCTGGTTCCAAATAGGCCACAGTCCGGTACTGGGCCGCAGCCTGGAGGTTGGGGACTCATGTACTAGCTGATGTCCTGAGAAGGCTGATGGAGCAGTCTGAGATGAACAGGAGGAGACTTTTGAGGTGTTAAAAGCTTGATACACAGTCTTGCCACCTATATTGGAAAGAAAATTACTGGTAATTATAAGGCTATTGACATACAGCCCCAATGATTAAGAAGTGAATATCTTCTTCCATCGATTGTAGAATTTTGTGAATCGGTACCTATTGCTTCTTTGAGTACCTTTCAAAAGCAGTCGGCGCCTCGTTTTTTTAATGAGCAATCCTAAAAGTTGCTATCATGACACCGCCATATATACGATAGGAATAATGGTCAAGATACTGCAGAATGAGACTCTACAGGCTAAATCGAACCTTCTCACACTTTGCTTCTCTTAAATCAATTTATTTGCAGAAGACACAATGACCCAACAAGTTCCAGGACTCTAATACCGAAGCTAGCAATATTTGTGAGCTAGTGGTAGAAATGAAATTTTGGAAGCAGGTTAAAGGCACACTTGGAAAAGATTTGCAATGGTTGATTATGGTCCCACCATATTCTCTAGCTTCCCTGGATATTCCCTACCACCACCGCTTCTATACTCAATCTTTTACACTCCTTCCTTCCTTCCTTCCTTCCTTCCTTCCTTCCTTCCTTCCTTCCTTCCTTCCTTCCTTCCTTCCTCAACAAGGCATATGGCTGCAAAACCTATTCACTCAAAATTTCTAAAATTGCCTAGGAGATTTCTGAAGATAACAATGCTACAAGTTAGCTTACAATTGCTCATTGCAATGTGCCAGCTTTCCATGGTTATTTTAAAATTTAAATTAATGTCAGGTTAGACAGAGAATTGTCAGGGACAAAGGGAGTATCTGGTAATCCTCTACTTACTGTTGCTGCAGTAGAAGGCTTAAAGAATTGATCACGATTAATTTTGAAACAAGTTTTCTCTTCCATCCAGTGAAAGAAGTTTTCATAATAATATGTTACATAGCTTTTTATTCCTTCTACAGATGTAACTATTTTTGGTATTTTAGAATTTCACTACCCCAGAAACGGAAAGTGGTGTTATGCTATCTAAATGCATCTCATAATGTGGGTTAATGCAAATTATTATTATTAATATGCAAATTATGGTACCCCAACAGTTTGTCTACAGCTGTGAGAAAAGAATTACAGATGAGTTACCTTGAACACACAGCAGAATAACTGAGATACTTCTGTATGTTAACAATTCTGCAGATTTAAGGTTTAATATAAGTAAAACACAAAACCTTCATGACTATTCAATCAATCAGTGTTAAGCCTGAAGAAAATGTTATTATCTTGCAGAAAGAATTCTTTGTGAGGAAGCATAATGTAGATTTTTAAGAGTAGCATCAATTAATTCACCCATCTATGTATTTCACTTGCTGTTCCATCTATGAACATCTATGCTTGACAATTAATGTATTTTAGATTATAAGAAGGGGATTGAAGTTAGTTCTTTAGCATTATATTAAGAATAAATGTTTTATACCTGCCAGGGCCAGCCTTGCTATTCTTTGCATTTTAACATTAAGTACTACTAGGGTAGGAACTCAAATCCTTCCAAAAAAACCCACCTCAAGTAAATAACTCTTAAATTCATAATATGAGAGTATTTTGCTGAGACTGTAGGCATAGGATATCAGAAAGTTAATTTAAGGGGAACAGAGGTTTGATTTCAGGTCGTATTCAACTGTAACCTATTCCAGGTAAAACCAATAAAAATTCAGTAACTTGTATATATAACTGAGTTCCAGATCACATGATTTAAAATCTAAGACAAACAAGGAGACTCAGTAGCAAGTGATATAGATTTGGGAATACATTTTTTGCGAACACACGTTAAAAATTTAGTGGGCTTGAGATCTCAGCAATGTGTTTCTGTCTGCAGCCAAATCTGACCTTTTTTTTGTCCCCTAAGTTACACAATTTATGAGTTTCAAGATTCTCATATAAATTTCTTCTTCTGTTCAGCTCTAATAGAACAGCCTGCACAATAAAAACTACAGGTAATAGGGATATTTCAAAAATTGCTCACTAATGTTTAGTTCTTCCACCTGATATGGAAGAACTAATATAGGTTGGGAGTATTTGAAATGTTAGTCCAGCAGGAGAAATGTTTTTGTCAAATGGAATTTCCTAAATATTTGTTGTCTCATCAGGTGTGTGTGTGTGTGTGTGTGTGTGTGTGTGTATCTCCATACATCTGATGAGATATGTGTGTACTAAGATTTTCACAAAAGGGACCTTGGTGAAAGAATATTCCCATTAATTTCAGCAGATTTAAACAACTTTAAGCAGATCCATGAGGAGGAAGCATATTGTGTTTCCTTAAGTAGAACTCCTTCATAAATTACAATTCTGAATTCATTTGTTATTATCATGGGGATATTTGGGAGTGAATTCTTCTAGGTTATATGTAACAAGAGCCTAGATTTTATCCCAAAGGTGCTTTTATTCCAGAAGGCAACTGGGTTTTCTTAGTTTCAAAACTGAAAAAGCTTCTTGGATGTGAACTGAAATATTTTCAAGGAAAAAAAATTAAGGATAATTCAGTTGCTTTTTCAAAAACCACCATTGGGACAACCATGACCTGGAAGACTGAGAATTTCCTTAGACATTTAGTCTAAATTTTAAAACTTACAGAAAGTCCTCAACTTACTACAGTTCATTTAGTGACCATTCAAAGTTTTACAACAGCACTGAAAAAAGCGACTTATGGTCATTTTTCACACAGCCATTGCAGCATTCCTACAGTCACATGATCAAAATTCGGATGCTTGGCAACTGACTCATATTTATGAGGGTTGCAGTATCCCAAGGATCACATGATTACCTTTTGCAACCTTCTGACAGAGTCAGTGGGAATGTCAGAATCACTTAACAACTGTGTTAACAACTTAAGGACTGAGTGGTTCACTTAACTGTGGCAAGAAAGATAGTAAAATGGGACAAAACTCATTTAAAGCTGTCTTATGCTCCAACACTGGAAGTTTTTAAAAAGATGTTGGATAACCATTTGTCTGAAGTGGTGTAGGGCTTCCTGCCTAGGCAGGGGGTTGGACTAGAAGACCTCCAAGGTCCCTTCCAACTCTGTTATTCTATTCTATTCTACTTTAAAGCAGACATTTTGGGCTCAGTTGTGGTTGTTAAGTCAAGGCCAAGCTGTAATGAATAACACCATATTTCAAAACTGGTTCTTCTTGTAGACATATTTTTAAGAACGATAGTTCAATTTTTAATATAACAAATGAATGTCTACAGCATCAGGCAAATTTTGATCTGTAATCTACAGGCAAATTTTGGTCTGCGTCTTACAAGAATTTGAGAACTTCTGAAAATATTTCAGAAAAAAAAACAAATTGGGAAGCTGTAACAAAAGAATTCTAGTGATTACTCTTTGTGTGGAAATGGGATTAATTTTTTTCCTGTGCTATTTTCTTTCTCACAGCATGTAAAGACTGCCAGATTCTCTTTTGCTCCAAAAGCTTCAATTTCCATCTGTGTCTTATTTTGGTAACAGTCAAACCTGCTATCATACAGTTTTCAGCTGACTGTGTGAGAACGTTACCTCACGTATCAGATGAATTCTCTCTTGGAATTTCTAGTTTAATTACTAGTTCATAATTAATCACTGCATTACGTTTTTAGATGAAGGATTCCTAGCATGAGATCAGATCACAAGAGTTAAGAAGAATGTTTTGGAGTGTGCTTTGCAAATCTGATCCAGAGGCCAAGAGCTGGGGTGCAAGAGAAGGGACCAGAAAATAGTGCAAAACCCAATTTGGGATATAGGAAAGGAAGGGAAGGGAAGGAAGGAAGGAAGGGAAGGGAAGGGAAGGAAGGAAGGAAGGGAAGGGAGGAAGGAAGGAAGGAAGGAAGGAAGGAAGGAAGGAAGGAAGGAAGGAAGGAAGGAAGGAAGGAAGGAAGGAAGGAAGGAAGGCAGGCAGGCTGGCAGGCTAGATCATCTTTTCCAAGCTGATATTTAGATTCCATGATTTCACTACTGAAAAATACTGAGTAGACTCCAACCAGTGGTATCCTTAGCAGAAAAAGAAAATGAAGAGTCATGTAGGTAACAAGACTAGATCCCTTTGATCTTTAATTCAATGGATTTTCAAGTGTCCTCCTCTTCCTAAGCGTGTGCTCCTGACTCCTAAAGGATCAAAGTAGTAGAACAAAAAAAATATATGTAAGAAGGGTCGGTCCAACACTGAAAAGTGTCTATCAATCACTTTGGATAATGAGGATGTAAGACTATTCATCTATTTCCACAAAAATCAATGCTTTGTACTCTTCTGAAATGGGGTGGAGGTAAAAATTCTTCTTCCTTCCTTGGAGACCAACATTTTAGGGCCTTGAAGGATCTCTGACTAATATACATTTTATAGATTTGGAAAACGCCCTCTCCTTTTCTTCAGCAGCGTTCAAAACTTGCCAGGAAATGAGAAAAGGACCCGTAAAAAGACGGGATATTTTTTTCTTCTCTTGGAAATATTCCATATTATCTGAGCTTAGGGGGTTTGCGCCTAGGCCCGAGCTGGTAATGTTTCTTCATTGAGCTACATTCTTCCCCATTGTATGAGTCTTCAGAGTAGAGATTACTACCACATTGTTCTTTGAACATTTCAAGGATTGCCAGTTTTAAATTAACCCTAGATAGAGTTCTAAAATTATCAGTTTCCAGTTGAGATAATGCAAGTGCTAAATAACAGTGTTTTTTGCTTTTTTTTCTTTCAGCGTCTGGAAGGTCTTACACGGCTGCTAGAAATGTCTCTTTCTAAAATCTGTAGCTTTTCTAAACTTTTAAGTGTGTTTTACATGAGACTAACGCATATAGATCCTAGTGAGAAATACATATACTTGGATGCACAGAAAACTTTTCTCCATGCAAATGCCTGTGGAGATTTCACTCATCCAGGCCATGCTTGTCCCAAAAGTGCTTTTTTCAAGAGGCAACTGGACTTTCTGGTTTTTCTTTGAAGATGTTTGCTTCTCAAGAAGCGAAAACATCTTTAAAGAAAAGCCAGAAAGTCTACTTGTCTCTTGAAAAAAGCACCTTTGGGACTTTTCTCCATGCGGTGTAGCTTGAAAAAGAAGATGTTTGATGTATAAGGAAAAAGGTGATTGAGAAGCAGCAAACTTCTCCTCCTCCTCCTCCTCCTCCTCTTCCTCCTCCTTTTCCTCCTGTAAACTCATCACTGTGGCAGAATAAAAGAAAATATGCTTCTATCCCTTTACACCAGGGGTCGCCAGCCTTTTGGACCTCAGGGACCACCAAACTCATAATTTTAAATCCCGGGGACCACTAATATGAATTTTGACTGACGGTGGCTGCAGGAAAAAAAGTCTGCAGGAAAATTCCCCACCCTGTTTTCCTACCGATAGATCATTCTTTATTTGGGATCACAGCTCCGTTCTCAGGGGGAAGAGAGAGAGACTTTTGGCTTCATGCAAGGAAAGCAGCAGAAGCAGCAGAAGTCTTCTTTCTCTCCCCCAAACTCCACCAGAATGGCGCAACCTCTTGAAGCAGGATGCCTTGCAGGGTCCCAAAGACTCATTTCTGGTGGAGTTTGGGGGAGAGAAAGAAAGACTTTTGCTGCTTTCCTTGCGTGCAACCAAAAGCAGAAAAAAGAAGTGGAAAGAAGCAGTCCAGTGGCCAGGCCAGGCACGTGGGGCAAGTTCCCCCCCTCCATCCTTTCCCCCGTCCCCTCACTACCTTGTATTCACAATGCAAGCGACACAAGCCTTGTGTTCCTGTGGGCCATGTGGGCAGCACGGCCTTGTGTTCCCGCACAGCCTGGATTAATTGCTTTGGGGGTGACATTTCTCTGCGGACCACCAAAATTTTCTTGTGGACCACCAGTGGTCCCCGGCCCACTGGTTGGCGACCACTGCTTTGCACAACCTATCAGAATCAGGTTGCAGAATTCTGTACTTCCACAATGCAGAATGTGGGTCACTTTCATTTATTTTATTTTTACTGCAGAGAAACGGAAGCCTGATAAAATGACATATTTTAGCTTCAGTAGACAGTCTACAACACTTCAGAATGATTGCAAACAATTTACACTGCTTTAGGCATACGATTGTGTTTCTTTTTTATTCTTGTTTAAAAACAGGGGGCTTTGTGCACCTAGTTAGTAACTGGATAAAAATCCCAGGGCTGAAGGATGAAAAATGGCAAGTTTGGAACACATGCTAGAAGAAGTCAGTGGCTGCTCCCAAGAAAACTGCAGTGTTTGATCAATGTAGTCATCAGGAGCCATGCTTAGTTCAAAGTCACATTACCTTGCATTTGTACTGCAGGCTGCAATGAGGTGTGGAAATGGGCAGCCAAGCTTAATGCTTTTACTGAAGCATTGAGAGCATCTACACATCAGGCTGATGCTAAAACAGGAAAACTCAGGTTATGCTTGCTTGGGCAGCCTGTATGCTAAAATTGGAACAACACAGAGCAGATTAGCATGGCAACTGTGCAAGAATGATGTAGAGTTTGGTGGCCAATAAAAGTTGGCCTTTTAACAGGCCTTCCAAGGACTCTGGAAATGAGACCCAGAACAAAGGAGTGAGCCAGCACTAAATCTGATATAAACTAAATGTCATTCAAATTATAAATTAGATCTAGTTTTCTATTCTTCCCTGTGTGTTTCATCAGTTATCCCTGTTTGGCCATGTTAAAAAAAAATCAAAGATTTGATCTTAACAACAGAAAGCAGCATACAAATGTTTAAATTACAATTCAATGGTAGCATTTTGATTGTTCTATACTGAAATCCTAAAGGCAATAGGAACAGATAAATCTTTTCCTTTTCTGGTTATTTTACAGTCAGTCTCAAAATAGATGCTATAAAGTGAGTTTGTCAGTTCTTTCATGCTACACTAAAGATGTGATGGGGGAACTTGAACAATTGGCTGATCAGCTTTGGAATGAAATTTTGTTTTGTGCAGACATAAATGAGAAATTAAAGACTGAGATTAAAGATAGTAGAGGAAAAGATAGTGAGAAGGTTTCCCCCCCTTTCTTTTAGATGTTTGTCTTAACTTATTTCAAGGACCCTTTTTCATGCAAATTATACACCCTTGTTTAAACCAGTCCGACTTCCTAGTGATGAGTCCTATCAAAATTAGCTCACACCTGTCTTTGTATCTTCGAGGAGAATAAATATAAAAATAGAGCTGAATTTCCATTTCTGTATATTCTATTCTTTTCCCCTGCCCAATACAAAAAGAAGAATGTTTTTTTTTTAAAAAAAAATGGTGCCTCCAGGCTATGATTAAATGAGATTATTAGGGTTGGCTAAATTTTGCTGCATGGTTTTAACTGTCAAAGTAGCACCTATTTGCAGTTTGCAAAAGTCTCTGGAGAAATAAATGTATCGGTGTTCAAGCTAGAGTGGAAGAGATATTTAATCTTGGGTTTCTTGACATCAGTTTAGCAGTCGGACGTTTCCAAATCATTACAGGTTTGCCAAAAGTACCATTAGCTACAATTTGGCTTGAAACTTTTAGGGATTTAATGTGGAGGGTTTTTTTGGGGGGGGGTGGTAAATGCTTTTGCAAAAGTTCGTTGGAATTTAAAAGGAAGTTGGGTGTTGCTTGAATGCATTAACTTTGAGAAACACTGGAGGAACAATACTTTATGTTGTTGTCAATTTTTATTTTCTTTAGTCTCTACTCTTATGTTATAAGGCAGATAACATTAAGAATTGTCTCTCTTTCTCATTGAATTCATGCTTGCTGACCCATAGCTGCACAATATGATTCATTCTATCCCTTCTTTGTCCTTTCCTGGATTTTTATTGCCGACTGATTAATCTTGGTGGCTTTGGCTGGATATTAGATTTTCTTCTCTCTTGATAAGAACTTGATGCATTGATTGTGAAGCTTCTGTATCAATATACACCTCAATTGAAAACACAGAACAGTTATGGAATGCATTAAATTAATTCATTAATCACAGGCTATGTATGAGAAAATAAGTCTCCAATATTTTTTGTCCATTTTCTTCTACTCAAATATTTGAAAATAAAATCAGTTGTTCAGATGATAGATAGATAGATAGATAGATAGATAGATAGATAGATAGATTGATTTTAAACAATAATTTGTGAGCTTGCTTAGGAAAAGAAACTCTTTGTTGATATTCATGTATAACTATGTGAATATCCATTTATAGCATATAAATACAATGTAAACATTTTCTCCTGTTGAGCTTGGCCTTGCTGCGTACATGAACATGTCTAGCTGCTTTCTTTGTGAACAGTGCAGAGATTTTTGTTCTCAGTCTAGATATGGTGATATCCTATCCAATTATTAATCAAATCATACCTTTTCTAGTATTTCAAGATCAGCCAAAATTGACAAGTTCCCACTACTTAAGCTAGGTTTACTTAAATGCATTATAAAATATATCAGAAGACATTACAATGTTAATCCTATCCTGTCTAAAAGGCATTTTCCACTTTGAAGTAATAAAGGCAAAAAAAATAGACAAAATTAGGTGCAGGATAGACTAGTATGCAATCAAAACTGATAGACTAAATTTGTCCATTGATTTTGATAGACTGCTTTAACCATGGCCAAGCCTATATTCAAACTACAATCTTTCCAACAACAGTGCTGTTCCTACAAAATATAAAATCATGTATTTCTCATAGATCACATCAAGATTTTGTGTGATTCAGTTCAATTTATTGCATTAATCACAATTGGCAGGGTTCAAATGACAAGCTAAACCAATATTCATAGTTTAAAAGTGATAATGGAGAAGTTCACCAAACTACTGATTTAAAACCAAACAGAACTCTGTTGTATAGACCAATAGAAAGTTGTGTAATCCAGAACTGTAATTGGTGATCTTCCCAATGAAAAACAGACCTTGAAAGAAAATTATCCTGATCCTTATTTGGTGTGCCAGTGAGTTGCTTCTTCTATTCCCAACTGTTTTTTCAAATGCAGACTCAGAAAATCCCTAGTAAGAATGTTAGCAATGGCAGACAAAGTAATTATAAATAGCATATGGTACCATATTCATACTTGTTTGGGTCTGAAAATTAGCCTGTGTTGCTCATAGGATCACAGGACTAAGCTTTATCTAGACTGGAGTTTCTTAACTTTGGCCACTTTTAGATATGTGGACTTCAACTCCCAGAATTCCCCAGTCAGCCATGCTGGCTAGGAAATTCTAGGAGTTGGTCGTCATCATCATCATCATCATCATCTTCATCCCAATATACATTTTGAATCAAAAATTGTGGATCTTTTTATTCTATAGGTCGTGGATGAATTTCCTTCCTTCCTTGGTTTTTAAAATAAGAATCAATTGTAAGGTGCTCCATATACTCTGCTTGAACACATGGACTCAAAAAATTAATTCATACATTTTGCCTCACTCTTTTTTCTTCTTAATGTTACTTCAACTTTACAGATGTGAAATTGTCCAGGAATTATCCTAACAACAGAAGTCCACTGCCAGATGTTTATATTTTCATGCACAATTATCTTGGGATCCATTATTAATTTATTATTTTATTCTCTTTTCCCCTTAGGTATGATTATCGTGAAATGCTGCACAATGCCACTTTCTGTCTGGTCCCCCGGGGCCGGAGGCTTGGATCCTTCAGGTTCTTGGAGGCCCTGCAGGTAAAAACAATGGACGTTTTAGCTCTATTTAAGCTTTTTTTTCTGTAGTAAAATTCTGTCTTAAGTAATATTGTGACAGGGAAAGGAAGAGCAAAGCAGACATTACATTTCAGTGGAATTACTTGCTTTCAGAAATTGTGGGAGCTCCAACACTGGAGATTTTAAAGAAGAGATTGGATAGTTATTTGTCTGGAATAGTATACGGCATGGGTGTCAAACTCAAGGCTCGTGGCCCAGATCTGGCCCGCAGGGTGCTTAAATCTGGCCCAGCGAAACAGCGAAAGACTGGCCCGTGGTGCCTCTGCCAGCAAAAACAGAACTCGCAAGGGCTGCACGCAGCTCTCCCTAGCTCCATTTTTGCTGCAGAGGGTTACGGCAGTCCATTTTCACTGACAGAGCGCTCCAGCCACCACAGGCATCCCCGACACGAGTGATGTCAAGCTGGCCACACCCACCCCGCCCCCAAGGTCAAACACAATCCTGATGCGGCCCTCAATGAAATCGAGTTTGATACCCCAGTATAGGGTGACTTGCTTGAGCAAGGGGTTTAATTAGAATAGGAACCCCCAACCCCCGGGGCTATGGACTGGTACCGGTCCATGGCCTACTGGGAACTGGGACATCTGGAGGTGAGCGGCGGGTGAGCAAGTAAAGCTGCCTCTGTATTTGCAGCCACCTCCCAACGCTAGCATCACTGCCTCAGCTCAGAATGGGACAATTCACAGCCGCCATCTGACTGCCGCCTGCTCACCCCAGCCAATTTGCCTCAGGCAACTCTCTGTGAGGCAACTTGCCCTCTAGGACAATTCACCCTGAGTGAGATACTGTCATTTCCCCAAGCCAAATGCCAGAGACGAATGGAACCACCTCCTCCTCCTTCTCTCTCTCCCTTCCTCCCTCCTCCATACATGATGCAAACATGCTCACACACATATATATGGAGAGGATAAGTGGATGCACATGGAGAGGGGAGGATGTGTGGATTTGCCCTCCAAGAGAGTGTACTTCCTTCACCACCACCCCCAATGTGTTTAGCCTGCTGGAGCAGCATCAGAGAATTGAAAGGGCCCAGGTGAGGAGAGGGAGTGGGAGTTGGAGCCTCTCTGAAGTTCTTTGGATCAATCAGCAAAAACCTTCAACTTTCATTTGTTTGCTTCTCATTACCAATCAGTGAAATAGTTATGATAAATATACTCAATCGTTGCAGGGGGGAAAAACCAAGCTCAGGGCAGAGCTCCCATTGATTCTGCATTTATGGTGAATTGTATAATTATTTCATCATGTATTACAATGTAATAATAATAGAAATCAAGTTCAGAATAAATGTAATGTGCTTGAAGCATCCCAAAACCTCCCCCACCCCTTACAGGACTTTGGAAGAATTGTCTTCCATGAAACCAATCAATGGTGCCAAAAAGGTTGGGCACCCTGGACTAGATGACCTTTAAAGTCATTTCCAACACTGTTCTTTTGCATCCATTCTTCTTCAGGAGAGATTAGCAGGGACTCACAGGGCTTTCTCACCATCAAAAGATATGGTTATATTTCCTTAAAGGTGGATTGTCCTAGACCATTGGAAAAATAGAGTTACTTCGGAGCAAAGATGGTGAAGTTTTTTTGCTGAAAATATACATCACTTACCATATATTGGCTCTCAGAGCCAGAAAATAACATTGACCTATCACATATTTGGAAGATACAAAGTTCCACCAAGAGATTTGGATGTTTTGTTTTATTTTTTTAACTGAGATGTACTCATTTGAAGACTTACACTATAATTTTTACACTTCCACTGAAGTGGAATTGGAAAACATGTTTCAGGTTTTAGCAGTCTAGTCCATGGGGGCTTTGAGGTTTATATGGAATTACAGGTTTATAAAATTAGCCTAGGTTTTCTTATTGCACGCTAAATAACTCTTAAGCAGTAATTTCTGTTCGTTAGACATTCTCAGGGAAAGGAAGCTCCAGGACAATTAAACTGACGAAAATAAAACAATTTTTATTGTTTTATCCACTCCATCCAAGACATGTTTGGGAGAATTATCTTGCTGCTATAACTTCTATGCTTGACAATGCAGTGATCCACCAGGATTTTACAAAAAAAGATACTGAACATTGCACAGTTAAATATAGAAAGCAGAATTACCCAATTCACACAACATGCATTTCACTTCTTTTTTCCACTATCCCTTAACATCTGTTTTCAGCCCTGACTCCTAGGACGCCTAAGCCTAGTTTAATTTTCTTTGGCAATAGGATTTTCTCAAGGATTGTACATGGTCCATAAAGAAGTCCGAATGGAAAACTATTACTTTTGCTATCCTTACAGAAGTCTGAAAGAAAAGATGTCACTATCCTTAGAGAATCACTGAGAAACTATCCCTAAAATCAGTTTTTGGCCCCGTATCAAAGGAGACCTAACCCTGACCCTAACACTATTCCTAATTCTTCTTTCATTTTCGTTGGCAACATAATTTTCCTATGCATTTTCCTGTAGTTCACAAAGAAATCAGAACAAAAGCAGTCACAATGTCTTTCCTTAGAGAATCTCTAAGAATCTATCTCCAATATCAATTCTTGACTCTGATTCCAAGAAAACCTAACCCTAACCTTAACATTACTTTTATTTTCATTGCCAATTATATTTTCCCATGTAATTTTCTGTGGTCTACACACAGGTTTGAACGAAAAGCTGTCACGTTCTCTTCCATTAGAGAACCTCTATGAATCTATCCCTAGCATTAGCTTTTGGCCCTAACTACAAAGGGGATACAACCAGTGGTGGAATTCAAAAAAAAATTACTACCGGTTCTGTGGGCGTGGCTTGGGGGGGCATGGCAGGGGAAGGATGCTGTCAAATCTCCATTCCCACCCCACTCCAAGAAAAGGTTACTGCAAAATCCCCATTCCCTCCCCACCCCACTAACCTGCTTTCCAGCTCCGTTCTCCTGTGCAGGGCAACAAAAGAAGACCCAGCCAATCAGCTGGGACTCGGGAGGCAGAGAATAAATGGGGATGGGCCCAGTCAGAGGTGGTATTTGCCGGTTCTCCGAACTACTCAAAATTTCCGCTACCAGTTCTCCAGAACTGGTCAGAACCTGCAGAATACCACCTCTGGATACAACCCTGCAACATCTTCTGTCATTGCTTATTCTGGCCAAATTGTCTAGTTTTTTTTTTCTTTCCTTGATCATCTTATCCATGGGTTATCATTCAAGGTTTAACCATAGTTTCAACTGGGAGAATGTGACCATCCTAGACCAGGCCAAATCCAAAAATGCCAGGGAATTTCTAGAAGCCTGGCATCCTGACAAATCAGCCATCAATAGACACATAGACATTAACAACGTCTATAGACTATACTAAAGAAACAATCAACCAGCCCAAAAGAGAAAAAGACTCCAACACCTCTCTACCAGGAATCAGCACTCAGATCAGCATAGATTAACTCCAGGGTCAACTTCAGACCAACAGTCAAGTAAGCAATATCCCAGTCAAGAAACTACCAAAGAGCCATCAATAAATAGCCCAACCAAAGAATCCCTAAGACTGTCCATACTCTTTGCTAGCACTGATGGTGTTACCTAGTTAGGATAATGAAATGTCTGCAAGAAAACAAGCAAGTTCAGAGAGCACCACATTTCAACCCTGAGCTACAAATATTCTCCTTTATTAGGACCCAGGTTGCTGGGGGCAATATGCTGACTCTGTAAACTGCTTAGAAAGGGCTGTAAAACTCTGAAGCAGTATATAAGTCTAAGTGCTATTGCTATCATGTCACCCATAGTTCTTCTTTTCATTGAACTAGACATTCCCAATTCCTGCAATTGAACCTTGAAACTGTCCACCCCTTATATTTTTTTGTGCAGGCTGCCTGTATTCCTGTGATGCTCAGCAATGGATGGGAACTTCCATTCTCCGAGGTGATTAATTGGAATCAAGCTGCCGTCATAGGAGATGAGAGATTGTTATTACAGGTAAGAAGTGGCAGGAAATCAGTGGCCTTCGTCCAATGAATTGACCACAGCAGCCACCTTCTCTACTTTCAGGAAAGATATATCCAAAAGGTCATGGCCATAAAAGATTTTTATTGGCCAGGCTTTGTCTGTGTCATTGTGAATATTAACTCGTTTAATAAAGCATTATTCACTTTCTGACATGAAGGTCATTCCAGCTTCCAAATGTCTTGGTTAAAAATGTAGCAGCATCTGATATTTTTATATATATTTATTTATATAGGTGTGTGGAAGACCTCAAGTTGAAAGCTCTTGCCATACAAAAGTGATTTGCAATATCAAAATATTTATAGTTCTGATACTTTCCATCCTAAATCAGGGTTTGAGGCAACCTACATATTACTCTCATGTGTGTTATCTATAATTCTGCGCTCTTTCCGAATTCAGCTTGTAAATATTAAAAAATACTCAAGATGCATATTTAAACTTCATGTTTTACTGTTGAAATATCTGCAGTATTTTATGAACCTTTACAATGTTACAGAAGATATAAATTGCTTTGAGCCATGAAATTTGAAAAGTGCGACATTAGGTAGATAACTAAGTTCTGATCCAAGTTTGATTGATTGATAAATCACACATATATGGCTGCCCATCTCACAGGAATGACTCTAGGTGGTGTAATATTAATCCAGGAGTAATATTAATCCAGGTGTAATATTAATCCAGGAGACCTTTTTACATATAGAAGTGTACAAAAATCAAGATTCTCAGTTATTTCTATATGAGACTTTTCCAATCTCTTTTCTCTTTCTCTTAACTTTGTCTTCCCCTACCAAATACTTTCCTCTCTGGCACTCCCTCAACAGCTGTCTAACAACTTTGACATCAACACACAGTGCAGAAAGCCAAATGGACTGCTGAACGCCCAGATATAGGCAGTTACGTAGATGACCCTACACAAAGGTGCCAAGTTTGGACCTTCCTCACCAGCATTGGTCAACTCTGAACAGGATGCATACCAAACATGGTGTCTACCAGGACTCCTTGTTCAAGTGGGGTCTTGTCTCTACCCCTCAGTGTGATTGTGGTGCTCCTGGACAAAATATCCAGTACATTGTGTCCGAATGTCCATCAAGAGCTTACACCAAGGTCTGATTTTTCCAACATAGACCACCCTGTCCTTGAATGGTTGGGTGGACTAGACGTTAACATTTGAACCACTGTAAGTCCAAGTATTTGCCATACACCAAGGGTCTTCAAACTTGGCAAGATTAACACTTGTGGACCTCAACTCCCAGAATTCCCGAGCTAACATGACTGGAGGAGGAATTCTGGGAGTTGAAGTCCACAAGTCTTCAAGCTGTCAAGTTTGAAGACCCCTGCCATATGCTAAATAAGTACACTTTCCACGCTTAAGGCTTGGAAATCCTTCCCTGCTTTAAAAAGAGTCATAGACATTACAGCTGGAAGGCACCAGATTGGGAAAGGCAAATGCAATTTATATGTTCAATCCCATGAAGAGCAGAATGATGGGTGTGACCCTTGCATGCAGTAAAGAAGGAAGAGTAATTCCCTTGTTTAAGTCAACCTCTGTCATAGTTTTTTGTGGAGGGAAAACAAAGACTGTTTCACTTCCTTTCATTCTCTGCATTTAGTGAAAGAACCCAAATTACTGGATTATTCAGGATATTGTTCTCTCCCAACCCTTGCAAAAATCTACTTTGAAAAATTTGGTGCTAATCTCATGCCTTTAAACACTTAAACAGAAATGAAAGAAACAGCTCATTTTGCTACTTTCCACTAATAAAAGAGTCAGGCTATTGGGTGTTTTTTATAAGTAGTTCTCAATTTACAGGCATTAGTTTAGTGACCATTCAAATGGCACTAAACAAAGGTAACTTGAGGCCAGTCTTCACACTTAATGATTGTCACAGCATCCTCATGATCACATGATCAAAATTTGGCAACCGACATGCATTTACAAGAGTTGCAGCATGCAAGGCTTGTGTGAGCAACATTTGCTCATAAAATACTGCAGATATTTCTACAGTAAAATGTGAAGTTTAAATATGTATCTTGAGTGCTTTTTAATATTTACAAGCTGGATTCAGAAAGAGCCCAGAATTAGAGATAAACACATGTGAGAGTAATATATAGGTTGCCCCAAACCCTGATTTAGGATGAGAATTATCAGAATTATAAACATTTTGCTTGCCAGTATGCTGACCAGCAAAGACAATAAGGGAAGCTGAAGTTACTAAACAACTGCATGATTCACTTAACAACCTAGTGATTTGCTTAACAATCATAGTGAAAAAGTCACAAACGTTGGTGTGACTCACTTAACAACTGTGTTGCCAAGCAATGGAAATTCTGGTTCTGACTGTGGTCACAAGCTGAGGGCTAGTTTAGTTTAGTTTATTGTCATTGCACCTCGTACAGTGAAATTAAATACCATCTTCAGTGTACATTATGACTATGAAAATAAACCCAAACACACATCCTTCACATTCTATACCCATGATGGCGAATCTGTGGCACACGTGCCAGAGGTGGCATGCAGAGCCCTCTCAATGGGCACGCGTGCCGTCACCAGCTGCTCTTCTGGTTTCTGGTGTGCACAAAACAGCCAGAAAAACAGCCCCCAAAACAGCCAAAAAACACGCATGCGTGCACCAGCCAGCTGGTCTTCAGTTTCCCTGCACGCACATGCACGTGCGTTCTGGTTTGGGCACTCGGTGCCAAAAAGGTTCGCCATCACTGTTCTATAAATTGAATTGAAAACCCCTGATATTGCATTAATATTGCACTATACAGTAGAATTCAATAGAGTTACTTGTGTTACTACTTGTGCTTCTACCAGTGAGAAAACGCTCATCCGTGAAGTCATTTCTGGCTTAAGCCCTCTGCTTTTTTGAAAGAGCCATGTCTGGATTCAAAGCTACTCTCCAGTTTGCTAGATAGAGGGAGGAGAGGGGAGATGCCTCTGAGACCCTTTTAATGGGAGACTTCAAGGAATAAACTTGCATTCCTTTCCATGCAAGGCACGTGCCGTACTGCCGCACATGCGACCAACATATTTAAATCCGGCAAAAATGCAAAAACCTACACCCTGACTGACGTATTTAGCTGCCGAAGGTAAGAGAAGGCTGTGCAGCATTCCAAATACCTGTGAATGTCCCTTCCCTCCCAAGAGTACATTAATATTCTGATCTTTGTTGATTCCTGTAATGCAGAATTGATTATCTTCACAGCTGCTTCCCTTACTAGAACAGCTACTATACTATTATTAACAGTGGTTTTTAAAGAGCTGGCGTGAAGCCCAAATGTCTGCTTTGGGAAATGTTTTTGTTGCATTACACTTTTTCATTTCCCAGTTTAGATGCACTCGGATGTTTTTATTTACATATTCTCCATACTGTCGTGCTGCTTCAGCTACAGACAAGCTGAAGCCACTCTCTCTGTTGTCGTTTTAGCATCGCTTTTCTCCTTCCTGGTTTATTGTATCGGTGGCCTGCTATTCAAGCATCATCCCGTCCTAATAATTCTCTTGTATTCGTGGGCCGTTCAGCCTCAGTTCATCCTTGCCCACAGCCATCTTGTAAGCCAAGAGATGAATAGCAAATGGCCAAATGAAATTAAAAACGGAAGCCCTAGTTTGTGTTGTAAGTGAGCTAACATGTAAAAATAGGCTTTAGAAATTACAGGCACCACAATTGTGACTAGAATTTCGCTTGCTAAGGGAAGCAGTTGTTAAGTGAGTTGCACCTGTTTTATGACCTTTTTCCCACAGTTATTAGGTTGTGAAGGGATCTTGTAGTCATTAAACAAATCCAACTTCCCCCGTTGACTTTGCTCAACGGAAGCCAACTGGGAAGGTCGCAAAAAACAGTCATGTGACCCCAGGATACTTCAACCGTTGTGAATACATGCTGGTAGCCAAGTGCCCAAATTTTGATCATGTGACCATCAGGATGCTGCTGTATATGTGAGGACTGGTCATAAGTCATTAAATACTGTTGTAATTTTGTGCAGTCGCTAGACAAATTAGTGGTGGGACTCATCTCCAGGGAGGGGGATGAGTCTGCCTATCGAGATGAGATGGACCGGTTGCTTTCGTGGTGTGGAAACGATAACTTGGTCCTCAACACCAGTAAGACCAAGGAGCTTATAGTGGACTATAGAGGGAACAGATCAGACATCCAGCCCTTGCTTATCAATGGAGACCAAGTGGAACAAGTGGCCAGTTTTAAGTTTCTGGGTGTTACAATAAAAGAGGACCTGACCTGGGGTGCCCACATTGCAGCACTGGTCAAAAGGGCCCAGCAGAGATGATACTACCTGAGACTTCTCAGAAAACAACAACTGAATGAAAAACTGCTGGTGACCTTCTACTGCTGCACCATAGAGAGTATCTTAATTTACTGCACCTCTGTATGGTTTGCCAATTGCACAGTGGCAGATTGGACAGCACTCCAGAGGGTTAACATCATTGCCCAGAGGAACATTAGTTTCCCTTTCCCCTCTTTGGAAGAGCTTTATAGCTCCCGCTGCCTTAAGAACGTTCAAAGCATTCTCAAAGATCCATCTCATCCTGGGAACCCTTTTTTTGAACTATTACCATCTGGCAGAATAATAAAAACAAGGACAAATAGGCTGAAAAACAGCTTCTATCCCAGGGCAGTAGCTCTTTTGAATTCTGCTGTATAGTGCAGTATTGGTGTGGTGTTGGGGGTTTTCGGTTCAATGTGTGGAGGGTGAAGGATGTGTGTTTGTGTTTATTTTCATGATCATGGTCATGATGTTCTCTGAAGATGGTGTTTGATTTCGTTGTACGAGGTGCAATGACAATAAAGTAAGCTAAACTAAACTAAACAAATGGCTGTAATTTGAGGAGTGCCTGTATTCTAAGCTTGCCTCTGCTCACCTCCCCACAAAACTTGGAAGATATCAGTGGCTCTCTTTCAACCACTGTTTTTTTCATATGCAGAAACAGATGAAAAGATTTATCTCAAAAGATTTGAAGAAAAACAATGAAATGCAGTCAATTAGACATAATGCAAATCTTTTTTATTTATATTTGAATTTATTAAACCCCCCCCTCCCAACTCTAACAAATGATTGCCTAAAATATAAATGTTGCCAAAATCTACTGAAAAATCCATACATCCATATCAATTTATAAAATTCACAAGATTTCTTTGCTGGGCGCCTTAGAGTTGCAAAACCAATTAAATAGACTGATTTTTTTTTAAAAAAGCTGCAATCCTGAATGGCTTAAGTAATGAATAGCTCCCATTGAAAAGATAGAGTGTTAGAACCAAATGCATAGTATTGCACAGTTAAAAGTTTATTGTATATGTCATGTGATGTAGAAAAGGCAGCTAACCTATTTTAATCTTATCAGTAAATGGGATATATCTTTTCTGCATAATAATAGTAAAGAATTTTATTTCCATATTTCCTACCTTCTTTATGTAGCCTATCATTCTTTCAGTGCTCACTCCTGTAAAATAAGTGTTCGATCAAAAACCACCTACTGAGCTTCAGGTTTACATTTGTTTTGACCAAGACTTCCTGAGACTGTAATTAAGCACACACTTAGTTAAAACAACTCTTGTTTTATTTCAACGCTGGGAATTACATTCATTCCCAGCCTGTAATGAGTCCCAAACAGCCCCTCAAGATAAGCACCCACCTTTCTCTCCTTTTAATTGCTGCCAACAGCTAAAATGCCAAATTAACTATAAAAAAAAACAACCGAAGTATAAAGTCCACACAGAGCTTCAAGGTTGAATCCGAACAGAGTGAATGACTTTGCTTCCTGCAAAGGTTTCTCTACCTTTGCACCTCCTTTATGCCTTATGGGAGGGACAATCGCCTCCAAGGCTTATTCTCGAAAGCAAGCTGCTCTTGCCTTCTAGCAGCTCTACCCACAGATGCACTGGGAACAGGCTCCCTTGTTCCTCTGCTTTGCTGCTGCCAACTCTGGAGGCTCCGGAATCAGCACACAACTCCCAGATGGTTCTGGCCCCATCTCTGCATCGGACACAGGACCCTCGTCCAAGACCTCTCCAGAATCCTGGACTGGTCCCTGTTCTTCCCCACTGTCCAATTCCTGCTGCCATCTGCACAGGCTGCCGGTGAACCACAACAACATTCAGGATTTGAACCTAAGTCTTTCCAGTCCTGGAATGAGAGTTAATCATGTTGGTTCCCTGGCTGTGTGAGAGTATGAACATATTTAGCCTCCTATTCAACCCACACCATTTAATTAATTATTTTATTTCTTAAGCAAAACCTACTTTGCTAAAGACCTCTCATGCTCTTTCAAGAAAAGGTAAAGCCAACCTTGAAACCAGAAATAATAAAAAGCTCCAATGTGAAAGAGTTAAAATGAATTGCACAAAGCCTGTTTTGGATATTTTAGGCTTCAAGTGTAGTGGAGAATGCATCCTAAAGAACTTAGACTAGACCTCGAGTCTCCATTCATTATCTCAATCTCTGGCTACATGGAAAAGGTGTTCTGAAGTTGTCTGGACTAAAGCCACATAAAGTTTTAATAACAATGACCATCAGTTTCCATTTCACTCAGGAAAAAAATGTTGGCAGGCAGTACAGTGCATTTAGCCCAAGTATAATGTGGTTTTTTCTAGAAGGGAGCTCTCAACTCACAATCCTAGCTAGTAGCAGATATTTTCTCTCTGGGCATATTTTAGGCTTCAAGTGTAGTGGAGAATGCATCCTAAAGAACTTAGACTAGACCTCGAG
This sequence comes from Naja naja, assembly GCA_009733165.1. NCBI lineage: Eukaryota > Metazoa > Chordata > Lepidosauria > Squamata > Elapidae > Naja > Naja naja. Next base: position 203,508,695 of record CM019150.1, on the reverse strand, counting down.
TCTCCATTCATTATCTCAATCTCTGGCTACATGGAAAAGGTGTTCTGAAGTTGTCTGGACTAAAGCCACATAAAGTTTTAATAACAATGACCATCAGTTTCCATTTCACTCAGGAAAAAAATGTTGGCAGGCAGTACAGTGCATTTAGCCCAAGTATAATGTGGTTTTTTTCTAGAAGTGGAGCTCTCAACTCACAATCCTAGCTAGTAGCAGATATTTCTCTCTCTGGGCGCAAAGAGAAAATATTTGCTGTGCTCTCCACATAGGCATCAGGAAAGGCATCGGGCCAGTAAACTCTCAGCTCCATCCAGTTGCCATGACTCCATCCCAATGCAAGGGATTACAGGATCATTAAAATTAAAAAAAATGTTTCTATCAGTTTTTTAGGAATCCAACCAGCTGCTGTGTTCTGTGCTAGACAGAACCAGTCCATGTAGCATGCCTTACCCTTGATGGCTCATCAATACCCTCATCATTTTAAGGATATTTTCCATCCAGGAAAGAGTGTCCTAGCTCCACTTTAGAAAACCAGAAAGGGATCCCCATCCAGTAGCATTTCACAGACTCTTGTTTTGAGAAGATAATAACTCCATTTAAAATCAGGAGAGCCACAACTTCTCCAGAATTCTGATCCCTTAGAATAAGTACCTCCATCATGCCCAGATTCTGTTTCAATTAATTATCAACCATCTATATAATTGTTAAGTGTAGTCATGTTACAGAAAAATACATTTGGGTTCCACCAGAATATTGATAGCTCTAAATCTCCCAATGTTCTTTCCCATTGGTTCCATGTAGATACTTTAAAATGATGAAGACAGAACAGGCTCAATCCTTTATCTAAAGGACTTCATCCACTCAACTGCTTCTGTTTTAAGAAAGTTAAATTATCTGAAATCTTCCTTTTAGATTTGTCAAATAATCCATAAGGATATCATGATATCAAAAGAATGGACCCTTAGGGAAAACAACCCTTTCCCTGACAGCATCCAGACAAAGATCATCATGAGAAAAACCAATGAAATCTCAACCCTGTAATCTCCTTTAAAGCTGTGTTGAAATGGGCTAAGATTTTGCAACAGAATTACAGTGAGGACTTTGCAAACTTGTACATTTCATCCCCAGTTGCCATGTTATATGAACCTAGCTAAGTTTCATGTTAACTGAGATTAACAAGGAGATGCCATAAAAAGTTAGCTAAAGAGACAAAACCAAAAATAAGCAAACTTGAGACTGATTTACAAAGCTGGAGTTAAGATTCAGCAGCAGTAGTTTCAGCAGCTGTGTGTAAGGTACAGAGTCACCTCTGAAATAATCTTCTTGGTCAAACAAGAAGAAAAGAGCAGGGAAATGGTTATGTTCATTCATGAATCTCTAAACCGATATTTAAAGACAACATTACCCAGAAGTCATTTCTCCAGTAAACTGCAGTTGTGAAAACCTACATTTTCTTCCACTAAAGCATTGTTTACCATGAAGAGTAACAAAAACCACTGCCTCCAAACAGTCATTCCGTCAAGTCTCACTCATTGAATGAGTCTGGGTTCCACTTAAGGGTAGTGGTTAAGTCTTGCTCCTTACAGTTCGAGGTCTATATTCCTTATGAAGCACTTTCAAGCCATAGCCTGCACATTTCAGTGATTCAGTGTTGGCTTGGTCCAAGGAAGATCTTCACATCACCAGTAGATGAAGATAAAATTACTTCAATGTTGACTTGTATGACTAATTGCTGCCTACTTACATTGGTATTGATGGATGTAATGTAATGTGAGAAAGACCTTGGGGAGGGTGAGGAAGAAATGCTGCCTGAGGAATGGTCAGATAAGGGAAGCCATAGTCTGCAGCTGGATAATGGAAGTAGAAAGAGATTCCAAAGGAACTCTCCCTAGCTTCTCAAGCTGTAAAACGGGGCAGAAGATTTGTACTTTCAGACTTGCAAGATTCTGCTACTATCACCTTACAATGAAATAGAATTAGCTCATCTGCTCATGTTTCTTATATGATCTACCTGGGAAGCCTGACAGTGGGTATCGTATTCCCAGTTTTAGTTTTCTTGTGACCCTCTGAACCAGTTCACTCCGACGATCATTTAGTTTTCTTGTGACCCTCTGAACCAGTTCGCTCCAACGATCGGCTGCTGGGCCTGCCCACCCCGGCTCCATACTGATCTTTATATCCTGCTTTTGAAGCTCAGTTGCATCGCACGGCACAGTGGATTGCCGTGCGTCAGCTGTTGAAGTCACAAGGAGAATGCAGGAGAAGGTCAGTAGGAAAGCCTCTGCACATGCACAAAGCACGCATTTGCCGCGCATGTGCACAAAGCACACCCACCGAACCAGTGGTAAACCAATTTGAATCCCACCATTGGAATGAAGCATCATATCATGGAATTTCCATCCATCTTGGGAGACCCCATTTGGTTCCTGCTTCAGAGAAAGCACTAACAAAAATTTGCAATGTTTTCCTTGGAGGTGCAAGTGGGTGTTGCTTACCATAGAATACCTTGGCTTCTTCTCATGCCCATGCTGAACCAATGAATGCAAATAACCTCTGTCTTCTGCTTTGGGAAGCCCCCCACCCCAAAGCTTGCTGAAAGGAGCACTAACCAACATGGGATACTGCTCAGCAATTTAGGCAGAACTGGGTATTAAGCAGAAGGACTTTGTGAACTCTGCGAAGTAGTCCAGACAAGAAACACAACCAGGAATATTAGCTCAATCAAGTTACATTAATAGAATCATGTAAGACTGAAAGTATTTCTTCCATCTGTCAGCGTTCCAACTAACCAACTCCAAACCAATAAACTCCGAGACAAACATTTCCTCAAAGTTCTATTTTATTAGAGTTGTCATATTGGCACATCTGGAAAAACCTGAATCTGAGAGTTCCGGGTTTTCTCTTCCCAAAAGAAAATCAAAGATTTATCCTCTGCACCCATCAGTCCATCACATGACCCAATCAAATCTTCGTCCCAACTAGAGACATCCCTCCAGTCATTCCCCTCCAGGTGCAGGGCAAATTGTCCTTGACTCTCTGAGAAAGGAATGTTGTTGTGTCTAATCTTCTACCTCACTATGAAGTCCCCTCTCCCAAATTTCCAGGCACTGAATGTGGCAGCCTCGAAGCTTCCAAGTAAAAAATGGCTTCCAAGGCTGACACCATCCTTTCCTTTTACTCTCCAGAAAATTATGAAATGTCCTTTCTGAAATTATTAGGGCCTTGGTGGCTCAGGCTGTTAAATGCCTAGCACTTAAGTTCCAGCTGCCTACAATTACTGTAGGCTCGAATCCCACCAGGCTCAAGGTTGACTCAGCCTTCCATCTTCTCGGGGTAGGTAAATTGAGGACCCAAGATTGTTGGGGGCAATAAGCTGACTTTGTAAAAATGCCGCTTAGTAATAAGCAGGCATATACAATGGAATGAAGGCTATTGCTAAGCACATTGGGTTGTATCCCAAAAATTGTAAGCTGCCCTGAGTCTTCGGAGAAGGGCGGCATATAAATGTAATTTTAAAAAAAATTATTCCCATGTTCTCCCTCCTTCTGTGGACTGAGATAATGGTTCTCCAGTCTGTGGCTTTCCCTCCTGTCTCCCAAGGCCATTCTCACATACCATTACAGATTTCAACTCAATGAACCTTTTGCCAAAACACAATTTGGCATAGGAAAATTGTTGCCCTTAAGCTGTTTCCTCACTGTCCCCCTTGTCTATGAAATCATGATGCTATGTAAAGAACAGATGTATTCTAATTAAGTGTATTTTATTGGAATGCATTTGGGGGGGTAAAAACATGAGAGAATGTGTATGAGTGAAAAAGCCTTTTGTTGGGTATAATCTAATGTGTAAGTGGAAAATGCAAAATGGCACAAATCAAAAGCAAACATAGGCAGATGCTTTATGCATAATTAGCCCAGGAAAAAATGAATCATTGAAAGGCTTGGGAAGAACACAGCAGCCTAATGAGAAAATAGGTACTGAAATAGCACCCTTTTCAATAAATGGAATATCAAGAAAGATTTATTTTTTCCTATTTTAGAGCCTATGTACATATATCGGTAAATGGAAGAAGATATACAAATCAGATAAATTGGAATCAATTTTTTTCCTGTCTGCTATGCAAGATGCCTAAAGATCACACAGTTCATAGAAACTTGGCATCTCTCTTGGATATGGATAGTTCCTCATTTAGCAACTGTATCTGAGACCAGCAATATGGTTGCTTACTAAGTCAGAGGTGGTATTCAGCAGGTTCTGACCAGTTCTGTAGAACCGGTAGCAGAAATTTTGAGTAGTTCGGAGAACCGGCAAATCCCACCTCTGACTGGCCCCACCCCATCTGTTCTCTGCCTCCCAAGTCCCAGCTGATTGGCTGGGTCTTCTTTTGTTGCCCTGCACAGGAGAAGAGAGCTAGAAAGCAGGTTAGTGGGGTGGGGAGGGACTGCAGATTTTGCAATATCCTTCCCCTGCCACTCCCACTAAGCCACACCACGCCCACCAAGCCACGCCCACAGAACCGGTAGTAAAAAATTTGAATTTCACTACTGTACTAAATGATTACTAAGTGAAGCCTTGACTGTGCTTGTAATCTTACTTCAACTTATCTTTACTTTACAGATCTGCAAAGGTCATAAATTCAGGCATTGATCACCTCACCATCATAATTGGGAATGGTCATATTCCAAAGCAGTTATTAAACGGAGATTACTTGTAGTCTCTTCCTTTTTCTTCTTCTTCTTGTGGATGTGATCTCACTTGGCCATCAAGAGGTTGTCAGTTTACAGAGCAGGAACATCCTCTAGGGAACTTTTAGGACATAAGTAGGAATGATGGAGAAATTACTTGGGTTTATATTTATTAAAGAGCTGCTTAATTTGCATTTCCTACATCAATAGATGAACCAGAATCATTGTCTTTAAGGTTTTGAATTTTATGAAGCAGTTCTCCATTAAAAATATGTTTAAAAAAAGAAAGTAATGCAAAGGATGCATGATGAAAATTTTTATGAAGTTTTACAGGAGAAGCGGTTTAGTTACAAACTGGTGTGGAAATGGTTAAAAATTTAAGTTGAGATCAGAAATGAGAACTCAGAATGGATAAATTCTTCAGTATAAGTTACTTTGTGCTTGTAGATGGACAAGCGGTATATATAACTTGATTGATTGATTGATTGGACTTGTATGCTGCCCCATCTCCGAAGACTCAGGCTCACAACTAAAACATACATTCATAATAAATAAATAGTTAAAAAAGAATTAAACCAAGCCAAGCCCAATATCAATGTTTGAAATTAAATAAATTAAATAAAAAGCCCCCGAAAGTTATCACAGTCCAGCTTGGTCAAATAACCAGGTCTTCAGGTCGTGGCGGAAGGTGCAGAAGTCAGGGACCAGACGGAGCCCCAGGGGAAGCTGGTTCCACAGGCGGGAGCCGCCACAGAGTAGGCTCGTCCCTGGGGGACCGCCAGCCGACACTGGCTTGCCGACGGAACCCCGAGAAGCCTCTGCCTGTGTGCTCGCACAGGGTGGTTGGTACTCGATATCGGCAGGAGTCGCTCCCTTAAATATTCTGGACCCATGTGGTGTAGGACTTTGAATTATTGAGAACTAATCCATAGCCCATAGATATACCCTGAACACAGTGGTGGGATTCAAAACTTTTTACTACTGGTTCTGTGGCTTGGTGGGTGTGGCATGGCTTGGTGGGTGTGGCAGGGGAAGGATACTGTAAAATCTCCATTTCTCCCCATTCCTGGGAGAAAGTTATTGAAAATCCCCATTCCCTCCCCACCCCACTAACCTGCTTTCCAGCTCCATTGTCCTCTGTAGGGCAACAAAAGAAGACCCAGCCGATCAGCTGGGACTCAGGAGGCAGAGAATAGATGGGGGAGGGGGCCAGTCAGAGGTGGTATTTGCCGGTTCTCCAAACTATTCAAAATTTCCACTACCAGTTTTCCAGAACTGGTTAGAACCTGCTGAATACCACCTCTGGCTGAACAGTTTTGGGCCCTATTTTTTTATTTATTTATTTATTTATTTATTTATTATTTATTTATTTATTTATTTATTTATTTATTTATTTATTTGTGGGACCCATCTCCGAAGACTCGGGGCTGCTCACAATTAAAACAACAACAACAATAAATACTTAAAAAAAATTAAACTAAACAAGCCCCAGGACATAATTACAAAATACAAAGATAAAAACCACCCTACCCAAGGGTCACAGCCCAGATTGGTTAAACAACCAGGTCTTCAGGTCATGGCGGAAGGTGCGGAGGTCAGGGGCCAGGCAGAGCTCCAAGGGAAGTTGATTCCAGAGGTCAGGGACCGCGACAGAATAGGCACGTCGTCGGGGGACCGCCAGCCGGCATTGCCTGGCCGACGGGACCCCAAGGAGTCCTTGTCTATGTGCTCGCACAGGGCGGTTGGTATTCGATGTCGGCAGAAGTCGCTAATTGGTTTATTTATATCCTACCTTTGCTATTTTTCATAAATAATTCCAGGCAGTGAACTCCTAATACTCCTTCTCCCTTCCTATTTTCCCCACAACACCTTGTGAGGTGGGTTGGACTGAGAGGAAATAACAGGCCCCAAATTACCCAGCCATCTTTCATGCCTAAAGTGGAACTAGAACTCACAGTCTTCTAGTAATTGGCCCAAAGATACCCAGCTGGTTTTCATGTCTAAGACAAGACTAGAACTTACAGCCCTCTGGTTTCTAGCCTAGTGCCTTAACCATTAGACCCAACTGGCTCTCTATTATCATCTTTCTCTCTTTCTATTATCTAGTCCAAAAATTGCCATGATGAACTGGGAATAAAAAAGGTTTTATTTTTTTTCAGATTGAAGGCCACACTTTGCACTTGTGTTTCAAGAACCACAGTTGCAAAGATAGTCAATGGAGCCAGGACAGCTGCTAAATTGATTCTACTTCCCATAAATTTTAATTTAGTTCAAACTTTGCCCAGCTAATAACATTATTATCCATTTCCCCTTCAGTCACATGGAACATTATCATTTGAAAATGGCTTTTAAAAATTTGACCCTGCACTATCACTTCTGGATTGTTGGTTTACATGCTGGTTCCAAACATTTCTGCTTTTGAGAAAACAGTTTGGAAGATGGAGCAAAAAACCTTTTTAAGTTCTGAAAGATTATAGGCATCCATGTCGAGTTTGTGCCCTATTTTACGGCCTTTTGTGAAGAGAATTGCTCTAATACCTAAGGTAGTATCCCAGTTCTTAAGAGAATCTGGCTTCTGCTTCTGACATTGCTTGTCAGAAGGTTGCAAAAGGTAATCACACGACTCTGGACATTGCAACTATCATAAATACATGCCAGTTGCCAAGCATCCAAACTTTGACCACGGGATCAAAATTGCAGCAAACAATCCTCAGTGTGAAAAACTCACAATTTATGTCACCATTTTGGTACGGCTGTAATTTCCAACGGTCACTAAACGAATGGTTGCAAGTCAAGAACCATCATAAATGCAAGAACTGTGGGCTTCTCTGGTCAGAGGTGGGACAAAGACATTAACAGCCCATATAACTCAATTTCCAATTATTGCTATCACAGCTGGTATGGCCTGACAATGTGGATTGCGTGCCACAGATGAGAGCCAAATGCATTGTAGACTAAATGTATAAAATCTAAATGGATTGGGCTATAAACGGATTGTCTGAAATGGCCCCTCACCGTGTCTTAATGTTCCCAGGTTGTCGTGTTTTCGAGTACCTTATTTGTTTCTGTGTTGTATTACAGATCCCTTCTACAATCAGGTCTATCCATCAGGATAAAATCCTAGCACTTAGACAGCAGACACAGTTCTTGTGGGAGGCTTATTTTTCTTCAGTTGAGAAGATTGTATTGACCACACTAGAGGTGAGTAACAATTTTCAGATAATAGCTGGAGCTGAAGCCCGGCTTTTCTGTGTATTTGGACTGTGTCTGGTCTTGACTTTTGCAGGTACTTAGCAAGGAAAGCGGATGAAGGAAAGACTTTTCAACTTCTTTATAACTTTTCTTCCCTGAGGATCCTAGGGTCTTTTTCTCTGGGATTGGTGTAAGAAGAAATGACAGGCTGACAAATTGGCAACCATCTTAACTTGCTAGGAAATGTGGTCTCTCGTAGACTGGAGGCTTCTCAGATTTTTGATAGCTGATAAATCAACTTGCTTGTCATTGATGGTAAATGGGTTCTTTAAGAAAAAAAATCATGTTTTGAAAAAAGTGATACTATAAAACTTTTTCCTCTGTTCAGGCAGGCTTTCTGCTCCAAGATGTTTTCAAAGCCTTTGATGGATGTCTGGAGGAAGGTGGAAAAAATTTTGGGCTTAAGGCAGTAGCTATTTCAGATTAAGGAGGCAAATGTCAGAAACTTGACTGAGAATTAAAATGAGTTAGCCAGGTTTTTAAGTGCCTTTATGTGGAGCCTTAGCTCGATTTTGCAGATCCTGACCTCCACTCTCTTTTTTTCCCCTCAGTTTCTTCATGGTAATGCTAAACCGTGGTTCAGCCTTGTATACTTAAGCACAGACTCCAGCCTTCTCTAAGTCCTGGAGTAAAGAAAGGAGAATAGAAGATTCCCGTATTAGTTTGATATTTGAGCCTAGCAAAGCAATTCAATTCTTTGCAATCAGGGATTACAGGCAAATGAGATTTTGACAACACTGAAGAATGCTTTCCTACAAATCTGCATGTAGCATATGCAATAAGACTGAATGTCTTGAATTCAGTTTCTGAACAAATCACCCTCTCTGTTGATTCATCCACATTTGGAGTCCGCTACATGTTCCTTTTTTCTCTTCCTATAGCAAATTCCTCTCTTCCTGGTTTTTTTCCGTTTTAATCACCACCATAATGAGTTCTCTCATTATGTAAAAATATTCTTCAAACTATGATTTCATTCAGATTAGAACAGGTCCAATAGAAGCAATGGCTTTAAGTGAGTCTTGATTCTAGCCCCCAATTATATTGCATTTATACTTACAACACACTATGATAGTATCATTGTTGTTCAGTTACTAAGTCATGCCCGACTCTTTGCAACATCATGGACCACAGCATGCTCTGCTCCCCTGTCCTCCCTTATCTCCCAGAATTTTCCCAAATTCATGTTCATTGTACTAGATGATACTATCTAACCACTATTTAACCACTTAGTTAACTCCAACCATGGGAGCCCTAGTCATACTGCAGTTAATTGCAGTATTGAAGGCAAACTCTGCCCACAGCTTGAAGTTCAATTCTGATAGGGCTCAAGGTTGACTCAGCCTTTGATCCTTTTGAAGAAGTTGGCAAAATGAAGATCCAGATTGTTGGGAGCAGTATGCAAGTAATGCTGAGGTTGTAAACCTCCCAGACAATGCTATAAAACACTATGGGATGGTACATAAATCTAAATGCTATTGCTGTTGCTATCTCATCCTCTGCCATTCCCTTCTCCTTTAGCCTTCAATATTTCCCAACCATCAGGGTCTTTTCCAAGGAGTCCTCTCTTCTCATTAGGTGGCGAAAGTATTTGAGCTTCAGCCTTTCCAAAGAACAGTCAGGGATGGTTGCTTTAGGGATTGACTGATCTGATGATCTCCTTACAGTCCAAGGGATTCTCCAGCACCACAATTCAAAAGTTTCATTTTGGCGCTCAGCCTTCCTTATAGTCCAACCCTCACAGCCATACATTATTACTGGGATGATGGCATCGCTATGCAGGTATAATTCTAAGCCATGTTTAATGTTGACAGAACACACTGGGGCATCTGAGAAGTTAGTTTTCAAGATTAAAACGTAAATTCTCCAGGATCCAAAATCAACTAAAGTCTTGGTAATTGTCAGTTCGCCCATGCAGATTATTTTCTTTTCACCAAAAATAAAGAAATGGTTTTGCTGTTGCTTCTTCTGAACAGCCCAGTTTGCAGATTCCTTTGTGGTTCCCAACTTGTGATTCAGCAAAGTTAATCTTGCTTAGCTTCCAAAGCTAGACAGGGTCAACTAACAATTGCCATCTGCTCAGGAATATTGTAAGGAGTTGCTGTTATATCTGCTAATTTGTGTGCTGCTATACACACTGTTCTGCAGAACAAAACGAGTTGCATTTGAAATGTTCTAATATTTGTTTCAGCAATAGATATGACCTATTTTCATATACGCTAGGAAGGAGCTACATATTTGCTGTAGTTTCTTCATTGTCCATGAAAATTGTAGTAGAAGCTACCAGTTTGTTCATATAAAATAGTTTTATTAAAGCAGTACTTCCGAACTTTTATTCATTTTAAGATGTGTGGACTTCAACTCCCAGAACACCCCAACTAGCATTGCTGGCTGGGGTATTCTGGGAGAAGAAGGTCAGACATCTTAAAATGGATAAAAGTTGGGAAACATTGTTTTAAAGCAATCTACAAAGGATTTCATCTTTCACTATTTGGTCAGTCTTCCACAATAGGAATTTTCTATTTTTAAAGATCTTTGATCACCCATAGGGATGTTCTTTTTTTTTCTGTACCCGTTTCCTCAAAGTTTGAATTGATTTTACCTGAGACTTACAGGATGGGACAAAGGTAGAACTGAATAAGATATGAAGGTATTTATCCAATTCATATTCCCGCAAAAGGAAAATGAAATGAATGAAATGAAATGCAATCTTCCCCAGCTTTATGTTTTCTTCACTTCGTGAAATTAAAACCTATATAAAAGCAGTTTTAATTCTGAAAGAAAGGAGAGTGAGATAATTTGCATATTCAGTGAATATTGACTTAATTCAACAGAATTATCCTCATCCCCATTAAAAAGGGATTCATGACCCAGGAGTGTGGGAGGCAAGGAAAAGAATTGATATCAAGATAGAAATGCACCCTTTGGAACACTTTAATTTAGAGTCCTTTTATGGGGGGAAAATCGTTATCTCATTCAGCCCAGTTTCCTGATTGAAAATTCCTTCTTCAATCCATGTAGGATACGTGTTTACTTAATTAGCAAGTTTACAAAAATAAGCTTTTGAATCCCCAGGAAGAGTGGAGGCATGCCAAATTGACACAAATACTTTTGACACAAATTCATTTTTAGACCGAACTTTCAGCAGTGATTAAAAAGGGAGAAAAAACGAAGAGCACAAATTGCAAATGGCATTTAGCGATGGGTGTGTAGCTATTTTTCCTGTGCAATTTTTATGGCTAGCGAAAGAACTGTAAATTGCCTCTATTTGTGTCCTTTCCTGTATCCTTTCCTACAAAGCTTTTCCAGCCTTTTGCACAGTTAAATGTTGTTTTCAGAACTAGAATAGTTATCTGTTAAATTTGGTACAGCTTTTAAGATGGTCCCTGATCCATCAAATAACAGGATCGGTAAGATTTTGTCAGCCTGACCTGTAACTGAAAATACCTATCAGCAGTGGCATTTGAGAGCTGGTTTCAAAGTTAAACTGAGTTGTAGGGAACCCATATAAGAGGGTGTTGTGTTTTAACAGGAAAGTTGTCCTAGATATGATGATCTAATTTTATTGGAGAAATCTTTTCTCTGCGGTTTCAAGAGGCCAGCTGTATGTGGCACTTTCATAGAGGTAATTATTTATCACTGAACAAGTGACAAATGAAATATTAGGTAGTGAACTATGTTAACCCACCTTATATTATGTCAGACCGTGGATGTATTGAATACAGTATTTGTTATATTAGCTAGTATTAGCTTTTTAGTAACAGACTAGGACATTTCTGGATTTTATTGGAAACAGTAGAGATTAAATTTAGGGCATTTTACTATTGAAACACATAGTTTGTCATAAGTTAAAGCAATAAGCTGCAGATAGGCCCCAAAGTGACTACACATAAACCAAGCTTTGCAATCCATGTGATTTATCTTTCTTCGTTTTAGATTATTTACTATTACAAAAGATTTAAATTGGGAGCTGGCATGCTGCAGAGCAAAGCACCAGCTTGTATTATACTCTTTATTTATAAGAATATCTCTGGATACTACATAGTCCCCATGGGTATGTTTAAAAAATAATTAGTTAGCAGCAGCCTATGATGTTTTGGTAATGTAATCAACTGTTTAAAAAAAATTAAAGCACTGAGTCAGATGGCAGAGACTAATCGTACAAACCTGTGAGTGTGTGTGTCCATAATAACAACCATTTTTTAATGAGAGGCCTAGGCCTAGTGACCACTATTTTTTGAAGTGGCTGAAATGCCAAGCAGACTTCAAAAAAGCCACCCCAATGCTATGGTCCTTTCCCACACTTCATTCTTGTGAGCTGTGTTAGCACATTGAAAAAGTTCTGTAGATAGTTGTAGGAAACACAGCTATATAGTCATTCCATTCCTTTTGCCAGGATCTGGTTTTTTATTTATTTACATTCCACCTTTATTTATGTTTTAATAAGCAACTGAGAGTGTGGTGGCTCAGCAGTTTCCGCTCTTCCTGGAGGAAGCGGACTATCTAGATCCGTATCAATCGGGCTTCCGGCCTGGGTTCAGCATGGAGACGGCATTGGTCGCACTGGTGGATGATCTCTGGAGGGCGCAGGACGGGATTTTCCTCTGTCCTGGTCCTATTAGATCTCTCAGCAACTTTTGATACCATCGACCATGGTATCCTATTGCGACGCCTCGGGGGGTTGGGAATGGGAGGCACTGTTCTGCAGTGGTTCTCCTACCTTTCGGGGCATTCGCAATTGGTATTGGCAGGGGGGCAGAGGTCGACCCCGAGGACACTCACTTTTGGGGTCCCTCAGGGGTCAGTCCTCTCACTTTTCCTGTTCAACATCTATATGAAGCCGCTGGGCAAAATCATCCGTGGCTTTGGGGTGAGGTATCATCAGTATGCTGATGATACCCAGTTGTATATCTCTACCCCAGGCCAAATCAGTGATGCCCTCTCCGTGATGTCCCGTTGTCTGGATGAAGTACAGATCTGGATGGGCAGGAACGGGCTACAGCTCAATCGGCTAAGACCGAGTGGTTGTGTGTACAGGCATCTCAGACCAGTCAACAGATTCCACCTTTGGTCATAGTGGGAGAGGTGTTGCCCCCTGTGGATAGGGCCCGGAACCTGGGAGTCCTCCTGGACTCATGGCTCAGTTTGGAGGAGCAGGTGGGGGCCATGCCAAGGGGGGCTTTTGCCCAGGTCCAACTGGTTCGCCAGTTACGCCCATATCTGGACCGAGATGCCCTTCGTACGATCACTCATGCACTTGTTACATCTTGACTCGACTATTGCAATGCTCTCTACTTAGGACTGCCCTTGCATATCATCCAGAGGTTTCAGCTGGTGCAGAATGTGGCTGCGTGGGTTGTGATGGGAGTTTCCCGGTACTCCCATGTTACACCCCTCCTGTGCGAGCTGCATTGGTTACCGGTTGCCCTCCGGGTGAAATTCAAGGTGTTGGCATTAACATTCAAAGTCCTTCATGACTTGGGTCTGGGGTACTTGCGGGAGCATCTTCTGCAATGATGAATACCGATCGCCCTGTGTGCGCACACAGACGGGGACTCGGGGTGCCGTCTGCGAGACAGTGTCGGCTGGCGGTGCCTCGGGGAAGGGCCTACCCTGTTGCAGCTCCCGCCTTGTGGAACCAACTACCTTTGGAGTTCCGTTTGGTTCCTGACCTTCTCTCTTTCCGCTGCGACTTGAAGACCTGGCTGTTTGAACAGGCTGGGCTGGACTGACCTCTTGGGGGTTAATGAATTTTAAATTGATTTTAGCAATTGGGCTTGTTTAGTTTAATTCTTTTTAAAATATTTATTGTGGTATGTTAATTGTGAGCTGCCCCGAGTCCTCTCGGAGAAAATACATTGTGGTATGTTAATTGTGAGCTGCCCGAGTAAATAAAAACTCAAAGGAGGCAAACATGTCTAATAAATAAATCCTTCTCAAAGGAGGCAAACATGTCTAATACTCCTTCTTCCTCTTATTTTCCTCACAACAAAAACCCTGTGAGGTGAACTGAAAGAGTGTAACTGGCTCTCAGATGGCTTTCAGGCCAAGTCCCAAAAGTGTTTTTTCAAGGGGAAACTAGGCTTTCTTGTTTTTCTTTGAAGATGTTGCGCTTCTCATCCAAGAGGCTTCTTCAGTTCTGACTCGATGGTGCGGAATGGAAGGATGGAATCCAGTCAGAGCTGAAGAAGCTTCTTGGATGAGAAGCAAAATGTCTTCAAAGAAAACCAGAAAGTCCAATTGTCTCTTGAAAAAGCAACTTTGGGACAACCATTATCTGGATGATTGAGAATCTCCATAGACTTTCAGGCCAAGATAGGACTAGAATTCACAGTCTTCTGGTTTCCAGCCTGTTGCCTTAACCACTTGACCAGGGGTCCCCAACCTTGGCAACTTTAAGACTTGTGGACTTCAACTCCCAGAATTCCTCCTCCAGTCATGTTAGCTCAGGAATTCTGGGAGTTGAAGTCCACAAGTCTTAAAGTTGCCAAGGTTGGAGACCCCTGCACTAGACCACATGGATAATTTGGGGTTATACCTTTTGTTCTTTTTAAAAACATGCTATAATTGAAGTTGGATGCCTAATCTGGATTCAATAATGATCTGAATGAGGATCACTAAGCAGGTCAAAATGCACAACCAAACTATGTTTCTTAAATTCAGGATTTAGTCATTTCTATTATCAAGGATCTTTGTTACATGCTCTGATTGCTGAGGTTTTGGATGAAGAAATCATCAAACTATCTAAGCGAAGGAGAAAGAAATACAGTAGTACTTCATTTCAATTAAGCAAGTGTGCATATTCCATTGTGCAGCTTGTCTTTTCAGTGATTTTTGCAACATCATTCCTTTTCTTGTTAGGAGAGAAAATCCTGGATTTATAGAGCACATTGAAGCACTAACATCTCTGTAATAAATATCTGGAAATAAGATTTCCCACTTTAACAAGGATATCTTGAGAGCTGAAATGTGTTCGTTTTAAAACAAAATAAAATTAAGGAAAGCTGAAATTCTCAGGGTCCTAGATTTTGAATCCCAATGTGAAAACCTTACATTTTCTTTCACAATACCATGAAATTACAACAGTACATTAGTCATCACTGATTTTTCTTGGGCCAAAGATGGAATACTGTCATTGCAAAGTTTTCCGTGCAATTTGTATTTCTGAAATTACTATAATGGTAGATTCTTTTTTAGCCTTGGGAAGGAGAACAGAAATATGTAGGTTAAAAACATTGCTGTTTCAGAAACAGTTCTCATTCAGTTTAAAACTATGACTGTCTTTTATGTTATATTTTGATGGCAAAATTGCAGAATGAATCCATCAGTCTCTCCAATGGCTTGTGCATTTTGGAAACCAGAACTATTCTGTGTTAGTTAGATCAAACTTTTACACAGTGTCTGTCTCAATAAATGAGATAAATGAAGTTCTGTGTGGCAAGAAGATTCCACACCAATTCTAAATAATCTGCCTCTCGGTGGCTTTGATGAAAGGGTTCTGCTTTTATTTTATTTTTTCATTAAGAGTTTCCTAAACATTGTTTTAACTTCTTGTTTTGCAGATTATTCAAGACAGAATATTTAAGCACATATCCCGTAACAGTTTAATATGGAACAAACACCCCGGGGGATTGTTCGTACTGCCACAGTATTCATCATATCTGGGAGATTTCCCTTACTATTATGCTAACCTAGGTAAGTAGTTCTTTCTTGAGGAACACACTGGTTGGGAAGAGGAATCTTGTTTCTGGGTAATGTGCAACTAACAGTGTGACGCAAGTGGAATCTAAGCTGTGTAGTAAGGTGTATGAGAACCTAAGCTCTCAATCAAAACTTCTTTACTTTTCTAGGAACAAATAGGGATTTGAAAAAAAAAATACATTAGCTATACCAAATTACATAAGACCGCAGTCTGCAACCAAAGGTAGTGTCACTTCTCTGTGGTAGTCCAGACAAGAAGCACAAAGCAAGCACTAACACCACATTTATTGAAAGGTTATAATGGGGGTCTCCACCTTTGGCATCTTTAAGACTTGTGGACTTCCAATTCCCAGAATTCCTCAGCCAGCCATGGGAGCTGGGGAATTCTGGGAGTTGAAGTCCATAAATTATAGTAATAGAATCTTGCAAATCTGAAAGTACCTATCCCCACCCTTACTTTTACTGTCCCCAAAACTAAGACCGGTCCTTTCTAATACGTTTTCTCTACCCCTACCTCTCCTTCAGAGACAGGTTTCTTTTACCAGACTGTTGTCTAGTCTGTGGCTCTTTCTCCTGTCTCCCAATATCATTCTCATGTAAGCAGTACAATTGCCATCATTATTTGTCAATAGAATAAGGAAAAATGGAAGGACAGAGAATAGAGTCAAATGTAGAAACTATCCAAATTGAGCAAATAGCTTTGAAAATAAATACAAGAACCCAGATGTACCTGTCTAGGCCAGGGGTCTGCAACCTTAAACATTCAAAGAGCCATTTGGACCCATTTCCCACAGAAAAGAAAACACAGGGAGCCAATAATTTAACAACCGGTGTGACTGGGTGGGCGTGGCCAACTCGACGTCACTCACTCCCACCTAGTTGCCTCCTGCTCTGGAATATGGAGCGAGTCTCCATCCCCCGCCATCACCCTTACCTTCTCAGGCCAGGGAAGGAGTGACTGAGAGGGGAGGGGCCAGCTAGTGGTGGGATCAGCCAACAGGGAGCCATGGCAGAGGGCCAAAAGAGCCGCATGTGGCTCCAGAGCTGCAGGTTGCAGACCCCTGGTCTAGGCTTTCTCTGGCACTGTCCTTGATTCCAGCTGTGCCAGAGCTTTTGGGCACTGACCTGAATCACAGTGCCAGTAAGGAAACCACCATAGACATTCTTCTCTTAAGGCTACCAGTCAACCAGACTAGTGCCAAAAATCTTAAATCTGACTCCCTCTGAATCCCATCACTTTCAAAGGAAAATGTTGATGGTATTAGAGTAGCAAAGTACTTAAGAGCTACCATTCCCAACATCCACTGTAATAGTAAATGGAAGATGGATGGCCTATAAATTTTGTAAGTAAATATTTATTTATTTATAAAATTTATAGGCCACCCATCTTATCTAAAGATAAATCTGGATGAGAGATATAAGGAATTTTTTTTTCTGCTTAATTTTTTTTTTTGTATTATTTTTCCCCCTTTAAGGAAGAAATGTTTTAAATTCTGGATCATTTTTCTTTGGATGCATATATTAACATTAAAGATTGGGCTATTTTTTCCTAAATACCTAAATATTCCTTTAAAATACCTGCTTTGTCTTCTCCAACAATCTTGCTTTTATTTTTATATTTAAGTTTTTAAACAGCTATGATATTGGTTCTATGCTACATAGAGTCACATTCAATGAGATGGGCGGCCATATAAATTTATTTAATAAAAAAATTTTTAATGGGATAATGAGAGATTTACCTTTATTTACCTCAGAATATGGTAAAAGGGGTAGTTGGTTTTTAATTAGTTGGTTGTCTTCTTTTCAGGGAAGTCCATTCTTATGGAATCAGCGAGCATTTGTCTGTGATTAGTAAACTTGTGTGTTGCGGGTTAAAGTCAACCCAAATATTTTAGAATTTTTAAAATGATTGGTCTGGTTCATTTTCTCTCATTTTCCTCTCAGGAGTCAAGGCACCATCCAAATTCACCGCCGTCATCCATGCAGTTACTCCTCTGGTGTCCCAATCTCAACCTGTGCTGAAACTCCTGGTTGCAGTAGCCAAATCCCAGCACTGTGCTCAGGTGAGGAATATGATCAACCTCCCCGTCATTGGCTGAAAATCCATTATTTGGTTGCTCTCAGTTTGTCTGGCATCTCCCAATTTATCTTCACCCACACTGGCAAAGCTTCTTATACAATAAATATGTTAAAGCCCCTAAAGGTGACAGAACTTGCAAAGATATGATGATCTAATTTTATTGGAGAAATCTTTTCTCTGCGGTATCAGAGGCCAGCTGTATGTGGCACTTTCGCAGAGGTAATTATTTATCACTGAACAAGTGACAAATGAAATATGAAGTTAACTAAGTTAACTTCTTTAATTAGAGAAGAAAACCAGTATCTTTATATGAGATTGACTGGAAACCACTTATAGACTTTTTGCATCAAATTGAAAAATATGCACTTGTGATTTGTATTTTTGCTGATTAGAAAAAGACTGGATAATAGAAAACAGTGAGCTCTTTTTGTGTAATCATGGAATAAGAAATAACTTTGTAATTGCGCTTAATATTTGCTGCAAAGGAAATCAGAAATTTCTGTTTCTTTTCATTCCTTTTTTCTGCACTTTTCCTTTTTCTTTTCTCTGTTTTCTACTTTTACTTTTTATTAGTTTGTGTTGGTTTTTATGTTCTTGGTAAAATGTTCAGTGAAGATTTATTTTAAAAATAAATAAATGTGTTAAAGGAGCAATGAATGGCCCATGATCTTCATGGCATGTGAAGCCTCCCAGCACTCATTTTATGGTTCTCATGAGGAAAAACGAAAATGTTCAGCCAGGTTTTTGCATTGGGGGTTCCTT
This sequence comes from Naja naja, assembly GCA_009733165.1. NCBI lineage: Eukaryota > Metazoa > Chordata > Lepidosauria > Squamata > Elapidae > Naja > Naja naja. The sequence goes on along the minus strand of CM019150.1, from coordinate 203,490,221 downwards.
TGATTAAGGGCTCCATGTTTCCCATGAGGTGAGTTTCAAAAGGTAAAAAATAAATGCCTCAAATTTCTTTAAGATTTAAAACAGCACCACTCCCTAAAGAAGCGCCACCAACATTTTGGTCTCATTCATTTTGGGGATGCAGTTACGTCATCAGCCACCCCTTGAGTGCCCTTCAGAAGCCCACAACTCTCAAACATGATCCTTACACCCTGGACGTAGCCAAAGGAGACATTGTAAATCTGATTTACATAGCAGCATATGCCTTACACTGAGTTGAACTTTTGGTATCGTCTATTACTGAATACAAGATTTTGTGCTGTTTTCCACTCACCCCTTTACCCTCACTAGAAGATACTAGTACAAAATTTATCAAAATGAAAAATGTTTATTTAGGATCTCCTTTTTTGTTGTTTATGTAGGGCAGGGGTCTTCAAACTTGGCAAATTTAAGACTTGTGGACTTCAACTCCCAGAATTCCTGAGCTAACATGACTGGAGAAGGAATTCTGGGAGTTGAAGTCCACAAGTCTTAAAGCTGTCAAGTTTGAAGACCCCCTGATGTAAGGTCTCCTGCTTGAGCAGGGGGTGGACTAGAAGACCTACAAGACCTCCAGCTCCATTATATTCTAGGAGTGCTCCTTGAAAAAAATGGAATTAAAAGCTGGTTTGCAACAGGACTAAACTAAACTATTCTAGATGGATAAACTTGGTCACTTTTCCTGTTAGAGTGGGTTTATTGTCAGGCTATATGATAGAGAAATGAAGTTTGGCAATCTGTTTAAATTACACCAATTAACAAAATTTGCATAATTGCTCTGAGACTAATTCTGCCTCTTAACATTTCTGCACAGTATTCAGTTTTTATTGGTCTTTGAAAGGTCTACGAATCTGTGAGAAACACTGAATTTCTCAATGTAATCCAACAACTTTTTCCGTTCCTCCTCCTCCATGTTGAGATTTTAGTCAGGAGGACTAGTAACTTGCAGAGATTGCCAGGAAGCCAAGTTCAATTCCTATAAGGCATTCTACGTTTGTTCATGGAGAATTGGGGCAAATAGGCCACCCTGATCTTTCCAAAAGCTGAATTCTGCATTCGGTATCACAACAAGATCATGGAAAGTGTTAATACCACTTTATAATGCCCTGGTAAGGCAACACTTGGAATATTGCATTCAGTTCTGGGCGCCATGATGTAAAAAAGATGTTGAGACTCTAGAAAGAGTGCAGAGAAGAGCAACCAGGATGATTAGGTGACTGTAGGCTAAAACATATGAAGAACGGTTGCAGAAACTGGGTATGTCTAGTCTAATGATAAGGACTAGGGGAGACATGATAGCAGTGTTCCAATATCTCAGGGGCTGCCACAAAGAAGAGAGAGTCAATCTGTTCTCCAAAGCACATGAGGGCAGTACAAGAAGCAATGGGTGGAAACTAATCAAGGAGAGAAACAATTTAGAACTAAGGAGAAATTTCCTGACAGTGAGAACAATAAACCAGTGAAATGATTGCCTCCAGAAATTGTGGGTGCTTCAATACTGGAAGTTTGTAACCAGATGTTAGATAACCATTTGTCTGAAGTGGTGTTTCCTGCCTAAGCAGGGGGTTGGACTAGAAGACCTCCAAGGTCCCTTCCAACTCTGATATTCTGTTCTACTCTAAGTTGCAAAAAAAAAGACATTTCAGTCTTTCCTTTCAAGAATCACAACACAGAATGGACAGGCTAAATCAAGAATATGAAGACACAAGCCCCCATAAAAACATGATGAGGTGGTAGAGCACCCTGTTTTGATGTCAAGCTGTGAATACTTTGTCTCTTGTCTTTTGTCCAAGACGTTTTCAAGATGCCACATAAATTATATTTTTAATGCAGCCAGTCCAACTGGGATGATTTTCTTGTCACTCAGCAGAAGTTAAAAAAAAACCACCAACAACAAAAGTTAATTAGCCCCTCTTCTCTAGCTAGGAATTAAATCTCATTGGGGGACTTTTTCCTGTGTTCATTTGTTTTTGGCTGTGAAATTCTAGACTGACGTGCAGGGCTGAGATAACCTTTGAGCCTCTCTAGGCTATGTCTTCTGCAAGCATTTTCATAACAGGAAAACCTTCTTGCTTTTCAGATCATTGTCTTATGGAATTGCGATAAGCCCCTCCCTGCCAAGCATCGCTGGCCTGCCACTGCTGTGCCTGTCATCGTTATCGAAGGAGAAAGCAAGGTATATTGTCATGGTTGTGGTTACTGTTGTTTGCTTTTTTATTACAGCTACATGCAATAATTCCTCCAGGCGCTTAAAGTCACCTCTCTGGTTCTTCTTACCTTCTTAATGCATCCTTCCTGCAGACGGAGGCAGGATAGATTGCATAGATAATTCTGGGCTCCCAAGTATATGAGAGATTTACAAATACAGCTAGTTCTCAACTTGCAACCAAAATTTCTGTTGGTAAGCAAGTCACTTGTTAAGTGAGTTGTGCCTAATTTTACAACCTTTTTTTGCAATGGTTTTTGAAGTGAATCACTGCAGTTGTTAAGTGAGTCCCACAGCTGTTGACTGAATCTGGCTTGCCCATAACCTCTGCTTGTCAGAAGTCTGCTGGGAAGGTCACAAATGACAATCACATGACCCTGAGACACTGCAACTGTCGTAAATACACACCTGAATTTTGATCATACGGCCGTGGGCATGCTACAATGGTCATAAGTATGAGAACTAACAATAAATCCCTTTTTCAGTGCCATTGTAACTTTGGTTGTTAAATGAATGGTTGTAAGTTGAGGATGACCTGTGTACTAGAGCAAGGGTGTCAAAATCAATTTCATTGAGGGCCACATCAGGGCTGTGGTTGATCTCGGGGGGGGCATGACTGACTGGATGGGTGTGGCCAACTGGATGGACGTCGCCAGCTTTACACTACTCACTGGGCATGGCCAGCTTGACGCTACTGCCTCAAATTGCTGACATGTTTCACCGGAAGCCACACTGGCCCGATGTTTCCTATTCACTTTGGGTAGACCAGGCCAAAGCTATGCTGGCAAGTCCCTTACATTTTCCAGGATGGCCCCACTGGCCGGATCTGACTACATCGCAGGCCGAATTCAGCCCGCGGGCCTAGTGTCTGACACTCCTGTACTAGAGTATCAATTTATATGAATTGATGTGGCATACCAGTTTTGAAATGAGAAGACAAAAATAGATTTAGGCAACAATGAAAAATCTCTTGCTGGCTACAATTAGTTATTGCTATACAACTGGCTTGTATTTTATACCAGACTTTGCATTCAATCAAGTTTATAATATAGTGATATGATTTAATTAGAGATAAGGGAGGTGGTGGCTCAGTGGCTAAGATGCTGAGCTTGTCAATCAGAAAAGTTGGCAGCTCAAATCCCTAGCACCACATAACGGAGTGAGCTCCTGTTACTTTCCCCAGCTTCTGCCAACCTAGCAGTTCGAAAGCATGTAAAAATGCAAGTAGAAAAATAGGGACTACTTTGGTGGGAAGGTAACAGTGTTCCGTGCACCTTCGGCATTTAGTTATGCCGGCCACATGACCACAGAGACATCTTCGGACAGCACTGGCTTTGTAACAGAGATGAGCACTGCCCCCTAGAGCCAGAAACAACTAACACGTATGTGCGAGGGGAACCTTTATCTTTATAATTAGAGATAGGCTGGTATATCATGGTGAGTCAGTCTCCAAACTAGAGCTTCTAGCAGCCTAATCCAGCAAGGATGGCAATGACATATGCTGGAAGTCCTAGTCCAGCTACATCTGAAAGTCCACCAGTGCCCCAATCCTCAAGTAGAGTTTCAACACAGAGTGAGATATGAACACCTGTCCTTCTTGCTGAAAATAGTAGCAGAGTATCAGGTCTATTATAACTGTGAAGTTCTTGTACAGCATACTTCAAGGAGGTTGCTGATTCTACGGTTTCATGCAATTTCACGGTTCTTTATTGAATTAGGTGTCCCAATTGGGCAGGGGGAAATGTATCTAAATTATTGAAGCTCCCAGGTATTTGTCATCCATCTAAAAAGAATGGAGGTAATATCTGTGCTTTTCTCCAATTCACTAAATGGCCACTAAGGTGGCAGATAAATCTGTTGACTCAGATCCCAGGGTAGTTTGAGATTCACTGCAGGGCTTGGAGAGAGAGAAGGCTTCTGTTTGAGGCTGCCCCCTTTGGTGGACTTGATTGCTTCCCTCTGTCTCGTTCCACTTTTGTTGTGTTGTTTCATGTATTGGAAGGCCTAAGGAAAGAATAGATCTGACAAAGTTCAAAAATGCAGGTAAGCAATAGTCTTGGAGCTTTTTAGGGACAACAAAGAAATCTGGAAGTGTCCTCAAGGATCACATTTCTCCTTCTGCACAGCAAATGCCCAAATGGAAAAAAAATATGTTTAGAATGCCAAATTGGCGTTTTTTACAGTGTAAGCTAACTTGCTCAAGCACAACCATTTTGTCAAGCCTGGTTCCTTTCAGATATGCAGGATTATAGACCCCTTTTGCTTTGCTGCTGAGAATTATCCAGGATTTTAATCAATCAAAAACCCCAGGGTGGCAAAAATTGTTATAAAAGATCCATTAAATGTTTTCAGCCTTAGGACCATCCTTCCCCTCTCAGGGAAACTGTTTGTCCTTGTTCGCCTCTTGGGTTCATGTCTGAATAGTTGAATCTCATTTATTAGAACTCCATGGTAGATTCCTTGTCTTTCAATACTTCATTTTGATACAAAAAAGAGCAAACTAACCACAAAAATTGGTCTACCTAATATAAATGTTTCCAGCTGACAAAAGAGAAAGATTTTTTAAAAAAATACAGACACTGCTGCAATTTTTCTTCTAGAAGTACAAAGATTTAATGAGGAAAAGTTAGTTGGTAAATCAGTGAAGAGGATTCGGGGGTGACAGAAAGCAGCAAATCTGAACAAAACAAAAATCTAAAATTGTCCCATCATTCTTCAGTGCTGATTAGATTAATCAGCTTTCATACTTCATCAAATGTTGTGCTGTAGTTCTCAGAAAAAAAAATGTTCTCCAAATAAGTTTAGAAATGCACATTTTGGGATTCTAAGTTTGCACATCAGGGTGGAAATGTGATGAGCTACATCTAGAAATGGCAGGCAGCAGAAATAGATTGAATTGTCTACCTGTAATAAATTAATGTATAGTCACTCGGAGAAACTAGAGTGTCTCAAGAGAACCCGACAATATTCTTATATCAGCTACTGCTCACAAATTGATGTCATGGTGGCTTCAAAAGATTAATGCAAAATCCTACATAGACATTGTATTGTCTTAGGAACATTGCAACTTAAAATTTACACTCTTTTGTTCATCGTTTCTTGTTTTCAATGATAGTATGTGGCTAGCTATAGATTTTGAAAACCAGCCAGTGAAGTATATTAATATATATATATATACTTCATTAGGTTGTATATTATATAGTATATATTAGCATTCGGTATTGCTTGGGGGGTATAAGTTAAAATCTTCACTCAACTATGAATTTTAGCCCGAGGCGTTGCGTTAGTCATTATCATTTAACTTAGCCTACCTCATCAGATTTTGATGAAGATAAAGTAAGAAGGAATTCTAAATGCTACTTTAAGCTTTTGAGAAGCACATATACTCTAAATATAGTCATGACTTATTGCCTTTTAATTATATAAAAACGGTTGGTTGGTTTCCAAAAAATCAAACCAGAGCATTATGCATGACAACATTTGGGGCAAGGGAATACTGTGAACACATGAATCTAGAAGGCCGCTGTTGCTGAAATTAATCAGGAGTAACATAATCACATTGTTAGGAATTCAGTTCTTGTACATGAAACTCTTTTCTTTCACAGCCATTCCCCCTCCCCCTTTAATGCTGTGGTAGATTGTTAACTCTTTGGGCTCAGGTATGGAGGTCCTGTCTGCAGATGAGCCTCAAGAGCATCTCACTGACCCATCTTGTTCACCTTACAGGTGATGAGCAGTCGCTTCCTGCCCTATGAGAACATTGTCACAGATGCTGTTCTAAGCCTCGACGAAGATACGGTGCTTTCAACCACTGAGGTGAGATATTTTCCCCATGGGTTGTACTGGCTCTCCAAAGTCATACAAATATGATTTTCTTTCTTTCTCTTCTCTTCTCTTCTTTCTCTTCTCTTCTCTTCTCTTCTTTCTTTCTTTCTTTCATCAAAGCTTTGGCCAAGTTGACTAGAAAAAGTGAGTGATACCTTCTTAGTTGAGGTTTATGAACATTTGGTTAATGTTCCCAGAGAAGCTCTGCATGGTTGCAACACAGAAGAACTTCTGCAGCTCTCTTAGAAGTAAGATGGCCATGTTACTTCATGGAGCAGCTCTAAGGAAGTGCTGTTCTTCCAAAGATTTGAACAGCCCTGTGTCTGTTTTAACTAAGAGGAAGCAATAGCACTTAGACTTATATACTGCTTCACAGGGCTTTACAGTGTCAGCATATTGCCCCCAACAATCTGGGTCCTCGTTGAACGGACCTCGGAAGGATGGAAGGCTGAGGCGGTGAGACTTGAGCTGCCAAATTGCTGGCAGCCAGAAGTCAGCAGAATTAGCCGGCAATACTGCATTCTAACCACTGCATCACCACAGCCGTGATGGCAACCTAATTCTGTGTCCATCTGGAAGTCTTGTAGTTTCATCTTCTTGGTCTATTAGGAAAGAAGATTGAATGTCTTGTTGGGCCAAATGGCCAAATGTAACATGCAGATATAGATGGAAGTATACCCAAGTATTCACAAGTGTACATAAACACCTACACATATAGACTTCTAATTTTTGTATTAATTCCTATTCCTGTTTTTAAAAGCTGTGTTTGCCTAGTTTTGGCCTGATAATTTCTTTTGAGTAGTACCACACACAAAGCAGATGCCTAGATAATGTGTCTCTCTTCCATGAATTAGAGCTGCACCCAAACTCTTCTTTTCAATACAACAGTTTTCTTTCTGCCTGATACTTAAGAACTGCTGTACCAAAAGCAGAAGAAAAAAGGCTGCAGGGATGAAGAGATGGGGGCAGGGAGCTGGAGATCAGGGGATCCAATGTAGAAAACCAATTTTTACAAGTAGGATGAGTATTGATTTCTCTCACCTCTTCCCGTAAAGAGATGGTGGGAACGGGCAACCATTTATATAACATGGCAATATATTGGAAATGCATTATTAATGGCATCTCTGGAAAAGCTTTGAGTGTTTATTGTCTCCTTCAATTTCAGTGTGATTTTCGCTCTCTGTGTGTCTCTCTTACTTCTCCCTCCCTTAAAAAAAAAAAGCAAGTTGTCCTTTAGAATTTATTACTTTGGAAATAGCACATGTCTTCTTCCAAGACCCAAAAGAGCCAGTTTGGTCTAGAGGTTAAGGCATCAGGCTAAAAACTATGAGGTTCTGAATTTTAGTCCCACCTTAGGCATGAAAGCTAGCTGGGTGACTTTGAGTCAGTCACTTTCTATCATCCCAATAGGATTATTGTTGTAGGGAAAATAGAAAGAAAAAGTATTAGATACGTTCGCAGCCTTAAAATGTTTATAAAAACATAATGAAAGCAAAATATAAATAAATAAATAAAAATAATCCCACTGAGTGTTTCTGGAATCCAGTTGTTCCTGTTATATCTGGATTTTTTAATAAGTTTATTAACTTGAATGTGCTTGGTCTTGCAAATGGGCAGAGGATGGGGCCATGTGATTAGCTATGTCTCTTTCTTCTCACAACTTCTGTTGCAGGTCCATGTTTGCTTGAACACAACTGTATTTCTCTGCTATCAGAAACAGAATTAAAAATAAAATACAGAGGTTACTGTAATTCAGTGCTTGATTCAGAAGGCTCTGTGCATGTCCCAAAATATCTCCCTACCACCTTTGTTAGGGATCATAACAAAGTTTTATCCAACCAGTATTTTATTTCCCACATGGATCAACCAACTGTTGTGAATCTGGAAATTCTATTTAGGTTCTAATTTGACATCCCTGTAATTACTCATTTCCAGTAATGAGGCTAACCCTTAAATTATGCCAAACCTCAGCCAGGTTAAATTCTAATTTATTTTGTATCACATGCAGTGTATCTGAATCACTTTATACAACCATCTTTTTTTTTGCATTTGGTTAGTTTTATTATTGTACAAAAGTAAGATATCAAAAATAGAGACATAAAATGTAAGATTATAGTGTAATAAAAAATACATTGTAAAAACAATGTATTTTCCCCCAACCATTCTGCTATTTATACTTTGCTTTAAAGTTTTACAGTTATTGCTTATATCTATTAAAGTGATTTTTCTGCTGTTTTTTCTTTCATTTTTTCAAAGCCATATTCTGAATGTGTCAACTTGCCTTGCTATGTAATATATTGTATGAAAGGACCTATGCTTGCTTGGTTTTAGTTAGACTTCTGCTATATATATTTCTCCATTGGTGTATATTGTCCATTTGTATCAGTGGCAAGATTTCTTTCTCTTTTTTTAATAACACCATCTAAGCAAGCAACCAATACTATATTCTGCAAATTTCACACAGGATCATTAGTAAGGAAACCTGGTTTAAAGTATCCTCTCCAATTGTATACCCTATGGAGGTTTGCTTAGTTGAAGCTCCCAGAATTCCTGGTGAACCTAAATAATAAATTATGGGGGTTATCACTCCAAGATGTCTTCTATTACTTACCTATCCATCTAAATAGTAATTTTCCAGCTTTCAGATATGAGTGATAAAATTCAGAAAAGCCTCAAATGCTTCTTCATTTTTTACCTTTAATTAAGGTTTTAGCTTTTCACCCCTAATGAAATGAAATATTAAGCCATCCTGCACAGTGGGGGGGAGGAAGGTCTCTATGACTCATAATTAGAAATCCATGTGGATTTAAGGAGGAGTGTTGGCTGTCTTAAGAGAGTAGCAGATTGGCTAGCTTTCTCACCGCCCCAGCCTCCAACCCAATTTCTCCATATTTGATTCTCTACATCAGCCTCAATGAAAAATGGTTAAAGCAAAATTAGGAAACTTGTATGTGGCATTAAACATTCACTTAACATCTACAACTGGGGTCTCCAAACTTGTGGACTTCAGGGCATCTTCCATGGCTCCTGTCATTATTCGTAGATTCATGGTAGAACATAGGGATCTAATGCAGAAGATTCCACATTCAAACTTTGCCGGAGGTTCTGGAAGGCTAGTAAAGACCAGTTTCCTTTCTTATCTCCTCTATGGAAAAGACACCCTGTGCAATAAATTAGACTGGAACAGAATTTGATATTGATAAGGGTTTGCAACCAGATTCCCATTTCCTCAGTACATTTCATCTGTCTAATGATATTGCTATATGCCAGCCTGAAAAATTTCTACCGTGTTTCAAAATAAGACACTGTCTTATATTTTTTGGCTCCCAAAACACACTAGGTCTTATTTTCGGGTAGGTCTTATATATTTATGGTACCAAATAGTGGGTGAGTGTGTAGGGGGTGTTTTATGGTGCATAAAAGTCTTCCTGGAACTGGAGATTTACACTAGGTCTTATTTTCTAGGTCTTATATTAGGCAGGTTTAGAAAATAGTGCTAGGTCTTACTGGGTAGGTCTTATTTTCGGGAAACATAGCATACTTTCTAGAGTTGTGTCTAGTTGGGTCATAGTGATGCCACAGTACTTAGAATTTGTTCCTTGGCATTCCTTGTGGGATTTTTTTAAACCTTTGATTCATTGTTGACTCCTGGTGATTGCCTGGAACAGTTTTCCTGGCAATGTGAGGGTTTTTTTTCCCAGAAGTGGTTTGCCATTGTCTGCTTCCTAGGGCTGAGAGAAGGTGGCTGGCCCAAAGCTGTTCAACTGACTTGGTGCCTAAGGCAGGCTAGAATTCACAGTTTCTCGTTTTCTGGTGCTTAAACCACTATACCAAACTGGCTCTTGTTCATTTAGGTTTTTAAAATAAATAGGAAGCTGGGCTATTACAAAGCATAGCACCAACCACTAGCTTCAAGCTTTTGGGAAGAAAATGGCGCATAAGTCCAGTACTTTGTTTGGAATTGCACTCATCTGCCCCAAATTAGTGAAAAGTAACCTAATGAAGTAAAGAACTTTTGAGAAAGCTAGATGAGATGGCATGAAACACCATCAAAAGTCAGACTGCTGTTAAATGGATTTTGTTTGACTTTTCATGCCCACCATGGCAATCATTTTGTGAATTTGTGAAGGTTTCTCTGACTTAAAAAAGTTGCCTGAAACTACCAGGAAAATAGATATTACAGTTAGTCCTCAACTTACGAACATAGTTGACCCCAAAGTTTTTGTTGCTAAGTGAGACCGATGTTAAGTGAATTTTGCCCCATTGTACAACCTTTCTTGCCACCGATGTTAAGGGAATACTGCTTCCCCATTGACTTTGCTTGTCAGAAGGTTGCAAAAGGTGATCACATGACCCCAGGACACTGCAACTGTCATAACTATGAGCCAGTTGCCAAGTGTTCTGACCCAGGCTTCATCAAATGGAATTAATATCAAACTTGTTGTAAAAGCAAAACCTATTTTATTGCAATGCTGGGAATTACTTTCATTCCCATCCAGAACTAGTTATAAACAGTTCCCCAAGATAAGCACACTTCTTTCAGTGCTGTGGAATGCTGCCAAAAACAGAAGTATCCAATTAAAACAGAAACCAAGCGAAGTACCAGAAAAAACCAACCAGAGTACACAGAGTTTCAAGGAGGACTCAGAATCTATCGAACTACTTTGCTTCCTGCAAAGATTTCATCATTGAGGTCTGACTTTTATCCCTTATGGGAGGGGCAATTACCTCCCAGCCTTACTCCCGAGTCACCCCTTCTGCTTCAGCTGCTCTCGCCTTCTAGCAGCTCTGCGCACACGCGCACTGAGAACAGGCTCCCCGGGTCCTCTGCTTCGCTGCTGCCAGACTCTGAAGGCTCCGAAGGCAGCACCCTACTCCCAGATGGTCCTGGCCCCATCCCTGCATCGGACACAGGACCCTCGTCCGAGTTCTCTCCAGACTCCCTGATTGGTCCCCTTTCTTCCCCACTGTGCGACTCCGCTGCCAGCTGTCAGTGAACCACAACACCAAGCATCCAAATTCTGATCATGTCACCATGAGGATGCAACAATGGTTGTAAGTGAGAAAAAGGTCATAAGTCCCTTTTTTCAGTGCCATTGTAATTTAGAAGATCATTAAATGTACCTGTACAGGTAAGTCAAAGACTACCTATACAGTAAACATTAACCAGAATTTTAAGGATGAATTGCTGATTTGTGATCGCTTTATTGAGAATCTGTAAGCCTCCCCCACAACTAGAACCCGAACAATGGAGACAGTATTTATAAATGTACAAATTAAAGAACAATTTTTCATTTGTTATGATGAACCCCAGTAGGATCCTTTATCTATATCTAATGCATCTGTTCCTTCCTTAACTTAGCTTTAATCTTTTCAAGAAAACAGATATCGGCTTTTATATAAAGGATGTTAAGGTGTCTGCTGATTTTCTGATGTATTAATAATTTGTGATCAGAGCTGTGACAGGAATAATTGTTTTGTCTGAACTGTAAGCATTTCATGTTGTTTGAACAACTTGAAGGAAGAGAATGAGTCGTAACTTTAACTGGAAGCACTCTTCAAAGATCTGAATCTTTATGGAAGAGATGCTTTGAACCTTTGGTTTCACACTAGGGCTGGACTGCATCATGGTATTTATAGTATGGGATGAACTCAAATGTTTGATTCCGTTCAAAAATTCAGTTTGAAGGCCTCGTTTGCGCTGCTTGAATCTTCAGCTCAAATATTCCTACAGCCGTAGTAGGATATAAAATATTCATTATCTGTCTTACACCAGCCAAGGAGAAAAGATTACAAATAAGGGCATGAGGAATTAATAATTTTGAAACATCTGTCTTTGGAAAACCTCATTTTTATCTTGATTATCATCCATCCAGTAGTAAAAAGAGACGCTTCCTTTCTTCCCTACAAAATGGACAGAGAACCACCTTATTGGTTCACTTAATAAACAAGCAATTCCTATAGACATCTAATTCTCCACTCGTGAATGTTTACGGTGCCTGTGTCATGCCGGCAAATTGTTAATATGATTCTCTGGTGCTCTAGGCTCCTGTTAACGGAAAAAAAACATTAAAATGTGCATAATTACAGGGCAAAATGTCAAGTAGTCAGTTTAATTTACTGATGAATACAGAGAATTAATGTTTTGCAACAGTTCCAAGATTGCAAATTATGAATTAGTGAAAAGGTAATATTTTGTTTTGCTGACATTTTTGAGGCTGTCTGATTACCACTTGCCACATCCATTTGGTTTGTGTTTTCTTCTTCCCCTTGCCTGCAGGTGGATTTTGCCTTCACTGTCTGGCAGAGTTTCCCAGAGAGGATTGTGGGTTATCCTGCCCGCAGCCATTTTTGGGATAACACGAAGGAGAGGTGGGGCTACACATCAAAATGGACGAATGACTATTCCATGGTGTTGAGTGGAGCTGCTATTTACCACAAGTAAGACTATTATGGGTATTTAAAGCCTGTTTTAAGGGAAGAGATAAAGAATGGGATAGGACAGGATCTTGGAGGTCTTCTATCTAGTCCATCCCCCTGCTGAAACAGGAGAACCTATACCATTTCAGACAAGTGATTGTCTAGCCTCTTCTTAAAAACATCCAGTGATGGGGTGCTCACGATTTCTGGAGGCAAGTTGTTCCACTAGTTAATTGTCCTCACTGTTAGGAAGTTTCTCCTTAATTCCAGATTGCTTCTCTCTTTGATTAGTTTCCAGCCATGGTTTCTTGTCCTGCCCTCTGATGCTTTGGAAAATAAAGTTCAGCTATATTCTTATATTTATCTAGAGTATTTATTTACTGGAATGAAAAAACAATCCATCTATTCTGTATTAAGTTAAATCATAGTCCCACAATGATCCTGGGTTATATCTTGCTACTTTTTTTTTCATTTTCCCTTAATTTTTGCTTTGCAAAGCAGGTTTTGTTAAAACATCAAGGGTGATTCCTAAAGGACTAAAGTTTGAGTCTCTCTTTTGCAGATAATGACTTTGATTCCTGGTTTCAAGATCTGATAGTCATTAGTGTGTTTTTCTCAATTTCTTTCAAGTCACTTGTACTCTAAAAAAAGCAATTTGATTTGAATGCTGTCTCTTAAGGGCAATAGCAGACTTCAAAAAACTCCTGAAGTCTTCAAAGGGATTCTGCCCAGATTTTCTTTGGCATCAAGGGAGAATGAACATGTCCTAAGCAAGCCGAGGTTTAGGTTGGCTGCCCATCTTAATTCAGCCAAATTGTACATTGGCATAACGTTTATAATTCATCTTGATTTGTGAGTCTATGTTTGCTTGTTGGGGTCATAAGGGAGATAAAAGCCAAGAAAAGCCTCTCCCTTTTTCTGTAGAAAAGTGGTTGACATTGTTTTTTCCCCTCCTTTGAAAAATGAAGAATGGTCATCGGGTTTCCTTAGGGTGATGGTCAAACAATCCTATTCTGACTAATCAAAAAGTTTAACTGACCTCTCTCCCTTCCACAATCCGCCAACATTGCAACTCTTCTTCAGATTTCTTAGAATGAGTGGTGGATTTCCACAAACCGCTAAATAAGCTTAACAAAAGACATAAAGTAAATGTGTGCAAATGTACTTTATTTACATAAAGTGCCCCACTAGGTCAATACCTCTTGTTTCTCAAGTTTTTCAAGAATTTTTGAATGCTGGAGTTCCCTTGTCGTCAGAAATTGATACCATCAATAATTCATTTTTAGACACTTTTTTTTTAACCCGGTGAATACTGACTTAGTACCAAAGCTCCTGTCATCTCCAATCAGGCTGGTATAGTCCGGAGTAAGCAGATCATTGCTCATTTGTGCAACATCTGTCCTCTTTTCTCCATTTGGACTCCCTTCCTCTCTGTTTAAGGGTTACAGGTTGCCCATTTCTGTTTTAGAGACTTCTTCTGTGGACCATTCCCTGGATTGTGGAATGGCTCTCCAACCTCTTTTGAACTGATGGGCATGTATGGAATTAAAAGAACATCTCATAGACACTCCAACAAATGGCTGCTTAGCCATTTCAAAATGGGCATGGGAGGCTGAATAAAATGTAAAGTATGGATTTAACCTGCTATATGGTACCCATCCTGAGTTGCTGCATCCTCAAGATGCTCCTTTCTACCCCAGCATGCCCTTATCTTTGGAGAAAGCAGGTGAAAACATGCAAATCCAAGACCTAGTCTCCCCGTGTTTATTTTGTAAAAGACATCTGAGACCCATTTAAGACCCAGTGGCACTCTTGGAAATACTGATTAAGCTGGAGGGTAATTGCTTTGCTTTGCATCATGCCCCCTTTTCGATAACTTTAATTAAAATATGTAAGAAATGTTAAAAAGTCAAATGGAACAGGGAGTCTGGGAAGTCCCACAGAAGAAACCTTCAGGCATTTTGACACTGCTAGGATTACATAAGTACAGATCTTCTGCTTCTAGTTCGAAGGGGGAATCACAACTTAGAATTATGGAGCTGGAAGGGGCCTTGGAGGTCTTCTAGTCTGCCCCCCTGCCCAAGGCAGGGGTCCTTATACTAATCCAGACAAATGATTGCCCAATCTTTTCTTGAAAATGTCCAGCAATGAAGCACTCGGGGAAGCAAGCTGTTCCACTGATTAATCATTATCACTGTCAAGAAATTCCTCCTTATTTCCAGGTTGCATCTGCCTCTGACAAGCTTCCACCCATTGCTTCTTGTTCTGCCCTCGGGTGCTATGAAGAATAAATTGATGCCCTCTTCCCTGTGACAGCTCTTCAAGTATTGGAAGATTTTTATCATGTCTCCCCTAAAACCTTCTCTTCATTAGACTAAACATGCCTCATTCTCTCAGCCATTCGTCATACGATTTAGCCTCCAGAATCCCTTATCATCTTTGTTGCTCTTCTCTGCACTCTTTCTAGGGCTTCAGCATCTTTTCTTGTTTTGTATTGTGGTGACCAGAACTGGACACAGTATTAGTATACTTGTTGAAAAAAGCCCCAGTCTGCAGTGTATAAGATATAGACAGTTTGTTGTCTCCACTGTTGCCTGAATTTTTGGGAATAGCCAACACTTTTGCTGAATGTACTTACAATCAGTACTAATGTGTGTTCTGACCCAAGCTTCTTTGAAATCAAATAAACACAATATATATATAAAAGCAAACCTTTTTAATGTCTCTGTGAATTCTGTTCATTCACAGCAAAGAGTCATTAAAACTAATTGTCCCAGATAAGAGCAAGCCCTTTCAAAGTCATGAAAGGCTGCCAAAAATAGAAGATTAACTACAGAGAAATATTCCAAACTAAAAATCTCCAAACATGAACCAGAACAGACAGGACTTCCACAAGAACTTGGAGTTGAAAGAACTTCCTTGCTTCCTGCAAAGAAGCCAATCCCGAAGGGTGACTTTTATCCCTTATGGGAGGAGCCATCACCTTGCAGCCTTACTTACTCCCAAGTCGCCTGTGCTGTTTCATCTGCTGTTTCCTTCAAAGCCCTGCACACTGAGCACAGGCACCCCGGGGTCCTCTTCGTCACTGCTACCAGACTCCACAAGCTCCAAAGGCAGCACCCCACTCTCCGATAGTCCTGGCCCCATCCCTGCATCACACGCAGGCCCCCCATCTGAGTCCTCACTCGGAGACCTCAGCCGTCTGCACCTGCTGCCGGCGAACCACAACAATGTGACAGCTCCCTACATTTCTAAATCTGTTGCAACCTTATAGTTCCTGGATGCATTTTGAAAAGCCATTCAATCCAATTTGGTGGCTAATACCGGTAGAAAGTTCCACTGAAATTCTGGTGGCTTATTCCAAGTAAATGTGTATCGGATGACATTGCCAGATGCTCACTGAAGGCCCTCAATTGTTGTGTTGCAGATATTATCACTACCTGTACACTCATTACCTGCCTGCTAGTCTGAAGAACGTGGTGGACCAACTAGCCAATTGTGAAGACATTTTAATGAACTTTTTGGTGTCCGCTGTGACAAAATTGCCTCCCATCAAAGTAACACAGAAGAAACAGTACAAGGAAACCATGATGGGACAGGTATGTGCAGAAGGTCTGCTTTAACCTTCTTGGAACGGTTTGTAAATATGATTTTAGGGGTCATCATAACTTTGATGTCACTGGTTGCAAGTCTAGGATTACCATAACTGCAATTCTCATGATAGTGAATAGAACTAACCTGAAAAAAAATCATACTTTCTGAAAATCACATACTCTTAGGAGCGCACATCTTTCTGGAAATTGGATTATCTATAAATAAGCCCACAAAAATATAACGTCCAACTAATGTATTTGGACACCAGAATCTAAAAGGTTGCCAAAGAGCCCTATTACTAGATTTATGGTACCTATTCTTAATCTGTACTGATGGGAGTTCACTTATAAATCTAAAATAAAGCACTATTTCCCAAAGGTGCTTTTTCAAGAGGCAACTGGACTTCCTTGTTTTTCTTTGAAGACATTTCGCTTCCAAGAAGCTTCTTCAGCTGTAACTGGATGGAGGGGGAATGGAAGGATTTCATTCTTTCATAATTCATAATCCTTCCATCCCCTCCATTCAGTCAGAGCTGAAGAAGCTTCTTGAGTGAGAAACGAAATGTCTTCAAAGGAAAATAAGTCCAGTTGCCTCTTGAAAAAGAACCTTTGGGACAACTATGACCTGGATAACTGAAAATCTCTGTAGACATACAGCGCTATGTCTTTTTAAAAATGTTATAAAAATCCTGCAAGCGAATGGATATAATAAACATAAAACTTGGAGTTATTCAAAAATAGCCTGCCATCATGATCTGAAAGGAGAAATGTTCACAAATGGTGCTGCAACAGATGTGGGTTTTCTATTTTTGAAATAAGTCAGTTTTTGTAAGAACACGCAGGGGGAAAAGCTTCAAAATGTTTTTCTCTGTCCCATTAGGATGCTTATGTTAATTTGGGGAGTGAGGTGCATGGTCTGTGGTTAATGACCATTTTTCCATTTTTGCTTAAATTTAAGAGTCTATGCCAGGGGTCTTCAAACTTGACAGCTTTAAGGCTTGTGGACTTCAACTCCCAGAATTCCTCCTCCAGTCATGTTAGCTTGGGAATTCTGGGAGTTGAAGTCCACAAGTCTTGCCAAGTTTGAAGACCCTTGGTCTATGGAGGTTTTCAGTCATCCAGGTCATGGTTGTCCCAAAGGTGCTTTTTTCAAGAGGCAAGCTTTTTGGATAAGAAGCTAAAAGTCTTCAAAGAAAAATCAGAAAGTCCAGTTGCCTCTTGAAAAAAGCACCGTTGGCACCTAAATTTAAGAATTCTCCCTGCAGATGCCATACGTTTTAGTTAACTTATTGTATTGTATTTTTATTCTGTGAGCCGCCCTGAGTCCTTAGGGAGAGAGGGTGGCATACAAGTCTAATAAATAATAATAATAATAATAATAATAATAATAATAATAATAATAATAATAATCTGAAAAACTAGCCAATTGCAATAATTAGGATGTTTGCTTGAGAATGGGGTAAGTTCAGCTAGAATTATTATTTTTTTATTACTTTTCTGGTACTTCTTTTGAGATGGCGGACATTTGCTGGTGAAATTGTTCTTTAATGGCCATTTCTGTAAAAGTTTATCAAGTCTAATTCTTAGTTGTCTTACTCTATAACTTCAAGCCACCGTTGGAATTATACTAAAGATGAGGCCTTGTAGGTTTCACTCTTGATCATTCATCTAGTCCAGTCTCAAGGAGGCAAACTGAGGCATTTGCCTCTTTTTAAAATTTAAATTGTAATTAATCTGAAACATGAAAATAATTCAGAGTTGCAATTTGAAGTCAGTTTGTTACTACTAACCCTGATAAGTAGAAAGATGAGGTCTCCTTGCTGTCACAGGGGAGGACAAAACCGTAGTTCACTAGCCACAAGTAGTCAATTCAGATGTTGTTAACCCAGATCTCCAAAAATTCCTGAGAAATAAGGCAAGACGGAGCAGGAAGTTGTAGTTCAGGAACATCTGGTAGCCATTATTGTCTGTGTTTAACCCAGATTCACTAGTCAGATAGTTCTCGCTTAGCAAACAGAATGGAGCCCAGATTTGCATTGTAAATCATTCAATGTGACTGTACTCAATGTTTGTTTTCACCTTGGCTGTAAAGCAAGTCACTGTGGCCATTAAGTAAATCACATGGTTATTAAGCATAAACATTCTGCCGAAAATCAGCAAAAAAAATTTTTTTTAACAAAATCACAACCATGGGATACTGCAACTGGTTGTAAATGTGAGTTGATTGCCAAATACCTAAAACACAATCGTATGACCATGGTGGGGTTTGCAACTTCAAGGACAGGTCATAACTTGGAATGGTCATTAAATAACCAGTTGTTAAGTGAGGACTGCCTGTCATTCATCCTGATCATGCTGCATGGTGATTTAGAATTATTTATTTATTAAACATGTATGCATGTTGGTGACTCCCAATTAAAAACATTAAAGACTAGAAAAAACAAACAAAAATAAAAAAGCACAGGTACTTCTCATCTTACGACCACAATTGAGCCCAAAATTTCCGTTATGAGCCATGGTGGTACAGTGGTTAGAGTCCAGTACTGCAGGCTACTTCTGCTGACTGACTGCAGTTTGGCAGTTCAAATTTCACCAGGCTCAAGGCTGACTCAGCCTTCCATCCTTCCGTGGTGGGTAAAATGAGGACCCAGATTGTTGGGGTCAATATGCTGACTCTAAACCACTTAGAGAGGGCTGTAAAGCACTGTGAAGCAGTATATAAGTCTAAGTGCTATTGCTGTTACTAAATGTTATATTAGTTTTACCTCATTTATCACTTTTCCTATCACTGTTGTTAAGTAAACTGCTCCAGTTATTAAGTTAGGTTATTAAGTTAATCTGGCTTCCCCATTGACTTTGCTTGTCAGAACATCACAAAAGGTGAACAGGCGACCCCAGGACACTTCAACCGTCATAAATACATGCCATAATTTTGATGGTGACCATGGGGATGCTGCAAAGGTTGCAAGAATGGTCATAAGTCACTGTTTTCAGTGCCGTTGTAACTTCAAATGGTCACTAAATGAATGGTTGTAAGTCAAGGATTACCTGACAGGAATGAAAAAGGAACAAACCCATGCAATCATTTGCAAAAGTCCTGGATGAAGAACTTCAAAACACAAGGGGATGTGGAGGAGAGTCATCTGGATCTGGGGAAGTGGGGAAGACCTCTTTTCAGAGGGCAGGCCAGTGGTGGGATTCAAATTTTTACTACCGGTTCTGTGGGTGTGGCTTGGTGGGCATGGCATGGCTTGGTAGGCGTGGCTTGGTGGGTGTGGTGTGACTTGGTGGGCATGGCTTGGTGGGCATGGCAGGAGAAAGTTACTGTAAAATCTCCATTCCCTCTCCACTCCAGGGAAGGTTACTGCAAAATCCCCATTCCCTCCCCACCCCACTAACCTGCTTTCCAGCTCTGTTCTCCTGTGCAGGGCAACAAAAGAAGATCCAGCCAATCAGCTGGGGAAGCAGAGAATAGATGGGGGCAGGGCCAGTCAGAGGTGGTATTTGCTGGTTCTCCAAACTATTCAAAATTTCCGCTACCGGTTCTCCAGAACTGCTCAGAACCTGCTGAATATCACCTCTGGGGCAGGCATTGCTACAGAGAAGGCCGGCGGAGATCACAATAGTTGGCCTTGTTTAATTGAAGGAATCTGTAGCGTACCAACCCTGCTAGATGAAACTGGCCCGACAGATATTACAGAATCATATGCAAATGCTCTTACTAATTCCACACTTTAGATATAAATGGAAAGCACATATGTTGTTCTGAGAGTGAAAAGGAAATAAAACTATTAATGGAAGAAAGGTCAAATGAAGTAACCATCCATGTTGCTGGAACAGGAAGCATACCAGTTAATGTGATCATCTTCTAAACAAGTGGCCATTTGTCATTTGTTCTGTGTGTTATCGGGGAACTCCAAAAAAACTAATCTCAGCATCTCATTCTCTCTCTTCTATCTAACAGAGCACTAATAAATTCATGCAGCGTTTCTCAACCTCAGCAACTTCAAGATGTGTGGACTTCAATTCCCAGAATTCCCCAGTTGCTGAAGTTGAGGAAAACTGAATGAAGATGCTAAATCATCTCTACATTCTCCTTCTCCCTAACCCCACTGACTCAGATGTAATTATTGACAGTCCACATATAAAAGATCTCTGTGTATTTCCTGGTTTATGTTTTCAAACATGGAGGAATGAAAGGATTTCAGAATTCAACGATCCCACTGTCTAGAGTTGTGAAGCATCTGGGGGAAAGATCCAGAATATAGCCAGTCCTCAAATTATGACCCCATTTGAGCCCAAAATTTATGTCGCTAAGTGAGAAATTTGTTAAGGGAGCTTTGCCCTATTGTATGACTTCTCTTGCCACGTTTGTTAAGTGAATCATTGCAATTGTTAAATTAATTAACATTAATGTAATTAGTTAAATTAATTGAATTAATAGCATGGTCGTTCAGTAAATCTGGTTTCCCCATTGACTTTGCTTATCAGAAGGTTGCAAAAGGTGGTCTCACATGACACTGGGACTTTCAGCCATCATAAATATGAGTCAGTTGCCAAGCAACCAAATGTTGATCATGTGACCACGAGGTTGCTTCCACGGTCATAATAGCAATAGCAAAGCACTTAGACTTATACACCGCTTTATAGTGCTTTACAGCCCTCTCTAAGCGGTTTACAGAGTCAGCATATTTCCCCCAATAATTTGGGGCCTCATTTTATCCACCTCAGAAGGATGGAAGGCTGAGTCAACCTTGAGCCTGGTGGGATTCAATCTGCCAAATTGTAGGCAGACAGCAGTCAGCAGAAGTAGCCTGCAGTACTGCACTCTAACCACTGCACCACAGAGGCTCATGAATGGCCATAAGTCACTTTTTTCAGTGCCATTGTAACTTCAAACAGTCACTAAATGAACTATTGTAAATCAACTATCTGTAATTGGAAGGGGGAATTTTAAACAAAGTTTTTTTCTGTGATTGTTTTTCCTTTTTTTTCCTCTAACCCAGGGGTATCAAACTCAAGGCCCAGGCGCCGGATCCAGCCCATGGGTTGCTTAGATCTGGCCCACTGGACTGCCCTTGAAACAGCAAAGAATCATCCTATAGTGCCTCTGCCAACAAAAACGGAATTCCGTTTTCACTGGCAGAGGGTTGCAGGAGGCCGTCACAGCAGAAAACGGAGCTCGGGAGCCCCTTTTTGCCTGTAGAGCACTTGGGCCATCACAAGTGCCCCCAACATGAGTGATGTTGTCCTGGCCACACCCACCCCAGCCCCCCGAGATCAAACACAACCCTGATGCGGCCCTCCATGAAATTGAGTTTAATACCCCTGCTCTAACCCTTCATACCTGAAGGTTAGCTACAGCTTCATTAAAGCTCTAACCCTGGGACTGGTGTCATCTAATACACACTGGCTTGATTTAGCTTAAGTGTGATTTGTGAATACAACCACTGTGGGTTGGTGAGCTGTTTCACTCTCTCTGTTTTAGTCTGTTCTGGCTTCTGGCATGGTTAAAGCAAACTGTGGTTTATCATGATGTGTTAACCCAGCCTGTGAGGGAAACAATAACAGAAGGATCATCCATTATCCAGAATTCAATAGGATTTGGCTTGCTCTCCAATCCCTGAATTTCACAGTTACCTTTCTGACACTTTATGCTCCTGAAACAGAGTTCAAGCTAGCAAGAGAACCTCATTGTTTGGTTTGTGTTCCAAGTATCTAATCCCTCAGAAATGAGGATTTCTGACTTCTAATTTCAGAAGCTCTTTGCTCACCCAAGGCGAGCAAGCAACAATTTCCCGCTGAGCCATTGATTCCAAAGATTCAAATCAAGCGATTTTTCACTATCCTGAAGCTAAGCACAGGCAATGTGCATGTCAGCAAAACAGGATCAGTTTTATTACTGCCAATATAATGCTACAAACTAATATTAAATGCAGATCCAATGCTTAGTGGTAAAATGGATACAATCTGGAATCTCTTTGGATGATAGAAGTTTTTGCGTTTTTAGGACAAAAGTCTTGGGGGAGAGGGCTCTGCCTCACACAAATGAGGAAGGAAGACATTTTGTGTTTCTTCTTAGAAGGACCAAGATTTCTTAGGATATTATTTTGTTAATGATCTTGATTCAGTTTTAGAGAGCCATAGTGGCGCAGTGGTTAGAATGCAGCATTGCAGGCTAATTCTGTCGACTGCCAGCAGTTCAATCCTCGCCAGCTCAGGGTTGACTCAGCCTTCCATCCTTTCAAGGTCGGTAAAATGAGGACCCAGATTGTTGGGGTCAATATGCTGACTCTGTAAATCTCTTAGGGAGGGCTGTAAAGCACTGTGAAGCGGCATATAAATCTAAGTGCTATTGCTATTGCTATTTAGAACTCATATTTTTTGTTTCCTGCCCCCAAAAGGCAAATAATTGTTCTAGTAACAATGGTGATTGGAGAAACTTCAAAGACGCGGTTCTGAATTTATATTTATTTATTTTTATTTATTTTTTAATTCATATTTATATGCCACCCTTCTCCGGAGACTCAGGGCGGCTTACAATGTTTGGAGCACAACCCAATGTGCTCAGCAATAGCCTTCATTCCATTGTATATGCCTGCTTATTACTAAGCGGCATTTTTACAAAGTCAGCTTATTGCCCCCAGCAATCTTGGGTCCTCAATTTACCTACCCCGAGAGGATGGAAGGCTGAGTCAACCTTGAGCCTGGTGGGATTCGAGCCTGCACTAATTGCAGGCAGCTGGAACTAAGTGCTAGGCGTTTAATAGCCTGCACCACCAAGGCTCTTTATATTCATTTAGTCTGGGCTCTTAACATTTTTTACCTGCTTAGATGAGAAAGGCACAGAGACAAGACTATAATGATTAATTTCTGCCTGTTATTCATCCTCCATTCCCAACTATCATACTTGACCAGTAACTCTACAGATTGGTAGCCCTAAGTAGGTGTTCTTACAAGAAACATTTCCTCTGTTTGAGATTTTAAAGTAGAATACAGACAGTCGAAGTTACACCAGCACTGAAAATGTGACTTACTATTATTTTTCACTCTTAACAACCATTGAAGCATCCCCATGGTCACTTGATCAAAATTTGGATGCTTGGCAACTTACGGTGGTTGCAGTTTTCACAAGATTAAAAAGTAAAAGTTCCTCCTTTTCCCCAAGTTATTAATCACATTGTCCAATAGAGGTGCTGGCTGGTTGCTTGGTTACTCCACTCCTCCTCTTCCCAGCCACCTGTTGGAATGTCCTTGGTTCCCACAGGAAAACTTTTTGTTTTGACTACAAGCCCCCAGCTATCTAGTTCCCCCCTCCCTGTCCTTTCTTCTTCCTTGTGGCAACCCTGAAGCCTCAAAGATGGCCTCAGCCAGGTTCGCTTCAGGGTTGACACAAATTATTTAATCAGTCCAGCAGTTCAGTGCTATTCTAAAACATAATTTCCTTGGACCTCTCCCTCATTCTGTACCTCTCTTGTGTGTGTTTTGGGGGCAGGGAAGATTATAAAACTGAGGTAGGGATGCTCTGGTTCTTCATAGTTCTAAAAAAATTTCCAGGTGAAAAAAATGGACTATAAAAACTTTTGAAGAATAAACTGCCTTGTTTGTGTTTTGTTACAGACTTCCAGAGCTTCTCGGTGGGCTGATCCAGATCATTTTGCTCAGAGGCAAAGCTGCATGAACACTTTTGCCAGCTGGTTTGGCTATATGCCGCTGATCCATTCTCAGATGAGGCTCGATCCCGTGCTCTTTAAAGACCAGGTCTCCATCCTGAGGAAGAAATATCGCGACATTGAACGACTTTGAGGAGCCCAGCTGAGGGGTGGGTGGGAGTGAGAACTGAATGGTTCCCCTAGCCCAGCGCAGAGCTACACAGATCCTCAAGTCAGACCGCGCCAAGAGCAACTCAACTCCAAAAAATTGTGACATGCCAATGTAGTAGCCAAGTAGCTCTGGACCCAAAGGGAAATTGGGATTGCGCTGGACTGCTTTGAAACACCCCTCAACAGGCTGCAAGGTCCCTCAAGACTAGGTTGTGTACAGTTTCATTATGGAACATTAAATAATTATTTTTTGAAATGATTGCTATGCAGGTTTAAACTTTTTTAATGATAAAAAAATCCCTATTAAAACAGAGTTCTTTCTTTAATCAAAATTGTGTCGGTTGTTGTGACTCTTTCAAAGAAGCTAGGTTTTCTAAATAATATTCCCATAAAAATGTGATCTGAGGCAACCCTGGAGGCAATATATTGTTCTTTAAGAGAAGTTAGTTGTGTCTTTTTATTGAAAATGGAACCAACATAAAGACATGCAAAGCACATCAAAAATACAAAACATTGCTCCAAAGGCCCCAAGATAGAAATCTGTTCCAGTCCACCTCAAGTCACACTTCCTTGATCTTTTTCCATCTTCCGCACAATTTCAGGGCAGTGAAATGAAGGAGAGGTCATTTTTCCCCAATATCTGCCAAGGAAGAGCCCAAAGAAGAAGTTACTACTGCTCCAATGCAAGGATTGGGATCTCTTTTCTTTAAAATTTATAATAAAAAGTTTGGAAAGGGCTTGGAAAAGTAGTGATTGCTAGAATTCCCATCTGCCCATCTGGGAGATCTGCCTCTCCCATAGTTCATTCTGGCTACTCCCCAGTGCCGCACTGAACAACAGCTGGAGACTTGATACTTTCTCTTGAGTTTGAGAAATTTCCCTCCTGTTTCATTTTTCTCAATTTGCGATAGCGCCGTGAAGAAATGAAATGTCCAATTGGAGCCATGGGTACCAACAACCTGTGGGATCCTGCACTATGTGTTTTGATATTAATTTAAAAAATGAAATCTCCTTCAAGTCAATATCTTTTCTGGATGGCTTCATGAAAGTACCTGGGACATTTTTCTAGCAATAATATGAATGTAGCTTGCCTATCCTTTCATGAATATTTCTGACTTCCATTGTAACTTTAATTCCTAAAATTTACTGGATGTCTCAGGACCAAATACTGATCAAGTTTGGCCTTTCCAACTTTTGAGGATCAGCCAAGATCAGCTAGGTGCTGCCATCTATCTGAAGAGCATGTTCTGTCTATCTGCAGTTGTTCTGAGTCAGGGCTAGGATTCTACCAGTTCGCCAGGTTCAGCCGAACCAGTAGCTCCGAAGATCATCAGGGAGCGAACCGGTTTGTTCCGATAATCACCTGCTAGACCCACCCTCCTGCCCTGGCTCCATAATGACCTTTATTCCTGCTTTTGATGCTCAGCTGCATCGTGCAGCACAGCTGAAGAGAACGGAAGAGTGCAGGAGTGCAGGAGAAGGTCAGTAAGAAAGCTTATACGCGCATACAAAGTGGATGTGGCTTGGTGGGCGTGCTTTGCGTGTGCACATGCACTTTGTGTGCGTGCATAGGCTTTCCTACTGATCTCCTGCATGCCCACCAAGCCACGCCCACCAATCCCTCCTGCACGCCCACCAAGCCACGCCCACCGAACCAGTGGTATTTGAATCCCACCAGTGTTCTGAGTGGACAGGTTATGATGTGTGAATCCATCAAAGAGAAACTGCAGATAAATGAAAGTAGAATTTTCCTCAACTTCTGGCATAAAAACAATCTACCGTCAATGTTCCTCCTCTCCAAGCTTTGAAGTGTTTACTCAAAACTGCCCTGAAGGAATTAAGAAGGTGTAAGTAGAATTGAGAAGAGACATCACATATTTCCAAAATTATACAAACCCTGTTAGCCTCTGAACCCTGACTTTTGCATTGAAAACACTTCAGCTTTTAAAATTTTGAGTTGCAAAGTTTCCTCCAGGGTCTAATGGAAGCTATTTAGGTCTTCTCCAGAAGAGCCATGCATCCAATACGATGATGATGATGATAATCAATTGCACTCATCATTCTCTTCTGGAAAAAAAGCACAGAGCTATACTTGTAAAATCTTCCTTAATGCATGGGGCATATCCCTAAGAAGGAGTAAATTATCGGGATATTCTTATTAATTAAATTCCAGTTGTATTTTAAAGGGGTAGAGGGAATTATAAAAAGAAAAAGGCAATAAAATATTAATATGATCTGCCTTGGCTTCTCAACAAAAATGCTGAAATTTGGCATGCTTATTAGCCCTCAAAGCTGTATGCTGCTGGCCTAATTTCACATACTAAAGATAAATGATCTAGATTTCTTCTTTAACAAAACAAAAAATAAATCAGGATTTGGAACAGCTGTATCAGCACCACCTTGAATTTTGGATGTCATATGGTTAATCACTTGAGTAAAAGAAAAGTCCAGATCAGCCTCTCAAATACATAAAATTGAAACTTTTGAATTCTGCTGCAAGAGCTTTAAAACAACAATAACAGTAGGGCAATGACAGAGCTCTGGAATCTATGGGTACTATGCAGTGTGAGGGTTCCATGAATTGTCCATTCCAATCAACGACTCCGAGACAGGAATAATCCCAAAGAGATTTATTAGAACAGGAACATGGCACGTCTGTGGAATTCTGGAACTAACGTTCTCCCAGACTTCCCACAAGACTCAGACTACCTCCACCCCTTTCTCCCCATCATAAATCACATGTACCAATCAACTTTGTGCTATAATTCTTGCTATGCCATAGAAAATGATCTTGGCATTTTCCCCTCTATTTTGTCTACTGAAACAACAATAGTTTGCTTCCATCCTCCACCACTGTGTGGCAGCTTTTAATAAGGATTCCAAAGCTGACAGGCAGGGCTTCAAGTAGTTTAACAACTAGTTCTCTGCCCAGTTGCTGGGTGGGCATGGCCATGGTGGTCGTGGCCTAGTCAGCCTCCTGCACCACCCTGGTTGTGAAAATGGCTGTGGGGCCGGGTGGCATTTTTGCACTCCCCTGACTCCGTTTCCGACCTTCTGGAACTTCCGGGAGGCCCATTTTTTGCCTTCTCTGAGCCTCCGCACGGGCCCTGCACTTACCTGCAATCCAAAATGGGCTGCGTGGGGACTCCTAGTAGGGGGCAAGGCGGGGTGGGTGGGGCCAGCCAGGGGTGGGATTTGCCAGTTCGTTGAACTGGCCATAAAATTAAAAACTGCTTCGCCCAAGCTAGTGCAAACCAGTAGCAGCCTATCCCTGGTCCTACGTCCTTGAAATATGCAATCTCAACAGATCTGGAGAACATCAGATATGGAAAATGAGGTTAGATAAATATATAACTTTCTTCAAAAAATCTTGAGCACCATCCATTTATTATGTCCAAACCCTGGCAAACTATCATTACATCAGAGCTTGATTTATCCCATTGATCTATTTTGGTAATCTGTAGTAAAGATAACTTGCTGTTGAGGTGTCAACTTTACATCTGTTCGTAAGGAGAAGAAGGAAGAGAAAAATACAATACCCCCCCCAAAAAAAATATACATAGGATGGCAAAGCACAGCTTACCACTGTCCAGGTCAGGCTATAAAGTGTGTGAATGGATTGGATCCAAGACTTACTCATATCTAAAAAAGCATTTTGGTAATCTCCTTCCTCTTGTGTGTAGCTAAGAGAATTACTCTGGTTTTTTTAAAACTCTGAACACCCTTCACAGTCCTTGCTCTTTACAAATAGCTATAGCAATTAAGCAAGGAACAAGGAAACAGATTCATTCCAAGATAATTTCAGAGGCATATGGGGCATTTTCTCTTTTGTCACGTGTTTCCAAGATACATCCCACCAGTTAGGGAACTATGTGTCTTGTAGACAACTTTGGAAATGTTTGTTCCGTATATGGCATTCAATTTCAAGCAACTCTCCTCCTCCTTAGGGCTCCAGTCAGCATTGTCCCTATTGAACTAGAAGACTTCACAGTCATGAGACATTTGAGTGACAAAGCTATTTCCATGAACGGTTTGGAGCAAATTATATTTAGAAAGCTAGCAAAGAGCTTAGCAACAAAGGTTCCCCTTCTTCCACTCAGCAAGTTCCTTCTCTTGTCTGCATTACTCTGTCTGTTACTCACTGCTTATTCTCTGTGGCTGGTTCAATAACATTCAAAGAAAAGTAGTACATCTTTCCTTGCTATTTGTGTTGCTGTTGTTGTCAGTCACACTAAATAATCAATTTATACAAATTCTCCAATAGCTAAAGAAAAATGTTTTTTTTTAAATGCATCATTGCTCTTATTATTATTATTATTTGAATTGGTTCAAAGATTCCAAAGATTTGTTCCCACTATTGTAACTGCAATCTCACCTCCCCTAGGCCTACACTTCTGTCAAATAATTATAAGAATTTAGAAAGACAAGACTTAACTATGTAGGAATGATGTTGGTTCTTTCAGCAAGACACCAGTAGGACATTTGTATATTTCTATCAGACTTTTTTTTAAATCCCACTTTTATTACTTTTTAAGTAAGTAAAGTGGTGAATATGCATAATAGTCCTTCCTCCTATTTTCCTCACAACAACCACCCTCTGTGGTGGATTGGGCTGAGAGGGTGTGACTGGCCCAAAGTCACCCAGCTGGTTTTTCACACCTAAGGTGGGACTAGAACTGTCAGTTTCCCTGGTGATTGGCCCAAAGCCAAGCAAAAATCTGAGGGACAGGCTGAGGGATAGAGTCAGAACAAGGAAGAAGGTGATGCAAGTACGAGAGGTCAGATAATGTCTCCTTCTGCTCAAGCAGAACTCCTGATGACAGAATGGGCGCATCCATATGGCTTACTTGGCATCAAATCAAAATGGCTTTCCATTACCTTTTTCTAGGATTTTTTTTTAAATCCCAATATAAACTACAGTCTAGATCAGGGGCGTCAAACTCAATTTCACTGAGGGCCACATCAGACTTGCATTTGACCTTGGGAGGCCAGGATGGGCATGGCAAGCTCGACGTCACTCGTGTCGGGGATGCCTGTGGTGGCCCAAGTGCTCCCAAGCTCTGTTTTAAGCTGTGCCGGTCTCCTGCAACCCTCTGCCAATGAAAACAGAGCTCGGACCTGTGACCCTCCTGAGCTCTATTTTCACTGGCAGAAGCAACACGGGCTAGTCTTTGCTGTTTCCAGGGTGGCCCCACGGGCCAGATCTAAGCACCCTACAGTCAGGATCCAGTTCTCAGACCTTGAGTTTGGCACCCCTGGATTCTTCTTGTCTGTGCCCCATCAAAATACTGGTCAGTTTGTTTATGCTTGTCTTTTGCAACATCTGCCAGAACCTGAAACGGTCTGCCACAAAATATAATTTAATTTTAATGTAAGTAAAGTTACAGCAGTTTAAATGCAGCTCCTATGATTTCATTATCATAGTATTTATCACCATATTTAATATAAACCTTCCAATCACAATAATAAAAATTGCAGCAAATTTTAGAACTTTTTTTTTTAGAATTTTACAAGTTTTGGAGCTTGAGCCCAAGGCTTGCATGAAACTACTTACCATATGACCCTTGGCCTCAGGCAATATACTTCTGTTCTACATTATTATATGTATAACGGGGTGTGTTTACTACCATATAACCACACAACAGCCATTGAGATAACTGGCTTGAATTTTTCTGGATATATTTATCAATTGTTTCTGATAATGAAAAATCCTCTATAGATGCAGGAAACCCAAGTGGATTTTATGATTGATCTATAAATAAATGTAAAAATTAGACATTTTTTAAAATGCATGTGGTTCTCTTTTTGTCTCCCATGGATGGACTTTTTACTCTTTGCATAGTAGATATGGTAGCAGTGTTTTTAAGCACAATTATTTTCCTCCAGGACCTTATATACTGTATCTACATATATATAAAAACATAAAACCACTCACACATCATCACAAAATCTCCAGAACCATAAAGCCTACAAACTTGAAATTTGTCATGTATGTTCCTCTTGGCTTCTAGGTGGTCACTAAGAAAGGGTTTTCTGAAATGACCATCAGAGCATTACTATTTCATATATTATTAACACACTCTGATGCTTAGGAGTTCTACTCCCCCTCCCCACCTAAAAAGAAATCTGTTCCAAATGCAAAACATAAGCAGCTTTAGTACAGAACAGTTGCACTAAGCCACATCCTTGCTGTCTCCTTCTTGCTCACAAAGCAAATACTGTTTCACTTTCCAAACAGCCCTCAACTCTGTCACACACTGACAGGATGCTAGCCAGATGAATACCGATGGATGCTGGTAGGCAGAGGCAGATTTCCCCCTTATTTTCCTCTCCAAAAACTAAGCCTGACCACATAGTTTTGTAGCGAAGCACGGGTATCAAGCTAGTTCACTTATAAAACAGGAATGGAATATTATCCTTGGACTGAATTCACTGAGAAATTATACTGTTACTGCTACCATACTTAAACAGGTAAAGGTCCCACTATTGTGTCTTCACTTCCAAATCTTCTATGATCACCAACCACACTCATTCTTATTGAGCTGTTTTAGAGAGAAGGTAAAAAGTTTCCCATCTCTAAAGAAATTGTCAGAATGTGGTTTCATTCTGAGGCAGAATTCTACACTAAAGGCAAATCAAACTGATAAGTTAACAAAAACATGCTGAAATACTCTGGAGCATTTGCAAAACATAACTGCAAATGCTCCAGAGCAGGAGACAACTGGCTTACCTAAAAGTTATAGATGGTGTTCATATGGTGATTTGAGTTTAAACATTGAAGTTCCCCCACTTCAAAGTGAACATTTTTAAGTTTGTGTAAAGATTTCGTGTTCTTGATGTATCTGATGTGCTAACGTGAAGCTGTCAAGACTGAGTGTTCTCTACCATATTAATCAAGAAAGTGGGTTTAAAAAACAAAACAAAACCAGGGATACTTTAACAAGGAATCTTGAGATTATATTCATACTGACAGCAAATCCAGGGTAACCACACTGTGGATTTTATGAAGAATTAGCTCGATACCCATGCTTCGCTACAAAACTATGTGGTCGGGCTTAGTTTTTGGGGAGGAAAATAAGGGGGGGATTCTGCCTCTGCCTACCAGCATCCATCAGTATTCATCTGGCTAGTGTCCTGTCAGTGTGTGAGAAAGTTGAGGGCTGTTTGGAAACTGAAACAGTATTTGCTGTGTGAGCAAGAAGGAGACAGCAAGGAGCCTGGGTATGGCTTAGCTCAACTATTCTGTGCTTGGTGCTGTGAAACTAAAGCTAAAACTCCTCTGCTTGGGGGAGTAAAACTCCTTAGCATCAGAGCATGTTAATAATAATATATGAAATACTAATGCTCTGATGGTCATTTTGAAAAATCCTTTCTTAGTGAGTACCTAGGAGCAGTGGTGGGATTCAGCCAGTTCGCACCAGTTCGGGAGAACCGGTTTTTAACTTTCTGAGCAGTTTGGTGAACTGGTTGTTGGAAGAAATCATTAAGGCAGAGAACCGGTTGTTAAATTATTTGAATCCCACCACTGGAACCAAGAGAAACATATGTGCCAAATTTCAATTTTGTAGGCTTTGTTCTGGAGATTTTGTGATGATGCGTGAGTGGTATTTCGCTTATATATATATATAGATTAAGCAGGACAACAACAGCTATTATAGTTTGGTGAGGACTTTCTTTCATCAATAACATTGTAATCGTACAATAGAAAAGACCCTGAATACGTGCATTAGCCATGTTAACGGAGGACACCATTAATGGCCACTAGCTATGTTAGATGTAAAGATACTCCAGCATTAAAAGCAGTCAATTTTTCAACACTATTAGTTTGGGGACAGAAGTGGGTGGAAGTTGGTGCACTCCCATTGTGCGTGTGGCTTCCCACAAACAATCAACTGGAAAACAGAATGTTGGACTACATGGGCTTGTTTGAACTCAGCAGGGATTTTTCTTACATTTTTGCAAATTCCCAGTAGAGGCAGATTGTCAAGCAAGAGAACAATACTACAAGCTTGAAAAGCCTTGGTTAACGCAAGACAACAGAAGCAGCACTTCAACAAAGTTGCAACTTGTTTAGCAAAATAGATCGTCAATTCTGTATCCATAAAGGATGCACAAAATGTTCCCGGTTTTTCACTGACTGCCCCTGAAATCTTCTCCAACTGCTTTTCCCTTGCTTTTAAAAGAAGAAGGTTTACCTCTTTCACAAGAATACTGAAGGAAAATACTGAATACTGAAAAGGAAGAAAAAGTTGATCAGTTTATTAGTTTAGTCTCTCTTCTTTTTTAAAAAAAAAATAGCCCCATCTTGATAGAAGATTTATCTAAGAATAAGAAAGAAGGAAGAAGATTACACTGCACCTATGAGGAAGCTCACTTCATGGTAGGTTTCTAAGCGTATTGCATCCTAATACACGCGCGAACAACCGCTTTAAACGCAATGTGAATTGTTCTAAATTTGACTGTAAAAAAATATGATTTCTGTAATAGAGTTGTCAAGGTCTGGAATGCCCTATCTGATTCAATTGTCTCAGCTATAAATTTTTACCATTTCAGTCACAAATTGACTTCCGTGGACCTTACTTCACTCTTAAGTGGTCAGTAGAGGGGGCGTGCATAAGTGCACTAATGTGCCTATCATCCCTGTGATTGTATTTTTATTCTCTTATTCTTGTTCTCGTTTTTGTTTGACAAATTCCAATAAATAAATAAATAAAAAATAAATAAATTTTGTCTCTGCCCATGACACAGTAATAATATGCCAAATGAGCCCACCAACTGTAAAGGTTGTAGGGACCTCTATAAGTCTGGGCCAGATAGACGAAGAGTTTAGGTTGTCATTTTCATATCATTATGTGTTTTGTGCAGGACATGAAACAATGGATGGAAGCTAATCAAGGAGAGATGCAACCTGGAATTAAGGAGAAACTTCCCAACAGTGAGAACAATTAACCAGTGGAACAGCTTGCCTCCAGAAGCTGTGGGTGCTTAATTACTGGAGGTTTTTAAGAAAAGACTGGACAGCCATGTCACTGCATTTTTTTTATTTGTCTGTTCAAGCTCCTAAGCTCATATTATAGCAAGCAGGTGTCTGCTAGCCAGCACTGTGTTATCTTGTCTCCATAGTAATAAGATAAGAAAGTCTTGTGATGTTTTGATCCACTGCGCATGTGTACAAAGTTTATACTTCACTTCCTGTAACTTCCATTGTACTTTTTCCTTTGTTCTTTTTCTATATGCCTTGGTGGAGATTAGGTTGCAAACATGTAGCTCCGTGTAGGTTTCTTTATTTTATAAATAAAAAATGTTTTTAGATTACTTTCCGGGTCTCATTTTTATCACCATTGACAGCAAAGAAGAACACGGTCTATCACCTCTAATTAGCAGGAATGTTTTGGAAGATTTTTTACTCCCTGGCAAAAGGTTTTTTTCCAAGCCTTTGAAAATGGTAGCAGAGAAAGGCTTGACAAGCCACTTGTCTGAAATTGTATAGGGTTTCCTATTTGAGCAGGGGAGTGGACTAGAAGGTCTTGAAGATCCCTTCCAGCTCTATTCTGATTGACTATACTGTATTTCAAATACCAAAGAAAAAAGACAAGGAGGTCACCAACTATACAAATAGCATTGGAATGCTTGGAGATGCAGTTTCCACACAATTCCGGGATAAGAAGTTGGGGAAAACTGTCTTACCTTGAACAACAATACAATTCAACAATGAGAACACTTATCCTGTTTTTATAAGAGGAGTGGGCCACTGTTTTTGTTTTTAACAAAACTTCATATTTTGAGGACTTTTAAAAATGCTGAGTCAAGGTTTTATTCTTTTTCTTTTTAGAGGAGATGTTTTTTTCATAAAGCAAAATGTATGCTTTCAGTGGGAGCTTTGCCACCAAAATTTAACAGCACAATTTTGGGTGGATTTGGGGATCACTATAGGGGAATTGGGAAGTCACCACCCCTGCTTTTTACAATGTATGCAGGATAGACCTTGGCTTCTCTTAGATCAGGTATCAGCAACCTGAGGCTCTGGAGCCGCATGCGGCTCTTTGGACCCTCTGCTGTGGCTCCCTGTTGGATGATCCTACCACTGGCTGACCCTACGTGTCATCCTCCCCTTCCAGTCACTCCTCACCTGGCCTGAGAAGGTAAAACACAAAAAACAGAAATGAGACGGAGGGAGGGAGGGAGGACAGAGAAAGAGAGAGACCCATTTCCCACAGGAAACACTGGAAGCCACAAAACCTGGGTAGGCATGGCGGGGTGTGTGTCATGTGACTGGGTGGGAGTGGCATTGAGTTGGTCATGCCCACCCAGGTTTTGTGGCTCCCAGTATTTTCTTTTCTGTGGGAAACGGGTCCAAATGGCTCTTTGAGTGTTTGAGGTTGCAGATCCCTGTCTTAGATGTTTCAAATTCTAGCTCCCATCATCCTAAGCCAATACAATGAATGAGAAAATTTTGTTGGGCTTGGCATCCAGAGAAGCCAGGTTCCCTATCTCAGTACAAGCAGCTAAACCTAGGAAATTTATATAACTTAATTCCTTGCAAGCAGTTGAGACACTGTTTCTTTCTGCTAGGGGCTTTGACAATATTGAAAAGGGCATCTCTTGACTTGAAGATGGAGGGAAGTGATGAAAGATCTCATCCAAAGATCTCAAATAGGAAGAAGAAAAATATTGCCTTCATATCTCAGATGCTTGGATCCCAAGCAGTTTATGGAAGATAGATTTCTTTCTGTATCCCTGCTTGGCCCTCAAATATTATGCTTCTAATATAAATCTTTCAAAAAAAATCTCCCCTGGAGAATCAATGTGTGTTCTGTGTAACTTTAAAGCTCTTGAAATAGATGAAATGGTAAAAAAAAGTACATCTTACATCTTCAGACAAGGATTTTATAAAGCTCCTTATACCAAAAGAGACAGTTGTGTCCTTCCAGCCTTCCCAAATCCAGTGTCCTTCAATTATGTTGGTCCAATATTTCCAGCCAATGGTGACAGCCAATATCCTTTTGCAAGATTTAAAACAAGATTGGATTGTGTGGGCTAAACAGAAAAATTACATTTTCTCTTAGGCATGATAGCAAGCAGATTGCTTAAAGGCAACATAGCGGTGTCTTCAGGATGGTTGAAAAAAGGAGTTAATATTTGTACCCAGACGACACACCATTTAAATGAAAGAGGGATTGTTTACATAAAATAAAATTAAACATTTATTAAAAAAAAGAAAAAAAGGAAAAAGGAATTAATGTGGCAACCGCAATCATGCGATTGAAGCCCCATACATTTTTATAAGAAATGCAAAAAAAAAAGTGGGGGAGGGAGAACTTTGATCACTTGATTGTTATCAACCATTCAAATAATGGGTCCAAAAATAGCAGGCACTCTCAGAAACTTCAAAACTCCGAAAGTGAAACTTTATTGAGTACACCATTTTGGCACTGAAGAATTAAAACCAGCTCTGAAGTTTTCCTGTGCAATGCTACGTACTTCAATATTTAGTTTCCCTTTTTCCAGGGGTGCAATTCAACCAGTGTAACAACCAGTTTGGTGAGCGTGTATGCAGAGCATTTGCTAATGACCTTTAGTAATCCCTCTATATTAAAGAGCTGACGCGTGGCAATCCGCTGTGCTGCGTGAATCAGCTGAGCTTGAAAAACAAGATATAAAGCACAGTCTAGAGCCCAGACTGGTGGGTGGGCCCAACAGCCAATCATCAGAGCAAATCAAACTGTTTCATTCTCAGTTGATCCTCAGAGCTACCAGTTCGCCGAAACCAGTAGAATCCCACCCCTGCCTTCTTCCCACCCATCATGATCACATTGACCAATTGTGAATAAGTCTTTTGTTTTGAGAACAGTTCATGTCTTTGTCAGATACCAGCGGTAGTGACCTAGGTATGGATTTGGTTCACATGGTCTATTCTTGAAGCATCTGCATTCTTTCTTACCTATCCCTCCCCTAGTTCTTTGGCAAGTTGAATAGCAATAAGTGGTTAACTGGTTCAGAGGTGGTTTAAAGTTGACAGTTGTGGTTATCATCCTTTTTTTTATTGCCCCCTTCCCCTGGCTCCCTTGAGACAACCTAAGGCCTTGAAAAGCTACTTAGAGCAGAGAGTCCAAAATAGATAAAATGAAGTTCTAATTTGGATTTGGGATTTGGGAAATTGGGAGTTTGGGTTTTCTGGTAATCCAGCTGGACTCCTATATCTGCAAGGAACATAGAATGAGCCACCAAGGCACAGTGGTTAGAGTGCGGTACTGCAGGCTACTTCTGCTGATTGCCGTCTGCCTGTAATTTGGCAGTTCAAATCTCACCAGGTTCAAGGTTGACTCAGCTTTTCATCCTTCCAAGGTGGGTAAAATGAGGAGCCAGGTTGTTGGGGGCAATATGCTGACTTTGTAAATCACTTAGAGAGAGCTATAAAAGTACTGTAAAGCAGTATATAAGTCTAAAGTGCTATTGCTCTTGCTATTTTGAAGCTGTCCCTTGGTAGAACTTTGATCATCCAAATTTCATTCTTCTTCTTACCCTTGTTTCTTTTTCTCCCTTCCTTGGTAATTAATTGATATGTCACACTCTGGTATTGTATCTCATTTCATTTCAGTTCTTTCCCATACTTCTGTAATTAATAAATTAACAGCTGTTCCATTTATTTTTACACACGCAATTGAGATAATGGGGCCCTGAATGGGAAAAAAAAAAAACAAAAGGAGTATTTAAGAAATCCATCATTATTCTTCTCCTGCCTGCATATTCCACAATCAAGAGAGCCAGAACAGAGAATGAGTGAAATACCATTTGCTGATGGAGAAATTCTGCTCTGACAACAGCACCCTCTTACCTGTCATTTACGTGCAGCAATAATGATAACCTGTTGATCCACAGCAAAATTTTGTGAATGGTCAGCCTTTAATTTAAAATCCCCAGGACAATTGAGACAGACCCAGGATTGATGCCTTACCAGTTACGGCCATGGCAGTGCTCTCTCCTTGATGGTAGCAGAATAATAAATACATGCAGGGGGCAAAGAAAAACGGACTGTTAATGGAAGAATTTTAATTGTCTTTAATATCAAACCAGCAATCTAGTTCCAGATGCATTGCAAGGAAACTCAATGCAGGACATCCTGAAAGTGCTTTTTTAGGAGGCAACTGGACTTTCTTGTTTTTTTTCTTTTGAAGATGTTTCACTTCTCATCCAAGAAGCTTCTTCAGCTCTGACAGGAGAGTGGGGAATGGAAGGATTTATATTCCTTGCAGACAGCTGGTTATTTGCATCCTGTTAGCGGGTCATTGAAGCACTTGGAGGTTTATCTGTGTCCTCAGGGTCACCTGATCTGCGCTCCTGGTTCCTGTACTCTGCAATTTTTTCTCTGGAAATCCATCCCTACTCCCACACCATTCAAAAGGTGCTCATCCCAAACTGTATAGCTAAAGTTGGCCATTCCTAAGAGGCCTGTAAGGGGCATGAATAAGTGCACCATCGTGCCTACCATCCCTGTCCTTTTGTCCCCATTTATTCATACCTATTTCCTGTATTCTTACTCATATTTATACTTATACCTATTATCTTGTAAGCGACTGACAAATCAAATATATATATATATAAATAAATAAATAAATAAAAAATAAATGTCATATTGTCCTGCAGTGAGTCTGTAGAGATTCTCAGTCATCCAGGCCATGGTTGTCCCAAAGATGCTTTTTCAGGAGGCAACTGAATTTTCTGGATTGATTGATTGATGATTGATTGATTGATTGATGACTGAGAATCTCTACAGACTCACTGCAGGACAACTTGCCATGGCCAACTCACCTTGGGACAACTTGCCAAGGGTCAAGAGTTATTCTAATAGTGAAGAAATGTTGAAATAGAATAATTAAAGAAAGGATACCAAAGGAGGGACAAAATGAAATGTGAATGACACAAATTAAAATAATGTTCTCATTATTTTAAATTATTACATTGAACTGTTGAATTGTTCTGGTGAGTTGGCTACAGTGAGTTGCCCCATTCCATTCTTGGTCTATATATGTATACCAATATCTAGATCTCTTGGGAATGTGAATCCAGAATTTCCCAGCCAATCAACAATCATATGAAATATATCAGGTTAATAAAAGCTTCACTACATAGTGCAAAGGATCATGGGACATCTGAAATACTCTATATATGTGGAGTTCTTTGAATTAGTGGTCAAGTCATGGACCTGAGATTTAAGTCTTCAGGCAGTTCTTTGAAAGGAAAAATTGATACTTAGCAATTTCTCCCTCATTATCAAAGATCTTACTGAAAACTTTGCTAAACTTCCATGGTACCCTGGGATGCACTAAAAGAACTTCTCAATTAAGGCATGCTTGAGATATTCCCAGCAGCCCATTTTTTTATAAAAAAATTAGGACTTTTGAAACAATTGAAAAAATGACTGAGATGCCCACAATATGCTAATTTAAGCTTCAGTTAGTTCAGTTGGCATAGTATGAATCCAGGTAACTTGGTTAATTCAGTAAATATACTTACCCATGGTGCTAAGGGATAGAAACACATACAACATAGAATAACAGGATTGAAAGGGATCTTGGAGGTCTTCTAATTCAACTCCCTGCTCAAGCAGAAGATCCTATACCATTCTGAACAAATAATTGTCCAGGTTTCTTCTGGAAAACTTCCAGTGAAGAAACACCTACAACCTCTGGAGGCTAGTTGTACCACCATCCTCACTATTTATGAATGGCCAACTTCTACCTTATAAGTTATAGCTGGCCTGGAATCTGGAAAAAATCCAAGTAATTCACAATAGTTAAAAAAAATTGTTTGATTTGACTCTTTCACTGCATTACCTCTTTTCCCTTTTCAATTTGATTAGCTCCCCTTGCATGGTCATGTTCAAAACAGCAATAACTGATTCATATCCAGAACCTCCTTTGTGAAACTATGCTCTCGGGTACATGGAAATCAGAAGGGCTGGTGAAATCTCATTCTTCTTTCTTCTGCTTTTATGAGCCCTGGTGACCAGTGGTTAGAATGCAATATTGCAGACTAACTCTGACCACAACCTGAACTGACTGGCTAAACATTGACTCAGCCTTCAACCTTTTCAAGGTAAGTAAAATGAGGACCCAGATTGTTGGGGGAAATATGTAAATAATGCTGACATTACAAACTGCCCAAAGAGCTCTGTAAAGGAGCAGTATAGAAGTCTAAATGCTATTGCTATTTTATGGGATGCATGCAATGGATGTAACAGCATTGCCAAAAAGGCATTAAGAGTTGTAAATCTAATCTTATGAAGCTTCTCCTCTGGAAATATCAAATTGCTAACTAGAGCATACAAAACTTTTGCTAGACCAATACTTGAATACAGCTCATCAGTCTGGAATCCACACTGCATATCGGACATTAATACAATCGAGCAAGTCCAGAAGTATTTCACGAGAAGAGTACTACACTCCTCTGCTTGCAACAGAATACCCTATATCACCAGGCTTGAGATTCTGGGCTTGGACAACTTTGAACTACGCCGCTTATGGTTAGATTTAAGCGTAGCACACAAAATTATCTGCTACAATGTTCTACCAGTCAATGACTACTTCAGCTTCAACTATAACAATACAAGATCACACAACAGATACAAACTCAATGTAAACCACTTCAAACTCGATTGCAGGAAGTACAACTTCAGCAACAGAGTGGTCAATGCCTGGAATGCACTACCTGACTCTGTTGTTACATCCTCTAGCCCCCACTCCTTTAACCTCAAACTATCCACTATTGACCTCACCGCATTCCTAAGAAGCCTGTAAGGGGCGTGCTTAAGTGCATCATTGTGCCTACCGTCCTTGCCCTATTGTCTCCATTTATTTCTACCTATTTCCTGTATTCTTACTCATATTTATACTTTTACCTATTATTTTGTAAGCGATTGACAAATCAAATAAATAAAATAAATAATAAATCCAAGCTGGTTCCTTACTCATTCAGCCCAGTCTATCCAAATGTAGAAAAGTTTTCCAGGATGGGTAGAGTACAGTGTATACAGCTGATTGTCTCTCTTTCTCTGACACACACAATTGGTACCTTCTCTCCTATTTCTTCTTAAGTAGTCTGCGGAGTTCAGTGTGTCCCATAATGAAGTAGAGGAAAAACAGCGGTCCCATCGCAGTAGCAACCTTTTTGCTGAGTTGTTATGGAAATGGGCCAGTGAACTGTACTAAATTGCCTAGAATAAATTGGCTTTGTAATGTGATAATAAATTAAAAACAAATAGATTTGCCATGTGCATATTTGCCACAGGGAACATTAGCATAAATGATGTTAAGAATTCCTTCTGGCCTGGGACACGCTGTTTGTGTAGCGCTCTAATATACAGTGGAAAGGGTATGAGAGCTAATTTGAAATGGGCGAAAATACATTCAGTCCAATGTACATTGCAAGGTTGGGTTTTAGGAGGTGGAATTGCAAGAGACAATTAGAATATAATTTGGCACAACAAGACTTAATGGCCATTGATGTGGTATTCAATTTTTTTCGCAAATACATTAAGATAAGCTAGACTATGTGGATGTACTTTCTTGCTTATTCAAACACATGGAAAGCCAGGCTTTGGAAAACTATGGAAAAGGAGCTAAAGGAGATAAATTTTCTATGGTTTTGTTGGAATGGGTAAGAATGATGAAAGTGCTGCCCAGTTATTTATTTCTTTAAATGCCCCATGATTCCATTTTGCAAATTTGATCTAGAATAGAATAGAATTCTTTATTGGCCAAGTGTGATTGGACACACAAGGAATTTGTCTTGGTGTAAATACTCTCAGTATACATAAAAGAAAAGATACATTCGTCAAGAGTCAAGAATCATAAGGTACAACACTTAATAATAGTCATAGGGTACAATAAGCAATCAAATCATACTAGGAAACAGTCAATATAAATCGTAAGGATACAAGCGACAAAGTTACAGTCATACAGTCACAAGTGGGAGGGGATGGGCGATAAGGAGTGATGAGAAGATTAACAGTAATAGTAGTGCAGACTTTGTAATAGTTGAACAGTGATGAGGGAATTATTTGTTTAGCAGAGTGATGGCTTTCGGGGAAAAACTGTCCTTGTGTCTAGTTGTTCTGGTGTGCAGTGCTCTATAGCTTTGTTTTGAAGGAAGGAGTTGAAACAGTTTATGTCCGGGATGTGAGGAGTCTGTAAGTATTTTCACAGCCCTCCTTTTGACTCATGCAGTATTCAGGTCCTCAACTGAAGGCAAGTTGGTAGTAACTGTGATATCAAAGTGATAATGGTGTTGGTTCCCAGGTCAAAGGACAAAGTTGACAGATGTGTTCAGTCATTAGATGAATGAAGAGAGGAAGACATTCATGTGTGGACATTAAATGTATGATGTAATGGCCCAATTGAACCTGCAGTGTCAAGTCTTCAGTTGGCAACTATAAAATCAAATTTTCAAGCAATAGTGTGGCACCGTTTCAATCCAAACCTCCATTGTAGCTTCTATGCTGCTTATTGTTTTCTTCTTATTAAGTTTTATCTGAGGGGTAAGCCCTCTGTGTAATATTTATTTGGATTCCCATCATTTCAACATTTCATATCTCTAGAGATACAGTATAATATAGATTGCCTTGTACCTGATCCTGTTTTTGAGAAAGGGATTCACAGGCAGGGGTGGGATTCTACCGGTTCGGGCGAACCCCTTGCTCCGAAGATCAGCTGACAGCAAACTGGTTTGTTGCAATGATCATGTGGGCCTGCCTGCCTTCCGCTGCTCTTTCTTGTGCTTTATTTCCTTTTGTTAGTGCACAGCTGATTCATGTGGCAGAGCGGTTTGCCGTGCCTCAGCTGTTTTATTCACAGGGACTTCTGTAGAAGATAAGCATTGAGGGTTTTTCTAATGCGGAGCGCACACATGGAGAGCACATTTGGCACATGCGCACACAAAGCGTGCGATCACCGTACCAGTTGTTATACTAGTGGAATCCACCCCTGTCCACAGGCCCGCAAGTTGATTTAGAACTTCTCTCAAAAATACCAAGAAAGCAATCCATGCTGACTGGTTCTTAATAATTCCACTAAATGTAATCATATGGCATTTTCAGCTGTCTTGCTAAGCATTATAGGTATGAATGCAATTTACAGATTTCTTGAGCAGTCTATTTATGACCAGTCTATCTGGGCATTGCAAGAGTTGCAATCCAATGGCATACAGCAATGATTTTCAAACTTGGCAACTTTAACACTTTAAGTTCCAGAATTCTCCAGTCAGCATTCCAGAGGATGCCAGGGGGTGATAACCATTAGAAAGATAATGGAATTATGAATATTTAAGACTCAACCAGAGTAATTTTGCAACATCTGGAGGAAGTTTTCCATTTGCAAAACAAGAAAGACTTGTTTTTATTTATTTTATTTTTAGATAACAGGTATAAGTATAAACATAGTTATGAATACGTGAAATGGATACATATAAGAAAAATAAAAAGAAACAATAGGACAGGGACGGTAGGCACGTTGGTGCGCTTATGCAAACCCCCTACAGACCTCTTAGGAAAGGGGTGAGGTCAATAGTAGACAGTCTAAGGTTAAAGTTTTTGGGGTTTCGGAAGAAACCACAGAGTCAGGTAGAGTAGTCCAGACATTGACCACTCTGTTGCTGAAGTCATATTTCCTGCAATCAAGTTTGGTGCGGTTTACCTTGAGTTTGTATTTATTGTGTGCTCTTGTATTGTTATGGTTGAAGCTGAAGTATTCATTGACCGGTAGGACATTGCAATGTATAATTTTATGTACTATACTTAGATGTTACCCTTATGTTATCTTAAGCTTGTGCATTCAGAGGAATCACATGGTTTTTTCCCCTCTATAACATCACATGTACTCCAGAAATCTGAATGGCTTCGATCCTGATACAGTTCCAAAAATATTTGAACATATTCTGCCTTTATTATTGTTAGAAATAGTGCAAGGCAACAAACTCACACAATACTTCTTCCTCCTCTTATTTACCCAACAACAACCATCCTATCAGGTGAATTGAGAAAGAGAGTTGGCTGGCTTCCATACCTAAAAATAACAAGAATAACAGAAGGCACCT
This sequence comes from Naja naja, assembly GCA_009733165.1. NCBI lineage: Eukaryota > Metazoa > Chordata > Lepidosauria > Squamata > Elapidae > Naja > Naja naja. The sequence continues at coordinate 203,447,229 of CM019150.1, read as the reverse complement.
TGGAGGTCTTCTGGTTCAAGCAAGAAACCCTATATATCATTTCAGACAAATGGCTGTCTAATGTCTTAATAAAAATCTCCAGTGTTGGAGCACACCTAACTTCTGGAGGCAAGTCATTCTATTGATTAATTGTTCTGTCAAGGAATTTCTCCTTAATTCTGGGTTGATTGTCTCTTTGATTACTTTCCATCCATTGCTTCTTGTCCTGCCTTCAGGTGCAAATAGGTTGACTCTCTCTTCTTACATACTGAAACACTGCTATCATGCCACCCCTAGTCCTGTTCATTAAATTAGATATAGCCAGTTCCTGAAACCGTTCTTCATATGTTTTAGCCTCCAGGACCCTAATCATCTTTGTTGCTCTTTTCTGTATTGTTTCTAGAGTCTCAACATCTTTCTTGTATCGTGGTGACCAAAATCAGATGCAATATTCCAAGTGTGGCCTTATCAAGGCATTATAAAGCAGTACTAACACTTCAGATGTTCTTGATTCTATCCCTCTGTTAATGCAGCCTAGGATTGAATTGGGGTTTTTTTTGGCAACTGCAGCACATTGCAGGCTCATACTTAAGTAGTTAGGGGTTGTTGGTGTTCTCTGAGCTTGGTGGTTTTCTTACAGACATTTCATTACCCTAACTAGTCTAGCACTGATGATGTTACCTAGTTTGGGTAATGAAACATCTGCAAGAAAACAGGAAAGGTCAGAAAGCACCAAGAACCCCTCATTTCAACTCTGAGCTACAAATATTCTCCTTTATTGGTACTTAAGTAGTTGTCTACCAGGATCCTCTCTCAGTTGCTGCTATTGAGCCAGGTATCACCTATTCTATACCTGTGCACCAGGCAGGACTGGAACTCCCCGTCTGCTGGTTTCTAACTTGCCTTAGCCACTAGATTTCCCCCCGAAAGCCATCACTCTGCTAAACAAATAATTCCCTCAACACTGTTCAACTATTACAAAGTCTGCACTACTATTACTGTTAATCTTCTCATCACTCCTTATCACCCATCCCCTCCCACTTGTGACTGTATGACTGTAACTTTGTCGCTTGTATCCTTACGATTTATATTGACTGTTTCCTAGTATGATTTGATTGCTTATTGTACCCTATGACTATTATTAAGTGTTGTACCTTATGATTCTTGACTCTTGACGAATGTATCTTTTCTTTTATGTACACTGAGATAATTTGCACCAAGACAAATTCCTTGTGTGTCCAATCACACTTGGCCAATAAAGAAGTGTTGTACCTTATGATTCTTGACGAATGTATCTTTTCTTTTTATGTACACTGAGAGCATGTGAACCAAGACAAATTATTTGTGTGTCTAATCACACTTGGCCAATAAACCATTCATTCATTCATTCATTCATTCATTCATTCATTCATTCATTCATTCAATGCATAAGCACAATTTTCTCTGAGAATAGGTTTATATTTATTGCTTAGACCAGCGGTCCTCAATCTTGGCAGCTTGAAGATAGGTGGACTTCAACTCCCAGAATTCCCCAGCCAGCCAACCAGCCAGCCAGCCAAGAAAGTCTAGTTGCCTCTTGAAAAAGCACCTTTGGGACAACCATGACATGGATGATTGAGAATCTCCAGAGACATGTCACCCTAATATTTGTTGCTTTCTACATTATTATTAAATAGAAGGAAAAGCATCACAGATGAATATTTCTCCCTGGTCTTTCTTAGTAATAAAAAAGTTACTTTTTCAAAATATATGTAAGTGATACACTCCACTGTATTTCCACCCCTATGATTTCTATGTGTGATTTGTTGAAAAGGTCACCCCATGCCATATTTCTTCACACCAAATAATAACATGATTTTCTCATCAGCTGTATCCCTTTGTTATTCTGCATCAAGCTTAATGGAATTGCATAGATGTGCTTCTTTTCTATAATTAATGCCTCTATTTTTATGGACCAAAGGAAAGGACCTTTGGAGTCCTGATCAAGTCCTTTCCTAATATAAGTACCAGAACTGTACATAAAATGGCAGGAAAAAAAAGATGAAGAAAACTCTCTTTAAAACGGTGGTGGTCTGCACTTTTGCAGTAAAGATCTAATAGTTTTCATTCCTGGCTTCTGTTCTTTGAAATATTGAAAATAAACGTTGATCTCAATTGTCTTTGTTCAGGAGTTCAAACAATCTACCTGTTTGAATTCAGGACTTTCTGCTTCTAAAACAAATGTTTTACATTCTGCTTTGATCCATCATTATAACTTCTCATACTACTAAAACCCCACCTTAAAGTTGGAAAGGCATGTCTCTCTTTTTCTTCATTATGTGAAGTTGATCTGTTGTTCAGAATGTAAATCGAGTTTGACCTAAGCCTTATGATGTATACATTAGGATATATCTAAGCATATCCTTGATAGGGACATGGTGCCTCAGTGGCTAAGACACTGAGCTTGTCGATCAGAAAGGTCAGCGGTTTGGTGGTTCGAATCCCTAGCACCATGTAACAGAGCGAGTTCCTGTTACTCGTCCCAGCTTCTGCCAACCTAGCATTCCGAAAGCATGTAAAAATGCAAGTAGAAAAATAGAGACCACTTTGGTGGGAAGGTAACAGCATTCCATGAGGCTTCGGCACTTAGTCATGCCGGCCACATGACCACGGAGACGTCTTCGGACAGCGCTGGCTCTTCAGCTTTGCAGCGGAGATGACCACTACCCCCTAGAGCCAGAAATGACTAGCACGTATGTGCAAGGGGAACTTTTACCTTTACCTTAAGCATATCTTCATTAATTCATTAGAACAAAATAAATGCTAAGCAGAATAGAATTACGAAATTAGGAGCAGCAGCAAAGATGTGATATGGTACAGATGCTTTAGATTACAATTCCTGTAGTCTCTTGCCACTGGCAAATTGATGGGATTTAAAGCATAAAACATTAACAGGACCCCAGGCTGCTTATTCCTGGCTAGTATATAATTACATGATTACCAGGAGTCCTTGACTCATGACAATTTGTTCAGCAACCATTCTAAGTTACAATAACAGAATAACAGAGTTGGAAGGGAACTTGGAGATCTTCTAGTCTAATGGTCCTCAACCTTTGCAGCTTGGTGGCCCCATGGGGAGGAGGGTAACCAGACCATGTAAGCGGAGGACACATACAGCACAACTTTCATGAGCAATGGGCTGGTATGCACGCATGCACACACTCACGTGTATGGGTAGCTTAACTTGTACAAGCCAGCCTGCCTGGTTTCCCAGCCTGGTTTCCAATAGGCCATGGCCTGGTAGTGGGGCAGGGCCCAGGAGTTGGGGACCCCTGTTCTAGTACAACTCCCTGCTTCAGCAGGGAATCCTATAGAAATGGTTGTTCAGTCTCTTCTTAAAACCCTCCACAATCTCTGGAGACAAGTGATTTAAGATCATTCCTTGTTCTTACAACCATGCAGCATCGTCACAGTTACATCAAAGCTGGGTGTTTGCTGATTCAGGAATTCTGGGAGGTTTTTTTTTAATTACATTTATATGCCGCCCTTCTCCGGAGACTCAGGGCGGCTTACAATTTTTGGGATACAACCCAGTGTGCTCAGCAATAGCCTTCATTCCATTGTATATGCCTGCTTATTACTAAGCGGCATTTTTGCAAGGTCAGCTAATTGCCCCCAACAATCTTGGGTCCTCAATTTACCTACCCCGAGAGGATGGAAGGCTGAGTCAACCTTGAGCCTGGTGGGATTCAAGCCTACAGCAGTTGTAGGCAGCTGGAACTTAAGTGCAGGCAATTAACAGCCTGAGCCACCAAGGCCCTTCAGAGTTGAAGTGCACAGGTTGTAAAGGGACCACCCCTAATCTTATGGGTCTCCAGTGGCTGCCCAATTACAAACTCCAGCTTTGTGAAAGTTAACCCATGTAGAGTTAGCAATATCTGAAACATCAAACCAGATATTTTGGGGCCTATAAAGAGATTTGTTTCTTAGCCCTCATAATTTTAACTCTTTTTCTCAACATTAAGATATATGTTTGCTTTGGCTGGCTGTTTTCTTAGTTGGAATTCTTAGTTTTCCAAGGATTTGGTTTTCTTCATTCTGTCTTTGGTCTGAAAAAAAGAAGAAGCCTCATGCTGTTTCCATCAAGCCAAACAAAAGAAACAGTGGAACACACACAGCATGTTAGAGCCCAAAAGAAACCATTCATTACAAGAGTGTCTCAGTGGGAGATGGAAATTAATGCCCACTCTTCTTCTTGAAGGGTGCTAACAACTCTTAAAGTTTAGGAGGCAAACTCAACATCTTACAGTACTCTACCGAAAGTAAAAGATTTGTTGAAGGCAACTGTAGCAGGGGTTCCAAGAATTTCTAATTATTTAATTTATTATTTCAACTTAAATGACTCAAATTCATGATTCTGGGTGGCTACCAACAACTAAAATTATATGAAAAACAAGAAACCATATGTCCTTTTCATTCTTACTTAGGTCAGGAAGTAAATCAATTTTTAAGGAGGATTCCAGAGGAAATGTAGGTATGAAGTGTTATGTATGTAGGTTTGAATGTCATTGGTTTAGTTTGAATTGTTCTTGTAAAATGTCAAATAGGATTGGTTTAAATAGTGCGGGAAAACCCTGCACTCTGATTGGCTGGCAACTATGGCTGCTGGCTATAAGAAGCAGCCGTAGCCCAGCCAAGTCGGGTCCATTCGAGCTGTAGTCACTTAATAAACTCTTCACTGAAGCTCTTCGCGTCTGACTCTTCATGCAAACTTAACACTGGTGACGAAGGTGGGATTCCTCTGAAGAAGCAATGATGCGGAAGACAAGCAGAAGAGCGAGATGGCTGTGCTGAACACCACCCCCCAGCCCCGTTCGATCCAGCGGCAGAAGACTGGGAATCGTATGCAGATTGCTTCCAAATGTATTTGGAAGGAAACGACCTCGCCGATATCCCCGAGAAGCAGAAGAGGGCGGTATTTCTCATGCACTGCAGTCTGGCAGTCTTCAAGATGGCGAAGGCATTGGCAGGAGCTGCAGACTTGAAGTTAATGGAATGGCCTGATTTAGAAAAACTTTTAAGAGCCCATTATGCCCCACAAGTATCGTGCCTCATTAAGAGACACGAGTTTTATCGTCGGGATCAAGGGGAAGGCCAAAATTGTTAACAACTTTGTGGCAAGTTTAAGGGACATTGGGGGTGCTTGCGAGTTTACCAACTTAGAAGAGGCCATGCGATCGGTTTGTTCTAGGCCTTAAAGATAAGGTCTTACAGAGCAGGCCTGCACCACTTCTCGCCCACACAGGAATGGGAATGTCCTAGGGGCCCATGGTCCAGAGGGCACACCTTTCTTATTATAGTAGATGCATATTCCAAATGGCTAGAGGTAATCCCCATGGCATCCACCACAACTGATGCTGTCATCAAACAGCTCAAAAAACTTTTTGTAACCCACAGGTTACCTGATGTTCTTGTCTCTGACAATGGCCCTCAATTTACATCCAACCTTTTTGAATCCTATTTAGCACAACAGGGTATCAGACATGCCCTTACTGCCCCTGGGCACCCTTCGGCTAACGGCCGGACTGAAGTAAGAAAGTAAGAAAGAGAAAATAAATAAATTAAAAAAGAAAGAAACCTTAAAGTGCAAGACAAAAAAATGAATAGCAAAATAAAAAAGGTATAAAGAAGCAGTTTCTGATTTTCTTTACAGCAGTTATAAGTACAATTATAGGTTTCTCTCTTACTCTTGGATTACATCATAACTCTTTTCCTTCTATAATCTATTCCAACCATCACAACCATAAACCACAACTTCATTTTGTTTCTGTTTTACACAAAAAACCTTTAAGGGTTTCCAGTCAGCAATAAATATAGACATTGTCTTTTCTTTTATCAAAGAAGAAGCTAATTTAGCTAGCTCTGCAAATTGTATCATCGTTACCAAACATTCCTCCATTGTATGTAGTACCAGGGGTGGGCACTTTTGGGGGTTCACAGGGGTTCAAGAGAGCCCCTAGGTAAAATTCTGTGCAGTTCAGAGAACCCCCAAATCCCACTCCTGGCTGGGCCCACCCGCCCACCTCACCCCTCCCAGGAGTCCCCACGAACCCATTTTGGATGCAGATAAGTGCAGGGCACATGTGGAGCCTTGGGGAGGGTGAAAATGGGCCTCCCGGAAGTTCAGGAAAGCCAGAAATGGGCCCATTTCTGGGTTCCAGAGAGTCTCCAGAGCCTGAGGAGGCCATTTTAGTCCTCCCGGAGGCTTGAAGAAAGCCTCTGGAGCCTGGGGAGGGAAAAAAACACCCCCCCCATGGTGCAGGAGGCCAACTAGGCCACACCCACTATGGCCACGCCAACCCAGCAACCGGGCAGAGAACCCTTTGCTAAAATTTTTGAAGCCCACCCTTGGGTAGCACCCATTTTTTTCCATCTTTATACATAAAATAGACTGCAGTTATGTACAGAAACACAGTTCCATGACTTTTTCCTCCAGCAGTTTGCCCATTAAAAGAAAAGACTCTGGTTTCATTTCATAGTAACAGTATTTAGCAAAATGGGTTTTGTGCATCCATATTACCAATGAGTGAACCTTCACGCCTTCTTCTACAAAAAGAATTTCAAGATTTTTGTTTTCAAGTGGACATAAGAGATTGTTTTCTCCCGCAACAAGGTCAAGCATAGCTCTAATATTTTCCCTGTAATTTTAATGAAAAAAAATTGAAAAGCTTTTTGCATGAGAGGATCGCTAAAAGATAATACTTCTTAGTCAAACATAACCCTGTTTTCTTCTATTGCAGTACAAAGTTTAAACCAATGCAAACCTTCTGTTAGAATAGAGTCAGAGGTGGTATTCAGCAGGTTCTGAGCAGTTCTGGAGAACCGGTAGCGGAAATTTTGAGTAGTTCGGAGAACCAGCAAATACAACCTCTGACTGGCCCCGCCCCCATCTATTCTCTGCCTTCCAAGTCCCAGCTGATTGGCTGGGTCTTCTTTTGTTGCCCTGCACAGGAGAATGGAGCTGGAAAGCAGGTTAGTGGGGTGGGGAGGGAATGGAAATTTTGCAGTATCCTCCTCCTGCCATGCCCACCAAGCCACACCCACCAAGCCATGCCACCCCACCAAACCACGGCCACAGAACCAGTAGTAAAAATTTTTTGAATCCCACCACTGAATAGATTACATGTTGGCATACAAATAAATGATTTCCAGAGTTTTTGTTTCTTAAAATCGTTTTATTTTTTTACAGAATGTATATTATCTTTCCAAATCAGGTTTTCATTTTCATGGCTTGTATTTTCCTAAGTTAATGAATAGCTTTTTTGGGGAGTCAGTTGGGTATAACAATTAAAGCATCAGGCTAGAAACCAGGAGACTGTGTGTTCTAGTCCCACCTTAGACATGAAGCCAGCTTGTTGATTTTGGGCCAGTCACCTTCTCTCAGCTTTAAGAAGGAGGCAATGGCAAACCACTTCTGAAAAAATCTTGCCAAGAAAATTTGTTCAGCCAATCTTCAGGAATCGGACAATTGAACAGAAAGAAAAAATAGGTATTTTTGGATATAGGTCTTTGTATTAGAGGGGGAGGATTGGAACTTCACATTCATTTTGGAAAGACCATCTAGTTTCTGTGGTCTCTCCCAGTTCAAAGCTTTTATAGCAAATTGCCAACTGAAGCAACCCTTTCTTTGCCACAGTAATGTTTTGAAGAATGCCCTGATCTTCAGAGTCATAGCAGGTGGTAGCACCTAGCTGACTTTGACCAATTTGGAAAAAAAAACCAAGTAATATGGATAAGAGACCATTAAGAAATGCCAAGACTAGACTGGATAATTTTTTAAAAAATTACAGAAGGAAGCAATGTCAACTATTTTTATATTTGCATCACAAAAACCACATGGAAATGTTCCAAAGTTGCCCACAGATTTTAAACACTCATATACACAACAGATTTATAGCATCCCCTCCCAAATCTTCCTTCCATGATGCAAGTTGGCTAATTTTATATTCTGGATTGTTTAGAAGCGAGAAGCATAAATAAAGCCCAAAACCTTTGATTCTTAAACCCCTTATAGATTTCTCCAGGGGTTGGCACCAAACTTCCATTGTTCATATGGCAGGTGGGAAGAAATTACCAAGGACATTTCATTTTATAATCCTTCATCTGCAAAAATTTTCTTCTGCCCATTGTTTTGAAAGATGTTGTTCCTTAGCATCCCACTCAAAAATAATACTTGGAAAAAATTCTCCTTCTTTATTGGCAGCTACTTTTCTGAACTAAAATTTAGCTGGTCCTGAGCATTCTGCTCCTGGAAATGCATTTGAAGCCTTTTACACTCTTTTAAGAGATGGCCTGGATCTCTGGCCCAAATCTTTCCCAGAATGCACTGCAGCCTTCCCTAGGGGTAAGGAAATTCATTTATTCCAGCTTCTTGTAGCTTCACCATGGAGTAGACCTACTGTGACTGCTTGGTGCTCCTTGATCAGAGAAGCAAGGAGGTGTTGAGGGGAAGGGGCTGATGTTCAGCACTTTACTGCAGATGACCCTTCCCTCCAGCAATGGGAGCATGGAAATCCCAAGCAGATGTTCACGCTCAGCTCCACCAAATTTAACTAAGCAGGACTGCCTGTGACTCAGCGTTCATGTAGCCGCATTTCAAGTCTCCTTCAAGATTAATTCAGCCTCACCAGAGAGAGAGAGAGCCCACTGCAAATGGCTTGGGTAAGCTGAGTGTGACATCTTCCCTCAGGCCACTGCATGGCTTTTACTGACCCCCACATGCCTGCCTAAACAAACAGACCCATGTGCCAAGTGAGCTATTAGCACACAGCGCACAGAAAAGGTTGTGGTGGGCCGGCGGAGAGTTTCCAGAGATTTCCCCAGTGGACACTTTGCCAGCTGAGGCACTGCGGCAAGCGATGCCAGGTCAGGCAGAGAGAAAACAAATCTTTTGCATCGCTGGCTCATGCTTGTATGGCAGGGAAGCTTCTTGGAAGCAAGGAACTTGAAATCCGGAACCACCTTCCCAACTGGGCTGATGAAAACCAGCCAGAAATGTGCACATCGGGGCTCCGTTTCAACCGTTTTCCTAGCCATCTGTTTATTTTGTTCTCTTCCATAATCACATCGGGATAAGAAAAAAAGGAACATGGTTCATTTGAAGGCCTGCACAATACACAAATATTTATTTATCTCTCCTCTCTCTCTCTCCCCGTTTCCCCCTCTCCCTCTCTCCTGAACATACAATTTCTCTTTTCAAATCCTAAAGGGACAGCTCTAAGCAAGCTAGCTATACACAGTCCTCAACAACCTCAACTGAGGCCAAGATTTCTGATATTTGTTAAGTGAATTTTACCCCATTTTACAATTTTCCTTGTCTACCATTGTTAAGTGAATCACTCCAGCTGCAACACAGGTTATTAAGTGAATCTAGTTTCCCCCATTGACTTTGCTTGTCAGGAAGTCACAGAAAGTGATCCCATGACCCAGGGGCACTGCGACCATCATAAATATGAATCAGTTGCCAAGCATCTGAATTTTGATCAGGATACAGGGATGCAGCAACAGTCATAATTGTGAAAAATGGTCATAAGTCTCTTTTTCCAGTGCTGTTGTAACTTTGAACAGTCACTAAATGAATTGTTCTAAGCCAAGGACTACCTAGGAACTAGAATGAGACAATGTCTTCCAGTGAAGGGGCAGATTTTCTCCATGTCCAAACCAAGTTATAGATCTAAATAAGAGTGAGAGTTAATCCTGTTTATTAAAATAACCATTCATTACAAATGTTACAGCAAAAAACAAATCAAAACAATAGATAGATAGATGATAGATAGATAGATAGATAGATAGATAGATAGATAGATAGATGATAGATAGATAGATATAGAGAGATAGAGAGATGATAGATAGAGAGATACATAGAGATACATAGATAGATGATAGATGATAGAAATATAGATAGATGATAGAGATAGATGATAGAGATAGCTGATAGATAGATGATAAATGATAGATAGATAGATGATAGATAGATAATAGATAGATAGATAGACAGACAGACAGACAGACAGACAGATAGATAGATAGATGATAGAGATAGATAGGTAGATAGGTAATAGATAGATAGAGATAGATAGATGATAGATAGATAGATAGATAGATAGATAGATAGATGATAGATAGATAGATAGATAGATAGATAGATAGATAGATAGATAGATAGATAGAATTAATTCTTTATTGGCCAAGTGTGATTGGACACACAAGGAATTTGTCTTGATGCAAATGCTGTCAGAGTACATAAAAGCTACATTCGTCAAGAGTCAAGAATCATAAGGTACAACATTTAATAATAGTCATAGGGTACAAAAAAAACCTTTGAAAAATTACTGTGTTCACAGCTGTTGTTGTGTTCTATGAATTGGATTCATGTATTGATTCATCAATACTTGGGAGAATTTTAAAGGTTTTTTCCCCCCTGCTTTTATCCGGTGCTTGACAGGTATCATGAATGACCATCTTAGAATATTGAAAAATCCCAGACACAGGTTTTGCAAAATGATACAGTCCATGCTTATTTTCTGGATGGCTTTATATTTCCCCTATCCTCTGCAGAGAATAAGAACTAAATGTGGTTTCACAAGGCTTTTTGCGTGGATTTCTTCTCGGGTATTGCATTTCAAGAAAAAGACCTAGAGGAAAAAACAAGAGAAACATTTTAAAAATAGAAACTCTGTTCCATTTCAGGAAAAAAAAAACTGATCTGGATCAATAAGCAGTTGGAGTATATAGTTTATCCAAAATCAGATTTAAACGATACAGATCAATGAGTTGCATCATGAACTGGGCAACAGCTTTTTTCCATAGTTATTTGAGCAGTTGGCATTTAGGTTACGGTGTTTGAAAAAGGAGGTAGTGTGGCAATCTTGTGTAGCAGTTAACGTGTTGGAATTTTGACTGATGGGACATAATTTTAAATCCCTATTCAATACACTGGATGGCTTCGGACCAGTTACTTCTGCTCGGCCTAAGGAGTTTTGATTAGGCCCAGTATTCTTCAATATCTTCACCAATGATTTAGATGAGGGGATAAGAGAGGAACTCATCAAATTTGCAGACGACACCAAGCTGGCAGGAATAGCCAACACCCCAGAAGATAGGTTCAATATACAGAAGGATTTTGACACACTTGAAGATTGACCCTATCTGACAAAAAGAAATTCAATGGTGGGAAATGTAAGGTTCAACATTTAGGTAAGAAAAACCCAGTGGTGGGATTCAAATTTTTTTACTACCAGTTCTAGGGGCATGGCTAGGTGGTGGTGACTAGGTGGTCATGTGACTGGGGGGTTTTCAAAGAAAAATTCTTTTGCAGCACCCTCCAGCACCCCATTTTTGGCCTACTGGGCCTCAGGGAAGCCTCCTGGGTGCTGAAAAAAGAAGCATTTTGAAGCCTTCCAAGGTAAGTACAACAGCAAGGGGGGAGGGGAATCAGTTGTGCTGCGTGATTTAGATTAGCTAGAAAGCAAGAAATCTGATGATTTCCTGCTTTCTAGCTAATCTAAACACGGCACAGCTGTTCGTTGCACAGCTGATTGTCAGAAATACTGGTTCAGCCGAACTGGTAGCATTTTTTTTACTATTGGTTTACCTGAATCGGTAGCATTTTTTACTACTGGTTCGGGCGAACCGGGGAGAACCAGCAGCATTTCACCTCTGGAAAATCCACATTCACAGATATAGAATAGATGGCACTTGGCTCAATAGTAGTAAATGTGAGAGAAATCTTGGAGTCCTGGTAGAAAATCACTTAAATATGAACCAGCAGTGTGCTGTAGCTGCCAAAAAAGCCAATGTAATCCTAGACTGCATTAACAGAGGGATAAAATCAAGATCACAGGAAGTGTTAATACCACTTTATAAGAGGACACTTGGTATACTGCAACCACTTTTGCTCAAAGTAATATAAAAAAGATGTTAAGACTCTAGAAAGAGTGCAGAGAAGAGCAACAAAAGTAATTAGGGGACTGGAGGCTAAAACATAAGAAGAATGGTTGCAGAAATGGAGGATGTCTAGTTTAATGAAAAGAAGAACTAGGGGTGAAATGAATAGCAATGTTCCAATATCTAAGGGGCTGCCCAACAAAGAGAGGATCAAAAGCCCTGAAGGCAGGACAAGAAGCAATGGAGACCAAACCTTGATCTAAAGAGGGTAATTTCCTGACAGTTAGGACAATTAATCCATGGAACAAATTGCCTCCAGAAGTTGTGGGTGTCCCAACACTGGAGATTTTTAAGAAGATATCGGACAGCAATTTGTCTGAAATGGTATAAGGTTTCCTGTCTGAGCAACTCATAGGAGGGGCCTCCTTGGGGTGCCATCAGTCAGATATTGTAGGCTGGCGGTCCCCAGGGCTAGGGCCTTCTCTGTGGGAGCACCTGCCCTTTGGAATCAGCTCCCCGTCGATCTCCGTTTGGCCCCTGACCTCCGCTCCTTCCGCGGGACCTGAAGACTTGGTTGTTCCAGGGCGGCCTTGAATGACCCAGGGGGTTGGGTTTATTTTAATTTTATTTGGCTTGTTTACTGTTTAATTTTGTTTTATTGTAAATTTTTCTCTGTTTTAATGTTCGCCGCCCTGAGTCCTTAGGGAATAGGGCGGCATACAAGTCGAATAAATAAATAAATAAATAAATAAAGACCGCCAGGGCCTCTTCTACTTCTGTTATTCTGTTATAATATTAACTCGCTTTACCTGACATTAATTGTTGGAATTAAATTAGAGGAGATTCCATGTGAACCTCCTTGAGATTTCAGAGAAAATGTGGGTTATAAATTCAATACATACTAATAGTCCTTGACTTAGGACCATTTCTTTAGTGAGAAATGTAACCACAATGGCATTGAAAAAAGTGACTTATGACCGTTTTTCATACTTATGACTGTCGCAGTACCCCTAGGGTCGCATGATCAAAGTTCAGTTGCTTGACAACTGGCATGTATTTATGATGGTTGATGTGTCCTGCGGTCATGTGATCACCTTTCTGACAAGCATAGTCAATAAGGAAGCCAGATTCACTTATCCACTGTGTTGCTAACTTAATAATTGCAGTGATTGACTTAACAACTGTGGCAAGAAAGGTTGTAAAATGGGACAAAATTCACTTAACAACTGTCTTGCTTAAGAATGGAAATTTTGGGCTCCATTGTGGTCATAAGTCAAGGACTGCCTGTACTTGCAAAGTAAATAGTCCTCAAAGCCGGTGGCCATTGAAGAGTGAGTCCTCCTTGAATTGGTCCAGTTTTCTTTTAAAATATCTATATTGGTAGCTACCACCACATTTGATGGCAGCAAATTCCATAACTCAGTCAGGAATTGTAACAAACACAGAGACGCATATCCCAGTGTAGCTAAAGTAGCAAGTAGTTTGGCCCATCCATGAAGACAAGGACTTAGATGTACGCTCTAGGCCAGGGGTGTCAAACTCTATTTCATTGAGGGCCACATCAGGGTTGTGTTTGACCTCGGGGGGCTGGGTGGGCATGGCCAGGGTCGGCGTGGCCAGCTCAATGTCCTGCAGACTGTGCACGGCCCTCCCAGGTTCTGTTTTTGGCTATGACAGCCTTCTGCAACCCTCTGCCGGTGGCAGGCCCAGGAGGGCCATGTGAGGCGTGGCCAGGGTGGGCATGGCAATTTCAATGTCCTGCAGCCTGCGTGTGGCTCTCCCAAGCTCTGTTTTCACTGGCAGAGGCACCATGGGCCAGTCCTTCTCTTTTTCCAGGGCAGCCCTGTGGGCAGCCCTGTGGGCTAAGCAACCCATAGGCTGGATCTGGACCACGACCTTGAGTTTGACACACCTGCTCTAGGCCAAAGACATCTTAACTGAGTATGTTTAATATTTTGGGAAGCGATTGATAACTTTATTAATTAGATCAGGGGTCACCAACCTTTTGGACCTCAGGGACCACTAAACTCATAATTTTAAATCCCACGGACCAGAGATCCTGGGAAACTCCTCAAAAAATTCCCCACCCCATTTTCCTACTGATCGATCATTCTTTATTTGGCATCACAGGATAGCGTCTCCAGCTCCATTCTCAGGAGAGAGAGAGAGAGACTCTTGGCTTCATGCAAGGAAAGCAGCAGAAGCAGCAGAAGTCTTTCTTTCTCTCCCCCAAATTCCACCAGAAATGAGTCTTTGTGAGACTTGTCATGCTGGCGCAGCCTCTTAGAGCAGGATGCCTTGCAGGGTCCCAAAGACTCATTTCTGGGGAGTTTGGGGGAGAGAAAGAAAGACTTTTGCTGCTTTCCTTGCGTGCAGCCAAAAGCAGAAGAAAGCAGAAACAAGCAGCCTGGTGGCCAGGCAAGGCGCGTGGGGTGAGTGGGGCAAGTTCCCCCCTCCTCCCTTCCAACCTCCCCTCATTACCGCATGTTGTTCGCAATGCAAGCGACACAAGCCTTGTGTTCCTGTGAGCCATGTGGGCAGCACAGCCTTGTGTTCTCACGCAGCCTGGATTAATTGTTTGGGGGGTGCTTTAGGGGTGACATTTCTCTGTGGACCACCAAAATTTTCTTGCAGACTACCAGTGGTCCCTGGCCCACTGGTTGGCAACCACTGAATTAGATAGTATGAGATCTCTTGAAAAATAAATGCATAGCTTTGTTGATACCGCTATTCCACACTATAATTCTGAAAACATCTTATTTATATATATATATATATAATCTGCAAATTTTCCAATCTGTTTACAACATGTTTGGGCTTTATTTTAGAAGAAGAAGAAAAGTTGAGTATCTCTCTCCTCCCTTTTTAATGTTTTTCTCAGTCACCAGTGCCACACAATTCTTTCCTACCTTCTTCCATTTTGCCAAAAGGAAAGTCACTCCAATCTGTAAATTATGGTGCCAAACAATCTGGGAAGGTTTTCAAGGTGTTTGGCACCATATTCCATAGATTGCAGGGTGAGTCAGACTTGGTCATTTTTGAATGTAGCCATTTGCCAAGGTTCAGAGAACGGTGTGGCAAGAAGGGTGAAATATAAACAAACAAGGAATATCAAATGAGCAAGGCAGAGAATAGATAAGACCCAGTTCTAATGACTAGGAAGAAAACCTCATCTTCAGTTAGGAAGTGCACTGAAATAATTAAAGCCCCTTTTCACCTCATTCATGTTCAAAAGCTTGGTCCAAAAGCAGATCTGGTTTCCCAATTTTGGGGGAACGTCAGGTTTCCAAGTGATGAAATCCATTTAAAAAGAAAAGAACAAAGTCCATCTTCAAAAAAGATTTCTTTTATTTAGGAAAGCATCAAATTGGCAAAGTCCATGGTAATTCTGGATCTGACACAACCCGGAATTACCCCGCAATATTACAAGTTAGAAACAACCCCCAAAAGTCACATTCTTCAATAGAAGTAATTCAACTTTGCTTGATGTCATAAATCTCCACGTCAAGGGGCCCAAGCACGGACAGCTCATTTCCCATGGGAAGAAGAACCACCTAGCCTAAACACTCTCTTTATCTCCACTCCTCCCCCCTTAGGAATGTGGCGAACCCCAAACCTTTCCCTCATGACTGCCACAGAGAAAGTAAGGAAAAGAATATATACTAAGACTAACTAAAATGGCTACACTTATGTCAATTTCGGGCTTGACAGGAGGCCATGATAAGAGTAGAGCTCCATGAGTTGAACTAAAAGGTCACATAAGCAAAAGTCTCGTCTAAGTTCTAGAGGGGTGGTAGTTATCCAATAAATGTGAAACCAGTTCTGACCTATCCCACCCTCCAATATGTCATTGTGTCATCATAGCATATCTATAAAAATTTTGCATTGTGACACAGGTTATTTTTTTCATTTGATTTTCTACATGCCCACCGCTTGTGCAAATGGAGCTGTGCACATGTGGTTGCCACTGCTGCATAAACATCCGGTCTCTTCTCCCCACCCCCGCTGGTCCACAAAGCTGGAAAGTTGGTTGAACTCAGATCTACAGAATACTCAGAGAATGCTAAGAGGACCCTAATGCAAAATGATGCAAATTCTGCTCCTTACAAATTTGCATATGACACTGCTAAGCAAGTACAAAAGAGCAGATCTTATACCATGGCAGCACACTGACCATTTCATCATTTTAAATTTAACAGATTAACAAAGTTGGAAGGTACCATGTGTTAAATAATATTAATTTGGCCTGGATCTTTAAACCTATATCTATTTCACAGAGTCATTCAATAAATTGCAATGCCAAGTTGTGTCAGATCAAAACAGATTTATTTATAACAGAACAATCAATAAATATATTATTCTTAAATATATACAGAGTCTTTTCTTCTTCGTTCCTCTTAAACAGTCCTTCAAGGAACTAGAAGTTTCTATGAGAGATTCACAGTTCTTCCTCTCATAACCTCTTCTTAGATATAGCTAACCTCTTTAGAAAGTCCCTTTCTCTTTAGGTTATAGATCTTCTCTCAGATCTCTTTGCTATATCTTCTCATACACAGACCTCAGTCTGTCAGATCCTAATATCTCCTCAGAGTCTTGGATCTTCTCAGTATCTCCAATCTCCCTCAGACAAAATGAGTCTCCACAGAATCTCCTTAGAATCTCCTCATTTTCTTTCTCTCATTGAAAATGACAGTTGACAGCCCTTTTATACTTAGGGGCGTGTCCTACAGTATCACAGTGAGGTGCTCAATGCCACCCTGTCATTGGTAGGTTTGATCACCCCATCAAACTCTACTAATTTGTAAACTGCATAGTAACTCCAGAAAGTTCTACTTTCTGACACCATGTAGGTCATCTAGTCCAACCCCTGCCCAAGCGAATACCCTACACCATTTTCGACAGATGGTTGTCCAGTCTCTTCTTGAAAGCTTCCAGTGATGAAGCTCCCACAACTTCCGAAGCAAGCTGTTCCATTGGTTAATTGGTCTCACTGTCAGAAAATTTCTCCTCATTTCCAGGTTGAATCTCTCCTTGTTCAGTTTCCATCCATTATTCCTTGTCTGGCCTTCAAGTGCTTTGGAAAATAGCTGGACCCTTTTCTCTCTGTGGTAGCCCCTCAAATATTGGAAAACTGCTATCATGTCTCCCCTGGTCCTTCTCTTCACTAGTCTAGCCATGCCCAGTTCCTGCAACCATTCATCGTATGTTCTCTAATCATCTTGGTTGCTCTTCTAGTGTCTCAACATCTTTTTTATAGTGTGGTGACCAAAATTGGATGCAGTATTCTAGGTATGGTCTTATTAAGGCTTTATAGAGTGGTATTAGTACCTCACTTGATCTTGATTGTATCCCTCTGTGAATGCAAGTTAGGATTGCATTGGCTTTTTTGGCTGCCACCGCACATTGTTGGCTCATATTTAATTGGTTGTCCACTAAGACTCCAAGATCACACTCACAGTTATTGTTATTAAGCCTGGTTTCACGCAGTCTACATGTGTACTTTTGTTTTTTTCTTGCCTAAGTGTAAGACTTTACTTTTCTCTACATTGAATTTCATTTTATTAGATATGCCCCAGTGTTCAAATCTGTCAAGATCCATCTGGATCTTCAGCCTATCATCTGAGGTGTTGGCTAAATCATCATGACTAGCTGTGGATGACCTGAAATAGTTTATTATTGAGTATTTTCTTTGCAATCACAACAGCTCTTTAAAAAAAAATCAACTCACAAACTGAAGCTGGTTTTTGTCCCTGATGTGGAAAATATTTATCCTCCATGGAAATGTTTATATTTTTTTAATTAGTTAAAAATAATGAAAGTTGAAGTAGATCATTTTTGTCAGCAATGAAAGCAAACAGAAGAGATTTGTAGCCCAGGCTTGAAATGAGGGGTTCCTTGGTCCTCTCTGATCTTGATTGTTTTCTTGCTGATGTTTCATTACCCAAACTAGGTAACATCATCGGTGCTCATGATCCATAGCACTGATGACATTACATAGTTGGATAATGAAATGTCTGCAAGAAAGCAACCAAGCTCAGAGAGTACCAAGGAACCCTTCAGTGAAAGCAGAGATAAGCAATTTCTTTTGGCTTGTTGGAATTTAAAATGCACCCCTCTTGTAGGAAAATATACTATACTTGTCGGAATATACTAAAAAGGCAGAATATTTCCCCTAAAAGAGAAGTAGAAACTCAGAGAGGCAGAAACTCAATCCTCCCATCTTTGTTAATGGGCCATTAAGGCCTGGGTCAGTCTATTCTACATAACAAAGTTCTACCTCCTTTAGGCAGTGCCATAGTAGGATTTTGCCAAAAGCCCTTTCATTACATCATCACCCAGCAAGAGTCAACCAAGCCTGGGACTCAAAAGACAACCTACACAGTTACCCCTGCATGGCCCCATGGGAGTCTGACAACCAATCAGAACACAAGCTCAAATTCAAAGCCCAACAGAGGGCATAAAACCTAGGTGCTCTCAGCATCTCTTCCCTTTTTCTGCCCAGGAACCCATCCTGACCACCATTAAACAATCTTTCCAAACAGCCTCCATGTTTCCAGTGTCTTTTTCCCCACTTGGAACTGAACCCAGATGGACATTTCTTCCAAAAGGCTCAAAGTCACATTTCCTCTTTATGTTTTGCTTGAGGGAAACAGGGGCACTGACTACAATCTGGGAAAGTCACCAGAGGGGACTCTGCTGAATTCCACATACACACACACCCTTGAGCTTTCCAGTTTGCAGATTTGGGATCATGCTAATTGTTACGTATGCAGGTTTGAAATCATTGGTTTAGTTTGAATTGTTCTTGTAAAGTGTTGGAAATTATTGGTTTAAAAAGTGCGGGAAAACCCTGCACTCTGATTGGCTGTCAGCTGCAGCTGCCGGCTATAAGTAGCAGCCGCAGCAAAACCAGTTGGGTCCGTTCTGAGCTGTAGTCACTAATAAACTAAAGAGCTTGAAGCACTCCGCGTCTGTCTCTTCATGCAAACATAACACTAATTATTGTCACTTAGAGATCATCTGGTAGGAGAACAAGTGAGACTGGGTTGAGAGCAATAGTTAATTTAGTTTAGTTTACTTTATTGTCATTGCACCTCATACAATGAAATCAAACACCATCTTCAGTGCACATCATGACCATGACCATTAAAATAAACACAAACACACATCCTTCACCCTCCACATATTGAACTGAAAACCCCCGACACCACACCAACACTGCACTATACAGCAGAATTCAAAAGAGCTACTGCCCTGGGATAGAAACTGTTTTTCAGCCTATTTGTCTTTGTTTTTATTATTCTGTATTGTCTGCCAGATGGTAATAGTTCAAAAAAAGGGTTCTCAGGATGAGATGATCTTTAAGGATGTTTTGAACTTTCGTAAGGCAGCGGGAGCTATAAAGCTCTTCCAAAGAGGGGAGAGGGAAACCAATGATCCTCTGGGCAATGATGTTAACCCTCTGGAGTGCTGTCCAATCTGCCACTGTGCAATTGGCAAACCATACAGAGATGCAGTATGTTAAAATGCTCTCTATGGTGCAGTGGTAGAAGGTCACCAGCAGTTTTTCATTCAGTTGTTGTTTTCTGAGAAGTCTCGGGTAGTATAATCTTTGCTGGGCCCTCCTTAATCTCTTTATATGCTGTTAGAGGCATCATCCTTGTCCCCCAGATTGCTTTCTTCATGGTGCAAAATAGAGGAAATTACTAGTTTTCCTCTCTATCCGGCTTCCATTATGTGCAAAAAAAGATTAAGCCCTTTGAAACCATCTATGCTGATTACTCATTATTGTTTCCTGTGGCTCTGGAAACTTCTTTTCCTTTTGATAGATGGATAAATAGCCTAAATAATATTAGGGTTTTTTTTTTGCCTTTTGTCTCTGTCTCTTTTTGTCCCTGCTTTTATCCTGTTTTTAACAATTAAAAAAAAATCTTTGCTGATATTTGATCAATATCAATCTACATTTTCAGTTGAATGTAATGGCCTGTGTACATGTTCAGATCTAACAATTGACATTGATTTATACTGGGTGAAAATTAAACCTCCATCCTTCCAAATATTTTGATTCCACCCACTTATGACATCACCCGCCAAACAGCCTCCACTGAGAGTTTTGGCCCTGGGAAGGTTGCCTACCAGGGGTGGGCTGCTGGTGGTTCGCAGGGGTTTGGGAGAACCCGTAGCTAAGATTCTGTGCAGTTCAAAGAACCCCCAAATCCCATGCCTGGCTGGCTCCACCCATCCCACCCTGCCCCTCCCAGGAGTCCCCACGCGGCCCGTTTTGGATGCAGATTTATTTATTTATTTATTTATTTGGATTTATATGCCGCCCCATCTCCGGGGAGGACTCGGGGCGGCTCACACAAAGATATGTATACAAAAATAGGTAAAAATATTAATCCAATCCAAATAGAAAATTCAATTATACTAAAATACCCAATTAAAAAAACCCAATCCCTCTCAATTCAGGCCGGCCTGTAAAAACAGCCAGGTCTTTAGATCACGGCGGAAGGAACGTAGGTCAGGAGCCAACCGCAGCCCCAGGGGCAGCTGGTTCCACAGGCTGGGTGCCCCCACAGAGAAGGTCCTCCCCCGGGGGACTGCCAACCAACGTTGTCTGGCTGACGGCACCCCCAGGAGGGCCTGACTGTGGGAGCATACTGGGCGATTGGACCTCGATGCTGGTAGGAGGCGTTCCTGCAAGTACCCGGACCCAAGCCATGAAGGGCTTTATAGGTTAATACCAGCACCTTGAATCTTATACAGAGGGCAACTGGCAACCAATGCAGACCACGCAGGAGGGGTGTCACATGGGATAATCAGGCCGCTCCCATCACCACCAGTGCAGCCACATTTTGCACCAGCTGAAACCTCCATATAGTCCGCAAGGGCAGCCCCAAATAGAGAGCATTGCAGTAGTCAAGACGGGAAGCAATGAGTGCATGGGTGACCGTGCGTAGGGCATCTTGGCCCAGGTAGGGGCGCAACTGGCACACCAGGTGAACCTGGGCAAATGCCCCCCTGGCGATGGCTCCCACCTGCTCCTCCATATTGAGCCGTGCATCTAGGAGGACACCCAAGTTGCGTGCCCTATCTATGGGGGGCAACACCTCTCCCCCAATGACCAAAGGTGGAATTTCTTGGACTGGTACACACAGCCACTCAGTCTTGTCTGGTTGAGCTGGAGCCTGTTCCTCCCCATCCAGATTTCTACTGCCTCCAGGCACCAGGACACATCACGGGGAGGACATCACTGAGATGGTCCGGGGTGGAGATGAAAAGCTGGATATCATCAGCATATTGATGACACCTCACCCCAAAACCGTGGATGATCTCACCCAGAGGCTTCATGTAGATGTTGAACAGGAGGGAGAAAGAACCGACCCCTGAGGCACCCCACAAGTGAGGGGCCTCGGGGCCGATCTCTGCCCCCCTGCCAACACCGACTGCATGCGCCCCAAGAGGTAGAAGGAGAACCACCGTAAAATGGTGCCTCCCACTCCCAACCCCTGAAGGCGCCGCAATAGGATACCACGGTCGATGAAATCAAAAGCCGCCAAGAGATCTAATAGGACCAGGATAGAGGAACATCCCCTATCCCGAGCCCTCCAGAGATCATCCATCAGCACGACCAATGCCATCTCTGTGCTGTAGCTGGGTCTGAAGTCCAATTGATATAGATCTAGGTACTCAGTTTCCTCCAGGAAAACCAAAAGCTGCTCTCAACAACCTTCGCTATAAAGCAAAGGTTGGAGACGGGACGGAAGTTGTTCAAATTGCCTGGGTCCAGGGCAGGCTTCTTAAGGAAGGGCCTCACCACCACCTCTTTCAAGGAGGCAGGGAAAAACCCCTCCCGCAATGAAGTGTTGGTAACTGCCTGGAGGCAGCCATGTGTACCCTCTGGGGCGGCATATACCAGCCAGGAGGGGCACGGGTCCAATAAACACATAGTGGCACACAGCCACTGCATAATCCTGTCCACTGCATCTAAGGTCACAGGGTCAAACTCATCCCAGATAACATCAACAAGACTCTTCGTCGCCTCCACGTCTGACTCAAGTCAGTTGGTGTCCAATAAGATAAGTGCAGGGTGCATGTGGAGCCTTGGAGAGGATGAAAACAGGCCTCCCAGAAGTTCAGGAAAGCCAGAAATGGGCCCATTTCTGGGTTCCAGAGAGTCTCCATTTTAGTCCTTCCGGAGGCTTGAGGAAAGCCTCTGGAGCCTGGGGAGGGAAATACCCCCTGTGGTGCAGGAGGCCAACTAGGCCACACCTACCATGGCCACACCCACCCAGCAACTGGGCAGAGAACCCTTTGCTAAAATTTTTGAAGCCCACCCCTGGGTAGCTCCCATTTTTTTCCATCTTTATACATAAAATAGACTGCAGTTATGTACAGAAATTCCATGTACAATTCCATGACTTTTCCCCCCAGCAGTTTGCTCATTAAAAGAAAAGACTCTGTTTTCATTTCATAGTAACAGTATTTAGCAAAATGGGTTTTGTGGATCCATATTACCAGTGAGTAAACCTTCATGCCTTCTTCTACAAAAACAATTTCTTTAAGATTTTTGTTTTCAAGTGGACATAAGAGATTGTTGCCTACAGTTGCTTTAAGACAATGTCTTTATTAAACTGATTTAAATACAAGTGTCAACTCATAAAATATTTCTATGGTCTTTTTAGAGTTGCCAACAGAAAGGGAGGGGGGAGCAGTGGAGCAGCTTGTAAAACCAAGCTGCATTCCATAAATGTTTTCAAAGATGGTAACTAGGTGACTAAAGTTATTGCCATGCAAAATTCTGACTGGAGAGCATGATTGATGACTCTTGGCTATGGATGTGTCCCATTGGAGAATATGAATTACAATACACCCAGGGGGTGGGGGGAAACCAGGGTCAAGGGTGACAGTGAATTATGTGTCTCAGAATCAGCTAACTGTCAGGGCTCTGGCAGTTACCCCATTTAAATCATGAGTCTTGAGCCAGAACTTAAAAAGGATTTATTGGGAGTTAACATGCCAGCACTGCCTGGGTGTAGCCAACCCTGAGACACATAATTCATTGTCACCCTTGACCCTGGTTTCTCCCCCACCCCCCTGGGTGCATCGTAATTCATATTCTCCAATGGGACACATCCATAGCCAATAGTCACCAATCATGCCCTCTAGTTAAAATTTTTCACGGCAGAAACTTTGTTCACCTAGTTACTATCTTTGAAAACGTTTATGGAATGCAGTTTCAGTTTTGCAAGCTGGCACACTGCTCCCCCCACCCCTTTTGTTGGCAACTCTAAAAAGACCATAGAAATATTTTATGTGTTGACAACAAGTAGTCCTCAACTTGTAACAGTTCATTCAGTGACCGTTCAAAGTTACAATGGCACTGAAAAAAATGACTTTATGACCATTTTCACAGTTACGACCTTTGCAACTGACTCATATTTATGACAGTTGCATTGTCCCGGGGTCATGGGATCCCCTTTTGTGACTTTCTGACAAGCAAAGTTAATGAGGAAGCCAGATTCACATAACAACCTGGTTACTAATTTACCAGTTGCAGTGATTCACTTAACAATCGTGGCAAGGAAGGTCATAAAATGGGGGTAAAGCTCACTTAACAACTGTCTCATTTAGCAACAGAAATTTTGGGCTGAATCCTGTTTATAAGTCGAGGACTATCTGTAAAGTGAGATTGTTAATGAACAGTTGCTTGTGGCGTATAATGTAAGTCTGGAATCCTATCTTTTCTTGATTATACATATCAAATTGCCACTCTGAAGTTGTGCCGTTTGAATTCCTTTGAGAATAGCAGTGAGACTAATTAATTTTTATTTGTTGCCCCCAAACATGCAAATCCAGGTAGTTAAGTTTCTTCTTTAGCTCCCTGGAGAAAAATTAAGGGCAGAATCTTGATGAGGTTATCTATAGCACATCCACAGATCAAAAATTTTACTCCGTTCTTTGCCCTGATGGCTTTTGCTTAAATTTATTGCCATGTTTCCACATACATGTCAGCAGCTTAGGCCTTTGCTCTATGATTTGAGGAGACAAGAGGATTGAAAAAATTGAAAGAATGCAAGCTAGGCTTTTAGCCTGCAGTTAGAAGGCATCATAAATCTTTTCTGGGCTTTTCTACCTAAACAGGTTAATAAGAAAACAGTTGTTGAGATCCTAGAAAGAATGAAGAGCAACGAAGATCATAAGGGGCCAAACTGTATGATGAACAGTTAAGGCCAGTCAAAAACTTTTGCTACTGGTTCTGTGGGTATGGCTTGGTGGTGTGGTGTGACTTGGTGGGCATGGCTTGGTGGGCATGGCAGGGGAAGGTTACTGTAAAATCTCCATTCCCTCCCCACTCCAGGGGAAGGATAGTGCAAAATCCCATTCCCATCCCACTAACCTGCTTTCCAGCTCCGTTCTCCTGGGCAGGGCAACCAAAGAAGACCCAGCCAATCACCTGGGACTCAGGAGGCAGAGAATAGATGGGGGTGGGGACAGTCAGAGGTGGTATTTGCCGGTTCTCCGAACTACTCAAAATTTCCACTACCGGCTCTCCAGATCTGGTCAGAACCTGCTGAATACCACCTTTGGTTAAGGGAACTAGGTATATCTAGTCTAATGAAGAGAAGGACGAGGGGGTGTTATGATAGCAGTCTTCCAGTACTTGAGGTATTGTTACAGAGAAGAGGGGGTCAACTTACTCACCAAATGCCTATGGAGATTCTCAGACATCCAGGTCATGGCTGCCCCAAAAGTGCTTTTTCAAGAGGCAACTGGACTTTCTGGTTTTTCTTTGAAGATGTTTCATTCAGAGCTGAAGAAGCTTCTTTGATAAAAGAAAAGAAAAACTGGAAAGCCAGTTGCCTCTTGAAAAAGCATCTTTGGGCCTACTCACCAAAGCACCTTTGGGGAGGGCAAGACATAATGGGTGGAAGAGAGATTCAACCTAGAACTAAGGAGAAATTTCCTAACGGTGGGAACAATTAACCAGTGGAACACTTACTTCCTGAAGTTGTGAGTGCAAGAGATTTTCAAGAAGAGACTGGACAGCCATTTGTCTGGAATCATATAGGTCTCCTGCTATAGGTCCTTTCCAATCCTATTACTCCATGTTCTGTGTTCTATGTTTATGTCTCCCCAAACAGGTTACCAATGAGAGCAGCTCTCATTGTCTCCTTTTTTTTTACTTTTACAGTAAAAATAATGCTGGGCCATATTCTTCAGCCTCTTTTGTTGAGATTAACTTTATTGGGGCACAGCTGGTTCTTGGACATCAAGTCATTGCTCAGAACTATATTCTGGCAACGCCTCTAATTTGGAGTTTGCCAGGGAACATAGTATTAGGATATTTGATAGAAGTTCTATCCCAGGAAAATGGAGGTTAATGTGTTAACCAAAAAGCAGTGACTAGTGATTTAATCTATATGCAAATATTGGGTCAGGATTTATACATAGCTTTATATATATATGACACTTAATTCAGTGTTGGGGCATATTTTTTTTCCTTCAAGAAGAGCCAGACAAACTAGAAGCTAGGCTAAAATGAAAGACACAATTAGTTTCCCTGCAAACATGTAACTCTGCATATGGGTCGGGAATTCATATTCTTTATTTGTATTTTATACATTTGATTGTGCATGATTGCAGAATTATTTA
Source organism: Naja naja (assembly GCA_009733165.1). NCBI lineage: Eukaryota > Metazoa > Chordata > Lepidosauria > Squamata > Elapidae > Naja > Naja naja. Next base: position 203,421,669 of record CM019150.1, on the reverse strand, counting down.
TGGATGTACATCAGGCTCTGTAAAAAAACTTTGTTCCAGGGTATGATTCTGTACAATTAACAGAAAGACATAATCTCTAAAGATGGGATCAACTTGGAAAACTTAGGTGGGCTTTCAAAACAGCTTCAAAGGTAATATATGGAATGTCATCATATTCAATGAATTGAATTAAATACAGTTTCTTTGATTTATTTTTCTTAGTCTTTCATACAGTCTTATGTTCTACAGAGGAATTATTGAGTCTTTCATCGGCACCTCTATAACTGTCTGGTTTGGTTCTGCAACCCAACAGGACAGACACAGACTTCAGAGATTAATTAGGACTGCAGAAAAAACCATTACTACCAACCTGCCTTCAATTGAGAACCTGTATATTGCCACGAATTTAGACTGCAGAAATAAACAGTTACTACCAACCTGCCTTCCATTCCTGTATACTGTACAAGTCAAAAAGAGGGCTGTGAAAATATTTCCAGTCCGCTCACATCCCAGACATAAACTGTTTCAACTCCTTCCCTCAAAACGATGCTATAGAACGCTGCACACCAGAACAACTAGACACAAGGACAGTTTTCCCCCGAAAGCCATCACTCTGCTAAACAAATATTTCCCTCAACACTGTCCAACTATTTACAAACTCTGCACTACTATTACTATTAACCTTCTCATCACTCCTTATCACCCATCCCCTCCCACTTGTGATTGTAGGACTGTAACTTTGTCGCTTGTATCCTTATGATTTATATTGACTGTTTCCTAGTATGATTTGATTGCTTATTTTACCCTATGACTATCATTAAGTGTTGTACCTTCTGATTCTTGACTATTGACGAATGTATCTTTTCTTTTATGTACACTGAGATCATTTGCACCAAGACAACTTCCTTGTGTGTCCAATCACACTTGGTCAATAAAGAATTCTATTCTATTCTATTCTATTCTATTCTATTCTATTCTATTCTATTCTATTCTACTCTACTCTACTCTACTCTACTCTACTCTACTCTAGTCTATTGTCCAATGCTTAACTCTCTCCACAGTCACTTTTAACCTTTGTCCTGAAACATTTGTGTGCACTGGCCTAAAGAGGTCCTTCCTTGATCTTGTCCCACCATATGTTGAACCGTGATTCCCATCAATCCTGGTCAACAGGATAACAGAGTTGGATGGGACCTTGGAGGTTTTCTAGTGCAATCCCCTGCTCAAGCAGAAACCCTGTAACATTTCAGACAAACGATTGTCCAATCTCTTTTTAAAAACCTCTAGTGTTACAGCACTCACAACTTCTGGAGGCATATCTGAAGTCAACAAAGTTTGTTTTAGATCAGAGTGGACAATATGTAATCAGATATTGCTGGCAAGGAACTCCTATTTTAGTCCACCTTTATCTACAATGGGAATTTCAATCCACCATCCTTTGGGGGATCAGTCCCTGTTCTAACCCAAGGGTTGTGATGCAACTACTGAGCTTCTGGTAGTTGGAGAAGTAGCCATCTTGCTGCAGCTTTAGCTTTTTAGTTTTGTTCCTATAGAACAACAGACTCCTGAAAAATATACAGCTTCCATCAATAACTCCCAGGCTTAGAAGAAATGATGTCATGATAACAGATTGTTCCATTAGTTCCATAGAGGGCTTTGCCTTGGAATTAATAAGACTGGTTTCTCCCATTTATAGAATGGATTTCTTCTCCGAGCAACGAATGTTAGCTCATTTATCCTTAAAACAACCCTGCACAGTGGGTAATTATGCCTCTTTACCAGACAGCAGAAAAGAGACTGAGAAATTAAGTGAGTTGGTCTAGATCATGCAATAAAACATTGTCTAATGTGGTCCTAACATTGCCCGTAGACCAAACTCTCAACTATTCTCACTCTCAGATAAAATAATAGAAAGTAGAGAGTGGGGTGATAAATGCAATAGAAGCAGAATTCAAAAATCACCTTAGACAGAGGAAGCTTTTCTGCTATGTAACTGAAATCTAGACAGCTGCTGCTCTTTTCCACATTCTGTGGAGTTTAAATAAGTGGCTCATGCATTTTTCCCCCCTCCTATGTGGCATAGTAGAAAAACTAATCTGAGGCCATGACCAGCAATGGGTAGTGGACAAAAGATGGACACAACCACCAAATGGGTTGGTAGCAGAGGTGGTATTCAGCAGGTTCTGACCAGTTCTGCAAAACCGGCAGCAGAAATTTTGAGTAGTTTGGAGAACCGGTAGCGGAAATTTTGAGTGGTTTGGAATACCATCTCTGACTGGCCCCACCCCATCTATTCTCTGCCTCCTGAGTCCCAGCTGATTGGCTGGGTCTTCTTTTGCTGCTTTGCACAGGAGAACGGAGCTGGAAAGCAGGTTAGTGGGGTGGGGAGGGAATGGGGATTTTACAGTATCCTTCCCCTGTCATGCCCACAAATCCACTCCACCCCTCACCCACCAAACCATGCCCACAGAACCGGTAGTAAATTTTTTTGAATCCCAACACTTGTTGGTAGGCATAGATGACATACCAACAGGGGTGGGATTCAACCGGCATTACTACCGGTTTGGTAATTATGGTTTGCTGCGTGTGTGTAATACACCATAAGCTGTGCTGCCGGACAGCTGATAAAGCACAGCATTTGAAAAAGCACTTCCCCCCTGCTTTTTCAACCTCAGCTGTGTCGCGCAAAGCAGCTGAGGTTGAAAAAGCAGGAAATGAAGGTCAGGTAAGAGCCCAGACGGGTGGGTGGGCCAAACAGCAGCAGACACAGAACCGGTTCTGTGCCTGCTGCTCTTCAGAGCTACCGGTTCTGTAGAGCCGGGCAGAACTGGTAGCATCCCACCCCTGCATACCAATAAAGGAGAATATTTGTAGCTCAGGGTTGAAATAATGGGTCCTTGGTGCTCTCTGATTTTGCTTGTTTTCTTTCAGATGTTTCATGACTTTAATTAGGTAACATCATCAGTGCTAGCTATATATAGAATAGAATAGAATAGAATAGAATAGAATAGAATAGAATAGAATTCTTTATTGGCTAAGTGTGATTGGACACACAAGGAATTTGTGCATTGGTGCATATGCTCTCAGTGTACGTAAGAGAAAAGATACATTCATCAAGAGTCAAGAATCATAAGGTACAACACTTAATGATAGTCATAGGATACAATAAGCAATCAAATCATACTAGGAAACAGTCAATATAAACGGTAAGGATACAAGTGACAAAGTTACAGTCATAGAGTCACAAGTGGGAGGGGAAGGGTGATAAGGAGTGATGAGAAGATTAACAGTAATACCTAGTTAGGGTAATGAAATATCAACAAGCCAGCTCAGAGAGCACCAAGGGCCCCTCATTGATGACATAACTTGTTCTAACAAAAAAAAATTGAAAACCTGTTTCACCTGGCCAGTTCAGCCACAGCAAAAAGGCTTAATTTCAGTACTGGTAGTCCTTGACTTACAGCCACAACTGAGCCCAACATTTCTGCTGCTAAGTGAGACAGTTGTTAAGTGCCAAGTTGACAAGTGAGACAACTTGTCACGGTTGTTAAGTGAATTGGACTTCCCCATTCACTTTGTCAGAAAGGTGATCACATGACCCCACGATACTTCAAGCATCATAAATAAGAGCCAGTTGCCCAAGTGTCCAAATGTTGATCACATGGTCATGGGGAGTCTCCAACGGTTGTAAGTGTGAAAAATGGTCATAAGTCACTTTTTTCAGTGCCACTGTAACTTTGAATAGTCAGTAAGCGAACAGTTGTAGGTCGAGTACTACCGGTAGTGGCTGTGAGTATCCAATGATATTGGTAGGAAAGCATTTGCACTAAACTTTGACTTGGAGAACTTTTACTTCTCCCAAACTAGAGAATGGGTGGACAGGAAAAAGAAACATTCTGATTGTCTTGTAATCATGTAGGGGGAAAAAGCTGTTTTTCCCAAACTCAGTTGAAAGAAAGCTAAAGCTCTTTGCTATAATCTAAGATAGATAAGATAGATGATAGATGATAGATAGATAGATAGATAGATAGATAGATAGATAGATAGAGATAGAGATAGATGATAGATAGATGATAGATGATAGCTAGCTAGCTAGATCTCAAAATCCAAAAAGATCTTGACAGGCTTGAACACTGGGCACTATTTAAGAAAATGAAATTCAACATAGATAAAAGTACACTTGGTATAGACTGGATGAAACTTGCCTTAATGCCAGTAACTACAAGAGAGGGATAACCACTTAAACCACTTAAATAATAGCCAACATGTGAGGCAGAAGCCAAAAAAGCCAATGCAATCCTGCATTGCATAAATAAAGGGATAGAACTAGAACTAGATGTGAAGTTCTAGTACTGCTTTACAAAGCCTTAGTAAGACCCTACTTGGCATTCAATTCTGGCCACCACTCTACAAACAAAGATGTCAAGACTCTGGAAACAGTGCAGAGGAGAGCAACAAAAATGATTAAGTGGCTTGTGGCATGTGTTTCAAAGGTGTGTCCCATATATATGGGACACTTAATGTAGTCCTATGTTTTCTTACAGGCCAAAATCAAACGTATTGTATTATAACAAGGATGAGCGAAATTGATGGTACAGCAGACACCATACAGAGGTGCTATTCAGCAGGTTCTAACTAGTTCTGGAGAACTGGTAGCAGAAATTTTGAGTAGTTTGGAGAATCAGCCAATACCACCTCTGACTGGCCCTGGCCCCACCTCCATCTATTCTCTGCCTCCCAAGTCCCAGCTGATTGGGTGGGTCTTCTTTTGTTGCCCTGCACAGGAGAACAGAGCTGGAAACCAGGTTAGTGGGGTGGGGAGGGAATGGAGATTTTACAGTATCCTTCCCCTGCCATGCCTACCAAGCCACACCCACCAAGCCATGCCACACCCACCAAGCTATGCCCACAGAACTGGTAATACATTTTTTAAATCCCACCACTGATACCATCAATACAAGAAGATGTCTTCAGTTCAAAACAAATGCTGCACACCAAGGAGGATGAGATGATGAAATGGTAAGGAATGTAAGGACTGAGGAAGTTATAAAAAAAAGTTATTTTTCATCTGCTTTCATGGCATGCTCACACCTAGAAATCACATAATCTAAATGGAGGATTTCACAGACATCTGGTGCTTACTGAGAACTCTTGGAATCTTGGATCAGGTGCTGCCCTGAATTGGATAAGCTCCCAAGGATTTTAGGATTTAAGAAACTGTGAAGAGAAGGGTTATAGCCTTTCAACAATCAATGCTAGGTATGGAAAGACAAATCAGTTGAGCTGAAGAATAACACAGGCCATTTGAAACACTTGCTGCTCATATTTATCTATTAATAAAAAATGTTTAAAAAGGTAAAGCAGTCCCTGTGGATTTTACTTGCTAGTCCTTGCTGACTATAAGGAGAGGTGCTCATCTTCTTTTCAAGACCTTTGAGCCAGCACTGTCTGAAGACATTTCCATGGTCTTGTAGCCAGCATGATGTCACAGAGTGTTGTTACCTGCCCATATAGGTAGCGTGTTGGCTTGTCTTCTGGGCTTGTCGACCAGAAGGTTCGAGACCCGAGCATCATGTGATGGGGTGAGCTCCCCACCTCAGTTTCTGCCAACCTAGTAGTTCAAAAGCATGCAAATGCAAGTAGATAAATAGGTACCAATTCATGGGAAAGTAAGGTATTTAATTATTTATAATTAAATGTATATGCCACCCGAGTCTTCGGAGATGGGGCGGCATATAAGTCCAATAAAATAAATAAAATAAATAAATATGTTGCCCATCTCACTATTAGTGGCTTATAAGATAAAAATGGCATTGTAAAGCATTAAACTTTTAAAATGATAAATATTAACTTTAAAATTAACAAAGAAGGCTAAGGAAGGATGGCTAATCCAACAGGGTGGAGATAGAACTTTCTCTAATCCATTGACCACTTCCAATATGAAATGCCCACCTTGGAACCCCAGGCCAATTGGCAGAGACAGGTTTTATAGGTTTTCTGGAAGGCTGGGGGCAGATTTTACCAAGTTCCATTTTTGATGCTGTTTAAGGCATCATGAAATTCAGTTTTGTTGCTCTTAATTACTGAAATGTGCAATATGGGGGATTATACCGCACATTAGCTTGCCATAGTGGTGTGCGCTATGGCCATGCAATGATACAACTGATTGGGCCTGATGCAATTTTATAAGACACCTGGGTGTCTTGGACAGTGCTACAAAAAGAACTTGGAATCCCTCTTGCTCACAACCTTCTGTTTCATTCTATTATCTAATTTTCTTCCAAGAATAAAAACAATTTTTTGATAACATTTGCCACTTACTCAAGCCACACAGAGATCTGATCGTTTTACAAGTCGTACTGCTGATGGATTCAATTTAGCATTTCATAAGGAAATAACAGTTGCTAAGCTACTGATGGTTGTTATGGGCAGCCAAATGGCCTGAACAACTCTGTTACTGGACAAATACATATAACATGAAATTAAAAATATGAAGGGGTAGACTGTCCCAAGCTCAAAGGAGCACTGAGGGCAGCAGACATTGTAACCTAAACTTCAAACCGAGTTTGAAGAGTTGGCAAATGGAAATGGCAGATGTATGGGTATCCTAACCCAGCACCCTGAAATTTTGAAATGCTTCACTTGAAATACCATAATCCTAAAACTGGATTTTGGGATTCGGGAAGGCTGAATCATAACAGAAGCCCGGCTGAGCTCTGAGTAGATTCTTTGCACTTATATTTTAGAATGATTAAATTATGAAAGATAGATTTAACTAAACAGGTTGGCTGTTAATAAAGCTCCCTTTGAAAAGAGGGCAGATAAATTGAAATCCAAAACTTTATGAGAAACTTTGCACAGCTCTTCAGTCATTAAATCATTAAAAATTTAACTTGCAGATTTGACCTGCAAATACAACATGGCTGATACAGCTGCTGCCAGAAATCGATCAGCTTCAAAAGAAGGTAAATTGATACTTCCAGAATCCTTGAGCATCGCTCATTCCATCAGATCCTAAAACATTTTCTACTACCCTATGTAGCCTAGTGTTTATTCAACAAGTCCACAGAAATCTTACATGTGTCAGCTATTGCCCAAGAGAATTTTAGTAAATATGCCTATTTCATTGATTCATGCAATTCTAGGCTTTTTTTTTCACTTTTTTCTGAGAAAGTCAATATTTTTGAAGGATCAGATGGATGTGGGGCGTATTTGTACAGTACATTGCAAACGATAGTTTTCCTTTGGCGAGAACACACAAATGTTAACACCAGTGAAATATTATAAATATTGAAGGAAGACTGTTCCTGGAATAAAAGTTGGAGTAGAAGAGCAATATTTGTTAACCACATTCCCTATTAATTGGAAATAGTTGCTTGTATTTGAACCATGTTCCTCTTACATGATGAGTATGAAACAAGCAATACCAAGAAGCACCATCTATTTGAAACAGAATAACACCATTGGAAGGGACCTTGGTGGTCTTCTAATCTAACCCCCTGCTCAAGCAGGACACCCTATGTCAGGGCTGTCAAAATCCCGGGCTGTGGGCTGGTTGTGTCATGCGCTGGCCACACCCACGCCCGGTTTAGTGAAGGGGGAAAAGTCCCAATATGTCACGTGACACCACCATGACGACGTGAGTTTGACACCCCTGCCCTATATCATTTCAGACAAATGGCTGTCCAATCTCTTCTTAAAAACCTGCAGTGATGGAGTACCCACAGCGTTTGAAGGCAAGTTGTTCCACTGGTTGATTGTTCTGTCAGAAAATTTCTCCTTAATTCTACCTTGCTTCTCTCCTGGATTTCTTTCCATCCATTGTTTGCCTTCTGGTGCTTTGGAAAATAGGTTGTGTTCTGTCTCATCTTCACTTCCCCAGAAGTTAAGGAACGTTAACACAGAAGAGTCACGCTGGCCTGACTCCAAAATCCCAGTTATCTCTCCCGACAAGAGTGTTGGCAGTCACCCAGGCTCTCACTGCCAAATTCAAAGTTACAAGGAATGTAGTACTCACAGAAGGCTGATTTATTTTCAGAGTCCAAAAACTAAATCAAACACACAGACAGAAACTTTGGCTTCATATTACACTTTGTCACGAACAGAGTCTGCAGCGTAGGCACACCCACTTTTATACCTGGTGGGGTGTGGTCCAGCTCAATCTCCGGCCCTCCCATGCCCCCTACGTTGCTGCTGACGTTTCTCCCTCCAACGTTGCCTGGGATCAAGCCAGGAACCCTCATCCTCCCTCTCTTGCCGTGGCCTTACTGATACACGTCTCTCAGGCAGTTCCTCTTGGCTTTCCGAGGAAACCTGAGGCATTGCCAGGGAGGAAGGTCCTGGGGAGGGGGGCCTTGCCAGGGAGGAAGGTCCTGGGGAGGGGGGCCTTGCCAGGGAGGAAGGTCCTGGGGAGGGAGACCTTGCCAGGGAGGAAGATCCTGGGGAGGAAGGCCCTGGTGAGGGAGGCATTGCCCATTCCTCCTCTTCTTCTTCATCATCCAGGTCCTCTTCCTCCGTCAGCACAGGCTCACGAGGCGGGGCCACAACAGGTTGACCCCCTCTTCTTTGTGGCAGCCCGTCAAATATTGGAATATTGCTACACCCCCTACTCCTTCTTTTCATAACTTGACATATCCAATTCCTGAAACCACTTTTTCATACGTTTTATCCTCCAGTTCCTTAATCATCTTTGTTGCTCTGAAACTGAAAGTATGTCTCAAGCATAGAACATCTAAGAATGTTTTCAATTTCTTTTCTTAGATGACCTGTTTTCAATGTAATAAGCAACATCAAATGACTAAAGTTCCACCTGGGGAATTCTCCAACCAGTCTGGCGTCTCCTCTTCTATAGAGTAATCTCCTTGGAGGCTGAGTTGTTGCACAGTGTGAACTTTATGAAATTTGATAAGAATTGAGTCATTCTTGACCATGTTGGAGGGTAAGGTTGAAATCATTACACATTATTAGCATTGCCATGTCTGAGTTATGTTTTAATGATTTTGTGATGTTCAACACTAGGAATTCACAGTGATAATAAATCATTTTCAGTCAACAAATAGAACTAACATGGTAACATAGAATAACATGGAATCAGGGGTGGGACTCTACCTGGTCGGACTAGTTCTATAGAACCAGTTGTTATGATTCTGCCCAGTTTGGAGAACTGGCAAATTGCCCATTGGCTGGCCCTTCCCCTCCCCATCCACTCCCTGGCAAACTTGCCTGCTAAGTTGCTATTTTTCCTTTTTTAACCCAACCATCAGCTGTTCTGCTGTGCCAGAAGATTTAGATTAGCTAGAAAGCAGGAAATCATTGGATTTCTTGCTTTCTAGCTAATCTAAAAGCAGAGCTGAATCTTCCTTAGGACTGAAGTTTCTATTTTTCAGTGCAGACTCAGGTAGTATATTGCAGAATGGTAGATCTGTGAATGAATCTGTGATTCTGTGGGCAACTCAATCTGCCTGCCTGCTTTGCCTGATTTTGGGTAAAAGTTGCTCTTTTTTAATAAAAAATTCAATATTTACATAAATATTTACAATATTTACATACAAGCCATGCCCAGCCAATCACGTGACCACCAAGCCACACCCAGCCAGTAAGCCATGCAGTCACATGACCACCAAGCCACACCCACAAATTAGGCCACGCCCACAGAACCGGTTGTTAAGACATTTGAATCCCACCCCTGCATGGAATGGGATATGGGACCTACTTTTAGTTTTCTTCGGAATCTCAAAGACTCAGAATCTTTAAGATTCTAGAACAGGGTTGTCAAACTCGAGGCCCATGGGCCAGGATCTGGCCCACAATGCAGTTGGATCTGGACTGCAGGGCTGTCCCAGTCTACCTGTGTCACTTCAGCCTGGTCTACTCAGATCACTTTGGCCCGGTCTACCCGAGAGGAAAGATCAGTCCAGCAAAGCGTCAGCCCAGTCTACCTGGTACAAAGAGGAAAGATCAGGCCAATGTAGCTTTAGCCCACTCTACCCAATTAGATCAGCATGGCTTTGGTTCTGTCTACTCAATGAGAAGAGGAAACATTCCAGCAATTTGGGGAGTGGCGTCAAGCTGGCCACACCCACCTAGTCAGCCATGCCCCCCAGCCCCCTGAGTTCAACCACAACCCTGATGTAACTCTCAATGAAATTGAGTTTGACAACCCTGCTGTAGAAGATTTGGAGAATATCCTTCCCTACATTTTAGAGCTGTTAATGAACTACTAATTGGGGTTGCCAGAATTTAAGAGAAATACATTTCTCATTAGGTTTAGGTCAGAGTAACTCCTTGGATAGCTGTGATTGTCCAAGCATTTTTTGGGGAAACCATCTTGATGCCTGATCATTTAAATTGCTTTTTAAAAAGTTTTAATATCCTTAAAAAACAAAACTCAAATTGTTCTTGATAGATTTGAGAAACAGTGGAAAGTAACAGAATAAGAAAAAAAAGGAAGTGCAAACTTCATTTGGGAAAGAAGACTCAAATGTACAGGTTGAAGCTGAGAGAGACTTGTCTTGCTAATGAAATTATGCAGGATAATGATAGCTAAGATGTGAACTAGTATTATGATATGGTTGCAAGAAAAGGAAAATGCAATTTTAGGCAGTATTAGCAGAAATATAAGTTCCAAAACAGTGAAAGACTTTACCTTGACTATAGTCTCAACTTCTGGTCACCAAACTTGAAGAAGTCAGGGGAAATGGAAACAGTTTCAGAAACATCCTCTGATTGTCCTCAAACCAAGTTCTGTAAAACACGATTGAAGGAGCTGAATATATTTACTATCTGAGAAAAGACCAATGGGGAGATGTATAATAGCGTTCTACAGATACCTGAGTGCAGGCATGAAATAACGGATTTAGATTACAGGAATGCAGAGTTCAGTTGCACATTAGGAAAAAAAAAACCCAACCTATTAATAAGCGAAATTCAACAGTGAAACCAATTATTTGAAAAGGTGGTAGATTGACCTGCACTGGATGCGTTTGGAAGAAAAGCGAGAAAGCCCCCTGTCTGAGAATCTTTAATTTGGATTCCTGAATTGAGCGGATGATTGGATTTATTGGCCTAAATGGCCCCTTCCAAGTTTATGATATAGCATGTTCTTTTTTTTCTAAATACTGGGAAGGCAGACCCTCAAATAGTAATTGCTTTACAGAATGGGTTGGCTAAGAACTGTCTGCCATCCTGTCATGTGTTCTCTTGAACACCACCGATCAATATTAGGCCCTGTTTGTTTGTATCTTGCCTTTATTATTTTTTCTAACAAACAACCCAAGGGGGAAAGACAAGAAACAACGGTTGGAAACTAACCAAGGAGAGAAGTAACCTAGAACTAAGGAGAAAATTCCTAACAGTGAGTGCAATTAACCAATGGAATAACGTGCCTTCAGATGTTGTGGGTGCTCCATCGCTGAAGGCTTTCAAAGAGAGACTGGACAGCCATTTGTCTGAAATGATATAGGATCTCCTGCTCCAGCAGAAGGTTGGACTAGAAAACCTCTTGAGTTCCCTTCAAGCTCTATTATTCTATGTTCTATGTTTCCTTATCATTGTGGACAGAGGCATTCCTACCATGAGGATTTACAATAGCAAGCCAGAGAAGAAAGGGTTGAGCAAGTAGGTGGTACGGGTGACCTGTGCCTCTTTGCAGATTCTGGGTTCGCTTTCTTGAGATCTAAAAATTGAAAATAATCCATATTAAAAGTGCAAGTGGTTGCTGAGATTGTCTGCCTGTGACCTGCCCCAGGACCTCAATTTGGAATCAAACAGCATGGTCTTCAGAAAATAATGAAAAGCAGTCAGAATGTGCCTCAAATTATATAAATTATCCTCTCATATCATCTTGAGGGAGAGATGTATGGAACAAAAAACATCACTGGCTGTTCCATCCAAGGCTAATGAAGGCAGGCAAATGAGCACTCTCCAATGATTCACTGTCCTGGAGTAGACTCTCGAGTGGTCCTTAAAATGCTCCCTCACTGATATTTCACGCAATCTATCTCAGGGGTGGGCTTCAAAAATTTTAGCAAAGGGTTCTCTGCCCGGTTGTTGGGTGAGCGTGGCCATGGTGGGCATGGCCTAGTTGGCCTCCTGCACCACAATGGGGGGGACGTTTTGCCCTCCCCAGGCTCCAGAGACTCTCTGGAAGCTGGAAACAGGCCCATTTCTGGCCTTCCTGAACTTCTGGGAGGCCCATTTTTCACCTCCCTGAGCCTCTGCATGTGCCTTGCATTTACCTGCGTCCAAAACGGGCTGCGTGGAGACTCCTGGGAGGGGCAGGTTGGAGTGGGCAGGGCCAGCCAGGAGTGGGATTTGGGGGTTCTCCAAACTGCACGGAATCTTAGCTAGGGGTTCTCCTGAACCCCTGTGAACCCTCAGCAACCCACCCTGATCTATCCTAAGAACTCCACACTCATAGCTTATCCTCGGTTCTCAGCTTCAAATTATCCCTGATAAGAGAGAAGATAGCAAAAGCCTCAATTGCCCAGACCATTTAGAGTAGGGGTGTCAAACTCAAGGCCCATGGGCTGGATGCATCATGTGCAGGCCAGGCCCACCCCAGCTCCACAAAGGGGAAAAAGTCATGTGGTGGCAATGTGACACTGCAAGTTTGACACCCGTGATCTAGAGCTTCAGCAATGTCACCAATAAACAAGATAGGAAACAACCTAAGGATTGGAATATGATTCAGCAAATCATATAAATGTGTCAGGTCTGTGGAGATTCTCAGTTATCTTAGGTCATGGTTGTCCCAAAGGTGCTTTTTTTTCATGAGGCAACTGGATTTTCTACCAGAAAATCTCTTCCAAAACTCTGCAGAGTTGAAAGATCAATTAAAATGTTTTAATCTGATACACCCAAAGGTGCTTCCTCCCCCAAGAAGCAACTGGATTTTCTACCAGAAAATCCAGTTGCTTCTTGGCGGGGGGGGGGAGCACCTTTGGGTGTATTAGGTATCAAAACATTTTAATTGATCCTTCAACTCTGCAGAGATTTGGAAGAGTTGCCAGTCTAAAGTTGATCAAAGAGTGATTTGTCCATGAAAATGGAGTGATAGAGGCTCCCCAACTTCTAATCATAGAATAGAATAGAATAGAATTCTTTTTTGGCCAAGTGTGATTGGACACACAAAGCATTTGCCTTGGTGCAAATGCTCTCAGTAAAAGAGACATACGTCAAAGAAAAGATACATTCATCAAGAGTCAAGAATCATAAGGTACAACACTTAATAATAGTCATAGGGTACAATAAGCAATCAGATCATACTAGGAAACAGTCAATAAAAATGGTTAGGATACAAGCAACAAGTTTACAGCCATACAGTCATAAGTGGGAGGAGATGGGTGAAAGGAAGGATGGAAGGATTAGTAGTAATAGTAATAGTAATGCAGACTTTGTAAATAGTCTCTGCTGTGGACATAAAATTAAAATACAAGAGCTTTTACAAGAGCGCTGGATCATAACTGCAGAGTTCTATTGTGAAAATATTTGATATTTAGCTAATATCCTTCCCCAACCCTCTAGAATGCTCTATCATCCAGCACTGCGGTAACAGCTGTTGAAATCTCTGAAAGTGAGAAGCAAGGACATCATCTTCAACTGCTTTCTTGAATTATTAGAGAACAGCTGGGATGAAGCTCTTTGAAGGCAGCTTTTAAATTAAGGAATGTATTCAGCTTTACAGTGTGACGCTTAAAAGTCATTTAAGTTACCATTTAGATAAATTACTGTAATTGGTGTTTGGCTAACTCACTGAGCATTTAGGGATTTTCAGAAGCTTTGGCTTTAATTATTATGAGCTTTTAATTCCTATTAATTTGAATTTAAATAATTACATGCACCAGACAAAAAAATGCCACTGCAAAGGCCATGGGGCAAAATCCAGAGCCTCCCAATATTCAAACAGATACCAAAGTGCCAAAATGAGCAAAGAAAAAAATGAAAACAGTACAGAGTTTTGCCAGGGTTTGCAATATAAGTCTAGACATCTCTTTCTATTAGAAAACTTTTAAAAGCCTTGTTTCTCCACCAGCATCAAAAGGCTGCAAAGGAATTCTAAGGTTTGTTCACAAGAATGGAATCTACTATAATGCTATGTGGCACTCAATTTCCAGAGCCAAATTCTTACTGAAATGATACTCCCAAGTAATCCCCACTGAGCAAAAATCCTTTCTAATGTTAAGTGTAATGTTTTGCTATTCTGTTTTGTTTTTCTTTTGCTTTCTTGCGAGGTTGTTCAGGGAGAAAATGGATGTATTGTCATTTTATCAGCTTTTGGTTTTCATTGGAAGTAGGTAATGTTGAATTTATGGGTCTCTTTCTATTACAACTGAATAATTCTATTTTGGTATAATGAGAAGGGAGAAAAATAGTACTCATTACTGAGAAGCAAAATGTCAGTAGAAGGGGAATAATCTCCCAGTCACATTGAGTATGAAACCTGCTTAATGAACTCAACTTAGAAATATATCATTTTAAATGAAAAAGAAACCAAATGTCTGAATAGTTCTAACTAGTCTTTGCCTCTCCACACAGTAACTGTAACAGACCAAACTATCTTATGATATTGGATCTAACGCAGTATCTTCTGTTCCAGGAGGGCCAACCTTATGTTCTCCAGAAGTTTTGAATACCACCCTTCAATATCTTTAGTAATTGGCTGTGTTAGCCAAATTGTGTAGGTAATGAAACATCTGCAAAAAAACAAGCAAGCTCAGAGAACGCCAAGGACCCCTCATGTCATTCAAGGTGTCAAATAGAATTTTTGTAGATCTGACTTGAGTGGCTTGAGTCAGCCACTTAAATACTCCTGTCCTTCAAAATGTAAACAGAAAAGAAGCATAGGAAAGGAGCAGATATTTGCATCCAATGTGCATGTGTTGACTTACTGGTACTGTTTAAACATTGGAAACAATGATAATTTGCATTAAAAATAAAAATGGTTTTCCCACAGTGGTGAAGACACAGAGTGACTTGTTCTTCTACTGCTCATGTGCTTAATGAGCAGCTGAAAGCCCCTGTTCTGATCTTATGATATCCTGTCTTGGACAAAACTACCAAGCAATAGAGCCATGATGAACAATTTCAGATGATGAAATTGTTGTATTAAGAATATCTAGAGAGGATCCTCTATTCTTTCTGACCACAATTTCAGATGGTGAAATTGTGGTCAGAAAGAATAGAGGATCCTCTCTAGATATTCTTAATACAACACTACGACTAAGAAGCACTGTGGTCCTGCTAGATTGGAGGGACATATGCTGACCCTGTATCTCTGAAATCGAAGGATGCCTTTTGCTAGTTTCCATCTTTTATGAAATAGGACATATGGCCACCATGAACTTTCAGTAGAAACATTTTCTGCATTGCAAAGCACAAGAATGTTGACTATATGGTTCACAGTTCAAGAGCCTATGGGATACAGAAGAACTCTTTATGTCCCTTTCTATGGAAGCCTGTTGGCAGTAAACATCTTGGCAGAAAAGCAAAGTCTTCTTGGCACTGCTTTCACTAGGGGCCCAGCTGGACAGCTGCTATGGATGATAGACCTCTGATTCTCTTGCTTCTTTCCTTGTTCCAGGATAAGCAATAGGGGAAGCCTCGTTAGCACACTGGACGTGTCATCAGATAAGAATCAAACTTACTATCCTGCCAGTGGTGCAAAAACCCCAACAGGATAAGATTGACTGCCTTGCTGGTTTGTAAGTCGTACCTTGCTTGCAAATGACTGGCAGAAAGCAAGTCTTTTAACTCCAAAGTCAACACGAACTGAAGCCAAAGAAGTAGGTTTTGCTTCCACTGGCAGACCTGAAATTCAAACGTTATTTACACAGCCTCATTCCCCACTCCCAATCCTTCCCTCTGTCCACCTTTTTCTCCCTTGCACTGAGTTAGTCTTGGAGTCAAGAGGAACTCAGGGTTCCATTGGAAATGGAGGTTCCTTCCATGGTTAGCTCCTCAGACTGAACTTGGGCTGAAGACACTTTTTCTTCTTCCCTCTTTTCTTTTTAGTAGAGACTAAGGCAGAACTAAACTCCTAGCGTGACTCCCTAATCTGGTACTCTCCAAATCGTTGGAGTGATATCATGGCAGTTAGTCACCACGATATAAAAAACAGATGTTGAGACTAGAAAAAGTGCAGAGAAGTGCAACAAAGATGAATAGGGGACTGGAGGATAAAGCATACGAAAAATGGTTGCAGAAATTGGGTATCTCTAGTTTAATGAACGAAAGGACTAGGGGTGGCATGATAGCAGTCTTCCAATATCCAAGAAGAAGGGGAACAACCTATTCTCCAAGGCACCTGAAGGCAGGACAAGAAGCCACGGATGGGAACTAATCAAGGAGAGAACTAAGGAGAAATTTCCTGACAGTTCCACCTCCCCCAAACCCATTGGGGCTGTTCCTACTGGTGGGGACATCCCTTTTTCTCACTTCCTGAATGCCCTGCGATGAGACCTTGTGTGGGCTGCCCAAACCGACGGCGCGGATGATTCTGCTTTTTGCCCCAAACTCCTGCTTCTTTGGGCCTCTCCCTTGAAAGCTCACGTTGCAGAGTCTTACCGCTAAGCATCAATGGAAGACGAAGAAGCTGCTCTGCTCCTTACAGTGCTTCCCCCAATTCAGTGTGACTGGGGTGTCTTTTGAAACAAGTCCCGTCGGGTCTCAGGATGGGGTAGGAGAGCTGCTTGCCCAGTTGCCTGGCATCCTAGAATGCTTTTGCCCCCTGTGACTTAAAAGAAGCCCTGTTGGCCTGAGAGGATGGCCGTCAATACACCTGCACCAGCCGTTTGGATCCCCCGGTGGCCTCCCTTCCCCAAGAACATTTTGACAAGTTTCAGGCTCTTCCTTTTAAGCTCTTTATTGGAAAATAAGTTGTAATCACAACACCAACAGTTAAATTAGCACAATCATAGACTAATCTGTTGTTCAAAATGTTTAGCTATAATTATATACATAAAAATGTAAACATTAAAAAAAGAACAATTAATCAGTGGAACCACTTGCTTCCAGAAGTTGTGGGCGCTCCAACACTGGAGGTTTTTAAGAAGAGATTGGAGAACTATTTGTCTGAAATGGTACAGGGTTTCCTGCTTGAGCAAGGGGTTAGACTAGAAGATTTGCAAGGTCTCTTCCAACTCTGTAATTCTGTTAAATGTGATTACAATTCCCAGTCACCCTTGGTATTGGCCATGTTGGCTAGGACCTATGGCTCTTGTGCAGTGGTAGGATGCTGCCGGTGTAACAACTGGTTTACTAATCGCATGCCTGACGCATGCTGTGCACGCATGTATAGCCTTCAAAATTACATACTTTTAATGTTACTTTGGGGAAGTAACATCACCTGAGGCACAGCAATCTGCTCTGCCACGCGAATCAGCTGAGCAGATATAGGTGAGTACAGTGCAGGGGCAGACAGGCCCATATGATCGTCAGAGTGAACTGGTTTGGAGCCAGCTGATCATCGGAGATAGGGGTTCACCTGAACCAGTCTGAACCGGGAGAATCCTACCCCTGCTCTTGCGTGCTTACGTTGTGTACCTATGCACATGTGTATGCATATCCTCAGCACAGGTAGGAAGGCACCACCCTGCTTAATGGAAGCCGTGTTCTTGGGAAAATGAAGAAATGTGTAGAAATCTGAAAAAGATTCTGCTCGATTTTCCCACCAGAAACTTTGAGAAACTTTCAATGCTGTTGAGATACAATTCCTGTAAAGGTGACTTCTCTGATTCTCAGAGGTCTCTTTCCAATGGGAAAAAAAAGCCATTCCTAAACCACACATGAACTAATCCTTCCCTTTCAAAGCAGGGAAAGTACATGCAGATCAGGAGCACTCTCTTTTTTTGGTGCAAAGCCCATTTATAAGCCAAGCAGACTCAGCTGGTTAAATTGTTACTTCTTCAAAAAGTTTGTGCTGCTTCACTGAAAGCAAGATTTTAGCAGGTACTTGTCAACCATGGTACTGTATGCAGTCTACAGATTTTCTTTCATCTGTGTTGAAGAGATCTTTCAGCTCAGATCTTTCCACTTGGGAAACATGACAATGAAAGCAGGTCACTGTAGGCTAAAAACAAGCAATCTATATTGTTATTGTCAACTAGTTGATTTTCAGGACATCTTTCTAATGCATTGGGAAATACTTGGCAAGTATTCATATATCCAAAATGAAGCTTTGTGGAACCTTGCTTTCCCATAATGAGTTGATATAATGGAATATGTGCTTCCATAGGCAAACTGTTAAGAGTTGTGCTGGAAGTGACTGGATCAATCAGTCAGTCCAAATAATGAATGGCCAAAGTCAGTGGTGGGATTCAAATTTTTTTACTACCAGTTCAGTGGGTGTGGCTAGGGGGCATGGACAGGTAGGCGTGGCTAGGTGGTTATGTGACTGGGAGCAAAAATGGGGCCCAGGGAGGGCCCACACAGCATCCCCCACACCCCATTTTTTTGCCTACTGGGCCTCTGGGAAGCCTCCTGGCAAGTTAAGCACAATAGAGCCTTGGTGGTGCAGGCTGTTAAACACCTAGCACTTAGTTCCAGCTGCCTGCAATTAGTGCATGCTTGAATCCCACCAGGCTCAAGGTTGACTCAGCCTTCCATCCGCCCGGGGTAGGTAAATTGAGGACCCAAGATTGTTAGGGGCAATAAGCTGACTTGGTAAAAATGCTGCTTGGGGGGCCAAAAAGCCCTAGTAATAAGCAGGCATATACAATAGAATGAAGGCTATTGCTGAGCGCATTGGGTTGTGCTCCAAACATTGTAAGCTGTCCTGAGTCTCCGGAGAAGGACGGCATATAAATGTGAATTTAAAAAAAAAACAGCAAGGGAGGGGAATCAGCTGTGCTACATGATTTAGATTAGCTAGAAAGCAAGAAATCCAATGATTTCCTGCATTCTAGCTAATATAAATTGCACAGCACAGCTGACTGTTGGAAATACCAGTTTGGCTGAACAGGTAGCATTTTTTTTTACTACCGGTTCACTCGAATCAGGCCGAACCAGTAGAATACCACCACTGACCAAAGTGCATGTAAAACAGGGGTGTCAAACTCATGTAGTGACAGCAGCATCATGTGACATATCAGGATATTTCCCCCTTCGCTAAACCAGGAGTGGGCGTGGCCAGTGCGTGACGCATACGGCCCGCGGGCTTGGAGTTTGACAGCCCTGATGTAAACGATTCTCAATGAAGTTTTTAACCTTAAACTTCCTAACATAAAGTTAGGAATGAAAAGCCTCCTTCTATGTTTTCCTCCTTTAAAGTCATTCCCCAGACCAGCTGAAAATTGCTATTAAAATCCATCTTTTTTTTTTGTTACCAGATTTTGACAATGCAATCCCAGGCTGTTTCTACCTCTGCCCTCAACCAAACAGCTAAAGACAATCCAGCATCTTTTTCTCTTCTTATAACTTATAATGTAGATGTGAAGATGAGTGTGGGTAGTGAGAGGAAGAGGTGGTTGATTTACGTGGAGATATTACAGCATATGTCCATGACTCATTCTCTGCTATAGATAGTTGGGCAACCTAGAAATTTGAATGAATAAATACATAACAAGAAGAACATTGTATTTCTTCATCCCTAACTCTCCCTACTGGCACTGAAGAGGGATGTTTGATGCTACTGCTTAGTGCTTTTTGTCTTTCCTTCTCAGTTTGTGTGTGTGTGTTTTAAATAAACATTTGTTTTAATTTGAATATGGACCAAGGAAGAATGAATGAATTTTCATGAATGAACATGAAATGTGTTCCCTCCCTCCCTTCCTTTGGGATATGAATAAAAGAATGCCTCTGTTTGACTACTGAAATATCAGAAATACTATGCCCATTTGGATTCTATTGGAAGGAGATTACTGAAACCAATTTGTAATCAATTGAGGTATGTGGAGGCACAGGGGAGGGAGAGTGGAGGAGGGGGAATAATGTATTTCTGCTGCAATATCAAATATCTAGGGTAGCATTTTCCAATTTGAGGAAGTCTAGATATGTTGGGCTATACAGCTCTCCTAACTCCCAGCATAATCAGATTAATTTTGTAGATTGAGAGGAACTGTTATTTGAAAAATAAACTGGGAATCATCACACTTGAATGAGATTTCCATTAGAACCTAGAAGAACTATCAGATGTTCTCCAGTTAGGCTCTTGGCTGCCTGAGAAAGACAAGACATTCTCATTCATCATTGAGAAGGCAATCCCACTCTCTATTTAAATGAAGTTTAGCTGTAGAGTGTTCTCCAGTCTCCCTCACGTTGGAATTCAGTGGGCTAATTTAGGAAAATAGTAGACAGGCTGTAGTGAACACATAGCCCAGTTTTCAATTATAGTAATTGACCCCTTGGATTTTAGGGGTCTAATAGCATCTGCTTTGCAAGACTTCCAATTGCTTGCACTTCTGTTCCTTTGGTATCTTTATAAGGAAAACAAATATTACGAAGAGACTAGAAATCTCCAGGAATCATTCATACAAAGAAACTGAGGTAGATGTTTTACAGTTTAGAATTGTTGTTCCCACCCACTATACCTTTAGCCTCAAAGCACAAACATTCACTTCATTTAATGACAGCTATACTGGTCAACCTAGTGAATAAGAAATGAATGGTAGATATCTTAGAAGGTATCAATTAGAGAATGGATTTCTACAAAGATGAAGAACATTAGGCATTAGTTCCTGGCTTGGTAATAGAGAACAATATTTAACAGTAACAGTAACACCAACTATCTTGCTTTTTAAATAGGATGCTTTGTACGAGTCCATTTTTAGAGAGAAAACAAAACCTTAAAAGGTTTTGCAGTAGGGCTGCAACAGTCTGTAAAGCTATTTGATAGCAGCAAAAAATAAAAATAAAAATACAGGAGAATCTTTGTTATTAACCCAACGGTCGTACAGATTTTAACAGCCCAGATCTAGTAGACTTGGAGCTTGAAATTCCTAGGAAAATCTTTTACTGAAATGGAACTTGTGTCCATCTAGCTCAATATTATCTGTGGTGATCAGCAGTAAACCTCCAGGCTTTCAAAAAGATATATTGAAATGAATTTGGGACCCTCTTCATGCAAAGGAGATACTCTTCCAGTAAGGTATGAATACTACAGAATGCCTGGAAAGCAACCTGCTATCTAATCATACTCTTCTTTCTAAGGCATGGCACATTTTGTAGTTAGGTTATAGTAATTATAGTGATTGTTTCTAAATTTTTAAATCTACCTACCCAGGTTGAGATATGCCTGTTGTATGGAGTGATGCACCCTTTTAAGATGATATGTATGTACATGGTCAATCTAAGAAGAACTCAGTGGTCTCTTGTTAATACATTCCAGTTTATCAGACGAAAGAAAATGTGCTTCCTTCTGCTTCAAGTGTCATTACATCCAAAATAATTTGAGGAGGGGTGAAGGGTAATAGCCACTGTGGGAAAGTACCAGAAATCTCAATTAAGAGGCAAGTATGTTTCTCCTTAATTACCATAGCTTGGAGAATAAAAACTTCAGCCAGAAACTGACTCACGCCTTGATCCTAAGCATCAATTCAGCCTCCTTGTCTCATTTTCAAATCATTGACATAATTGGAAAACAGCAGGATGCAGCTTCAAACCTAAAAGAATGATCATTCTCCATTTTACTTTTAATAGATGTAGGTGATTGCAGAGCCTCCTCCAGATTCCATACATGGCTGAAAGAAAAATGGCAATGTTTTATAGCACTGGTGACCTCTATGGAAATTAGTTGCTTCGGCCACCAGAAGCACAAACAACTCATTTGGCATGATGATGATGATGATGATGATGATGATGATGATGATGATGATGACGATTCTAACCAATCATCTAGATTGCAGGAATAGCAGTCAAATGATCTGTTGATCAACCTTGACCTGGCAGTGAGTTGGGGCAACTGCTAGCTTATAGCAATTGGAAACCAAATGAACTAGTGATTTTGTTCACTGCAATGTGCATTTTGGTGTAATAGCAATAGCACTTAGATTTAGACTTATCATCTGCCGTGTTGCACTGTATGGCACTGAATGCTGGGCAGCAACAACAGGGACTGAAAGTGATCTCCATGCCATGGAAATGCAAATGTTCCATTGGATATTGGGCATCTCCCTTCTTGACCACATCACAAATGAAACCATTTGACAACATTTTGATGTGGCACCAATTATAGAGAAGATGAGAGAAGGCCGATTCCACTGGTATGGATTTGTCCAGAGAGCAGCACCTTCCACTGTGGCCAAGACTGCCTATCAAGTAGAAGTCAATGGCTGGCGACCTCGTGGGCGTCCAAAACAGAGATGGCAAGACACCATCAACAAAGATATGCAAGTTATGGGCCTGCACCCTGGAGATGCAGTTAACCATGCAAAGTGGTGCTCAATGATGCAAAAAGCGGACCCTGCACCTGCGGGAATACACTAGGAAGAAGAAGATTTAGTCTTATATACTGCTTCACAGTCATTACAGTCCTCTCTAAGTGGTTTACATAGCCAGCCTATTGCTCCCAACAATCTGGGTCCTCATTTTACCGACCTCAGAAGGGTGGAAGGCTGAGACAACCTTGAGCCAATCTGGATCGAACTGCCAAACTGCTGGTAGCTGGCAGTCAGCAGAAGTAGCCTGCAGTGCTGCATTCTCACCATTGCGCCATCACGGCTCATTATATATAAGTCATCATGTTGGGGTGGAATTCATAGAGGTGTTAGACTGGATAGAGGTGTTAAAAGGGGGCCAAGTTTAGAATCCTTGCCCTGCAGAAAGTGGCACGGCCTTTACCTCTTCCAGAATCTCTGAAGTCTTATCTGACAGTTCCCAGGGAAATGCAGTCAGTCTGGTGATAACATAGGTGACTAACAATGAAGCTTCTGCTTGAAACTACAGTATTCATGAGTGGCTCTGGTTGTTTGTGCCTGATAAGTGGGGGGATATTCTATCCATTTGTACTGTGAATCCATGATAAGAAATTAGAATGACTACTGGGCCACCTAAGCATACTGGCAACATTAGTTCCTGTCTCTGAAGAGCTCACACAATCTGAACTTTGACAGACTTGCAAAAGATAAATTGAGTCAAGATTACACTTCATACGAAGGTGGGTTACATCCACCCTTGAACATTAAAAAAAGATTTTTTTAAAAAGCGTACTGAAAAGGTTACATCCTAAGAGAGCATCCAACTATATGGAAATGTTGGGATTATAATCCAGTTGTATTTGGAGGGCACTTGATTTGGGAAAGCCAGACTGCCTCATTTTGGAACATTAAGTCATTTCTCAGGGAGAAAGGACCTTTACAAAGATAAAAACATTAAAGATGCCGTCCCAGAATAGATTAAAAGATGACTAATAGCTTCACATGCTTTTCCTGGCTGACTAAATGGTCCACATCAGGAATGGAGAAGCAGGCTGCCCCAGACGCTAATTAGCTTAGGGTCATTGAGTTAGGCTCCTGGCAATTGCACGGACAGATGCTCACCATCTCAACTGTCCCCAGCAACATCTCATTGCTGTGGTTATAAAATGTACCATAATCATATAGGAATTTGTGTTCCAGTAAAGCACAAATGTTTCTATCCACTGACCATATCTTGGAGACATGCTGACCCCAGAGGAAGAGATAAATCAGAAGATGGGTTTATCAAAAACATTCCAACAATCATGTTGCAATTTCCATTTGTGTCTGCCTTTTTCTTTGTCATGCCTTTGTGATGCAGCAGGTCAAGGGTACATAAATTATGGTTCTGCCTTTGCTCAGGGCTACCCAGTGGTGGGATTCAAATGTTTTTTACTACCAGTTCTGTGGGTGTGGCTTGGTGGGCATGGTAGGAGAAGGATACTGTAAAATCTCCAGTCAGAGGTGGTATTTGTCGGTTCTCCAAACTATTCAAAATTTCCGCTACCAGTTCTCCAGAACTGGTCAGAACCTACTGAATACCACCTCTGGGGCTACCCAACAAGCTGTCAATACTTTGCTGGAATCCCAGTATGTACCCTGTTTTGTTATTTGCATGCTAATAAAATTAGCAATTGGTTGGATTTGGTTGCTTCAGGTGAGCCAAGTTTTGGCCTCCGTGTTACTCTTCTAGGGACAATCCTGTAATGTATTTGATCCATCTTTTTATTCACTGTCCTTTGTTTCTTCTACTCCCTTAACCTTGCAAGCATGATTGCTTGGTAGTTATTTTCTAGTCATTCATCTGCTAATATCACCTACCAAAGAATATATGTTTCTGTTTCATCATCCTTCCCTTGAGGGAGCAGTCAGTCTTCATTTGGTCCAAATCTGATTGTTTGATTCTTCTTGCATGGTATTTTTAGAACCAACCTACAGAACTTTAATTTGAAAGTGCCTCTCTTTTTTTCTCACTCTTTCTAGTTTTCACAGCTGTATGTCACCATTGAAAAGACCATTGGTGTAACCATTCTAATCTTTGTTGCCATAGAAATAGCACTATCCTTCATTATCTTGCTTACGTTTGTCATTGCCTTCCTTCTTAGGATTAACCTCCCCAGAACTTTTTCAGCATACTGTCCATTTTAATCTATCCTTGAGTTAAGAAAACAAAACAATCACTTTAATTTGCTCAGCATCAAGTATAACTTTACTAATATAATTCTCCAAAGCCCTATGGAATCGCTGTGCCAGTTTCCTCACTGTTGCTCATATGCTAGACAAGAATATTCTGGTCTGTTCTTTTGCTGGTTGAGAAACCACTGAAGAGAGGCTCAATAAAAAACTAGGGAGGGAAAGTGAGCATTGTGGTGCCTAAAGGACTAAACAATATATTGTCCCATGAGCTTCTGTGAAATAGAGTAGAAAGTTCATAACTAGTGAGAACAGTGGTCCACCTCTCCAACTTGGAATTCTGACAAAGGACAGTGAATTGTTTATTTGTGGTACACATTACACTTTCTCTTCCAGTTTTCCTTGTGTCAATACAGGTAGGTTGGGTTGAGAGAGAGAATGAACTACACAGATTAAGATTTTAGAAACTATAGAGAAACTAGAACTAAGAAACAGACAGGATGGGGATGAGGACTTCTTGCCCTGTCCACCCTCTCCAGAGGTGAGTGCCCCCTCCACATGTAGAAGTCTACTAAGATAAAATGGTTTCAAATCATTCCTGTATTTTACACCCAGTAATTAATGGTCTGAGGCCATAGCAAGAGGCCAGGTCCATAATTCCTTAATTGCTCAACAAAGGAGACCTTGGTGCTCCCTGAGCTTGCTTGTTTTCTTGCAGACATTTCATTACCCTAACTAGGTAATATCATCAGTGCTAGTAAGGAGTGCTGTTTGCTGTCAGTTTATATTCTAGTCATGGGACAATACAGTATATTGCCTGTCTCTGTGGGTGTGGACAGTCTTAGATATTCTTTGGTTAGGCTGTATACTGATGGCTCTTTGGCTGTTTCTTGACTGGGGTATTGCTTACTTAATTGTTGGTCTGAAGTTAACGTTGGACTTTATGCCGATTTGAGTGCTGATTACTGGTGAAGGGGTGCTGGACTTTTTTCTGTTTTGGCTGGTTGATTGTCTCTTTTGCACAGTCTATAGATGCTGTTAATGTCTATGTGTCTATTGATGGCTGATTTGTCAGAGTGCCAGGCTTCTAGAAATTCCCTGGCAGTTTTGGACTTGGCCTGGTCTAGGATTGTCATATTTTCCCAAATGAAACTAGGGTTAAATCTGTCTATATGTTGTGAAATTAAAGAATTTTCATCATGTCTTTTGACTGCCAGTTGGTGTTCATGGATTACCATGT
This sequence comes from Naja naja, assembly GCA_009733165.1. Taxonomy (NCBI): domain Eukaryota; kingdom Metazoa; phylum Chordata; class Lepidosauria; order Squamata; family Elapidae; genus Naja; species Naja naja. The sequence continues at coordinate 203,395,929 of CM019150.1, read as the reverse complement.
GTATGTATATTTGCTAAAGAGTAATACACATGATAATAGGAAGGATAACTTGTAATGGATAAATGAGGGTTCAAATTCTTGGCATTCATTGCCAAGACTGGGTCTCTAACCCGGATCTTGGATTGTGTGGAGTCCACACATGTGCTGAGACCCTGATTATCAAAGCCCAGCTGAGGTGGATGGCATGTGTCATCAGAATGGATGATTTCAGTCTGCTTCACCAGTTGCTCTATACTGTACTGGAGTCTGAGAAGAGAGCTTGAGGTTGACTATACAAGTGCTACAAAGACAGTGTAAAAGAAATTGTATGCCATTGTGACATCCAGCCAAGGGAACTAGAAGCTACAGAACTGGCTGGTGAGCCCTGTGCTATGAAGCCTACATCTGCACTGAAGATAAGCACCACCAAAAACTAGTAGAAATGAGTAGCATTACAGAATACCACCCAGAGTTACTCCAATGGGCTTTCAGTGCTCCTCATTGGGCTTCCAGACTGGGACTGCAGACACCTCTGTGTCCACAAAGGAACGACCAGATGACTGCTAAGGAATAAAAATCCTTCAATTCCTCACCATTCAGCCAGAACTGAAGAAGCTTCTTGGATGAGCACCAAAATGTCAAGAGAAAAAAAAAACCAAGGAATCGAGTTGCCTTTTGAAAAGTTGCTTTTGGTGAATGAATTGTAGAACAGCACGTCTTCTTTGAACCCCAAAGCCTACCTTATACTTACTCATTCTGTGAGGGAAATGGATGGTTTCTAAATTTGATCCTTGGAGTATAGAAGAAGGAATGAATAGCTACAAAAGCAATGTCAGAATTGGTGTTTTCTGTGTACAGCTGCAGGACAGCTTTAGTAGGAAATGTTAAGTTTGCATGAAGAGACAGACGCGGAGTGCTTCAAGCTCTTTGTTTATTAGTGACTACAGCTCAGAACGGACCCGCTTTGGCTGGGCTGCGGCTGCTACTTATAGCCAGCAGCTGCAGTTGCCAGCCAATCAGAGTGCAGGGTTTTCCCGCACTTTTAAAACCAATCATTTCTTACATTTTACAAGAACAGTTCAAACTAAACCAATGACTTTAAACCTGCATACATAACAGGAAAGAGGAATAATAAAGTTATTATATTTTTACTTGGTTCTGCCCAGCAAAAAACCTGCAATTATTACTATCTGCAATACTACACACTTCAGTAGTTTTCATTTCTCAGTCCCAAGGATTTCATCTTATTTCAAGGCATCAACACAGACAGTACCTCAGTTTTTCAAATCACTCTGTGGGTTGCATTGCAGGACACAATTCTGTTTGGCAAATCTTGTAGTGTGTACTTTATGGTTATGTCATTTAGGGATTGCTGAACATTCACTGCTATACCCAAGCTTTTTCCATGACAGATTGACCTGTGTCTAATCTAGTTCTCTAGTTCTGGAGCAAAATCCAAGAACGTTGTCTGTATGTAGAATGAAACACTCTGCTCATCAGGAATGAAAAGAGAAAGCAAAATTTGAGACTCATTTTCGTGATTCCCAATGAAATACTCCAAGGGCACCAAATGAAATTGAAGGTTCTCATGAGCCCTAGACAGGTATCAGCAGACAAAGAGGAAGTTTGCTCAAAGCAGAAATATATTTACTAAAAAAAGAAAGAAAGAAAATAAAGTGGGGGTTCTTCCAAGACTATCCAATGTCAGGGTTCCAAGTAATAAATCCATGCCAAGCAAGACTCTGAGGCAATTGAAGTCCTTAAAGAATATTTGTATTGGAAATATCATATTGGCACATATCTGGTGAAAACCGACTCTGAAAACTCCTGCAGTTTTCACCTTATTAAAAGTAAGATTTTCTACTCTCTCAAAACAATCAGTCACATGGTCCAATCACCATGCAGTCTGACAACTGGGTTGCATTACTCCATTTCTTCTGACCAGGTGTGAGAATGTCCTTGGTTCCCAAGAGAAAGTATTTTGTTTTGACCACAAAAACAATTCCCCCTCCTGACCCTCAGCTCTAGTGTGGCAACACTGAAGTGGATAAAATGGGTTCAGTCAGGCTAGCTTCACATTTGACATCCAAACTAAGTGGGAAGGAAATGAAATTCGGCTGAGATGGAGGGATTAGAAAAAGTTCAGAGGTAAAACCATTCAGATAATAGGACTGCAAAAAATAGTCTCACCTCAATGGGTAATTTATATTTAAAAGCTGGTTTTCGATGTCCTCCAGATGAAAGTAAGAAGGATGCTTAGAAATTATTGATGAGGTTCATTATTGTTTTGGGGATTGTCACTAGGCTACAACCGATCTGGAATGTAGCAGGACAATTCAATATGTAACACTTCTACCTGGTCAATTGCTCTGGTTATCAATAGGCTTCCAAATGAAATTCAAGAGGCTGCTTATCATCAGCAAAGCCCTCCCTGGAATGGAGCCTGTCTGTGTGAGGAATCATCAAACTCTTCTGCCCATTCACCCATTCTGACACTGTTAAAATGTCCTAGATCCCACAATATCCCCTAGTGGCATCCATGAAGCAAACTTCTTTGCCATAGCATCCTTCCTCTGACACCTGCCTTCTGAAATTTGTATGGCTTCCACCCTGGCCCTATTCACATAATGCCTTAAAAACTGGCTCTTCCCACAGATCTTGGGATGGAGCAGATGATGGACCCCTTGTATTACATTTTGATTTTATCAAATAGTTGTTGGTTTCTCTGGACTTTCTTCCTTTTAGGTTATGCCTATCTTCAATTTCACTGTCTTTTTTTAATAAGTCAACTGATGTTGTGACAGGTTGGGATGGTTTATAAATGTAAGAAATAAAAAATAAATGAACCCCACACCCCATGAAATCTAAAAAAGAAATAAGAATTCTAGAATAGATAAAGATTCTCCATAATATCAATATCTGTTTGAGAATATTTCTATTTCAATGGGTGGAATAAAAATGGAGAGACTTTGATCGTGTTAACACTGTCCAACAGGAATAGACAATGCATGGCTATCTAGATGTTGCATTTCAATTCCAGAAACCTCATTCAGTGCAGCCAATGCTGAGGATCACTTAGATGGCATCCATCCTCAAACATAGATGGCATCCATCCTCAGATTTCAGGTTGATAGAACAGTACATTCAACTCTGTGCCATTTCTCTGGTTTTTAGTGCTAATGGTGACTAAACCACTTTTGTTCTGGCTATGAAGAGGATCCTAAGGTCTTAAGGTAAATAAATTGCATGGTAGCTTATTCAGCAGAATTCCCAATTCAAGTCTGGATGTCCTTGATGTAGATCCCCATTGCCCTTGTTGCTTTGCCTAACTACATACTGTACATTTGTGTAATGATACTACGGTTGGGTATCCTTCAATCACATCACAACTATTTTGTGCAAGCTGCCCTAAGTTTCAGTTCTGTGACCGGACCAAGCAATAAATGTCAGTGCTCTCTTTCAGAAATGAGAAAAAGATCCTAGTGATTTAAAGTTGTTATTCATGCATTGCTTGGAACTCATATTTTAAAGTCATAAATTACTTAAACATAAAGTCATAAATACTTGACTTAAATGCCTATGGAAGAAAATTAATGAGTCCAGACGACCAATGTATGAGGTTGTGGAGACATACAGCTTTCTCATAAGAAAACTTTTCATAGCAAATTAAAGTTCAGCTATTGTAGAGAAAGGGGTGGATAAGAGAAGAAGAGGTGACCTACGTCTCTTGAGATTTAAGAGGGGAAAAGATGAGATGTTCTTGAAAATAACCATTTAGAAAAATTATTTTAAGGATAGTTATTTTCTTAGTAATGGAAGGGCTACCATCTGATGACCAAGAGCCATAGTCCACATGGCAGAGATGTGGGTGGAGATCACAAAATGGGTTAATTCATATTAACAGAATAACAGAATTGGAAGGGATCTTGGAGATCCTCTAGTCCAACCCCCTGCTCAAGCAAGTAGTTATCCAATCTCTTCTCAAAAACCTCCAGTGTTGGAGCAGCAACAATTTCTGGAGGCAAGTTGTTCCACTGATTAATCGTTCTAAGTGTTAGGAAATTTCTCCTTAGTTCTAGATTGGTTCTCTCCTTTATTAGTTTCCATCCATTGCTTCTTGTCCTGCCTTCAGATGCTTTGGAGAATAAGTTGCTCCCCTTCTTCTTTGTGGCAGCCCCTTAGATATTGGAAGACTGCTATCATATCATTCCTAGTCCTTTTTTTCATTAAACAAGACATACCCAATTCCTGCAACCGTTCTTCATATGTTTTATCCTCCATTCCCCTAATCATCTTTGTTGAACTTCTCTGCACTCTTTCTAGAGTCTCAACATCTTTTATATTTTATACTATATTTTATATAATGGTCTTACCAAGGCATTATAAAGTGGTATTAACACTTTATGTGATCTTGATTCTATCCCTCTGTTAATGCAACCTTTCTATTTATGATTATTGGTAATAAAATTTATGAGCCAACCAATATTATTGGACAAATCCAATTAGATTTGTGGAAGGAGCGAATCTTTAATTTTTAACTATGATGTACCTGTTTACAGACCTAAGCTAATCTTAATATATTTCCTTCCTCAAAATGACACAAAACTGATTGTTTTCAGTCATGATCAGATGGGTTCTAAGAGTTAAAAAACTGGTGGATCACATGTAGGTTTGAGACCATTAAAAATCTTCTCCTGTTCATTGCTAAGCTCTCTTATTTGCTCATGGGCAAAAGGTTGCTATTGTTTTAACCACTCCAAGATATTTGGTTACAACTCTCAAAGTAAAATCATATTGTAACATAGTAATGCAGATACTTGTAGTAGTTGTGGTACTGCATGAACCATTTCAGTTGGTAAGAACTGGTACACTACAAATCTTATCTGAATGGAAGTACACACAAACTTATCATGAAGATATGAGCTATGCCATGCTTCGTTGAACTGAGATGTGGATAGAAATTGTGATAGTCTATTTAGCCAGACCCCTGATTACCTTCTGTCACAAGCAGAGAACCTATTTGTTGATCGTGTTAACTTGGATTGCTGAAGTTCTATTTAGAAAGGTAAAGGTTTCCCTGTCAGTTGTGTCCAACTCTAGGACACAATGTTCATCTCTGTTTCTCAGCTGAGGGAGCCAGCATTGTCTGAAGACAATTTCTGTGGTCAAGTGGCCAGCATAGCTATATGCCAAAGGCTCACAGAACGCCTTTGGTGTTATCTTCCCACCAAAGTGGTACCTATTAATCTACTTGCATTTGCATGTTTTTGAACTGTTACATGGGCAGGAATGGGGGAAGCAACGGGAGATGACTCTGTTGCACAAACCTCATGTCTTGAATCCAGGTGGTCAGCTTTCCCAGCTGACAAGTTCAATGTCTTTAACCACTGAGCCATCGTGCCCCCTGTAGTTGTGCACAGTTCAGCAAAATATGGAAAAAAGTCCTCCCCTCCTGGTTGTATAGAGTACTATTATCATAACCAGTGGATATCTGAGTCATGCTCAGAAGCACTCTAGACAAAAGAGATGTTCTTCCTCCCATGTTTCTTAATTAGTTTCCATAAATGACCTTTTGTCTTTATGCAGAATCTTATTGTGCCTGAATTCCCAGAATAAGTTCAATACCATTGATCTAAAGGATAAATTAAGGCTCAGTGTCACAAACAGGTTTTCAAATTCTGAACCTGTAATACTGAGTTAGCACTAATTAGATAGAGATGATCTCCCAGGTTTTAAATCCAGATTTAAACTCTGTGCCTGGCAAAGTGTCTTCTTCCTTCTTTGGGTGGGCAGAAGAAGCTTTTCACAAGTTGAAACTTGTCTGTCACAAGCAAGTTAATTACTGGTAGCCAAATATCATGGCACAGTCTTACTTCAGGTTATTGTGGGTAGGTAAAATGGGCCCTATGTCAACCCTGAAGTAAACCTGGCTGAGACCATCTTGGATACTTCAGGGTTGCCACACAACAGAGGGAGGGGGAAGATAGTTAGATGGGGTTTGTAGCCAAAACAATCAAGTTCTCCTGTGGGAACCAAGGGTATTCTCACAGGTGGCTGGTCAGAGGAGGAGTGAAGTTACCAAGTAACCAGCCAGCAACTGGACTGGACAGCATCACCAGTGACTTGGGAAAAAGGGGAAACTTTTACTTTTAATTAGCTGGAAGCCGCGGGAACTTTCAGAGTCGGCTTTCACCAGTTGTGCCAATATGATGTATTCAATAAATTGTTCCTTGAGGAATTTGCCTGCCTTGTAATTCTGTTTTCCATGGGTGCATTACTTGGACTGCTGACACCCTATTGGAAACAGCAAAGCTAACCTAATCAGTGGATGGACTTTCAGAGTTGCTCAAGGATACTAACTATGAACATGCACCCTGAGATTTAACTACAAGTAGTCCTCGACTTATGACTACAATTGAACCCAAAATTTCTGTTGCTAAGTGAGACATTTGTCAAGTGAATTTTGTCCCAGTTTATGACCTTTCTTGACGCACTTGTTACGTGAATCACTGCAATTGTTCAGTTAGTAACATCGTTGTTAAGTGAATCTGGCTTACCCTTTGACTTTGCTTGTTAGAAGGTCGCAAAGGGGATCATGTTTATCATGTTATGCAACCGTCATAAATCTGAATCGGTTGCCAAGGATCTGTACTTTGATCATGTGACCATGGGAATGCTGCAACGGTCATAAGTGTGAAAAATGGGTATTAAGTCACTTCTTTTCAGTGCCGTTGTAACTTTGGACAGTCACTAAATAAATTGCATAGCTTATTTAGGACTACCTGCATAGCTTCCCTTATTAAGAGGACAATTCTGGATACTCTGAAGTATCAGGCTGTTGTGTAAATTTGTGTAAGTTTAGGAACCATTTCGCTCAAACAATCTTTAAATTTAATTTAAACCTACAATAGTGGCCATTAAACCTTTTTTCTTTTTCCAAGCACTTCTTGGGAAAAGCACTTCTTCTTCCCTGCAAAGTCTGAATCTCATCCTGACCTTCAGCTATTTTTGCCCTGTGCATTCTGAACAGTTTTCAGAACTGGGAGAGGAGAGAACGAGATTAAATATTTTATATTTATTGCAGTGCAGTGTTCGCTGCCGTCTCAGAAGTGCCCTTAGGACAATGAAACACAGAGAGTTTGATATTCCAAGGAAAGGAAATAATAGCAATATTAGGAATGAACAGGATGCATCATTACATCTGCTACCCGTGAAGTAGCCGGCTGGGCTGAAGAATTGACAGGAGAGAAGAATTAAAAGGAAAATTCTTACACATAAGACAGTAGAAGATTTATGGAAGCTTCTGAAAGGAAAACAGATTCTTCCAAATTTGTGCTTTGTTTCTCTATTCTTTCCCTCTGCCTACTTGTGAGAGATTGGGAACCAGTGTTTATAAAGGCAGAATTATGTGTGATTTATTTTTTAAAAATGCCTATCCCGCATCTTTACTAAAAGCAATTCCAACTTTCATTCAATTCTTAACTGTCTCCCTCCTACCCGAGAGTTTCTCTTCTTTTATCTGGAAAATCAATTATGTAGGTAAATTTAAAATTCAGCAAAAAACTTGAGGAGTGTGACAGCACCTTTTTTGGGGGGACTAATGTATCTTATTAAAAGGCATAAGCTTTTGTGAGCTGTAGCTAACTTTATGAAGTTGATTTTTTTAAAATTACATTTATATGCCGCCCTTCTCTGAAGACTCAGGGTGGCTTACAATTTTTGGGATACAACCCAATGCACTCAGTAATAGCCTTCATTCCATTGTATATGCCTGCTTATTTTAATAACATTTGTGATTTTTAAAGTGGATGCTACCACAGTTCTCCTGACTTTTTGCCACCATAGATCAGGGTTGTCAAACACAAGTACCACAGGCCACATCCAGCCTGTGATGTGGTCGGATCCGATCCACAGGGTCATCCTGGAAAATGTAAGGGATCAGCCCACATCACTTCGGCCCTGTCTACCTGTGTCACTTTGGCCTGGTCTACCCAATGTGAAGAGGAAACATGGGCCAGTGTAATTTTGGCCCAGTCTACCCAGTGTGAAGAGGAAACATTGGGCCCACATCACTTCAGCCTGGTCTACCCAATGCAAAGATGAAACCAGGGAGGGTTCGGTCTGGTCTACCCAATGTGAAGAGGAACCATGCCAGCAGTTTGGGGAGTGGTGTCAAGCTGGCCATGCCCATCCAGTTGGCCATGCCCGCCCAGTCAGCCATGCCCAGTGAGTGGTGTCAAACTGGCCACGCCCACCCAGTTAGTCACACCCACCCAGATGGCCATGCCCGCCCAGCCCCCTGAGATCAACCACAGCCCTGATGCGGCCCTCAATGAAATTGAGTTTGACACCCCTGCCATAGACTAACATAGTTCCTCTTCTACAATATCTACAATGGGTTTGGGACAACTTGCCCTGGATGACTCACCCTGGATGATTTACTTTGCCCATCTCACTCTGACTCGCCATAGCCAACAGACTTTGAGACAATCACCATGGGAACTCAAGAGAAGGACAAATGAATTATTGGGACTCCATGATCTGGCTCTCCCCAGTCTCGAGAACTTCTAACTTCAGAAGGTTCAAACCTAAAGCAAGACAAGGCCTGCTGCAATTTACTTGTCCCTCTCTTGAGTTATCCAGCATTGCATTGTCCTGCAATGAGTTGCCCAAGGGTGAATTAGCTGGGGCATGTTGGTGACAGGAGTTGGCCATGGCGAGACAGTTGGCCTGAGTTGGCGAGGGTGAGTCAGTTGTGGTGAGTTGTCCCATTCCGATCTACAGCAAGAAGCTTAAAATTCAGCAGTGGATCAGTAAAAAAGGTAAAGTAAACCTGTCAAGATGTAAAAGTTCTGACTTATAAACCCAACCAAGCAAGCACTGTTGAGATGATCCAATTTCTTAATGAAAAACGTTATTGAGTACCTCATTTTGGCACAGAATGAAAGCAAAACCAGCTCTGGGTAATTCCTCAGCAATTAAATATACTTAAAGTATAGTATCCTCTCCCCCCCCACATTAGTACAGGTCAAATTGTCCAATTAGGTATCCAGGTGTTGTTTTGGGAAAGTCTCACGACTCTGGCAGATACCTGTTGAAATGTCCTTGGTTCCCATTAGCCAGTTTCTTGTTATCGTCTGGAATACACACTCCAATCTCTTCCTCCCTTTCCCCAGGGTCTGTTGCCAAACTGTGAAGCAACAAAAGTGAAAGCAGCCTGAATACACTTTGAAAGCTTGACAACACTGTTAAGTCTGCATGAAGAGTCAGACGCGAGGAGTTCCAGCAAAGAGTTTATTCAGTGACTACAGCTCGAATGGACCCGTCCTGGCTTGGCTACGGCTGCCTCTTATAGCCTGCAGCCGTGGTTGCCAGCCAATGGGAGTGCAGGGTTTCTTCCCGCACTATTTAAACCAATCATATTTGACATTTTACAAGAACAGTTCAAATAAACCAATAACATTCAAACCTACATACATAACAAACACCATCTATTTAACTCAACTCTTCCGAGATTTTTGCCATATTTAAAACCTTACCGTTTAATCCTAAATTATGACCATTTGTTGAGCATTCTCTGGAAGATGTATGTATGTGTATATGCATATTCCACTGCAGTTTTATATTCCACTAGCTCGATATCAGTGCTTCACTACAAAACTATGTGGTCGGGCTTGGTTTTGGGGAAGGAAAAAAAGGAGAAAAAAAATCTGCCTCTGCCTACCAGCATCCATTGGTATTCATCTGGCTAGTGTCCTGTCAGTGTGTGAGACAGCTGAGGGCTGTTTGGAAAGTGAAACAGCATTTGCTGTGTGAGCAAGAAGGAGACAGCAAGGAGCCTGGGTGTGGCTTTAACTCAACTGTTCTGTATTGAAGCTGGTTGCTGCTGTGAAACTGAAACTGAAACCTCTCTCCTCTGCTTGTGTTTTGCATTTGGAACAGATGTCTTTTCAGGTGGGGAGGGGGAGTAGAACTCCTTAGCATCAGAGCGTGTTAATAATAATATACGAAATACTAATGCTCTGATGGTCATTTCGAAAAATCCTTTCTTAGTGAGCACCTAGAGCCAAGAGGAATATACGTGCCAAATTCCAAGATTGTAGGCTTTACGGTTCTGGAGATTTTGTGATGATGCGTGAGTGGTATCTCGCTTTTATATGTATAGATTACCACCAGAATTATTGATAGGGAAAAATTGTATTTCAAGGTTGAAGGTTTTCTAAGCTTGGTGGTTTTTTGCAGACGTTTTATTACCAAACTAGGTGACACTAGCTGCAGATTTTTTTTGAAGGGGTTTCACTTCCATAGAGGCAGCAGAGTTGGAGATCCTGATGAATTCATGGTTACTTCTGGATAGGCAAGTGGTAGAGGGCCAGGAGGGCCTTTGCCAGCTTTTTCTGGTTTGCTTAATATGGTTGTCCTGGAGCAGGACAATCTGGCTACAGTGATCTTCATGTCCTCATCACCAAATGGTCAGACTTCTGCAATGTGTTCTATATGGGGTTCTCTTTGAAGACCACCCAGAAATTGCACTGATCTAAAACTCAGTGGGTACTACTGGACTATTTCATTTGCTATCATCATGTTACACCTATCTTATGCTGGCTACCAATACTTTCCTGACACAATTGAAAATACTAGCATTGGGAACATAGCTTAGAAAGTTCAGAGCTACCTTTAAGACCTTCTCTGCTTGGAGTTTGCTTGTCTGAGAATATCCTCTGGGAAGATGGTACTGATGGCATGACATCCATGGAGTAAGGAAGGTTTCAAATAATAAAGATGGGGCTTTTTAAACATGCATCATGTCATAGTAAAAAGGGGGCCAGGGCTTCAGTTGTGTGGCTGAACTAACCATCCTACTTAATGGTCTAGGACAGGGATGTCAAACTTGATTTCACTGAGGGGCGCATTAGGGTTGTGTTTGACCTTGGGGAGCCAGGGGTGGGCAAGGCTAGGGTGGGTGTGCCTGGGGTGGGCGTGGCTAGCTCAAAATCACTCATCGAGGCTCCGTTTTTGGCTGTGATGGCCTCCTGCAGCTCTCTGTGAGCAAAAATGGAGTCTGGGGGGGGGCACACGGCCTATTCAGGCTTCATTTTCACTGGCAGAGGGCTGCAGGAGACTATCGCAGCCAAAAACGAAGCCTGGACAGGCTGTGTATGGCTTCCCCAAGCTCCGTTTTTGCTGGCACAGGGCTGCTGGAGGCCTTTGCAGACAAAGACAGAGCTCAGCAGGGCTGTGCAGAGGCATCACGGATCGGTCTTTTGCTGTTTCCAGGGCCACCCTGTGGGCCAGATCTAAGTACCCCGAGGGCTGGATCTGGCCCACGGGCCTTGAGTTTGTCCATCTCACCTGGTCTAGGAAATGAGGGGAGATCAAAGTGAAATATTGTTTCTCCATCCTAGGAAATACCTTTTAGAAAAAGATTCCCTATCCTCCTCTCTAAATAGAATTAGAAATAAAAAGGCTAAATTGGTTTCTTTCTTAGAATCAGCTTTCTGGAAGATATTGAGCACTTTTTTCTTTTCCCAGAGGGCATTTGGGAGAATAATTTCAGGCTATTGGCTGATTGTTGTGCTGTTTTAAAACTTGTTATTATGAGATCATTATTTATTGATATTCTTATTGATGTCTTGTTTGTCATGGGACTTTTTCAGGCTGGATATTTTATTACATTGTATGATGTGTTATAAACTGCAATTAGGCAACAATGTATGGCCACGTATAAAAGTAAATAATAAACACAGTATTTTTTTGATAAAATGCATTATTTATAATCTATGGTTAACATGCATGTAAAATTCCTGATCAATCAAGCTTTCTATCCCCATGGAAAAAACTGGAATTTCCTGTATGAAACATTTGGATCATGTAATTAATCTGCTTTGTGGCCTTTTTTTTTCAACCTAGTCCCAGTGCTAATCCCAGTGTGGCTGTTGCTGCATGTTTAGATAATATCTTGATAAGCACAAGCAAAGTTGCTTTGTTCTTTTCTACCTTTTAGTATTTAAACTTCATTCAGAGCCCCCTATTTTTTTTACAAGCAGTTGAAGCTGTTCCATGCAATCTGACAGTCTACCTAGAAAATTACTTGGAGTGCTGATGTCCATTTACTTACCTGACTGAGTCCTCCTGGAGTTGCTATCCATTCCTCCCTCTCATTTGAATAACCTAAATAATTTTGTTTCTATCAGCGATTTTTTGCCAGCACTATCTTTTCATCCTGGCAGGTTAATAAAGACACAATCACTGCTCCGAAAAGTATTATTGTACTGTTCCTCCCCTGGAATGCAGAAGGGATAGATATCGCAAGAGAAAACCACTGATAGCAACATTTTAAGTTAAGCAACATTTTAAGTAGATGCAACTTTGAGCAACGGGCACCAGATTATTAGTCTCGCTTTATTGCCTTTAAAATAGGCAACATTTATGATAATAAAAATGTTCTAATGCTAAGAATTGCCTTCTTTAGGAGATTTTAAGTCGTTTAGTACTTTAGAACACTCTGCTTAAGGATGCCATTTACAAATCTGTTTATAGCACTTGTAATGTATGCAGAGTTAATCTGATTGGTTGTTGAAAATATGCAGAGTTCAATCTAATTGGTTGTTAAAACGGCGGGAATTCCGAATGCCGCCATTGGCTACAAGCCGTGGCAGCTGGCTATATAAGCTGCCGAGACCAAGCCATTCTGGCGTAGTTCTGAGCTGTAGTCACATTATTAAAATGAGCTGAAGCACTTCGCGTCCTGTCTTCTTCCGAACTTAACAGCACTGTTTTGTTATTTTTCAACCTCTTTCCTTGTGTTCTTCCTTCCATCTTGCCAACCAGCCTTCCCAACATTTAGGTACCTGGTGCACCAGTTCCTTCAGCAATGGTCACAATGGATGGGGTGATGAAAATTACAAGCTTGTAGAAATGGATGGCAGAATGCAGGGTAGTTCCGTGGAGAAAGAGGAGAATATATGTAGCTCAGATATGGGTCCTTGGTGCTTCTCTGAGCTTGGTTGCTTTCTTGCAGATGTTTCATTACCAAATTAGGTAACATCATCAGGACTGATAATGTTACCTAATTCGTCTGCAAGAAAAAAACAAACTTGGAGAGCAATAGCACTTAGACTTCCACTTACTGTATATACTGCCTTGTAGTGCTTTACAGCACTCTCAGGAGGTTTACAGTATCAGCGTTTTGTTGTTGTTAGATGCGAAGTCGTGACCGACCCATTGCAACCCCATGGACAATGTTCCTCCAGGCCTTCCTGTCCTCTACCATCTTCTCGAGTCCATTTAAGCTCACACCTACTGCTCCAGTGACTCCATCCAGCCACCTCATTCTCTGCAGTCCCCTTCTTCTTCTTTTGCCCTCAATCTTTTCCAGCATTGGGCTCTTCTCCAATGAGTCCTTCCTTCTCATTAGGTGGCCAAAGTATTTGAGTTTCATCTTCAGGATCTGGCCTTCTAAAGAGGAGTCAGGGTTGATCTCCTCTAGGACTTACCAGTGTTATCACCTTGCAGTCCAAGGGACTCTCAGGAGTCTTCTCCAACACCATGGTTCAAAGGCCTCAACTCTTTGGCATTCAGCCTTTCTTATGGTCCAACTTTCACAGCCATACATTGCAACTGGGAAAACCACAGCCTTGACTATACGCACTTTTGTTGGCAGGGTGATGTCTCTGCTTTTTAGTATGCTGCCTAGATTTGCTATAGCTTTCCTTCCCAGGAGCGTCTTTTAATTTTATATTGCTTCCAAAAATCTGGGTCCTCATTTTATCGACCTTGGGAGGATGGAATGCTGAATAAACCTTGAGCCCATCAGGATCAAACTGCAGGCTGTGGGCAGAGTTTGCCTGCAATATTGCTCACCAAGGAGCCCTTATCATCAGTGGAGAAAATATCCATTTATAGTATGCACATCTCAGTGTCACCTACAAATGTTTCTTATGAAAACATCCTTCAAGTCATTAGATTGGTGACCGATAACATCTTTCAGTGGTTTTAATTGCTTAATGACCCTTTTTAAAATATGACCCTCAATGCTTTGGATACTTCATGTTTCTCCCTCTAATAAATCCATTTCTGCCCTCTATGAGAACAAAATGTTCATTTAGCTGGTTCTCCTTCAGTGTCTTTATTTCCCTTTATTGCAGCTAAACCCTTGGTCCCCTGGATAGAAGATATGTTCAGCTTTCTCTGACCTAAATTCTTGCTCCTTACATTTTCTGAAAGGTGCTTCATTATTTATCTGAGCCTGGTGCATGATCTTTATTCTCTCCCTTTATTTCCTTTTGTGCGTATTTCCCCTTTTCTTTTTAAAACTCATTCTGCCAAATGTCCCTATTTTCCTTTGGAGGATAAAGTTTGATGCTTTTTATGGCTTCTGTATTTTTAACCTTGATTACTTTTTTTTAAAATAAAAGCCCAATTTTGCAGCTATTCATTTCATGGGATGGCCTTCCTTCAATTATTTTAGAGCTTTAGCTTTCTTCTCGCTGCACTGTTTCCTCAAATATTATGATAAAAGTTACCTTAATAGCCCAGCCTGACCAGATGAGAATTATGCCTGACTTACAGATATGTCAGGGACTGGATGAGTTGAAACCAAATATATTTGATTTGGTGCTAGGTCAAGAAACTCTCCTGTAAAACATGCACCTTGATCCAAAGTTCTCCAGTTAAATAAATGGGACTTGTCTGTGTGGAGGTTTCTATATTGCCCATTGCTAGAAACGGTGCTCTCTGATCTTGCCTGTTTTCTTGCAGATGTTTCATTACCCAAACTAGGTAAAATCATCAATGCTTTTGACCCAACCAATTAAGCAAGCAGAATTGAATGGATTCAGAGCCAAACAGGACATTCCTCATGAGGAAATGCAGCCCATTATTTCACAAAATTGGCTGAAATGAGATAATCTTAGCATGGCTTGCAAAATCTTGATCTCCTTCAGATGCTTGGACTTTTATTTCCAGGGTTTTTAGCAATGACCATGCTGGCTCAGTAATTGTGGGAGCTAAAGTTAACAAATCTGGAGGATACTCAGGTTAAGGAGAGATCATTTTATAGGATCTATGCTGCTCAGTCCCTTTAGTGAAATGAATAATGATCAGATTTAAAAGAAAAGAAAAAAAGAAAAAAAGCTGGATACTGGCTTGCGTATAAATACTGATCTATTTGTACTGAAACAACTGTGGAACTTATTTCTATAATTTGAGCAGAATGTCATGAGCAAAAACTGTTCTGAGTTGAGCTCATTTTTTGGTAACTTCATGGACAATTACATGTATAGGCAGGGATGGGATTCAAAAATCCCAACAACTGGTTCTCTGCCTGGTTGTTGTGTGGGCATGGCCATGGTGGGCGTGGCCTACAGAACATCTGGGAGGGTTGTTTTTTGCCTTCTCCAGAGTGTAGAGGCTTCCCTCAGGCCTCCAAGAGGGCAAAAACTGGGCTCCAGAGGCCCTCCGGAAGCTGGAAACAGGCCTGTTTCTGGACTTCCGGAACTTTTGGGAGGGCCGATTTTTGACCTCCTAGAGCCTCTGCACAGACCCTGCACTTACTGGCATCCAAAACAGGCTGCATGGAGACTCCTGGGAGGGGCGGGGTGGGCGGTGCCAGTTGGTTGGTTCAACTTCCGGCTCAGCAAACCAGATGTAAAATTAACATCTGGTTTGCCTGAACCGTCCCAAACTGGTTGAATCCTACCCCTGTGTATAGTAACTGCCTCTGACAGTGACCATTTTCAGTGACAATGGTGATGAATCCTCACATAGATGACCTTTGCAAATCTGTAAAATAAAGAAAAGCTGAAGTATAACCATAAATACAGTTGCAGTTTCACTTAGCAATTGCTCCTCTCAATGACAAAAGTTGGCAGTCTCAATTAATCACTTACTGAAGACTATCTGAAGTTTCCTTAGCAAAAATACAGTAGCAATTTGCCATTTTCTTCTAGACCGTGTTTTACATCACAGTCTAGCCTAAAATCCCAGGATGCCCTGGAAAGTTCTCAACCAAGTAATAACAATGTCCAACATTGCTTAGGTGTCCTTATATAGACAAGATCGTGGGTAGACAAGCTTAGGTACTTCCTCAGTCTTCTGTCAAGATGTGTCGGCCTTACCAAGTAATCCAGATAGGAAACACGAGACATAATCTAATTCTACTTCATTGTAAAGCTACATTTACATAATCATGTAAGTTTGAAAGTGCAGTTCTCCCCTGGATAAATGGCAGAAACGGTGGGATAGAAATGTTAAATTAAGTATGTCAACTGCATATAAAGAAAATCTGTATAAAATGTTTTACAGATGGCATTTTTCACCAACAAGATTGGCAAAAATGTTTAAAGACAGGTTCGTTAAATTTGGAAGTGCAACCAGATACCTGGTTCATATTACCATATGTGGTGGACATGCCCAAAAGCAAAAAAAAAATACTGCACAAAAATACATACCTGGTTGGAAAAAATGATAAAGCAGCATATAGATTTGAAACCAGAAATATTTTTGTTGGGCATTCTGCCGGAAAAGTATGATAAGAGGAATATATACTGATCTTACATGTATTAACTGCAGCCAGTATTGTACTTGCACAACAATGGAAAAGTGATGAGATCCCGACAGATGAGAGTATAATCAGAAAAAATATTAGAATGTGCAGAAAATGGATATATTAATGCTTACAATTAAGGAAAAAGAAGAAACTGAATATTTCTTGATATGGGACTTAATTTACCAATGGTTAGATAATAAAAACGGAAGTTAGAAATATGGATATATAAAAAGGACTGATGATATAAAGGAGATTTGTTAAAGTAGATAAGTAAAATATTATCATTATTATGGAATTAGTATTATTGCAATGAATACTATTGTAAACATTTTGATTACGATTTGTTAAAAAGTAATTGTACCCAGACAGCACACTGTTTGATTGAAATTGAATATTTATATGTTATATAAATAAAAGAAATAAAACATTTCAAAAAAAGAAAGTACAGTTCTCCCATTGCAGTGGTGGTATGCTACTGGTTCAGCCGAACTGGTAGTAAAAAAAGCCTCCAATGATCAGCTGAGAGGAGGAAAAAAAGCCTCAATCAGCTGAGAGGAGAAAGAAGAGAAAAGCACAGGATTGGCCCTCCCACCTGCCCAGGGGTGGGATTCTACCAGTTCGCACCTATTCGCTAGAACCGGTTATTAACATTCTAAGCAGTTCAGATAACCGGTTGTTAGAAGAAATTACTGGCCTAATCCTGTAAGGAAGGCAGGAAGGAAACATTCTGGTGTTGCTTACAGAAACTGCCTCTCCATTAACCCTTATTACATTCTTGGCAGGACTAGACTTCCTGTCTCAGGAACGTCTCTGGAGTTTTTCCCCCCTCCTTTGCTGGTACTTTGCTTGTGTGGAGTGACCATTCAAAGTTACAATGGCACTGAAAAAAGTGACTTATGACCATTTTTCATACTTATGACTGTTGCAGCATCCCCACAGTCATGAAAGGCCAGGCAAGGAGATGCATGCCTTGATGTGAGTGATATTGCCCAGCCAATAACATGACCACCAAACCATGCCCACCCAGTCACATGACCACCAAGCCACGCCCACCAACTAAGCCACGCCCACGCTCCTGCAAGTACCCCAGACCTGAGCCATGCAGGGCTTTATAGGTTAATACCAGCACCTGGTATTAATTAATTGGACTTCTGTTTTTTGGCAGCATTCTACAGCACTGAAAGGTGTGCTCTTATCTGGGGGAACTGTTTATAATTAGTTCTGGCTGGGAATGCAAATAATTCTCAGTGTTGCATTAAAATAAGTTTTGCTTTTAAAATAAGTTTTTGTTTCATTAAGTTTGACAAAGCCTGGGTCAGAACACCTACTGCTATTCCATTGTCACCTTTATAGCCTGAGATACTAGGGAGGGTCACTGCTGAGCCTCTTGCTCCTCCCACAATGCAGCTGTGGACTGTGCTGTCTCTTACATAACCATTCTCTAGGCAGTATCTCTCACGGTCGTTCCCACAAAGCATTACAAGATGCTTGCTTCTTGCTCTTCTTGCTTATATTTCTTTTTGCTAGCATACCACGAATATTTAAAAAGGCAGTCTCAAGTCTTTCCCTCATAACAACCAGTGAGGTATGTGCATGATCAGAAGTCATTGACAGTTAATATAATTTGGGGGGTGGAGATGCAAACCTGCCTGAAAGAGTGAGACAATTTAATGCTGTCTTTGCAGTGTTGGAAGTTAAAACCCAGCCCCCTCCTAGAAAAATGAAATATTTTAGGATATATTATATTATATTAAAAAGGTAGAATATTTCCCCTAAGAGAGAGAAGAAACTCAGAGAGGCAGAAACTCAGCCCTCCCGCCTTTGTTAATGGGCCATTAAAGCCTGGGCTAGTCTATTCTACATAATAAAGATCTACCTTCTTCAGGCAGAGCCATTTAATTGCCCTTCATTGCACCACCCACCAAGTTTCAACCAAACTTAGCACACAGACAACCTACAAAACTAGCTATGACCTCTGATAGCAACTGATCAGGATACTCTTCCTGTGCCCCAGGAAGTTCAAAGCCCAGAGAGGGCATAAAACCCAGGGACTCTCAGCATCTCTTCCAGGGGTGGGATTCAACCGGCATTACTACCGGTTCGGTGACTACGTTTTGTGCATGCATGTAAAAAACATCAGCTGTGCCACCCGGAGAGCTGAAAAGCACAGCGCACAGGTGCGTAGCATTTGAAAAGCTGCTTTTTTCCTGCTTTTTCAACCTCAGCTATGCAATGGGACAGGTAAGGACAGGTAAGAGCCCAGGTGGGCAGGTAGGCTGAACAGCAGCAAACACAGAACCGGTTTGGTGTCTGCTGCTCTTCAGAGCTACCGGTTCTATAGAGCCGGGCAGAACCAGTAGCATCCCACCCCTGATCTCTTCCCTTTTTGCCCAGGATCTCAAAGCCATGTGGTCCTGTTCACCATTAAACCATTAAATCCAAGCAGTCATCATGTTTCCAGTGTCTTTCTTCCCAGTTGGAACTGCACCCAGAAGGATATTTCTCCCAGCAGCAGGAAGTGATCAATAAGAACCCAAATACGTGTACAACAGGTTGTGCAGCCTGTTTATTCTCTCCAGTGACACATTTTAGAAGATCAGGACGCTGATCCTAATATAGGTAAAATTGCACTATCCAGTCACAAGAGGGTTCTATTGGCAGATTAGGTAGCATTCCCTAAGGCAAATTTTGGTGAGATATTAAAAATATACGTACTTATGGGGGGAAAAAGGAAGGGGGAAGGGAGAATCCCAAAATTGCTCACAAAAGACCAAGTATGCTTCCTTACTGTAGAAAGTTGAATCAATTAGAAAAGGAAAGAAGTGAGTGAAACAAGCTGGATGCTGGAAGGAGGTGTTAAAGAACTCCTTAATACATAAATCTGTGTAATAAATTAATAATAAATAGAATGACTGTAGCAAAAGAAAAAAAGATAATACCAATTGTAATGAGTACCTTCCCAAAACAACTGGAGGACCACTTGAATACCATCCACCTGGACACAATCACCATCAATCAATTGCAGAAGGCAGCTTTATTTGGAACAGCTTCCATCCTGCGATGATTCTTTTAACACCAACAACATCTGCCTATCCCAGATGTTGGGAAGGACATGATGGATGGACAAAAATGCTGAGTCCACTCTAAACATCTGGCCGACTATGTGACAAACTATAATAATAATAATAATAGATTGACACCAAACATTGCTGATCAAACAGAGTTAGCACTAGGATGTCCACAGTGAAAGGGTCACGGAAGTGAAGAGGCATGCAGAATAACAGAATAACAGAGCTGGAAGCAGGGGTGGGATTCTACTGGTTCTGTCCACCTCTGTAGAACCGGTTGCTCTGAAGAGCAACAGACAGAGAGCATACATAGAACTGGTTCCATGTTTGCTGCTCTTTTGGCCCACCTGCCCGCCTGGGCTCTTACCTGACCTTTATTTCCTGCTTTTTCAACCGCAGCTGCTTTGCGCGACACAGCTGCAGTTGAAAAAGCAGGAAAAAAGTGCCTTTTCAATCACTGTGCACCCACGCGCAGCACTGCTCAGCTGTCCAGGCAGCTAGCTGATGACAATATACACGCACCGAACCGGCAGTTACACTGGTCGGATCCCACCCCTGGTTGGAAGGGATCTTGGAAGTCTTCTAATTCAACCCCTGCTCAACCAGGAGACCCTATGCCATCCCAGACAAAGTGTGGTCCAATCTCTTCTTAAAACTTCCAGTGATGGAACACCCACAACTTCTGGAGGCAAATCGTTCCACTGATTAATTGTTCTCACTGAAAGGAAATATCTTCTTAGTTCTAGGTTGAATTTCTCTTTGATAAACTTTCATCTGTTACTTCTTGACCTGCCCTCAGATGCTTTAGAGCAGGGTGGTCAAACTCCCGGCCCACGGGCCAGGTGGCCACATTCATGCCCAACTTAGCAAAGGGGGAAAAAAGTCCCGATATGTCATGTGATGCCGCCATGATGACGTGAGTTTGACACCCCTGCTTTAGAGAATAGGTCAATCCCTTCTTCTCTGTGACAGCCCCTTCATTACGGCTGTCATTGACATGATAGCAGGCACAAGCATGAGATCAAAGCCCCACCCTCATTTACATGTAAAAATGGCAGGGCTGTGATTACATGCTCTCAGCCATCTTCTTCACTTTTTTGATTCCCTTCCTGCAGATATCCCTGACTTGTCATCAGGAAAAAGAAAGATAAGTTGAAGGATGAGGAAGGCAGAAACAGAAAATAGGCAGTTTCTGTCTCTCTTGCTTAATTCTTGCTTCTTTCATTTCTTCTTCCAAGAAAAAAATATAACAATGCAGATTGAAGAAGTAATGCATGTCTATAAAAAGGGGTGGAATATGTCTCTGTCATTAAAAAGTTACCAGGGATTGAAATGACAGCTGTCATGTTAACATTTTAGTTTGTCCAGCCAATGTTCTCTTTCCTTAACACCTTCTTATACATTCGTATGGAAGAATTCCATCTCCCTTTCCTTCTGTTCTTACTGAGTGTGACATTTTTTTAAAAATAGCAATGCTATTTCCATAAAAGAAATACAATTCATTGTCCCAACAAATGCATGATGGAACTTTCCAAGGTAAGAAGTCAGCTTCTTAGGAGAGATTTGCAATGCAGTTGCCACCAAATCCTATGAGGAAGATGTTGAAAGATCATTTAGATACTACAAGGAGATTGGGCTGCTTAGTTACACTTTCACTGCTGAGAAGTACAGCTGATTCTTGGCTTGTTGTAGATTTGGGAGGCAGGTGTTTGTGAAAACCCTGCAGTGCAGTGCCCCATGAATATTTCTCTGGCCAAAAGTTAAGTCTCATTTAGACTTTGGATGAAAAATGGCTCCTAAGTTGCAGCAAAGATTGATTCATTTAAATTGCACTTTCAAAGACCCTAGGGCAAATCCAGTGAGTTTCAGGTATCACGATTTTAGCAGGCAATTACTGTCAGTTTTCAATATGCAAAAACTTTAAACTTTTTCCCCCTCCTTTACACAAAGGCAGATCCAAAATAGAGTCAAGGCAGGAAATATGTGCACATCCAAAGAATAAACTCTGTTCTGTTTTATTGCAAGGCCTAATCTAAACTTATTAGCAGATGTTTTTGTGGATTCCTGTACTGGGCAAAAGGTTTAATTACATGATCTTCAACTTTAACAATCTTTTATTTCATGAATGTCAACATTGGTTAACACTTACTGAATAACAAACCTGAAATATAAATGATTTATGTAAGTCATAGAGCAGAAGGACTTGCTCAGTCAGATTGAAATCCACCACATTGCTTCTTCTTCTGCCATGAGCATTCAAATAATTTCTTAGAAACTACAGTCAAGTTGTAAAGTTGATAATCTTCTCTTCTCCTGTTCTTTCCTGCTGGCCTCTGACCCTTGGACATATATGGCCTTGAAGCATGAATATTCTGTACAACTAAGGGTGTAACTGAATAAATTTGTTGATTTTACAGTATTTCATATAAGTATTTTCTTTGGAGGTTGATGAAATTCTCATCATAATATTCTTCTTTGACACTTTGGTCATCATTTTCATTCATAGGAGGTTGATTTATGGATTTTTCACAATTGTAGGGCCAACAATCATGGTGTCATCTTTTGAACTCATCTGCTGCCATATGTGTATACAGCAATAGCACTTAGCACTTAGACTTATATACCTCTCCATAGTGCTTTTACAGCACTCTCTAAGCAGTTTACAGAGTCAGCATATTGCTGCCAACAATCTGGATCCTCACTTTACCAACCTTGCAAGGATGGAAGGATGGGTCAACCTTGA
Organism: Naja naja; assembly: GCA_009733165.1. Lineage (NCBI taxonomy): Eukaryota > Metazoa > Chordata > Lepidosauria > Squamata > Elapidae > Naja > Naja naja. Next base: position 203,373,590 of record CM019150.1, on the reverse strand, counting down.
GCCGGTCAGGATCAAACTCTTGGCTGTGGGCAGAGTTAGTCTGCAATACTGCATTCTAACTACTGTGATGAAGAAGAGGAGGAACAGCTGGGTCCAGTGCCTGATGCGCAGAAGACAGAGAAGAGGAGAGCAGTGGAAAGCCATGGGCCAATTCTGGGGAAGGAAGAGCCATCACTGCTAACAAGGCCCCACTCTAGTTCTAGGGATAAAAGGCAGAGGTCGGAGATAAATAGGAGTGGCAGACACCTATTTATCTTCTGGCCAGCCAGGCTTGTTAGCCTGTGAGAGAAACTTTTTGCTGGGGCTGCTGGCATTCCTAATAAAGGAAACTTTTGAGTTCACATCAGAGGGTTTGTCGTTTTTGGGGAGGTGGGTCAGAACACCCAGTTTCTGGCATGCCAGGGACCAGTGCTGGTCCATGGACCGGGGATTGGGGACCTCTGATCTAGTGGTCATCCAAACTCTTGCAGTTTGGATTCCAGTTGTAGAGCTCAATGTTGAATTCTGGCTATGATGATAGAATTTATTTATTTATTTATTTATTTGGATTTATATGCCGCCCCATCTCCGGGGGGACTCGGGGTGGCTTACACAAAAACATATCTACAATATGTAAACTTATTCCAAAATTTACCCAATCCAAATAATTGCAAAATATTAAAATATCCCAAAATTAAAATCCCCAACCCTGCTCAATCCAGCCTGGCCTGTGAAAACAGCCAGGTCTTTAGATCACAATGGAAGGAGCGCAGGTCAGGGGCCAGATGTAGCTCCAGGGGTAGCTGGTTCCAAAGGGTGGGCACTGCCACAGAAAAGTCCCTCCCCCAGGGGAGCACCAACCGACATCGTCTGGCCGACAGCACCCCCAGGAGGGCCCACCTGTGGGAGAGTACTGGGCGATTGGACCTTGATGCTGGTAGAAGGCGCTCCTGCAAGTACCCTAGACCCAAGCATAACCTTCCCAGTAAGTTAAACCTGAAGTGATTCATCTTATTCCAAAGGCTTTTTTACTTCAGTGGATATTGTCATCAGCTGGTTACAGCAACTCTCAAACAAGCAGGGTGAGTGGGAAAAAGAGCTTGCATTAATCAACCTGAAAGATGAAGGCGTGAGCAATGTTATCTGTACAAATTTACAGACAGGAAATGTTTTCACTGTGATTCTTAATTATAGCCATTATTAATCAACAGAAAGCATTTCGTGTGAGATGTGGCAAGGGACACACACACACAAAGTGGGGAGAAAGCATGGAAAGTCAAGCAACATATGAAATAACTTAAAGTACAGCTTTAATGCAAAGGAAAATAAGAAAAACAAGTGTACTAATAAAGGAAATACAGTTTTGAGGATATAAGACTGCCCTGAGATACTCTTGATGGCTGTTCTGAGAGTGGGCCCTGGCGTTGCTAAAACATGGAAATATGGATAAGATCATATGTTATATTTAGACTTTGATAATGGTTTACTGTCTCTCTACCTCTTTCTCATTCTCATTTTGCATTGTTTATGTTTATTCTTTAAAAAGTAGTTCCTGTAAAATAGTTGATTGTTGGAAGATGAAGGTCTGTGATTCTGTTTACGAGATACAAGTAGCCTTCAGTGTACAACTATAATGCCTGCCTATCATAGTTGTAAGTCATGATGGTTGTAAAATGAGTTGGTCATGTGACTGAAAATGATTTTAAAGCTTTGTCAGTTCTCGCTCCATGTTGTGAAAGAGAATTTTTTTGGAAGAGAAATTTAGCAGCATTCTCTTGGATAAACATGAGGGAAAAAAACAACAACCAATCACAACATTCAGAGTATTGAAAACATAAACTTTATACACCACCAGTAGAATCTTTCACCTCCATTCCCACTATAGCACCAAGAGAGGTGGGAAAGAAATGTTCAAGGCCCCTGAAAATAATGTAGAAAAATAGCACTCTAATGTTAAAAAAAAAACCAAAACCTTCCTCCTCCTCTTCCTCCTCCTCTCTTTTGCAAAGAAAGGCTGCAGAAGAATCACAAGGCAGGGTGCAATGTACAGCAATATGACAAAACTGATGATTATGACAGCCTCAGCCATGTCAGGTTTGCTGTTCATAACCATTTTCAAGTGGCAGTGACCACAGGAGCTCAATGTTTCATTTCAGATTGATAAAAGCAGCATCATGGCGTCACATCATAGGCTCAAGTCCTTTGGGGCATTGATGCAATGACCCAACAAACTTAGAAAATGGGTGGGGTATCTGTCACAATGCCACAAGGCCCTCTCTCCTCCATTACCTTCCCAGGTGTCATTGCTCTCAAGGCAAAATTGGAAAAACATGCCAAGCTCTTTTTTAAAGTTACATTGTCTAGCAGGGCTGGTTGGCCTGAGTTCTGTGTTCATTCTCTGGACATTACCAATTCAAGTATGCCAGCCAGAAGCTTTCTCAGCCATTTGTAAGAGAAATAAGTAATTTTTAGATGAGTCTGTCGGAAGAGCAGGATGAGAACTTTGCGAGGGAGTGTTGCAGCCTTGATGACTGTTTTGTGTTCTTTGTGTGGGTGTGGAGTGTGAAAATGGCATTTTATTAGAAAAAAAGGGAAATGATACCAGTGAATGGAGAGGAGGTGTGATGGGCCATTTCTCTTGAAATAGAAAAATCTGTCTTTATATCTTCTTCTTCTTTCTTTTGTCCCCCACCAGAGGAGCACAGCTTAAAGAGAAAGAAGAAATCAGCATGGATCTGTTTCCATCAGCACATCAGGCCTTGGCTCTTAATACCTAAAAGGAAGATGGGGGGAAAAATGGAAAGGTTTCCATTTCATCTTTCCCTATCTTCTTACAAATGTTCTTTCCCAGCTCAACCTCTACCCTTCTATACATACTGCTTCCCCTTTGGGCCCACTCAGAATGCATTGAGAAGAATATAAATAATGCATTAATAAATGGAACGGTTGAGACTGAAGCTAATTTCCTGCAACAGTAATTAAACTGATTGCATCCTGTAGCTCTTGAGTTCTTCCTTTACAGCTGGGATTCTTGCTGGTACTGAATAGGCTGTGGTATGTGGACCTAACATAAGCCTTATTCTTGTTTTCTATAAAGGAGAGTTGGCTTTATACACATCCCTTTGCACACAATAAGCACTTCCGAGAGATTGTGTGGAGAGTGGAATACCAGGTGTGAGAGTAGTGATTGGGAGCAGAACCCAATGACCTGAGGAATGCAGCTGTTATTTCAAAGATGACCATGCACCTCTGGAAACACACAAGATGGCCTTCTTTTAACTTGCCTTAGGCTTAGGGGTTCATGTTGGCATCTGACTGACATACTGAAAGGAATAATTCTTAAATGGGGTTTTGTGTGGGCCAGAATGTTTGGGATCTTATGACTTTTGTGGTTGTGCTTTGGTGACTTTGGGTCAGACTTGGTCACCGCCTGAGAGGTCCCCACAGTTTCCTTGGCAGCATTTTTGGCAATAGTTTGCCATTCTCTAGGCCAAGGGTCTTCAAACTTGGCAAGTTTAAGACTTGTGAACTTCAACTCCCAGAATTTCTGAGCTAACATGACCGGAGGAGGAATTCTGGGAGTTTTAAGCCCCACTTAAAGCTGTCAAGTTTTAAGAACCCTGCCCTAGGCACAGGGAGAACGTCTGATCCAAAGTCACCCAACTGGCTTCATGACTGAAGCAAGACTAGAATTCACAGTCTCCTGGTTTGTAACCTAGTGCCTTTATAACTACATTGACCTGGCTCAGATCTTACAACTACTTAGGCTCAAAAAGTAATAAGGTTCAATTACAATGGTACAATTTTACTAATTGTTATATATATGTACAAACATGAAAATATCTACTGTAACTTAGATTAAAAAAAATAATAGTGTTAGAAGTGTTCCTTAAATCCAATCTATCCCACTGATCAGTGTAGGATACTGTTCTTGCATCCCCAATCATGTCTATCTTAATCTTTCTTTGTTTGAGGCACTCCCTTGTAGCTGCCTTCGTGTTTATTTGTCCTGAAACTGAGGTGGTTTAACAGAATAGAATTGGAAGATGTTCTAGCTCACCTCAGAGTTGGAAGGTATTCTAGCCCAACCCTCAAAGTCAGTGTTGACCTCTGATTGTCAAGACTAGTCAGTTGTTCACCCTTAACTGCTTCCTAGGGCTGAGAGAGTGTGTGACTGTCCCAAAGGCACCCAGCTGGCTATGGCCTAAGGTGGACTAGAACTCGTGGTCTCCTGGCAATAACCCTCAAAAGTAGTGCTCTTCTTCAGATTCAAGGACAGTATCAGGGAAACAGCTGGTGGATTCTCCTACCCATTATCACCTCTTAGTGGGAGAAATCACCAGTTACTCTCCATAATGCATGCTGTGATGTGGTTGGGAACATCTAGATTTTCTCTCTCTCTGCCTCCCTCCCTCCCCTGGAGATCAATAGTCTTATGTAAAGCAGACAAACAAATAAAATGATCAGTCAGGCCGGATAAAGCTCCTTCCACTTCAGCCTGCTCTCCTCATATGCCTCAATGGTTAGTCAGCTGGAGTTTTTGTTGATTTCATTGTAAGACTGTCTATTGATCGCCTGGGAAAACAATTTCAGTATGGTGAAAAAAAGTAACCTCAGCACCCTTGTGGTTCATTCACTTTCCTTTGTACTTGCTTGTCAAATAGAATCTTCCTCTTCTTCTTCTTCTTCTTCTTCTTCTTCTTCTTCTTCTTCTTCTTCTTCTTCTTCTTCTTCTTCTTCTTCTTCTTCTTCTTCTTCTTCCCCCCCCCGAGCAAAACAAAAATGCAGTACAGTGGTTGGACACTTTATTCTGCTTAATAAATGTTCTCTTTCATTAGGGTATCAATACAATTACTTTTTGTTCCTTGTGATTTCCTGGATACTTCCACATTGATAACAGTACAAAAGTGGTTTGTCACTGCCTTCTTTTAATTTCATTTTAGTTCCTGCCCTGGGGTTTCTTGTTAATCTACCAATCAGCACTGAACAGGTCTGGCTTTGCTTATCTTTGGAAAATCAGTGAAGCATTGTCAGATGTTTCCGATCTTCTACTTCTATAAAATAACAGAGGAAAACTGCACTATTCCATTTTGATAGTGCGACAGGGGATTTTGCAAAAGGTCCGGAGGGTACATGTGCAGCAAAAGTATGGCTGCCCCAGAAGCAGCAGCAGCTTATTAAATAGGGTTTATCTAAACTTTCAGCATCTACTTTGCTTCAGCCAATAAAAGGCCATTGGAGATATAGTTGCTGCTAGCAAAAAGCTTTCCATATTTGAAACAGAAAGCCACACGATTGCCCTCCAAATATGCTTCCAAAACTGCATCACATCATCTGAAAAACAGATATAATTATGAGAATCAATAGAACACATGTACCTCAGGGTTGAACTGTGGAGTTCTTGATGCTTTCTGAGCTTGGTTATTTTCTTGCAGACATTTCATTACCCAACTAGGTAACATCATCAGTGCTAGAAGGGAGTAGGATTTTTCTCTCTGCTTATATATAAATGGCTTACCAGTTCTCTGCTTATATATAAGTTTGGACCAGTTCTAGTGAACTGGTAGTTCTGGTGAGCAATTGGCCCCACCCACCCACCTCTGCCCTTTCCTGTCCTATATTTCCCTGTTTTTTTTTTTAGCTCAGCTGATTTGTGTGGCACTGATAGGCAAGCCACTTATATATAAACAGAGAGCAAACCCTACTTCCTCCTAACATTGTTGATGTTACCTATTTGGGTAATGAAATGTCTGCAAGAAATTGACCCAGCTTAGAGGCCAGGAAGGAACTTCACAATTAGGAGTCTATCACTTCACCAGGGCACTTGGCATTTGAGGCATTGACTCTCATGCTGGCCAAACAAGGTGGAAATGTTGTCAAGGGTAAGCTTTCCCAGTTCCAAAACAAATGTGCAAATTGCTGCCTCAGCCACTAAACCACAAAGGGATAATAAGAAGGCAAGCATGGGAACATTTTACCATTTGGTATTCCGGTGAAGCACTTTGTTGGCTGTGATAAACAGAACCAAGCTAGCAATCAAGGCTTGCTGAATAATATCTAGACCCTAGCGTCATTTTTGAATAATAACACAGAACTGATGATTTATTCCAGCGGCATCTTCATTTCATAAATATTTCCATGAAAGCTCAGAAAGCTTAATTATACGGCAATTCCACACTGCCATCCACCCCCCTACTCGCTTTGCCTTCTTTCCAAGAAGCAGAATGATAACCAGGTTCATTTGCCCTGCTTAAGTAGCCTGGTGATTTCTGATCATGCCTCTAATTGCTCCGAAGCTAGGCTTGGTTTCTTTTAAATGATTGCTAAATGATTCCGGAATCATGTTTGTTCAGAACAATTGTTCTGTTGATTTTTGCAAGTGGAGCAGAAGGAACAAGACACGTACTGGTATCTGGGGCGGGAAGAGGCATAATTCATTTTCAACACAGCACAACTAAACCCTTCTGTTTTTTTTTGTCTGCACAGAATGGATCCTTTCTATAAATTGTGTCATTGGGTCATTTGAAAAAATTCTCCAAAGAAAATGAGGCTAATTATCACTCTGTTGCATGAGCAATTAAGAAATAACAGTTTCATTCATGGCGCAGAAGAGTTGGTAAAGAAGACGGTGAGTAATAAACCAAGAGAATTGGCAGACTAAGGCAAGGATTCAAACAATATTTAAGCTTAGGCATTGTCCCTTTTCCCCTAAGCTTTTTTCAGCTGGAGCTCAACAAACCCAAAGATTACAGGATGATCCTATCCTTTCCCTCCTCTTCTATTCTGCCCCATTTTTTTTAGTGAAATTTCCACTTTTCAGGTGCTCCTCAACTTACAACTGAAATTAGGACTGGAATTTAGGTTGTAAGTTGTGACAGTCAGCAGTTAAGGCATAGATGCGTCTGGATCCAATTTCACACCATTTTTATGGTGGTTGCTAAATGAATGATGCAGTTGTAAGTCTACATCATACAGTTGTTAAGAAATCTTGTGGTCTTAAGTATGAACCCATTCTTCCAAATGGAAGCCAGGCCAGCAAAGAACCCTAAGAAATTGTAGTCAATTGATTTATTTGATCAAGGTTAAAATAGATGTTATTATCTTTGGTAACTATTAATGGACTTTTACTGACTAGAACTGAACAATGAGGTTTTTAATGACTGGTAGATAAGAGATGTGATATAGATAGAAAGAGATAATTTGCTGTATTTTAAGAGATGTGATAAATTAATAAAATTGATTGTAGCTGTGATGAAGAGGGAAGTCATTTTTATATATTTATTTTCTTTTTCCTTGCTATATTTTTCTTTTTTCTTTTTTTTCTCTTTTTATTTTTGCGCCTTTTGTATTTTCTTTCTACTTTTTTATCTTTCATACTTTTTTTATCTTTCTACTTTTTTATCTTTTATTACTTTTTATCTACTTTTTGCACTGGAATGTTTACTCAAATTGGTATAAGAAAAAGGACCAGCTTAAAATGAAAATACAATATTGGAAAACCAAAACACTCCCTGGTACTTTCTTACAAGATACTGAAGGGAAATTAGATGATGCCAGAATGTGGCAGTAGCTTGGGCATGGGCATTAAAAATGGAAAATGAAATAATGCTGTTTGCTGCCCAAGAAGAAGTAACATATATAAATGTCATCAAGGCAAAGATGGATTAGACCTGTTTGGATACTAAATGCTGATTGTGCTGAGATCAGGCTGAAGCAGTTGATTATATAATAACTAGTTGCAGCAAAAATGTAGAAATTGATTCGCTACCACTAAAAAAAAGTGGGGGGGACAATTGACTTGGGAAAATATAATCATGGCATTTATGTAAAACAGTTTCACAATCAATAAGAATTACTGGAAAGAAGAAATCAGATAAAGTCATTGAAAATGACAGAGCAAAAATGTTATGGCATTTTACAATTCAGCCTGATCGACACCTGGAATATAGCACATCAAATATTACTGACATTGAAAAGAACCCTGTTTGATTTATTGATGCAGCCTTTCCAAGAAACAGACATTTTGAAGACAAGCTATTGGAGAAGACTGCAAAATGCTAAGATGTGCAAGCAGGGATTGCAAAGGTTTGGAAGAAGAGGAGACTGGTACCAATTGTAATTGGGGTGTACAAAGTTAGCCTCACCCCTCTCCTAGAAGAATGAAGTATTTTGAGAAATATTAAAAAGGCAGAATATTATATTTCCCTAAAGGAGAAACATGCTCTTGGAAAGCAGCCTCCACTTTTCTTAATAGCCCCAGCAGGACTGGGCCAGTCTATCTACAAGACAAAAGACCTTCAGCTCCAGGGTGATGGGATTAAGATATGGCCCTTCAGAACATAATAGGGCCATTTAGCAGAAGACACAGAGCTCACTGCATTGCACAATCTCCTAAAGACTTTGCATCACTCAGCAAACTTCAATCAAACCTGGGAGCTGAGGCAAACATGACTCCATAGGAATCTGACAAAAGCTAATAGAATACATTCTTTCACATGTGGTGGCAATGCCCAGAAGCTAAAAAATACTGGATGAGGATACAAAGATGGTTACAAGAAATTACAGAACACCAAATAAAATTTAAACCTGAAATATTTTTATTAGGAATAATTAAAGGGAAATTTAGAAAATATATCCAATACATTATTCTACACATAATAACAGCGGTAAGGATAGTTTTCACACAGGGATGGAAAACAGAAAAGATACCATCCGAAGAAAACCTGATACAGAAAATATTGGACTGTGCAGAGATGGATAAACTCACAGTGGAATTAAAAGGCAAGGACAAATCGGACTATTATGTGGTTTGGGATAGGTGGTATAGATGGGTAGAACACAGAAATAAGAATTGATGTTTAGGGATAAAGGTAAATATATGTATTACTAATGACCCAATGCTGTTAATGTAAATAGAGATTTGTAAATCTTTCTTTAAAAATAAAATAAATTAAAAAAGCTAATAGAATACATGTTCTTGCACAGGAACAGGAAGTTCAAGTTAAAAGCCCAAGAGAAGGTATAAAAAATGCCCACTCTCAACTCCTTGTGTTCAGCTGCACCAGAGAACTATGTGCTTGGTGGTTCTGCTTCATCATTAAAACCATCTCTCCAATCCGCCTCTATCTTTCCAGTGTCTTTCTTCTGGCTTGGAATGAACCAGATGGATATTTCTTCCAACAGGGGTAACATCACAAAGGTTTAGAAAGAATTTGGATTGACCATATTTGGGGAAAAAAATACCACGTTATTCCAACTACTGTACAAGCCACATTACGTTTGAAAAATAAGATTTTGAAAAATAATAACATTCACAGAGCAATCCTTTGGCAACCATTCCTACTTTCTAGTCTTTGAAAAATCTTTGGGCACCCATATGCCTCCTCCTCTTCCACCACCACCACCACCTCCTCCTCATCTGATTTCATGCAATTGGAAAACAGTTTTTTCTTGCTGCATTGTTATGTTAGAATGGCAACAATTAGAAAAGTGTCAGATCTAATACTACTTTCTAACAAATAACATCTGAATAATACTGCTTATCTGGACACATTTTAATCAGGCTATTGGTGAGGATTTAACTTTTATAGAAACTCTGCTGTGATCCACTAATGCTTTGACGGATGCACAAACTGGATGGTGAGACTATGATAGTTCTTGTTGGCTGCAGTACCATGGACCTTTTAGCAGATAACAGTTAATCAGAGTTGGAAGGGACCTTGTAGGTCATCTAGTCCAACCCCCTGCCCAAGCAGGAGACCCTGCACCATTTCTGACAGATGGCAGTCCAATCTCTTCTTGAAAGTCTCAAGTGATGCTGCTCCCACAACTTCCAAGGGCAAGCTGTTCCATTGGTTGATTATTCTCACTGTCAGAAAGTTTCTCCTTATTTCTAGGTTGAATCTCTCCTTGTTCAGTTTCCATCCATTATTCCTTGTCTGGCCTACAGGGGCTTTAGAAAATAGCTTGACCCCTTCCTCTCTGTGGCAGCCCCTCAAATATTGGAAGACTGCTATCATGTCTCCCTTGGTCCTTCTCTTCACTAGACTAGCCATGCCCAGTTCCTGTAACCGTTCTTCATATGTTTTAGTCTCCAGTCCCCTAATCATCCTGGTTGCTCTTCTCTGTACTTTTTCTAGAGCCTCAACATCTTTTTTATAATGTGGTGACCAAACTGGATGCAATAGTCTAGGTGTGGTCTTACTAAGGCTTTATAGAGTGATATTAGTACCTCACTTGATCTTGATTGTATCCCTCTGTTAATGCAATTTAGGATTGCATTAGGTTTTTCGGCTGCTGCTGCACACTTTTGGACTGCCTGCTGAGATGGTCCTTTATTTGGGAAAGGGACGCTGTGATAAGAATTACTTTTGTGTTATTTTGATTGGTCTTGGGTATTACTCGCTAAAATTGAACGGTGGGAAATAATTGTACTCATTATAAGACAACCATTCTGCTCTGAGTGGTTAAGATGTTTTACTGAGACTGGGAATGTTAAATTCAAAGGCACCATATACCACAGAATCTTACTAAGTGAGTTTCATTACTCATTCACAGAGTTGTTATGGAGAAAAGCTGGAGGTGGGAGTGTCACGTAAGTTACCTTGTGCTCCTGAAGGAAAAAATATATACATCTAATAAACAAAAAGAAATATTAAAGTTGAAGTTCAGAGTTCCCAGTATTTGTGCAGAAATAATCATCTCCTCTAAATCCAGGATACTTATATTGGAAATTCTTTTATTTTCTACACCAGTGTTTTTCAACCTTGTCAACTTTAAGATGTACGGATTAATTCCCAGAATTCTCCAACCAGCCTGTTGGAAGGAAAATCCATCTGGGTTCCGATCCAATCCAGGAACCAAATAAAATGGAGGCTGACTGGAAATAAAGTTTAATGATGAACAGAACCACACGCAAAGACTGTGCAGTTCTGGGTCAGCCGAACAATTAGCTAAATGAGTGCCAGGATTTTTACACAGGTCCTGAAATGCTGTTGGGGTGAGTGGGTTGTGCAATTCCTATTGGCTTTTGTTCTGTGCTGGATCTTGGGTGAGGGGCTGCTGTACTAATCCTACCATTCTGCTTTTGTCAGTTGTCAAACTTTGCTGCAAGGAGTGTTGAAATATCCTGTCTTGAATGGATCTCTGCCTGCAGTATTTGCTTTGCTTATGAATGGAGCCATTTACATAGTTAGCTTCCTCTTTCAATAAGCTCTTTATCTCCTTAAGTGCTGGCATCTGCTGTGGGCTATTAAGACTGGGGACTGCTTTCTGCCTGTAAGAACATGTTCCCCCATTTCTCCTTTAGGGAAATATAATATTATGTCCTTTTTAATACTTCCCAAAATATTTCATTCTTCTGGGGCATGGGGTTTCCTACACACCCAACTTTCAGAATTTCATAGACCAAGAGTTGCAAATAGTTTATCTTTTCTATGGATCCTTCAAGCAGCAGTAGATGCTACAGAACAGTTTTTCTGAAGCTTGGCCACTTATTTATTTATTTATTTATTTATTGATTGATTTGATTTATTTGATTTGTCAATTGCTTACAAGATAATAGGTACAAGTATACGCATGAGTAAGAATACAGGAAATAGGAATGAATAAATGGGGACAATAGGACAGGGACAGTAGGCACTTATGTATGCCCCTTACAGACCTCTTAAGAATGGGATGAGGTCAATAGTGGATAGTTTAAGGTTAAAGGAATGGGGGTTAGAGGATGTAACAACAGAGTCAGGTAGTGCATTCCAAGCATTGATCACTCTGTTGGTGAAGTCGTACTTTCTGCAATCAAGTTTGGAGCAGTTCACATTGAGTTTGCATCTGTTGTATGCTCGTGTATTGTTGTGGTTGAAGCTGAAGTAGTCATTGACTGGTAGGATACTGTAGGTAATTTTGTGTATCATGCTTAAGTCCAAATGTAGGTGGCATAGTTCAAGGTTGTCCAAGCCCAAAATTTCAAGCCTGCTGAAAGGAAATTGCTGTGAGGAAAATGGGTGGCTCTAAAATTTTTGAAATTTTTGAAAAATAAACTCCCAGAATTCTGGCTGGGGACATCTTGAAGTTACCAAGACTGAGAAACATAGTTCTACACATATCTTATTGCAGGCCTGAGTTTGTCTCAGGCGGCATCAATTTAGAAGAATTTTTCATCCTGCTCATTCCACTGCAGATTATCAGATCTTCAAGGACACCCACCCTATGCACTGTGAGGACTCTTCTAATTGCAACTTGAATTACTGCTAGGAGGACCCTGATGACAGTGAGATTTCCTGCTTGCCTACCCTTGATGAACTATATATTTTTCCTCTGGTGACAGGTTTATTCCGTTCTTGAAGAATTGTTTAAGAACTATTTCACTGTACATTGCAAAGGTCTAATTGGGCTGTAGCAGGTTTATTTCTTTAATAGGTTAGGCAATAATTATAAATCACCCTATTTTTTTATAGGTGAGCCTTTTATTTTTCTTAGCATGCAGATGGCTTTTATCAAGTTGTCAGTTAACAGCTTGGCTTTGATCCTCCATCCTTCTCTCCATATGTAAGGGGAAGAAATGATGAGTATAAGGTCCATCTCTTTAGCGAAGGATCATGAAAACTCTTAAAAGAGCAGCAACAAGATTGACCATTTTGGTTTAAAATGAAAGGAGGAATTAAGGAACCCTGCCTCCTCTATATATGAAAATCAACAGCTGGGTGCATTTATTTTACAAAACCTTTTCCAGCCTGGCAGCTGCCAGATGTTTTGGGACTGCTGCTTTCAGAATACCTAACCAGAATGTTTACTTGGATATAATATTCTGTAAGGCCTACTACTTAAGATATCTGTTGGACATTAAACTATATATTATATAAACTATTTAATTAGCTATAAACTAGGGGCTACCACAGAGAGGAAAGGGTCAAGCTATTTTCCAAAGCACTCAAAGGCCAGACAAGGAATAATAGATGGAAACTTTCTGATAGTGAGAGCAATGAACCAATGGAACAGAAGTTGCCTTCAGAAGTTGTGGAAGCTTCATCACTTGGAAGCTTTCAAGAAGAGACTGGACTGCCATCTGTTCAGGAATGATGTAGGGTCTGCTTGGGCTTGGACTATGATAGATGACCTACAAGGTCCCTTCCAACTCTGTTAATCTGTATCTGTATATTAAAATAACGCACTTATGGGAAAGGAGGAGGAGACATTCATTGGAAGAGCTTATTTTGCCCCAAGTGTCAGGATAGTGATCAGGTGCCCAGGCAGATGGTTGACAATAAGTAGAAAATAAGTACATTAGTAAATAAAGGGATTTTATGCTTTATTATGAGCTCAAGCAAACAGATGTAAATGCATAACGTAAAAATAACAGATACTAAAAAAGGATGATATCCAAATCTTTTACAAGCTACTAGGATCTCCTTAATAACAACAAAGATACCTCAAGGTTGGCCAGTTTCTACAATCCCCACTGCTAGGTTCTGTGCAGAAACTCCCAACAAATAACAACAACTCCAAGGTGGTTTTTTTTTAAATCAAAATCTGGCACGATGACTTCATGGCCCTGCTATGATCAGGAGACTCCAAGATCTGATCTTGTCTAGGTGGCACATGCTCTGAAATTGGAACCAAAAGTCTATGTGAAGATTTTCCCTTCTCCTTCATTCACCCATCATGAATGAAAAAAAAAATAAGCAGGTTAGCTCAGAATGAGGTCTAAACTTCTAGACTGTTGTGGCCCGCTGGCGGCTAGTGGAGCTGGCAGCAGAGTTGGACAGTGAGGAGGTTGGGGAGGAACATGGGCCAGTCCTGGAGGCTGAGGAAGGCTCGGATGAGGGCTCTGTGTCAGGGGCCAGGGCAGCTGCCAGTCATCAGCGGCCTTCAGAGTCGGACAGCAGTGAGGCAAGGGAGCAGCTGGAGCCGGTTCCCAGCCTGTGCATGTGCAGAGCAGCCAAAAGGAAAGAACAATTACGAACTAAGGGTCGACGTGGGAGTAAGGCCACAAGTGGATGGTGAATGGCCCCTCCCATAGGGATTAAAAGAGGAGCAAAAGGGGAGGGGGCTTTTCCAGGAAACAATTTGTTCATTGTAGCAGTGAAAAGATCTGTCTGGGCATCTCAGAGACTCTGTGCCCAGCCCTTCCTTGTCAGCACTGCGTTTGAAAATATGTACTAAGCTAGATAAGGTCTGTGCTCCTAATTACACCCTTGAAAGACTGTTTGCCAGGCCTTTGGCTGAATGTGAATGCAAGAAATTCACCTTCATTTAATAAAAGGGGTTTTGCCAGGACAAAAAGTCTGCTTAGTGCTTTTGGGGGAAGCCTAGGTCAGAACTTAGAGTTTTCACAATGTGAAACAGAAATCAAAATATATCCCCAATTCTACTTGACTGTGAGGCTCACATTAAATAGAATCTTGCACATCTGCACGTACAAATATCCTCCCATCGCTTTTAATTGTCTGATGGATGAGGTCTCCTTCCTATTGTCAGGGTTCCAAGTAATAGACCCATAGCAAGCAGGTTAGGTCAGCTTCAGGGTTGACACCTATGTTTCTTCCTATGACCGTTAATTCACAGGGGGCTCCCCCCTTTCTTCTCTGATCATTTCTTTGGCAGCATCTTTTCCTCTTTACCTTCAAGGTCATTCTCACATGCCATTATGGTTTCCTCCTTCTTGTAAAATGATGGCAATTGTTTCAATAAAAAAGCAGTACGTCCCAATGACCCTTTGGTTCAGTAATGATATTCATTTTTTTTTACTACCAGTTCTATGGGCATGGCTTGGTGGGTGTGGCCTGACTTGGTGGGCATGGCTTGGTGGGCGTGGCAGGGGAAGGATACAGTAAAATTCCCATTTCCACCCCACTCCAGGCGAAGGATACTGCAAAATCTCCATTCCCTCCCCACCCCACTAAACTGCTTTCCAGATCCGTTCTCCTGTGCAGGGCAACAAAAGAAGACCCAGACGATAGCTGGGATTCCAATCAGCTGGGACTCAGGAGGCAGCGAATAGATGGGGGTGAGGCCAACCAGAGGTGTATTTACCAGTTTTCTGAACTACTCAAAATTTCTGCTACCGGTTCTCCAGAACCTGTCAGAACTGGCTGAATACCACCTCTGCTTTGGTTCAGAATAAAAAAGAGTTTCTATATGGATGTGTTCACCATTAATCATAACCCATTATACATTTTTTAATTAATTGCAAGAATTACAATATCATGATCAGCTGTTATAGAGGAAAAGCAGGCTGCAACTGCACTATGCCCTTATCAAGGTAGTCCTTGATTTACAACAGTACATTTAGTGACTGTTTAAAAGTTGCAACAGCACTGAAAAGGTGACTTACGACCATTTTTCACATTTACTACCGTTGCAGCATCCCCATGGTCACATGATCAAAATTCAGATGATTGGCAACTGATTCATATTTATGACGGTTACAATGTCCTGGGGTCATGTGATCAGCTTTTGAAACCTTCTGATAAGCAAAGTAATCACTGATTTATAAGAGCCTTCTGAGACTTGGCTAGTTTGATTCTGCCATTGGTACCTTCATACCTTGATTGGAAAGATTTTACCCGAATAGTATCTTTATCATAGGACAGTCATTATACTTTAGTAACAATAAATTTTGTTTCACAGTTTCAACTCATATTTCTATCTGTAACATTGTCATCAATAAAGTTGATTCATATTGTTATCATAAGCAAGTGTCTTGTTTGGTATATCATTAACCCAAAAAGTATATTATACTTATGTATTCCCTCAGCTGGAATTCCTGGAATTTCTTGACTTACGATTGCAGTTAGAACCAGAATGTTGATTATAATTTATGACTGTCATAAGTCGAGGCACCCACATGATCAGATCTAATTTTATGACTGTTTTATGGTGGTTGCTTAGCAAATCACACAGTCCTAAGTCCATATCCATTCTCCAGAATGGGTGTTTTTGCCAAAAACTAGCAAAAAATGCCAGAAACTGGAAAAAAAAAGCAAATTGTGCTCATGGGATGTTGCAACCAGTTGTAAAGGTGAGCTGGTTCCCAAAAGCCTGAAATGTGGTCAGGTGACTGTGAGTTGGGCAGCATTCTATGACAGTTGTCATAAATGGCAGCCTATCCTCATTTTCTTTTAATTAAAACAATTGCTACGGTATGCTAAGACACTCAAAAGAGTGTAGGAACTCTATCTTGCAACTTCTACTTCCAAGTTTGATCTCCTGACTCTACAGGATTGGAAGATCACTTGGTTGATTTCTTGGATGGTCAAAAAGCTGCAAAGGGGATTATTAGAGTACCAATGTTATTGGGAGTGAGCATCCAAATTATTATTTTTTTAAGTAAAAGAAAAACTGAAAGCTAAGCCCGTCCAACTATCTTCATCATCCTTCATGATTTTTCTCCTAGAGAACCAAGATAGGAGTTCTCATATATCACGGGTTTCAAACTCGCGGTGTCACATTGTCATCACGTGATGTTGTGATGTTTCCCCCCTCCATGGAGCTGGGGTGGGTATGGCCTGCATGTGACACATCCAGCCCACAGGCCACCAATTTGACACTCCTGTCATATATCTATTTAGTTGACTATATTTTTCCTCAGCAGGGCAAATGAAAGAGACACAGGAATATGAGCTGTGATCCTGCAAAACCCTTTCTGTCACGTGTTTCTGAAGATACAGAGATAACTGATAACAACTCTTCACTAGAACATTTGTAAGGGTATCCGCATGAAGGCTGCTTTTCAAGAGCTTTTATTTAAATCTTTGAGTACCAGGTCAGGCTGAGTGTCGAAATTTGGCACACAAGTAAGAATATTCTCCCAGGCCAGGCAAAAGAAATAAATCAATTTTTGTTGCTAAGAAGTACATAAATTAAAGTTTCAATCAGAGACAAATCAGAAATAGTCAGTTGCTTTGTAAAATAAAATGAAACAGAAATGCCATTAGCTAAAACTGTGCAGGATTCTAAATCTTTGGGAAAATGTTATTGATTCTGCTTATGAATCATGCTATATAACTTCATCAATTTTCAGTGTGCATTTATAATTCTGATGAAGTGAACCGAAGTCCACAAAGCTTATTCCACATTACAATTTCTACTTTTTAAGACATCTTGAATATTTTTACTGTAGAATACTTACCCCTTTGGATCAGGGGTGGGCTTCAAAAATTTTAGCAACCGATTCTCTGCCCAGGTGGGTGTGGCCATGGTGGGCATGGCCAGGGATGGGATCTGACCGGTATAACTACCGGTTCTGTTGCTTTGCGTCGCGCACACATGCACGAGTCACGTGAGTGCAATTTACGACCTGCTGAGCTGGCCAGACAGCTGAGCAGCGCTGCGTGCAAGTGCGCAGCAGTTGGAAAAGCCCTTTTTTCCTGCTTTTTCAACCGCAGCTGTGTCGCGCAAAGCAGCTGTGGTTGAAAAAGCAGGAAATAAATGTCAGATAAGAGCCCGGACGGGCGGGCAGGTGGGCCAAAACAGCAGCAGACATACAACCAGTTCTATGTATGCTCTCTGTTTACTGCTTTTCAGAGCAACCGGTTCTACAGAAGTGGACAGAACCGGTAGAATCCCACCCCTGGGCGTGGCCTATCAGAACTTCCTGGAGGCCTGTTTTTGCCCTCCCCAGGCTCAAGAGACTTTCCTGGAAGGGCAAAAATGGCCTCCCCAGGCTATGGAGGCCCTCCAGAGGCCAGAAATGGGCCCATTTCCAGTTCTCCTGAACTTCCAGGGGGCCTGTTTTTCACCCTCCCCAGGCTCCAGAGGCCCTTCAGAGGCCCATTTTCAGCCCTCTGGAACTTCCAGGAGGCCAATTTTTTTTGCCCTCCCCGAGCTTCCATGCAGGCCCTGAACTTACCTGGGATCCAAAAGAGGCTGTGTGGAGACTCCTGGGCTGGGCAGGGCAAGGTGGGTGGGTGGGGCCAGCCACGGGTGGGATTTGCAGGTTCACCAAACTGGGCAGAATCCTAGCTAGAGGATCGCCCAAACCCGTGCGAACCCGCAGCAGCCCACTGCTGCTTTGGATACCAGTACATCTAAGTGGGGCTTAGAAGAGTGGAGACGAAACAAAATGGAGCCTGTGCTTCAAAAACAATTTCACAAGGAATGGAAAATCTACTTTTCTACAATGCAACATATTCTTTTTCAAATTGTGGCTATCTTCTTTGAATTTTCTGACTTAAGTATGCCCTTCAACGTTTCTGTGGAGCATATAATTTGCTAGCATTACTGCTCCAAGTTTCCAGAACAGAAATAGCATTGATCATGCTGGCTGATGACCTCAGATGGAGCTTAGATAGGAAAGTGTACTCCTTTTTGGTCCAAATAGACTTCTCACTTGCCCTCAATAATGATTGCTTGTAGTGATTGTAAGTGATTGTTAATCAGTGTGGCCTCACTTGGAATACATAGTCCAGTTCTGGCCACCATAATACAAAAATGGTGCTGAAGTCCTAGAAAGAGTGCAGAGAAGAGCAACAAAAATGAAAAGGGCCTGGGCTATATATAAATTATATAGTTTATATATAAACTATATAATTAAAGAAACTAGATAAGTCTAGCCTAACAAAAAGAAGGTTTAGGAGAGAGAAGATAGCTCTTTTCCAAATACATGAAGAGGTATCACAGGGCAGAGCAGGTCAATTTATTCTCCATAGTACCTGAAGGCAGGACAAGAGAGGAGATCCAACCTGGAAATAAGGAGAAATTTCCTTACAGTGAGAACAATTAATCAATGGAACAGTTTGCTTCCTGGAGTTATGGGCACTTCATCATTAGAGCTTTTCAAGAAAAGTTTGGACAACAATTTGCACATTGTTGGGCCAGGAGTTGGGCCAGGAGTATGGACCTTCAAGGTCCCTTCCAGTCATATGATTCTATAATTTTTTTAATGGTGTGCAATATATGCAGATTTTTTTTGTTCACTGAGGAGCTTTGGAACATGACACTACGGAAACATCTAGAGCAGGGCTGTCAAACTGGCGGCCCATGGGCCGGATGCGTCACATGCTGGCCACGCCCCTGCCTGGTTTAGTGAAGGAGGAAAAACTGCAATACATCACTTGATGACAATGTGATGCCGCAGATTTGACACCCCTGATCTAGAGTGGTGCTGGTCTGAGAAAAAGAACAAGTATGATCAAACACCTCTAAGAGCTCATGTTTGAACTTATTTATTTTTCTGCTCTTACATTTCTTTTTTTCTTTATACTTACTTTTTTCTTTTTTCTTCTTTCTATTTCCTACAGTTTTCTTCTCCTTTGTACCTTTCTTTCTGTTTTCTTTTTTCCTTCTTGCTTTCTCTCTCCTTCCTTCCTTCCTTCCTTCCTTCCTTCCTTCCTTCCTTCCTTCCTTCCTTCCTTTCTCTTTTTAGATTTTACTATTGTAATTAATAAATACTGATATTTTCAGGGTCATTCATTTTCCTGCAAATGAGAGAGCAGCAGTAATCACATTGTATTAGCTGATTGCTTCTTAATTCATGGCAACAAATTGCAGCTAAACACATCAATATATTCTTGTACATCAGATAGTATTCTTGTATTATCTGATGGTGGATTCATGGAACCTTGCAATGTTGTGAGTCAAAGAGGAAAGCCACAGTTTTACTTGTTCCCCAAATGTATCGCAGTCTTGCCATCAATATGAACATGATTTAAAAATAAGCCTTTAGGCCAGTGGTGGCAAACTTATGGCATGCATGCCAGAAGTGGCACTCAGAGCCCTCTCTGTGGGCACACATGTTGTCGCCCCAGCTCTTTTTCAGGTCTCTGCCATGCATGCTTGGGGGCAGGGCACATGCATGGGGGCGGGTGCATACGCAGGGTGCACGGGCATCTTGCAGTTTGGGCACAGGGGTGCATACTTTGGGCACTCATTGCCTAAAAGGTTCACCATCACTACTCTAGGCCCATTTTGCCAATACAAAAGACACTTAGCATGGAGAGGGCGGGGCTTGTGTCCCAGTGATACTATGTGCGATCAGGAAGCTCCTGGATCGTCGTAGATATCTTCTCAGCTGGACGGTCCATTTGGACCTAAACCGTCCCGAAGAGACGGTGAAGGGAAAGAGCACGTCCTGTCGATCCCAGGGACATCGCAAAGTCCCTGGTTGATCCAGGAGAAGCTCTTTTGCGGCGGAAAAGGCAGCCATCAAGCTGCTGAAGCTGGGATAGCTCCGAAAGAAAGGCAAGATCGGATGAAGGTGTGTCGGTTTGGTGAGAGGTTCTTTTTTATTTACTTATTTCTGAAGAGAACACCCCAATAACTGGAAAGTGGACTTAAAAAGTAAAAGAACAGTTTATAAGCCCGAGATTAAGCTTTTCTTAAGATTGCGGCTTTTTCTTCCTTTTTATCTCTTCTGGAACTATTTGATTTTAAAAGGGACTGGCTTTTCCTCTATGTAAAATAATCTTTTGTTCTGATGGTCTTTTTCCATTTTTTTCCACCAATATTTTTTTGGATTAAACGCTGTTTATGATTTTAAGAACTTTTTAGAAAAGAGAGCAATACCAATGTGCCTTTTCTCTCTTTTTTCCTTTTCTCTTGCTCTTGAGGGGAAGGAGTGAAAGTGAAAGCACTGCCATTTAGAGGCTTGGATATACTGTATTCCTTTCTTCTTCGTTTGTTTATCTATGTGAGCTTCATTCAAGGACATAGAGTTCCTTCTTGAAAGAGATAATGGGGTGAGTACGATGGATTGTGTACACAGGTGCCCATCTGTGAACTATTGATAGCAGAACCCAGAGTTGGAACTGAAAGAAAGAAGACTAAAGTGACCTTGAAAATATATTCTACTGGAAATTTGACTTGATATTCTAAAAAAAGCCTTGGACATCTGGTAGCAATAGTTTTCTTTTTTCTCTTTGGCTGGATTTGTGGCTGCTCTATCTTTTCCACACACACACACACACACCCCCATTGATTGAATTTTTATTGTTTGGATTATCCCTTTTTCAATTTTTAGTGAGGAATTTTTCTTTTTCCCTTTTCTCTGCCTATGATTTGCTCCCCTTTTCGCTTTTTTTTCCTCATCTTGTTGATTCGCCATTGGATTAGGGTATATAAATACCTGAAGTCTCTTCCCCTTTTTTTCCTTTTTAATTTTTGAACTGGGAACCACCTGTTGTTGCTTTTTGAGACCTTCCTTTTCTTCTTTACTTTTTTTCTATTTTTGTATACAAGTGGAACCAACTGGATTAAGGTGTACAAGAACCTGAAGAATTTTTTTTCTTTAATTTTTTTTATATTCCTTAATATTTTTAATTTTTTACTTTTTCCCTTTTTTGTCTATTTATTTTTATTATTTTTGGAGGGCCCTCTGCTTTTTTGGGGCCCTACTAGGAAATAACTATAAAATGAGTAGAAAAGCAATAGCTCCAAGCTCTCAATCAACAACTCCTGCTTCTTCACCATCTGGAGGTCAGCGATCAATACAGGCAATGTTGCAACAGGAAAAGGAAAAAGAAGGAGGATACATTACGAAGATTTTGCAAGGAATTCAAATTCACGGACAAAAGTAGAAAATGTTGAAAAGAGTAATGAGAATATCTCCCAAAAAATTGAACAGACAAATCAAAAGGTGGAGAAGATTCAGCAGAAAATAGATAAGACGGATGAAAAAGTTGAAAATATTCAACAGAAAATTGGAAAGACAGATGAGAAAGTGGAAAATATCCAAGAGATGATGACCAAATATGATGAAAAGATTAAGAAATTGAAGAGCAGGATGAACAAAGAGACAAGGAAATTGGAAATATCAATATCAGATTGAGTGAAGTTGAAAAAGACAGGATTGAATCATTGAAAGGAGAGATGGATAGATCAGAATTTTACTTGAGTTTTCAAAATGTGGAGGAAGAAAAGGGTGAAAACCTCATTGGAAAAATGATAGAAATATTGGCGGAAGCACTAGAAATAACGAAAGAGAAAATGATGGATGGAATGGATGAAGTGTTTTGTGTACATACAAGATATGCAATGAGGAATAAGCTACCAAGAGAAGTCTATATTAGATTTACTAAGAAAATTATTAAAACACAAATTTTGCAAATGACAAGAGAAAAGACATTAAGGTATAAAGACAAAAAAATTGTGGTGCTGAAACAGGTACCAAGAAGAGTAAGGGAGATGAGGAGAGAGTACCTCTTTCTAACCAAAGAACTGCTTAGAAAAGGAATAAATTATAGATGGCTGATACCAGAAGGCCTTCTGTTTACATGGCGGAACAAAGACATAGAATTG
Organism: Naja naja; assembly: GCA_009733165.1. NCBI lineage: Eukaryota > Metazoa > Chordata > Lepidosauria > Squamata > Elapidae > Naja > Naja naja. The sequence continues at coordinate 203,351,378 of CM019150.1, read as the reverse complement.
ACATGGTTGAAAAGGCGAATCATTTTATTATGAATATATTAGAGGAAAGGAGGAAGATACAAGAAAAGAAGAGTCCCTGATTGAACCTCAAAAGGAGTTGATAGCAGTAATTGAAAAAGAAAAGGAAAAGAAGGCGAGTAGGTGGCCCAGAGAACGAAGAGAATAAGATCCACCAGAGCAATAAATCCCTCTTACAAAATCTAAAATGGAGGAAAGAAAACTGGTTACGATGAATATAAATGGACTCAATTCAATCATTAAAAGAAGGAAAGTATTTCACAAATTGGAGAAATTAAAATTTGATATAATTTGCCTACAAGAGGTACATATTAAAAACAACATGAACACGTACTGAAACAAAAAAATTAGGAAAATTGTTTACTTCATTGGCACAATGTAAAAAAAGGCGTGGTTCTATATATTAAAGAAACAATTTCGGCTGAATTAATTTATACAGATGATGATGGAAGAATCTTAATGGTAGAAATAATGGACAATAATACTAAAATACTTTTAATAGCAATATATGCTCCAAATGACCACCAAGAGGAATTTTATAATAAACTCCATAAAAAAATAATTGAACTGGACTACGTTAATTTATGCATGATGGGAGATTTTAATGGAATAATTAATGAGCAGCTAGATTATAAATCACAAAAAGCCACAAAGAAAGCTAGAAAGAAACTACCAAAAGCCTTTTTTCAAATGATAGAAGAAATAAATTTAAAAGATGCATGGAGAAAGAGAAATATAGGAAATAAACAATATACATTTTACTCAAACAGGCATGAATCATGGTCAAGAATAGATATGATATGGACATCAGCTGATCTATTTTTTAATATACAAAAAATTGAAATAGAAGCAAGTATTTGGGCCGATCATAATCCAATGATAATTATTTGGAAAGGACAAAAGATGAGATCTAGATGGACATTAAACAATAAGATATTAAAGGAATAAGATTTTAAACAGAAAATGGAGAGAGAACTGGTATTCTTTTTTAAAGAAAATAAGAAAGAGGATACATCGTTACAGAATCTCTGGGACATGATGAAGGCCTATACAAGAGGCTTGATAATTGATTATACAAGGAAAAGGAATATCAAACAAAAAAAGACTTTTAAAACATTAGAAGAAGAATATAAAAACTGGAAAAAGAACTACAGAAATTTTCACAAAAAGATGTTAAAATCAAAATGGATATAACCAAACATAAAATGGAATTAATGGAAAAAGAAGAGCTAGCCCAAAAGATTAAAAATGCTAAACAGAATTATTTTGAGGATGCAAACAAACCAGGAAGATGGTTAGCCTATAAATTAAGAAAGGAAAGAGAATCAAGGAAAATTAGCCATTTAATAGATGAAGAAGGACATCCTTGTTATGGAAATGAAGGAAAAAAAAGAATTATACAAGACTATTATGGAAAATTGTACTATCAAAAGAGTATTCAAGAAGAAAAATTAAACAATATATACAAAAGGCAAAGTTACCACAGATACCTAAAGATATCGAAATAATGTTAGAAGAGAATATAACAATGGTGGAGTTAACAGAAGCCTTAAAGAAACAAAATACAGGGAAAGCACCAGACCCAGATGGTTTACCAGTGGAATTTTATAAGACTTTTCAGGAGGTGTTAAACCTCCAATTATTAGAAGTTATGAATGAAGTCATGCAAGAGAAGAGAATACCAAAGACTTGGTCAGAAGCTTATATCACACAAGTGGAGCCGGAAAGTTAAAAAATAAAATGTTTGTTATATCTTTCAAACAAATAAAAGTCTGACCCAGCTTGAGTCATGTTCTTTAGTTTTCCTTGACAGTATTAGTTCAAAAAGAGTCCTTGGTGGCTCAGGCTGTTAAATGCCTGCTCTTAAGATCCAGCTGTCTACAATTACTGTAGGCTCGAATCCCACCAGGCTCAAGGTTGACTCAGCCTTCCATCCTCTCGGGGTAGGTAAATTGAGGACCCAAAATTGTTGGGGGCAATAAGCTGACTTTGTAAAAATGCCGCTTAGTAATAAGCAGGCATATACAATGGAATGAAGGCTATTGCTGAGCGCATTGGGTTGTGCTCCAAAATTGTAAGCCCTGAGTCTTCGGAGAAGGGCGGCATATAAATGTAATTAAAAAAAAAAAGGCATTGTTAAACCAAAAGCAAACAAACAAAATTTATAAAATATAAAGATGGACCTTGAATGAGCTATTTCAACTTTTGGAAGCCAGCTATGAGTCAACAAGAGTTGAAGCAACAATGGAGCATAGGGTTTAGTGAAAGAAAGAAAACAACCAAGGACAGATGCTTTTAAAAAACTATTCTTTTTCCTTCCTTCCTTCCTTCCTTCCTTCCTTCCTTCCTTCCTTCCTTCCTCTCTCTCTCCCTCTGTCTCTCTCCCTCTGAGAGAGAGAGAGACAGACAGACAGACAGACAGACAGACAGACAGAGACGGAGGGAGGGCGGGAGGGGAGACAGAGAGATAGAGAGATATTTAAGATTCTCACCTTTATTGTCAGAGTATAACATGTGTACAATGAGATTGGCTGAGCCTCTCTTTGTGCACCCCCCCAACACAATACAACTCACAGTGAAGACAGAAAATCCCTAACCCAGTGAATCCAACTAACACAAACACAATCCTATTGCATCAGAGAGATAGACAGGGGTGGGATTCTACCGGTTCGGCCCAATTCAGGAAAACCGGTATCTCCAAGGATCAGCTGGGAGTGAACCAATTCAGTTTGCTCTGATGATCAGCTGTTGGGTCCACCCACCCGCCTGGCCCTCTAGGCTGTGCTTTATAGCCTGTTTTTCAAGCTCAGCTGATTTACGCAGCGCAGCAGATTGCCACGTGTCACTGTTTAACACACAGGAATTGCTGGAGAAGGTCAGTAGTAAATGCAAAACATGCACTCACCGAACCGGTTGTTACACCGGTTGAATCGCACCCCTAGAGAGAGAAAGTGTTTAAAGGGAAATACTGTGACTGGCTCAGGAATTCTGGGAGTTGAAATCCACAAGTCATAAAAGCTGGGCATTGAAATTCACAAGCCATTGTTCCCCACCTTTGCTTTATATACCCAGTGATCTGAATGAGCCCCTATTAAGTTATGAAGGTAAGAAACAAATCCTTCAACGTTTGTTTCAACATGCTCTGTAGCTATCTATAACTATAAAGATTTCCTTCATAAAAAAACAGATGGAAGGAAAGTAAGATTTAAACTGAAAAATCAGCAGAGGGTCAAACTGAAAGTGCCTTAACTATGAAAGCATACTGCTCAGATAAATAAAGACCTTGCACATTAACTATACCATCTATAAATAGTGACCCTCTGCTCTTTGGGCTTATGTTGTTATTGTAATTGTGTCTCAGTATCCAAAATGCTTCACAGAGCATTGACTTGCTTTAGACATTAACAATCTACATTTAATAACTCACGGTTTATTAAGCTGGGGTTGTAAACATCTGATTTAGCATACTGTCTCTGTATCATATAACACACACAGGAGGGCTGCAGTGTAGAAAAACCGCAATCTCAACAGAAGGAAAAGAATATTTTCAGACTGGGTGCCTATTGAGCTTAAAGGCTGCAATAAGGAAGGAAGGTGATAAATGGGATGAGCAACTCAAGCTGATAGCGGAGGGGAAACCAGGAACAGAAATTGCTACAGGATTCTCTATTCTGGCCTACACTAACTCCCGCACCCCCCCCCCACATCCTTCAAACAAGCTCACTGTCCAAGCAAGTGAGGCAAAAGTTAGTGTCTAACAGCAAATGATATTTTCAAACTCCCTTCATCTGAGGTAGGTTGGCAAACCTACCATGTCTATTAAGGCATAAAGCAGGAGTAAAGATCATAAGCTGCTTCAGCTGCTTATCTCTTTAGTTGGGTGTTATACACTGATTTTAAGCATATAATAGATTCAACAGAATAACTGTTGGAAGGGATCTTGGAGGTCTTCTAAGTCCAACCACTGCTCAAGCAGGAGGCCCTATATCGTTTCAGACAAATGGATGTCCAATCTCTTGATAGAAACCTCCAGTAATACAGCATCCACAACTTCTGGAGCCAAGATGTTCCACTGGTTAATTGTTCTTACTGTCAGGGAAATTCTCCTTAGTTCCAGGTTGGTGCTCCCCTTGATAAGTTTCCATCCCTATTAATTCTGCATTCCATATTTATCCCATATTGATTAATAGAGAATAAAGCAAAATATTTTATGCATTGAAAGATATTTTTGAACAATGGACCAAAGACAGGAAACTTCAAACTGTGTTCAGGCTGTCCCTGAGAAATTGAGGGAAGGGTGTGAACCAGAGGTGGGTATTCAGCAGCTTCTGACCAGTTCTGGAGAACCGGTAGCAGAAATTTTGAGTAGTTCAGAGAACCAGCAAATACCACCTTCGACTGGAGATTTTACAGTATCCTTCCCCTGCCACGCCCACCAAGCCACGCCCACAGAACCCATAGTAAAAAAAAATTGAATCCCATCACTGGTCTGAACAAATTTAACCAAACTTCCTTATACTTGTGGGATTTCCAGCACTTGCTTTCCAGTACCTGCAACTCTTGATCAACTTTCTATACATTTAATTAAAGGGGTTGCAATACTAACATGGTGTGCATGTTTCTCAGAACTTTCTTAAGATGCTTGAGGTTGTGTATGATTCTGGCAAAATCTTAATAGAGGTGCAGCCCAAAATACATGGAAAAGGTTAGATTATTTAACTGCAGCTGAATGATTATCTAATTGATGAGAGATATGAACCAACAATATCCCATACTCAGTTTTAGTTTTAGAGTTTAGTTTTAAAGTCAAGACCAGCCCCTGCCCCATCAAAAAAGTAAGAAACACTGGAGAGGCCACAAAATTGCTATACTATATCAATTTTTGAATTAGCTATCTGCCCTTCCACTTCCCAGTCTGGAATTTCTTTCTGAGATGGTTTCCTTGATTGGGAACCATTCAGATGTGCCGAGAAGACTACAACAAATTCTTAGCTAACATGCCTTAAGCTGGCTAGAAATTTTAGGAACAGCAATCCTAACGTTGAGAGGACACCAGATTCAGAAAGTCTGAGTAGCTTCTCATTTAGCTCAAGACTTTTGGCGATTCTTCAGTTTAGGGTTATTAAAATTTCAAAAATTATTTGTGTAACTGTGTGTGCAATTCAACATTGACAAAATGAGTTTCACAGAATAAATGATAAGATTTGCATGAGCAGTTATCAGTTTATGCTACTGAAATGTCTTTTTTTAAAAGCAACCCCGGTGCCTTATTAAACTGTGTTGGACTGAAACATACGAACTCATCTTCACATTTCTTTTTCATCCTTTTTATGTGCCATCCTCAACCGGCTCATGGAAAGAAGAAAGATCTTTCTATTTGGAATCTATTTACCCAAACAACTCTGAGAAAGACTCATTACAAAACATGTGATTTGAATTTTGTGGTTGCACAATGTTGAATGGATATATCCACAAATAGTAAATACAGACACTCAGGCACAACACAGCTGAATTAAAAACTCATGATTGGATGTTGTCTTTGTTTTAGATGTCGATTCTGCTCCCTGTAAACAACCAAATGTCAGCATAAGAGTTTCTCAGAATAAATGCATTTGGTGCAGGCTAATAATGTAGATAAGCGAAAAAATCTTTAGAAATTGCAACCAACTAAAATGAGTTTTATTCCTGCCTTTTTTCCCCCAAATGTACAAGGTAAAGATATAAGAAAATGCATAGGGTCACACATTTAATGCAGATAGTCCTCGACTTAAGACCATAATTGAGCCCAGAAATTTCTGTTGCTAAGCAAGACATATTTTAAATGTATTTTTCCTCATTGTACGACTTTTCTTGCCACAGTTGTTAAGTGAATCATTGCAGTTGTTAAATTAGTAACACAGTTGTTCAATATCTGGCTTTCCCATTGATCTTGTTTGTCAGGTGGTCGCAAATGGTGATCACATGACCCTGGGACACTGCAATGGTCATAAATATGAGTCAATTGCCAAGCATCTGACTTTTTATTAGGTGACCATAGGGATGTGGCTATGGTTACAAGTGTGAAAAACTGTAATAAATCATTTTTTTCAGTGTCATTGTAACCTCAAATGGTCACTACATGAACTGTTGTCACATGTAATCATGTGCCAGATGACACTCTTCCAGTCTCATGAACCCAGTTAGGATATAAGTACACCTTCCCTTTTTCCTCCAGTTCTGAGTACTTCCTCTTTCAGTTCCGCTTAAAGCACAGCTTTGCTTTACAATGATTGTGAAAGGCACAATGATTGTGAAACAGGGTTCTTCTGGAAAGCACATCTTGCAAAACCACTGTCTGCCACAATCAGAGCATGGGAAATACAGCCCTTTCTGAGAAGGGAAAGGTATAAATTGCTTCAAGAAGGATTAAAAAATAAATGTATAAACCAGGGTCTGTTCTTACTGTGAAGTGATTGGCATTGTTTTTTTATAGGTTGTATCCTCTGGTGGGATTCAGCTGGTTCGCACCGGTTTGGATGAACTGATTGTTAAATTCACATGCCAGCGTGCACGCACATTGTTATCAAAGTGGATCCTAGGCACTGCACTGCTATAGAGAAACGGGCAATAGAGTGGCAGGTGTGAGGGAAGCATAAGGCCACTTTCCCTCTTTCTTCTGTCTGCTCCTCCTCCTTCCCTCATGCCGGCTGTCCATTTTCAATTTCTCCACTGCAGAGCAACACCCAGGATCCACCTTGATAGCCGGTGGATGTAATTTAACAACCGGTTCACCCAGGGTCAGTTTGGACATCATGAGAGGCTCGTCCCACATGTGAGGCAGAGCTGGAGGACGGGGGTGGGCCATGCCTCCCACGATAGCCAACCTGACCCTGGGCAAACTGGTTGTAAAATTATTTGAATCCCACCACTGGTTGTATCCATCATATCTTTGAGTTCATTTGATTCATGGATAGAAACATCATTATACCCAAATGAATTTTAACTCTATAGCAGTGAATGAAAGCTTTGGTTTTATCCATATCCTATCTGACTGACCAAAGCAAGAATAGACAACACATTGCTGTCACCAAATCTGTAAACTGGTGACCACCAAGCTCCCTCTCCACACTTACTTTGGTCCTTTATCATAGCTCAACATGACCTTCATTGTGTGATCACATAGGTGAACGACAGAACTTTAGTACTAAGATATATGCTGGTAATTGCAAAATTACAGCTGGCATCAAATTCTAGGCATGATTATGTGACTTTAAATCCTTTGTGATAACAAAGGTACTCTCAACATGTTTTTGTAGATTTTCACAGGTACAGGTATGCAGGTCTTGGCGTGTTCGGGTCTTTTCCCATGTAAGATTGAGAGTAACTTGGTGATGTTTCGATGAGGTCCCACTCATCATCTTCAGGCTGGTACTTTCGGCTTCGTGCTTGTGCGAGCAAAGCGTGATCGGAGCTGCCATCTCTCTATAAATACTGGTGGGGAGGTGTGGTGTGCTGGCTCTGTTGTGAGTGGGCTGGTTGACTGTGTTGTCACTTCTTGATTGGATGATGGAGTTGATGTTTGCAGATTGGTTGGCTTTTTCGTAAAAAAACTACCAGACATCTGGAAACAAGCCCTAATCAACAAACAAGTCCCAGCCACGAAAACCAACACCAAACCCAAAACAACACATGACGCCACCACCAATCTCCCTCACCAGACTCAAACCTAAACCCATCCCATAGATGAAAGACAACCACCGTCCACAAACCAGACCACAGCTGCATCACCAGTTGCTATACCTCCCTCCGACCCCCAAAACTAAGCAAATTGACACATGCTATGAACACATAGCCAGACCTCAAACTCGGAGCCAAACCAAAGCCTGGAACGTTACATCACAGCCATCCACTCAGGATATTACATCACGGAACTCAGGAGGTTACAACACAAAACCTCAGGATGTTACAACACAGCCAACGACCCAGGAGATTATAGCACAAGACCCAGGATGTCACAACAATAGAACTCAGAAGGTCATCACACAGCCCATTACCCAGGTCATTACAACACAAAAGGCTTATAGACACACAGCCAATACTTCAGCCACACAGGTTCTTATGAAAAGCTGAGCACACTGGGTTGTATCCCAAAAATTGTAAGCCACCCTGAGTCTTCGGAGAAGGGCGGCATATAAATGTAATTAAAAAAAAAAAGCCAACCAATCTGCAAACATCAACTCCATCATCCAATCAAGAAGTGACAGCACAGCCAACCAGCCTGCTCACAATAGAGCCAGCACACCACACCTCCCCACCAGTATTTATAGAGAGACGGCAGCTCCGATCACGCTTTGCTCGCACAAGCACGAAGCCGAAGATGATGAAGATGGCGAGTGGGACCTCATCGAAATGTCACCAAGATACTCTTAATCTTACACGGGAAAAGACCCAAACACGCCAAGACCTGCATATAACCTTCCCATTCACAAAATTGCGTAGCATGACATGCAATTTGTAAAGTACAGGGATGACACCAGAATGATTTTCTACCTATGCAGGGGGAAGTGATTAGGAAAATTATGGACTGTGCTGAAATGAGTAAATTGACATTTGAAATTAGAGAACAAGAAGATAAACAATTTTACAAGATATGGGATTTGTTTTATCAATGGTTGGATAAAAAGACTTGGTAATGCAATAGACTATATAATTTTGTAATGGAAATATAATAGGCTGATATAAAATATAATGTTGATATATATAACCATTGGATGAAAGTATAACATAAATTTTAGATTAAAAATATATCTCGTATATATGATGAAATAAATAGTTTAATTGTACACAAGTAATAATTGATAAATACATAATGTTTTATTGATAATATGAGAAATTTTCTTTTTGATAAATTGTGAGTGATGGATATGAAAGGATGACACAAAGGATTTGTAACCAACTGACACACTGTATGTATATATGGAAGATGGTTTTTATGTTTTGTATGTCCTGTTTGTATGTTTGTATCAAAAATAAAAAACTTTTTTATAAAAAAAGACACTTAGCATGGAACCCCACATGCCAAGAAAATAAAAGCTCTTTTAGTATATAAAATTTGGATGCAATAAGACATGTCATTTTCTACTCTACCACAGATGGCTCATATGTCTCTTATTCACATCACAGTGCACTGCAGTATTAGAGCTGAGATTTTTGGAAACTATTCCAGGTTCTAGCGCAATAATAATATTGTATGCATAGACCAGTATTGCAATTGCAACAATGCTGCTGATAAAAGATTCTTCATTCATCTGAAGCCTTTTCTTTAATAAGAAATGAGCAAGAGTTCCAAGGGTAAACATTTGGTGAGGATGCCAGACAAAGCAGCAAGTTGAATATTGCTGTCACTGCATATCTTTGTTTTTTCACATTGAAAGTTATTCTGCTATATAAACATTCCTTTCCTACTGCCATATTGAATCAGATTCCATTATAGCGGTGCTTTTGATTCAATATAAAGTTCATTCCTCATCGTCTTCATTCAAATCAAATCTAAGATTTTGACTCCCCACAAGCTCTTTCATGTTAATGACCACTGGTGGCCACTAGCTCTTGCATGATCTACCTACTTAGATAAGCGCTCTGAAGTGAAATACTTCTGGATGTAGTAGCCAGTGAAGGAGAAACAAATCAAAATTTGGCAGCTGGCTGGGGAAATTCTATTTTGGAAAAGAAGAATCAAAGATGAATGTCTTTTTTTTTTTAAGAGAAAACCTACAAAGTTTTGTTATGGTGGGTTTTTTTTAAAATAAAAATAAACGGCTCGAAACCCTAAAACTACCAGCATGGTGGAAAAGGGAGACAGGCAAAATAAGCATATTATTTGATTTCCATATCCATGCAAATTGGATGTTGCAGTTCAGGGGTGTCCAACTTTGGCAGCTTTAAGACTTGTGAGCTTCAACTCTCATAGATGGCTGGGGAATTCTGGGAGTTGAAGTCCACAAATCTTAAATTTGCCAAGGTTGGGCATCCCTGCTATAGATAGTTCTACCCAGGGGGTGGGCTGTTACGGGTTCACCTGGGTTCCGGAGAACGCGTAGCTAATGTTATGGCTGGTTCAAACAACCACCAAATCCCACCCCTGGCTGGCTCCTCCCACCCTGCCCCTCCCAGGAGTGTCCATGTGGCCTGTTTTGGATGTGAGGTAAGAGCAGGGCCTGTGCCGAGGCTCGAGGAAGACGAAAAACAGGCCTCCCGGAGGCTCTGGAAGGCCAGAAATGGGCTTGTTTCTGCCCTCCGGAGTGCCTCCAGAGCCCGAGGGAGTCTGTTTTCGCCCTCCCAGAGGCTCAAGGAAAGCCTCCAAAGCCTGGAGAAGGTGAAAATGCCACCACCACCACCACCACCACCCCCGGTGCAGGAGGCTGACTAGGCCATGCCCACCATGGCCACGCCCACCCAGAAACCAGACAGAGAACCGGTTGCTGAAATTTTTGAAGCCCACCCCTGGTTCTACCATCACTATTTATACTTTTAAGCCCATGAGAAGCAGCATTGCATGTGGAACACTAAGACATATAAATCTCTCAAGCTCCTAATTTAAACCATTAGAAATGTCAGCAAGCTCTCTTCACTGCCCAGGTTAATGCTCTTACCTTTCAGTAGGGTGCATGTATGAAAAGTGCTGATTTAATCTATTTTTCTGGTCACTGGAGGGAACATCCCTTGAGCAGAGTTCTCTTTCATAAGATTCTCCCTACCAAGAAACAGAAATAGGCCCATTTCTGTCACCCTCAGGCTGCTCTGCTCTGGAATTTTTCCTCACTAGGAATCAGTGGATCTGTTGACATGCAATCGATTTTGTACAATAGATTTCTGTTCCTGCACATTTATCTCTGCATTTTTGACATAAATTCTCTGGTCCATTTTAAAGGTGCAGGAGAACTTCTACTTGCTTTTTAAAAACTTGAGGTCTTGGAAGTTATTCTTTTGTTCACAAGAAGAAATATTCCCCTTCCTCAAAATAGTACAAAATGTTCCTTAGCCGATACGGGTGGGCTTCTTCAAGTGACTGCACGAGAACATTGTATTAAGTAACATATTCATTGCAGAAAATGAACCAAGGAGAAGCTTTTCTATGGACAAAACCACAGAAGTCCAGTATCTTTTTTTAAAAAATTATTTCCTGGGGAAGGACAAATCCACCTGGATATGATTCTTGCTAGTGTTTAATTCCATCTAGGATCTGAAAGAAATGTGGCTTTTTAAAACAAAATATATTCCAATTCTTAGTCTGCTGAAACAGTTTCAGAGAGCTTTTGAGAAAGGAGGTCACAAGAAGAAAATCTCCATCTCCATCATTTTCTATAGAGCACTGCTATAGAGCACAGCACACCAGAACAACTAAACACAAGGACAGTTGTTTCCTGAACACCATCATTCTGCGAAACAAATAATTCCCCCAACATTGTCTCACTATTTACAAAGTCTGCACTACTACTACTGTTAGATTTGCGTGAAGAGGCAGACACGGAGTGCTTCAGCTCTTAAGTTTTATTGTGACTATCAGCTCAGAACGGACCGGATTTGGCTTAGCTGAGGAAGCTATATATAGCTGGCTGCCTCAGCTGACAGCCAATCAGAGTGCAGGGTTTTCCCGCACTTTTTAACCAATGATTTCAAACACTTTACAAGAACAACCAATCAATTCAAACCTGCATACATAACAACTACTATTAATGTTCTCATAACTCCTTATCACCCATCCCCTCCCACTTGTGACTGTATGACTGTAACTTTGTCGCTTGTATCCTTACGATTTATATTGACTGTTTCCTAGTATGATTTGATTGCTTATTGTACCCTATGACTATTATTAAGTGTTGTACCTTATGGTTCTTGACTCTTGACGAATATATCTTTTCTTTTATGTACACTGAGAGCATTTGCACCAAGGCAAATTTCTTGTGTGTCCAATCACACTTGGCCAATAAAGAATTCTATTCTATTCTATTCTATTCTATTCTATTCTATTCTATTCTATTCTTTTTCACCTCCATCTCTATCATCTCCATCATCTCCATCTCCCCTCTCCTCCTCCTCCCCCTCCTCCCCATCACCTACTGAATTATAAGTCTCTTGTAATTGCTTGTGAAGGGCAAATTCTGGATCCAACTCTGTAACCATGCATACCTAGAAAGAATGACATTGTAAATCTTTCCCACACATTGGAGTGATTCCAGGTGAAGAAAACTATTCATTTGGTAGGATAAGTGATCTTGTCAATATTTTTTGAGTGTATCAACAGGAAGGAAAAACTTGTCAGCAGTATTTTCTTCTGGAATAACATACACACGCGTTTGTTTAAATGTGGTTGATTAGAGCACTTGTTTTTATCTTTAAAGAAATAGTTTGATGCTTCTTTGATGACTGCCTATGTAAGATTAATATGTCTTCAAGAGCTAAACTGTCAGTGTTACATTTGTAAACTGCTCACATTGCTGCCAGTTGGAAAGAATACATATTCCAGGTATCAAAAAATAATATTTCTTCATCTCAAATCCTACTTTCTGGCTGCTCAACTGCAGCTATAAAAAACCCATCTTGTTGGGGTGGATAAAAATGAAAAGATAGTTCGATATCCTTTAACAAAAATCTCTCTCTCTCTCTCTCCCTCTCTGTATGTGTGTAAAATAGCAAACTTCAAATAATTTTCTCCTTAAGAAACAAATGTTCTAAAGTATGTTATTTGTATATGTCTATGTTTGAATTCAAAATCTAGCAGTTTTATCAAAATGACAAAAATAAGCATTTTAACATTGCAGTGTAAACTCTGTGACTAGCATGTGACATCATGAAACAGGTACAAGAGCAATGGGATTTACGACATTGTGACACTCATTGTTGTCATCTGCCCTTTCCTTGCATCACCTGAGGATGCCTTAACAAAGCTAGTTGGACAAGTTGTATGAATATAGCTAATAAGCATGACCCAAAAGGAATTTACAATTCTTGTACCAATAAAGGAGAATATTTGGAGCTCAAGGCTGAAATGAGGGGTCTTTATTGCTCTCTGAGCTTTGTTGTTTTCTTGCAGGTGTTTCATTACTCAAACTAGGTAACACCATCAGTGCTAGTGGTTATGCACAGATTATCAGCGCAATGACTAGCACTGATGATGTTACCTAGTTTGGGTAATGACACGTCTGCAAGAAAACAACCAAGTTCAGAGAACAAGATTACCAGTAATCCTTGACTTACAGCCATTTGTTTAGCAACTGAAGTTAGAATTCCACTGAAAAAAGTGACTTATGACCATCACGATATCCCCACAGTTACACCATCAAAATTTGGGCACTTGGCAATTGGCATGTAATGTTCAGAGTTTTGCAGCGTAAATTCAGCATTAGAAAAGTAAACACAGATGGCTGAGGCTTCATTTAACTTCTTTATAAACACATAAAGTAAATTTTATAATACCAGTTGTAGATTTCTCCAACATGAAGCAAACTCAAACAGAAGCAGACATGTTACAGGTTCAGAGCGGAACAGCAACTCAGGAGCTCAGAAACAGACATCAGTTTCACTTTAGTTCAGTAGGCAAGCAAAACACACAGCAGAGGAGAGAAGCAGTTTTATCTTCAATAGATGGACTCAGAGCTTAACATAGCTGCAGAGCTGCAGAGCCATGCCTAGGCTACTTCTAGTTTCAGTTTCCAAACAGTCCTCATTGGGTGACTTAATTGCTATGCCTATTCATTGGCTGACCTTGTTACCATGCCCTATTCCAGTTCATGAATATACTCTGACATGTATTTATGACAGTTGCAGCATTCAAGGGGGTCATGTGATTGCCACCTGCAATCTTCTCAGATGGCTTCCAACAAGCAAAGTCAACAGGGGAAACTGAATTTGTGGAACAGTCACATGATTCACTTAACAAAGGCAGTGACCAGCTTAACAACCACAGCAATGAAAAGGTCATAAAATCAGGCGCAACTCAGTTAACAGCTGCCTTGCTTAGCAATGGAAATTCTGGCCCCAGTTGGGGTCATAAGTCAATGACTACCCATATGTCTACAAGCATGTAGATTTTGATTGCCCTCGCTTTCACAGAGCCATTCTCTGGCATCTTTTGAAGGCCCTCTTGAAGATCGAGAGCTCAGACTAAACATTCAGCAGAGATACAAACTAAATCAGTACACCAAATACAAACTAGGTGGATATGACCTCGTTGATGATCCTCACTCTGCCAAGGACCTTGGAGTTATCATATCAAATGACCTAAGTGCCAAAGCTCACTGTAACAGCATTGCCAAAAAGGCATTAAGAGTTGTAAATCTAATCTTATGAAGCTTCTCCTCTGGAAATATCGAATTGCTAACTAGAGCATACAAAACTTTTGCCAGACCAATACTCGAATACAGCTCATCAGTCTGGAATCCGCACTGCATATTGGACATTAATACAATTGAGCGAGTCCAGAAGTATTTCACAAGAAGAGTACTACACTCCTCTGCTCGCAACAGAATACCCTGTATCACCAGGCTTGAGATTTTGGGCTTGGACAACCTTGAATTACGCCGCCTATGGTTAGACTTAAGCATAGCACACAAAATTATCCGCTACAATGTCTTACCAGTCAATGACTACTTCAGCTTCAACCACAACAATACAAGAGCACACAACAGATACAAACTCAAAGTAAACCGCTTCAAACTTGACTGCAGAAAGTACGACTTCAGCAGCAGAGTGGTCAATGCTTGGAATGCACTACCTGACTCTGTTGTTACACCCTCTAGCCCCCACTTCTTTAACCTCAAACTATCCTCTATTAACTTCGCCCCATTCCTAAGAGGCCTGTAAGGGGTATGCATAAGTGTACCATCGTGCCTACCTATTGTCTCCATTTATTCGTACCTATTTCCTGTATTCTTACTCATGTTTATACTTATACCTATTATCTTGTAGACGATTGACAAATCAAATAAATAAGTAAAAGCAAAAAGAGAGACTGGCAAGTCTCGCTAGGTGACTCAGAATGTCAAGCCTGAATTCGGTTAGGTGGTAAATTGGGTGGTATCCTGGGTTATTCATATGAATTCAGTTTGACACACTTGGGAGCAGAAAGCGGGGGAGACCTGAGGTGGATGGAGTTTCAGCCAAAACAACATAGCTAGCCAATGAGTCAGCTGCATTCCAAGAGGTAGCTGGCCAGAGGAGGGAGAAGCGAGGTTGCCAAGCAACCAGTTCTCATTCCTGTTGGACAATGTAACATATTGTTTTGAAAAATTAAGAAAATCCTATTTATAGTGATGTGGAAAGCCCGGGAACTTTCAATACTGGCTTTCCACTAGGTAGTGCCAAAATGGTGTATCTAAATAAACTTGTTCTTTGATGAAAAGGAATGCCTCAGAGTTTGTTTTATAATGGATGCATTACTTGGAACCTGACATAGAAAGCTTATCAAACCATGGTCGAACATCAACCTTGCTTGGGAGTTTAATCCTGATATCCTGAAATGCAAGTGTCAATGACAATTCTTGCCTAATTCACATTTAACACCCCTTCCTGTATCCAAAGGTTGTATTCAGCAGGTTCTGATCAGTTCTGGAGAACTGATAGCGGAAATTTTGAGTAGTTCAGAGAACTGGCAAATACCACCTCTGACTGGAGATTTTACAGTATTCTTCCCCTCTCATGCCCACCAAGCCACCCCTGCAGAACTGGTAGTAAAAAAATTTGAATCCTACCCCTTCCTGTATCCCTCAGAATCTCCTCTAACCACACTGGCTGATGACTAATGGTGTGGTTTCCTTCCATATTTGGCTAGGAAACCTATGAAAATAGGCATATCACAGTTTTTAAGATACTTGTAATGCAGCAGCCTGAACATCCTGCTATCGAAAGAGTCCTGCACACATGGCATTCTCGCCAACCCACTTTGCAATTATCAGCTCTCATCCAAAATGTTAAGTGATGGGTAACAAAAGGAAGGACACTCTTGCTATAGAGACAATACTGGGATAAGTAGAAAGGCTGATCTGGATAAAAGGATTATAGCTGAAGCATCCGTGGACTAATGGAACTTCTCCTCTCTTGATGCACTGTGGCTTCAGAAGAAGCCTGCCAGATCAGATTAGAGATCTTTCTAGTCCAGCTTTATTTTCTCTTTTGTAAGTAGGTTTTATAGACCGAAATGTTTCAGAAAACCTGAAAAAGATATGTACTCAAGGCTGGCCCACGATGCTTTTCTGCTCAAGGCAAAGAATAAAACAGCATTTTCTTCTCATACCAAGTATGGAACAAAAACAAAACAAAATAACAAAAACAACTTTCTTTCCTCCTTGTGATGGGAGAGTCCTCCTTATTGCAACATGACACATGGTGATAGCTTTGAATATATGTCACTCAAGGCAAAACTGTCTCACCTTATCTAATATTGAGGTTGACCCTGCATTTACTACTAGTGGCAATGGGAGAAACAGACATATATGTCTGACATGATAGCTGTCTTCCAGTTCTTGAGGTACTGACATGGTGAAGAGGGTGGCAATTTATTCTCCAATGCATCTGAGGTCAGGACAAGAAATAACAGGTAGAAGATCGTTAAAGAGAGATCCAACCTTGAACTAAGGAGAAATTTCCTGATAGTGAAAACAATTAATCAGGCTTATATCCAGAAGTTGTGGGTGCTCCATCACCAGAGGATTTTAAGAAGAGATTGAACAGCCATTTGTCTGGGATTGTACAGAGTCTCCTACTCAAGAAGGGGGTCGGACTAGAAGACCTCCAAGGTCCCTATATTCTATTCTATTCTATTCTATTCTATTCTATTCTATTCTATTCTATTCTATTCTATTCTATTCCATTCCATTCCATTCCATTCCATTCCATTCCATTCCATTCCATTCCACTCTACTCTACTCTACTCTATTCTACTCTACTCTATTGCATAGAAGTTTCTACTCTGAGAAATATGTAATTCCCACGTAGGTGGAATGTAAGGAATTATGGAGCTGCTTCTAGAGAGAATATGGGTGGCCAATAGCTTAAAACATGACACCCCTCCCACACACACAATTAGGAGACCAATATAAATAAATGCAACATATTTTTCTCCCCTTGAAGTATGACTTACTTGTTGATCTCCTCTTTGGGCCAACAAGATAGCTGCCTACTCCCAGGTGCTCTTTTGTTGTTCAAAAACAAAGTAAATAAGGCATAGATGCTGAATATTAGGAAGACAAGGATAATAACCTTATAACCCTGGGTGCTTTATTTGTGTGAACAGGGTAATAAAACCTTGGGGATCATTCCTCCAGCTAATATATATTCTTTTCCTTCAATTCTATAATGAAGTCTAGAGCTAGAAACTGAAGTTTTTCTGAGTGCATAATTGCAAATGTGCTCCTAGCTGTCAGAATTCACAGGGTATGGTTTTTCCCCCTCTCTCTCTTAGCTAGTCTCCCCTGACCTTTTAAAAATGTGATGCATGTCTACAGATCATAAATTTTATTCTGATTTTTCCCCAATTTCTCTCTTTCCTCCACATGCATATTTTTAAAGTAGTCACTAATTGAGCTGGAAGGAATGCTGGCATTGGGCCTGCCCCAGATAAAGTAGGCACTTTTAAGCCCCGTCAGTTTGTATAAGGTAGAGAGATGTGGTGAGAAATACAGCATATGCTTAATGCTAAGCGCTCCCGTGATGAGGCTAAAGCTTTGAACTTTGGTTGGGTTGCTCGCATCCCAAACAATTACCTATATTGACTGCACAAAAAATAATACAACAATCCCACCACACTTCGAACAATCCAGATGCAACATTTGGAATGGATCATATCTAACCATTAGACAAAAGACTCCACTGGCTACTCTACTATTTCTAGAAAGTGTGTAGGTCCTTCTCTTTGTATGCTTCAAACAAAAACAAAGAATGTATATCATTGCATACATCTACCAAGATCAAGTTTGCTTCTGAGTCTGATGCTTATGGACTGCAAAGCCCTACCTGCCCTAGGGCATGGCTATTTGAGAGATTACCTGTCTCCAGTGGTGTCTCTAGGGCTAGTTCCATTACTAGGATGCACTTGAACAGTGTCTTCTTTCAGGACTCAGAAAATGTGCCTTCTCTATTGTTTCAGCTGCCCTCTGGAATGAGGCTCTCCTTGAAATCTGGGTAGCTCCCATCATGATGGTATCCTGGAGATCCTTAAAGCTCTGAGCTATTCCCCCAGAATCTGGGTATAGTGTGTTGCAACTCCTCCTTGGTGTATGGTATTTGTTTTATGTGTTGACCAGATCTGTCACCTGTTTATTGGTTGTGTAGGTTGTTATTTATATCTTGTCTAGTGCTGTGACCTGGCCAGGGTCAGTCTGCATTTGGGCAGCACCTAAGTTAAACAAATACATAAATAAATAGAATACCATTGGTTAAAATAGAACATTATTTTATTTAAGGGACATCTCTACAACTCATAACAGGTAAAAATGATGAACTGGAATAGAAGCAACAGCAGGTAACAGTCTTTTATACAGCTTCATTCTTTTTTTCTAACTTCTCTTTCGATTTTTAATTGTCCCTTTAATTGCCTGTCCATTCACCTAACATTCCAGAACTTCTAATAACTATCGTACGTCTGTTCTCTCTTGTGAAAGATATAATTTGGTCATCTTTTCATGGAGAAGGAACATGTTATGTATGCAGGTTTAAAGTCATTGGTTTCGTTTGAACTGTTCTTGTAAAATGTAAGAAATGATTGGTTTAAAAAGTGCGGGAAAACCCTGCACTCTGATTGGCTGGCAACTGCGGCTGCTGGCTATAAGTAGCAGCCGCAGCCCAGCCAAAGTGGGTTCGTTCTGAGCTGTAGTCACTAATAAACAAAGAGCTTGAAGCACTCCACGTCTGTCTCTTCATGCAAACTTAACAGAACACATCCACTCTCTTGCTATTATCAATGTTGAAGAATTTCACTTGCTCCATATTTTAAGAAGGATTCATCTAAATTACATTGGCCAAATTAATATGCAGAAAAGAGCACAATTACTGTATACTTTGGATTCTACATTTTTCTGGGTTGAAATGTTGCCTATAAAAGATTGAGTCTATTTATGCAAGTGGAGAAAACCAAGCTAGGGAGTTTTCTGCAGTGAATTAAAATGAATAGAAATGATAAGATTGTCTTGTAAGATTGACTAAAAAACAAGAAGTTTCCAAGAACTACAGAAATTAGTTGCCTTGATCTTTGCCACCCAAAGAATTGGTGGGCAAGAAAGTATTTTTTTAATCAACCACAGCAGCATCAGAATGAAGAAAAAATTAATCAAATTCCAGACAGAAAACTGTATTAAAATAACATTCACATAGGGTAGCAACTGAATCTGAAACCTAAAACTTCAAGGCTGCTGGTTGCCCTAATGCATTAATTTCTAAGATCCTGTACTCTTCAACATTTTCATTAATGCATTGGATGAAGAGATAGAGTAAATGCTTATTAAATTTGCAGATCACACAAAACCATGGAAAAGCTAATAATGTGAAAGACAGAAATAATATTCAAAATGATTCTGATAGGTTAGAAAAGTCAGTTGAAGAACAACACAGTGAAATGGCTAGAAATATTAAGTTCTTCAGTTAAAATAGAGAGCAGAGGAGAGGAGAGGAGAGAGGGGAAGGGAGGGGAGGGGAGGGAGAGGAGATGATGGGCTCCATAAGAAGGATCTATGACAATTCGCCATGGCCAACTAGCCATGGCCAATTCGCTGCAGGACAACTCACTGCGGGACAAGAGTTACACTAATATCAAAGAAATTGTGGAATATAATCGTTAAAAAAGAATGCAAAAGGAAGGACAGAATGTAATATGAATGGCAAAAACTAAAATAATTTTTATTTATTTTAAATAATGAAATAGAATTGTTAAATTGTCCCGCAGCGAGTTATCGCAGGCCGAGTTGAGTTGGCTGTGGCAAGTTGTCCCATTTCCCCCATAAGAATATCTGTCGAAAGGATAAGGGTATTGTAGCTGATCACACAGTGAGTACAGGTAGTTCTCGAGTTATGACTGCAATTGAGCCTGGAAATTATTTATTTATTTATTTATTTATTTATTAATTCGACTTATATGCCCCCTCTCGAGGGACTCGGGGCGGCTCACAACTAAAATAGAATACAACAATAAGTTACTTAAAATTATGATCATGAGTCATGACAATTGAAAATGGGTCACCATATGACCAGACCCAATTTTTAGGATCTTTTTCTGATAGAGATTCATGAATTGTGATGACCTAGGGTGGGATACAAAACAAACACAATCACAGAAAACAGGTGAAGCCACTTTGCTTCCAAGCTCCAAATATTCTTGACGGAAGGCAAAAAACTCCCACACAAACTGTTACAAGAAGAAGGAAAAAGCAACACAAACCAGGCAAGATAAGGACTGGAGGACGTCCACAGATAACAGAACACCCACTGGGAAGGATACCAAACACAGAGAAGAACAATAAACTAGAGATATTTCCACATTTTGTTTCCAGCATTCGTCCATACGCATGTCCATCCTCTTATCCAGTTGTCATACCTGCAGCCCATGAAGAGGATCAAGGCCCTCTCCTCCCAAGGAGACCATGTCTCTCCCTTATCCTCTCCTCCCTGTGTACCCTAGGATGGAGAGGGGATGGGCCTGGGTCCTCCTCTGACTGCTCAGCCATCCTCTGCCCTTCCCCAGCCTCCTCCACAACCTCTGGAGCCACATTTCTACTCTCTGTCAGCTGTTCCTCCTCTCTCTTAGAGTCAGTCTCCACCAGGGGCATGACATGAATAGTCACAGTCTGTAAACAATACTGTGGTCGTTAAGCAAACTCATTCTTTGCTATAAGGCCAAGTTTTGCCAGAAATCAGACATAAACACTACTTTCTGGCAAAAACGTGAGTCATAGTCAGCTAACTGCAGAGTGCTGCATGATCATGGGAGGCTGACATCAGAGCTTAAAAACTGGTAGTTTTTTGGGGTGGGGCTGTCATAACTTCAAATGGTCACTAAATTACTAGTCATAAGTCAAGGACTACTTGTATGAGTTAGTGAAGCAATCTGACTCCTGAAAAATATAAATGCAGTTTTAGATTGCATTCACCAAAGTAATTTTTCCAAAATTTTAGG
This sequence comes from Naja naja, assembly GCA_009733165.1. Taxonomy (NCBI): domain Eukaryota; kingdom Metazoa; phylum Chordata; class Lepidosauria; order Squamata; family Elapidae; genus Naja; species Naja naja. Next base: position 203,330,221 of record CM019150.1, on the reverse strand, counting down.
AAGTAATACTTGTAATATTCAATGTGTTCAGATCCTAATATTCAAATCTGACTCCGAATTGTGGTTTCTGTGCATTGCATGGTCAGATAAGTTGGAACAGGTTCAATCAGAGGCAGATAAATTCATCAAGATACTGCCATAGCATCTTTAATGGTTAGTATTGAAAAAATTGAGAATATTTAGTTTTGAGAGAAAAAAAAGACTAAGGGAGGACATGGTTGTATTCTTGAAAGAAATGAAAAGATGCAACCTCTTCTGCCAGAACTGGGGGCCCAGAATGATGGTCTAAAGTTACAGGAAAGCAAGTTCAGATTACAGATTAACAGCATTCGAAGGGACCTTGTAGGTCATCTAGTCCAACCCCCCCCATCCAAGCAGGAGACCCTACACCATTTCTGACAAATGGCAGTCCAATTTCTTCTTGAAAGCCTCCAGTGATGAAGCGCCCACAACTTCTGAAGGCAAGCTGTTCCATTGGTTGATTGTTCTCGCTGTCAGAAAATTTATCCTTATTTCTAAGTTGAATCTCTCCTTGATCAATTTTCCTTCATTATTCTTTGTCTGGCTTTCAGGTGCCTTGGAAAATAGTTCGACCCCTTCCTCTCTGTGGTAGCCTCTCAAATATTGGAACACTGCTCTCAGGTCTCCCCTGGTCCTTCTCTTCACTAGACTAGCCATGCCCAGTTCCTGTAACCGTTTGTCATATGTTTTAGTTGCCAGTCCCCTAATCATCCTGGTTGCTCTTCTCTGTACTTTTTCCAGCTCAATATTAAAAGTACCTGCCTTTAGTAAAAGCAGTTGAGCAGTAGAAACAATTACTAAGAAGGGATGAACTTGTCTTTATTGCTAGACAGCATCTGTTTGGGAGGGTTTGATATAATCAATAGAAGAAAATGTTTGTAGCTCGGTGTTGATCTGTGGGATCATTGATGCTCTCTGAGCTTGGTTATTTTCTTGCAGAAGTTTCAGTACCAAATTCAGTAACATCATCATCAGTGCTAGCCTTTTCCTAGCACTGATTATGTTACCTAGTTTGATAATGAAACATCTGCAAGAAAACAACCAAGGGAGGAGGGCACCCTACGGTGTGATATAATCTCCTGCTTGAATGGCCCCTTCTAACATTCTGGGTCTATTAACCATTTACATTTGTTATCTATGATTTCTGAAGTTCCTAAGTGTATTCTAGAATTCACCTTGTAAACCCTGTGACTATTGCATTGTACATTGTTTACCGGTATCTGCTGAGCAACAATTATATTTTAGAAAATTATGTCACTCAACACATTTAACACATTGAAAGATCAATCTTTGGAGAAGAAACACTGAAGTATCAGCTGAATAATGACTAATTTAAGTTCCATTGATTTCAGTGTCTTTATTTCTAAATATGTTAAGAATAGATTCAGTCCATGTTTTGTGAATCCAAGTATGAAATAGAAGCTTATTTTATTTTTGATTGTCTAAAATAGGTGCTCCTTTTAAATAGTATATCTCTGTCAAAACACCATCCATGGCCTAAAATTAATTCAGGTTTTGGAAATGATTATTCTCTGAATAAGATGTATCTTTGAATTAGATTTCTCATTGTCTGCTTTTCAATTTTAAATAAATTTGTTTCTTTTGGAAACTGTTTTTGTTCTTTGATCATTTGAGAAACTTTCCTCCCACTGAATTATATTTAGTTTTGGGGAGGATCTGAAGTCCATGGGTGATACAGCCTGTGGAATTTAATCTAAAATATGTAGGAGTGGAAAAAAAATTGCACCCTTGGAAATGAAAGCAAGCTTTATACACCCAACATTACTCTTAGTCTTATTTGATATACAGTAAAATACAGCAATTTAATTTAGCATCAGGCTTTATGAAGATTATCCATGCTAGCAAAACGTGTTTCAAAACAACAATACTAACAAGATATTGTAAATTATTTTGCACTTGACTGCTACACATAGCATTAGAGCCGTTTTTCAATACTTAATTAAAATTAAACCTACAGCCACTTAAAATTCAACGCCTGTCAAAAGAATTAATAGGCAACAAACACCAGATGTTGGAGATGTTTGGGTGTAGGCTTTGAGATCGCATCTGACTTGATTCAATCTGTTTTACAGGGACTAATTTGAAAGCCGACAATTAAAATGTTGCTACAAATTTGGGACGGTGAAAATTTCAATTCATGATGCCACCTTGCTTAAGTCTAAGGTCTGTGTTTTGTGTGTGTATATGTGATTTATTGCCAAATCTGTTATCCATTAAAAAAAAATTCACAATAGCCTCTTTTTTTTCACCGGATGAAAAAGGAGATAGTATTCACGAAGCAGATTAAGCTCAAAAGCTTAGTTAAGTAGTATGCCTATGCTGATGTTTTACTCCTGGCTGAGAACCGTGAGAACCATTGATCAAGCTTTGAGCCTTACTCTGTCATTTAAACTCAAAATAGCCTCCATGGAGGTTTCTGAACAGGAAAGCTGTAACCTGCAACAAACCTTAGATGTGCTGAATTTCAGACACCTGACTTGGCAATCATTCTGGGATTAATAGCAATAGCAATAGCACTTAGACTTATATATCGCTTTACAGTGCTTTACAGCAGTGGTGGGATTCAAATTTTTTTACTACGGGTTCAGTGGGTGTGGCTAGGTGGGCATGTCAGGGGAAGGATATTGTAAAATCTCCAGTCAGAGGTGGTATTTACTGGTTCTCCGAACTACTCCAAATTTCCGCTACTGGTTCTCCAGAACTGGACGGAACCTGCTGAATACCACCTCTGCTTTAGAGTCGTCTCTAAATGGTTTACAGAGTCAGCTTATTGCCTCCAACAATTTGGGTCCTCATTTTACCCACCTCGGAAGGATGGAAGGCTGAGTCAACCTGGAGCATGGTGAGATTCGAACTGCCAAATTGCAGGCAGCCGGCAAATCAGCAGAAGTAACCTGCAGTACTGCACTCTAACCACTGTGCCACTGTGGCTCAATGAAACAGAGATGAAGTCATAAAGTTTAGTTGAAAAGAGCATAACAGCACCATCTGACTTTATTATTTATTTATTATTTTAACTGACTTTCTTAGACAATCTTATACAGGTAAGATGTCCACCGAATTTCTGTTGCTAACCAAGGTGGTTCTCAAGTGCATCATGCCCAATTTTATGATCCTTTCTTGCCAGGGTTAAGCGGATCCTTGCAATTGTTAAGTGAATCCCACGGTTGTTAAGGAAATCCAGCTTTCCCTATTGACTGTGCTTGTTGGAAGCCAGCTGGGAAGCTTCTAAAGAGTGATCACATGACCCGGGACACTGCAACTGTCATAAATACATGCCAGTTGCCAAGAGTCCAGAATTTGATCACATGACTATAGGGATGCTGCAATGGTCATAAGTGCGATGGGCGTTCATACGTTGCTTTTTTTGGTGCCGTTATAACTTTGAATAGTGCTAAACAAATGGCTGTAAATTGAGAACTACCTGTAATCTATTTCATTAGATGTAATCATGATGATGAGTGGAGTGGTGCGGTGGCCTAGAGGTGGAGCTCTCGCCTCACAATCAGGAGGCTGTGAGTTCGATCCTAGGTAGAGGCAGATATTTCTCTCTCTGATCTGAGAATATATCTGCTGAACAAAACTCTGCATTGGTGACAGGAAGGGCATCCGGCCATTGAAACACTCTGTTAGCTCCATTCAGTTGCCCAGACTCCATCCTGCAAGGGATTATGGGGTCATTAAATGAAGGTGATGAATCATGATGATGAGCATTGGGGTTGGGGTTGGCTTTTACTGATCATCTGGTTATATCAATTGTCTGCAGAATGAACTGTCCTCAGGTATAGTTCATTGGAAGAACACCAACCAAGATAAACCTCATCCAGGAATGAAACACTCTTTGTTTCCAGCATTTGCTAGCATGCAGGTCCAAACTCTTATTCAGTTCTCACACCTGCATCCCATGAAGAGGATCAAGGCCCTCTCCTCCCAAGTAGACCACGTTTTTCCCTTATCCTCTCCTCCCTGCGTGCCCTAGGATGGAAGGGGATGGGCCTGGGTCCTCCTCTGACTGCTCAGCCAGCCTCTGCCCTTCCCCAGCCTCCTCCACAACCTCCGGAGCCACACTTCCACTCCCTGTCGGCTGTTCCTCCTCTCCCTCAGAGTCAAGTCTCCACCAGGGGCATGACATGTCCTCAACTTTTCATGGCATCCTCAGTTGCCATGTAACTGAGCCCATCCACTTTGCTGCTGGTTATCCACATCTTCTCTTTCCTTTCATCTTTCCCAGTGTCAGAACTTTCAGCAGAGGTCTACTCTGATCAACTAGCTCATCAAGTTATGGGTTCAAAATAAGATAATTTGAGCTTGTCATTTGTGTCTTGTGTGAGAGCTCTGGATAAAGTCATATGCTGAACTAAGATGTTTATTTATTTAATTATTCTATTTGTATTGCCACCCATCTCAGTCAATGATTCTGGGTAGCTTACCATTCAAAACAAAACAAAACAAAACAAAAAGCTGCAATTAAAATAAGAGAAGCAGGAAATGAGTATATCTAGTTTAATGGGGTGACATGATAGCAGTGTCTAAGGGGCTGCCACAGAGAAGAGGGGGTTGACCAGTAGTGGGATTCAATTTTTTTTACTACCGGTTCTGTGGGTGTGGCTTGGTGGGCATGGCAGGGGAAGGATACTGTAAAATCTCCAGTCAGAGGTGGTATTTGCCGGTTCTCCGAATTACTCAGAATTTCCGCTACCGGGTCTCCAGAACTGGTCAGAATCTGCTGAATACCACCTCTGGGGTTAACCTGTTCTGCTGAAGGCAGGACTAGAAGCTACAGATAGAAACTAATCACGGAGAGAAGGCAATCTAGAACTAAGGAGAAATTTCCCGACAGAACAATTACTCAGTGGAATGACTTACTTTCAGAAGTTGTGGGTACTCCAACACTGGAGGATTTTAAAAAGAATTTGCACAACCATTTGTTTGAAACGGTACAGGGTTTCCTGCCTGAGAATGGGGATGCACTAGAAAACTCCAAGATGCCTACCAACTCTGTTATTCTGCTTTTTTAAAACTTTAAAACTATCCAAAATAAATATATATGTGTATCACATAAGACTTTTAAAATAATCATTGGTAGAGCAACTCCCCTCATTTCCTTGTCCCCCCGCCCCCCAAAAAAAGGATATTTGTAGTCATAGAGTCAGTTTGGTCCAATGGTTAAGGCACCAGGCTAGAAAGTGGAAGACTTGCTGTCTTAACCATGAAAGCCATCTGGGTGACTTTGGGCCAGACATTCTCCTTCAGCCCAGCACACCTCACAGGGTTGTTGTTGTGGGGAAATAGGAAGAGGAAAGTGTTTTGGATATGTTTGCCACCTTGAGTTATTTGTAAAAATAATTAAGGGTGGTGTATAAATGAATAAATAAATAAATTAAAATAAAATAAAATAGGTTAAATGACTACCGTGTTTCCCCGAAAATAAGACCTACCCCGAAAGTAAGACCTAGCACTATTTTCTAAACCTGCCCTAATATAAGACCTACCCCAAAAATAAGACCTAGTGTAAATCTCCAGTTCCAGGAAGACTTTTCAGGGAGCAACCATGCACCAAAAACACCCCCTACACACTCACACCCACTATTTGACACCATAAATATATAAGACCTACCCCAAAAATAAGACCTAGTGTGTTTTTGGGAGCCAAAAAAAATATAAGACAGTGTCTTATTTTCGGGGAAACATGGTATGATAATAGAATGACTCATTCTGAACATAAATCAAATGTGTTTTCTCACAAAGTTAGCCTAATCTAGAGAATCAGGAGAAAAGAAACAAGCTCCCTGATCAATTCTAGTTCAGCAATTCCCTAGTTCTAGTGCTTTCTTTGGACAAATGTTGCATTGACATATGCAAGTTTGCAGCCAGCAGCTGAACATCTGGGTGGATTGAAATGTTTCCCCCCACTCTTCTCTGGAGGTTGATGTTTGGATGCCAGATTTGGATCCATTTGTTCTGTACCCCAGAGACTGACCTGTTTGTCCTATGCAGACAACAGATGGCATCGATGCTGTGGAAAGATGTTCAGGGAAATAAGAGTTTGACAGTACGGCTGTTATTATTAGGTGCTGTAATAATGTTGCCTGAGAGGATGTGGTGAGAGAATTCACATGTGGGCTCATTCGGATACATACCTTTGCCTAGCTGTTTTCACAGACCATTCCAGATGCATGCAAAAACTAACACGGAGCGAAATAAGACTTTCCCTTTTTTAGCAACAGTTTCCAGGAGGAGGAAATATTTAATCTAAGGCAGGGATCCCCAATTTTGGCAACTTTAAGACCTGTGGACTTCAACTCCCAGAATTTCCCAGGAAGCCATGCTAGCTGAGGAATTCTGGGATTTGAAGTCCACAAGTATTCCAGTTGCTGAGGTTGGACTCCCTGATTTAAGGGATAACTGGATCATTTGAAAATCCATTATATTTCTTTGGTTCTTCTCTAAATCTGAAAGAACGGTCCCGATTGGATTTTAAGTTAGAGCTCAAGAATATGGAACTTATCAAAAGAGAAACCCAGCTTTCCTTGCCCTCCTGAGCAGAATGCTTTTCTATTAGGGCTAAGAGATGCTCTTCCTCTTAAGGGCACTGTTGAATTGTGGGAAATATCAAAGAGGTGGCATTCCATGATAAGAGATAAGGCAGTTAGGACAAGCAATGCAAGTCTTACTGATGTTAAGAGATCTGTTATAGTGGCTGCTATGTTTGATATATTTGAATTGTCATCAGCTTTTGTGTTAACCAATGGGTTAATATCATGGACAAAGCAAGAACATGTGTTATGTTAATAACTAATAACTAACCTACGGCAATATGAATGCTTAACAATAAGTCTTTATCACCAACCCGATCCATTGAAGTAACTCTATTGAATTCTACTGTATAGTGCAATATTAATGCAATATCATGGGTTTTCAATTCAATTTATAGAATGTGAAGGATGTGTGTTTGTGTTTATTTTCATAGTCATAATGTACACTGAAGATGGTATTTAATTTTGCTATATGAGGTGCAATGACAATAAAGTAAATTAAAGGGGTTAAATTTTAAATTTGGTACTAAGGGGAAACTTTTAAATTTTTTAATTCACTGTTTTAATGGGTTAGGGAGGGGGGAATCAATGTTCGGGTCAACATTGTCCTTCCAGGCTGGCAATGGGTCCCGGTATGGGGGGGCTGGGGGGGCCTCAGGGGTCGGGGTGGGGCTGGCAATTCCTAGGGTGATCGGTTATGGTAGCGGGGGACGAGACAGGGGGCCAAATTATGTTATGGGTGAGCCCCCACTGTTTACGAGTGGTGGCATGCTCCGACCCCCAGGTCTCTGCCCGCTCCCCTGGGGTCTTGGGAGGTGTGGTCCCTGGGCTTAAGCTGGTTTATGTGAACGCCAGGTCCATGGCTAACAAGTCATCCCTCCTCCATGAGCTCATTGAGGAGGAGGCTGTGGATCTGGCATGCATTACAGAAACCTGGCTGGGGCCAAGGGGGTATCCCTCTGTGCGATTTATGTCCCCCAGGTTTCCATGTGCTGTACCAGTCTCGAGCCCAGGGAAGGGTGGAAGGGTAGCCATAGTTGTTAGAGAGACGTTGTTTCCAAGGGAGGCCACTGTCCCGGAGATAGGCAGGTGTGAGGCTCTCCTCGTGAGATTGGGCCCGGGAGGTTGGTTGGGTTTGTTGCTGACGTACCTGTCCCCCAGCTGCGTGGAGACGGCCCTTCCTGGGCTGCTCAACGTCCTCTTGGGGGTGTCAGTGGAGTTCCCCAGGCTTATAGTTCTGGGGGACTTTAACCTGCCCTCTCTGGGGGGGCATCGGGTTTGGCTCAGGAGTTCATGGCATCCATGGCAGCCATGGATCTGACCCAGGTGATTCAAAGGCCCACTCATGAGGGGGGGAACACACTCAACCTTGTTTTTGTCTCGGGACAGTGGTGTAGTGATCTGGGGGGGGCTTCCATCTACCTTACCCTTGTCATGGACAGATCACTATTCCTGCGGCTAGTCTTTCAAGGGGCTGCCCATCGCTGCTGGGATGAGGAGCTGACTTGATGGTTCCACCCCAGATGCCTGATGGACCCTGAGAGGTTTCAGACGGTGCTGGGGTTCTTGCCCACCTCCCTTGATCACAGCCTGGCTGAGACGCTGGCAGCCACCTGGCAACAGGCAGCCTCAAGGGCACTCGACCAGGTTGTTACCTTGCGGCCTCTTCCCCACCGTAGATCCCAGTTAGCTCCCTGGTTTTCAGGGGAGCTCCAGGGGACAAAGCAGCAGAGAAGATGCCTAGAGAGCAGGTGGAGGACTAGCCATTCCGAATTCGACCGTGGCCAGTTACAAGCCTATATTAGGACTTACCTGGAAGCAATTAGAGCAGAGAGGTGTGCTTACTTCTCTGCTCTGATTGCGTCTGCAGATGATCGCCCTGTGGCCCTGTTCAGGGTTACCCGCTCCCTCCTTCAAGTGGGGGAGGAGGGACCCTTTGCAGGGCAGAGCAGAGAAATTTAGTTTGCATCTGGCGGATAAGGTCGCTCGGATTCGGGCAGGCTTGGACTCGGATTGGCAGTGGTCTGATGATGAGGAGATGGCAGATCTGGTTGATTCTACCTGGGTTGAGTTTGACCCAGTCTCCCTTGATGAAGTGGACAGGATCATGCGGATGTTGTCCTCCACCATGTGTTTATTGGACCCGTGTCCTTCCTGGTCGGTTTATGCCTCCAGGGAGGTTACACGCGGCTGGCTCCAGGTAGTTGCCTCCCTGAGTGAGGGAGTCTTGAAAGAGGCAGTGGTGAGGCCCCTCCTCAAGAAGCCTGCCTTGGACCCAGCTGTTTTGGACAACTATCGTCCACTCTCCAACCTTCGCTTTTTAATGAAGTTTGTTGAGAGCATGGTGGTGCAGCAACTCCCCTTGTTCCTGGAGGAAACTGATTATCTAGACCCGTATCAATCGGGCTTCAGGTCTGGACACAGCATGGAGACAGCATTGGTCGCGCTGATGGATGATCTCTGAAGGGCTCGGGACAGGGGTTTTTCCTCTGTCCTAGTCCTATTAGACCTCTCAGCAGCTTTCGATACCATCGACCATGGTATCCTTCTGCGGCGGCTCTGGGGGCTGGGGCTGAGGGGCACCGTTCTACGGTGGTTCTCCTCCTACCTCTCGGGCCATTCGCAGTCGGTGTTGGCAGGAGAGCAAAGATCGGCCCCAAGGCCCCTCACTTGTAGGGTGCCACAGGGGTCTGTTCTCTCGCCTCTCCTGTTTAATATCTACATGAAACCGCTGGGTGAGATCATCTGAGGTTTTGGGGTGAGGTATCATCAATATGCTGATGATACCCAGCTTTATATCTCCACCCCAGACCGGATCAGTGATGCTCTCTCTGTGATGTCCCGGTGCCTGGAGGTGGTACGGGTCTGGATGGGGAGAAATAGGCTCCGGCTCAACCTGACCAAGACTGAGTGGCTGTTCCTACCGGCATCTCGGCTTTCAGGCGAAGTACCATCTTTGGTCATGGGGGGGAGAGGTGTTGCCCCCTGGATAGGGCGAGGAATCTGGGCATCCTCCTGGATCCACAGCTCAGTTTGGAGGATCAGGTGGGGGCTGTGGCCAGGGGGGCTTTTGCCCAGGTTCAGCTGGTCCACCAGCTCCCCCTTACCTGAGCCGAGATGCCCTTCAAACAGTCACTCATGCGCTTGTCACTTCTAGAATCGACTACTGTAATGCTCTCTACATGGGGCTGCCCTTGCGAACTACCCGGAGGTTACAGCTGGTGCAGAATGCGGCCGTGCGGGCTGTGATGGGAGTATCTCGATACTCCCATGTTACACCCCTCCTGCGTGACCTGCATTGGTTGCCAGTTGCCTTCCGGGTTAGTTTCAAGGTGCTAGTAACAACTTATAAAGCCCTAAATGGCCTGGGTCCAGGGTACTTGCGGGAACGCCTCCTCCCAGCACCCTATGCCGATCGCCGTGTTCGCTCCCACAGAAGGGGCCTCCTTGGGATACCGTCGGTCAGGCATTGTCAGCCGGCGGTCCCCAGGGCTAGGGCCTTCTCCGTGGGGGCGCCCACCCTTTGGAACCAGCTCCCCGTGGATCTCCGTTTGGCCCCTGATCTCCGCTCCTTCTGCCGGGACCTGAAGACCTGGTTGGAATGGTTGGAATGGTTGGAATGACCCGGGTGGGGTCTTTTTAATTGTTTTAATGTTTATTCTGACTTGTTATGTTTCATCTCTTTTTATGTAAATTTTGTGCTGTTTTAATGTTCGCCGCCCTGAATCCTTAGGGAGAAGGGCGGCATACAAGTTGAATAAATTATTATTATTATTATTATTATTATTATTATTATTATTATTATTAAATTAAACATCTTAATAGAACACGCAGGACAGGACAGGAAATCACTTGCTGTCCAGATTTCTGTTTTCGGTCTTGCCATAGAAGTAAGATGTAAATGGTATATATTAATTTGCTTGTTAAATGCGATAAATATTTATGTTAAATATGATAAATATTCCCCTTTTCCTCAGGAGCTCAACACTGTACACAACACTCTCTCTCATTTGATTCTCCCACATTGTAACAAATAGGGAGCTTCTATGACTGGAGGGGGGGTTAGAACTTGGTCCTCCCCGTCTTCACAACTATACCACATTGATGTTCTTTTCAGTTTCTAATAGGAAGCAAAGCCATGAAGGAAAAAAAATCAGTAAAGACCATCCATTCCTATCTACCATTCAATCTTGGAAAGGTGTTCCATTGCTATTGGGGGGGAATGCACTAAATCTATTATGTTAATATCTGTCCAAACCACAGGAATGGATTTCTGGAAAAAGTGAGTTATGACCAAGCATAATATAGCTGTGAAAAGGAAGAATGAATAAGTTCCTCAGGGAAGGGTTGGTGCTAAAGTGATACGGGAGTTTTCTGAAAAATAATCATTGCAGCGTAAATATAACTGAATCATTTATATTGACTGTTTCCCAGTATGATTTGATTGCTTATTGTACCCTGTGACTATTATTAAGTGTTGTACCTGACGATTCTTGACTTTTGATGAATGTATCTTTTCTTTTATGTATACTGAAAGCATTTGCACCAAGACAAATTCCTTGTGTGTCCAATCACACTTGGCCAATAAAGAATTCTATCTATCTATCTGTTTAGAACAGCATGAAAGGACAAGAATGACAAAATGCCTGCAGGATTTTATTGGAGTTCACATTTTCCCCAAAAGCAAGTGCATGAAGAAGCAACATTTAGAATTTTTCTGCAAGTCCCTCAAGTACAATTGTGACTATCAATGGGCCCAGAGAACTCCAGTGACCATCAACACTAACCGGATTGTTGAACGATGAGGAACGAGGGGAGTTTCAGTCCAACAATATCCAAATGACAACATATTTCCTATCCCTAAAGCTAGAATAGGTTTATAACCAGTCAGAAAAGCTTTCAAACACTTTGGTTCTTAAGACCAAGGTTTAGTTTAACTTCAAGGGTTAAGATTCCTGGATTTTAGCATACATAGTGGGAGGGGATTAGATATTTTTTCCTACCATCCAGGACTTGGATTAAAACCTTCTTGTATCAAGGGGAAAGTCACTATATCAGTATCAGTATTTTTATTGGAAATTTAAGAAAAGGGCTACATGGTTAAACTTTTCCTCTTTGACTCTTAAGACCCCAAATTGTTCACACTCCCTGGAGAGTAGGAGTGTATGAAACAGAGCCAGCCTGTGTTAGATTTGCATATGTTCATTCCTTGGGCTGACCCACCATGTTTTCACTTTTTGCAATTTCACAAAAAGTATGCATTTCTAAATAACGTCTGTCTCAGCGGAGCTATTTGTAAGTGCTACTCCTTTTAAACTATCAAGATGCATGTAAGTGGATTTTTTTCTTGAAGCATACAACCACGTAGCAAAGCACAAAGGGGAGTGGAGAGAAGAGAAAACCCTGTGGGAGAATTGCCTTTCAGTCTTTCTATTGAGATTGGAATATACAGATTAGTTCAGTTTGCATCAAAGTGCAGAAATAATGAAATTCTCCAGCATTCCAGCAAACTTGTGGCTGCTAAAAATAATGTAAAAGGTGGGTGGGGGAGTTGTATATGCACATACAATGTGTGTGTATACATGTATATACACAATAAAAGGTGCATGTGTGGGTGTGCATGCACCAATGACCACCAGATATAATTTGGTCTCCTTGACAAAAAAACTACCTTGTTATCAGGATACTTTAACAATAGCTTTTGCTCATATCTTTGTATTTGCTTTGTTGTTCCAAGGATGCTGATTTTTTTATTTTTAGTTATCCATCCCTCCATTATTTTTCAGCCTCCTTGGCTGCTGATTTACCTTAGCTGAAAAGTCCCCAAAGAGAAATTTATTTATGGTTTCTTCTTTTTGGAATTTATTTATTTATTTATTTGACTTGTATGCCGCCCCTCTCCCGAACGGACTCGGGGCGGCTCACAATTAAAACCAACACAATAAATAATTACCTAAAATAGAAATTAAACCCAACAAATTATAAAACAAACCCGCTCCCCCCCAAGAGGAGTCAGCACGACACAGCCTGCTCAAATAGCCAAGTTTTCAGGTCGTGGCGGAAGGTGCGGAGGTCGGGGGCCAGGCGGAGTCCCAGAGGTAGTTGATTCCATAGGGTGGGAGCCGCCACAGAGTAGGCCCTCCCCGCATCACTGCCAAGCGACATTGAGTCGCAGACGGCACACCGAGGAGTCCCTGCCTGTGTGCTCATACAGGGCGGTTGGTATTCAATGCTGGCAGGAGACATTCCCGTAGATAGCCCGGACCCATGTCTCAAAGGTCTTTGAATGTCAATACCAAAACCTTGAATCTCATTCGGAGGGCAACCGGCAACCACTGCAAGCCACGCAGGAGGGGCGTAACATGGGAGAACCAAGAAACTCCTATCACAACCCATGCGGCAGCATTTTGTACCAGCTGAAGCCTCCGGATGGTATGCAAGGGCAGTCCTAGATAGAGAGTGTTGCAGTAGTCGAGTCGCGAGGTGACAAGTGCCTGAGTGACCATGCGCAGGGCATCTTGGTCCAGATATGGGCATAACTGGCGAACCAGCCAGACTTGGGCAAAGGTCCCCCTGGCCACGGCTCCCACCTGCTCCTCCAACCTGAGCCATGAGTCCAGGAGGACCCCCAGATTCCGTGCCCCTGTCCACGGGGCAACACCTCTCCCCCCATGACCAAAGATGGAATCTCCTGACTAGGTTGAGATGTCTGTATGCACAGCCATTCTGTCTTAGCCGGATTGAGCCGAAACCTGTTACTGTCCATCCAGATCCGTACCGCATCCAAACAGCAGGACATCACGGAGAGGGCATCACTGATGTGGCCTGGGGTGGAGATGTATAACTGCGTATCATCAGCATACTGATGATACTTCACCCAACCCGGATGATCTCACCCACGTGGTTTCATATAGATGTTGAACAGAAGGGGAGAGGACAGACCCTGAGGGACCCCACAAGTGAGAGCCCTTGGAGTTGACCTCTGGCCCCCTGCCACCCGATGCGGCGTCCCGAAAGGAAGGAGGTGAACTACTGCAGCACAGTGCCTCCCACTCCCAACCCCCGAGGCAGCAATAAGATACCATGGTCGATGGTATCGAAAGCCACTGAGAGATCTAACAGGACCAGGACAGAGGAAAAACCCCTGTCCGAGCCCTCAGGAGATCATCCATCAGTGCAACCAATGCCGTCTCCGTGCTATACCCGGGTCAAAAGCCTGATTGGTACGGATCTAGGTAGTCCGCTTCCTCCAGGAAAAGCGGAAATTGCTGAGCCACCACACTTTCGACAACCTTCGCTAGGAAGCGAAGGTTGGAGACCGGACGAAAGTTGTTCAATTCGGCTGGGTCCAGGGCAGGCTTCTTCAGGAGAGGCCTCACCACCGCCTCCTTCAAGGCAGCGGGAAAGGTGCCCTCCCTCAGAGAAGCATTGACCACTGCCGGAGCCAGCCGCATGTCACCTCCTGGAGGCATAGACCAACCAGGAAGGGCATGGGTCCAACAAACATGTGGTGGAACTCAGTCGTCACATAATCCTGTCCACTTCATCCTCAGAAACAGGATCGAACTCAGTCCAGATTACATTAGCTAGACCACTTGCACCCTCGACATCAGACCACGGCAAATTGGAGTTCAGCCCCCCCCGAATCCAAGCAATCTTATCCTGCAGGAACTGACCAAATTCCTCAGCTCGACCCTGCAGGAGATCCGCCATAGCCCCCGGATGGAGGAGGGAGCGGGCGACCACAAAACAGGCGGCTGGGCGGTTTCCCGCGGTTGCTATGAGAGCAGAGAAATAAACCCTTCTCACCGCTCTCACAGCTACCAGATAGGTCCTGATATAGGCTCTCCACTGGGCTCGGTCAGACTTGGAGCGGGTTGACCTCCACCTGCTCTCTAGACCCCTTCTCCATCGCTTCATCTCCCGGAGCTCCTCGGTATACCAGGAAGCCCCACGGGATCTGCGACGGGTAAGGGGACTCATGGGGACAACTCTGTCAAGAGCCCCCATGGCCGCCCGTTGCCAAGCAGCTGCCAGGGTCTCGGCAGAGCTGTGGACTAGGGATGTAGGAAAAAAACCCAGCTCTGCCTGGAACCTTTCCGGGTCCATCAGGCGCCTGGGGCGAACCACCTAGAGCTCCTCATCCCAGCAGTGTGGGGCAGCTTGTCGAAAAACCAGCCATAGGAGATAATGATCTGACCATGGAACGGGGTGGATAATAAGATCACCACTCCCCAGATCATTACGCCACTGCTCCAAGACAAAAACCAGGTCGAGCATGTTGCCCCCCTCGTGAGTCAGGCCATCAATCACCTGAGTCAGATCCATGGCCGCCATGGAGACCATGAATTCCTGGGCCAAAGCCGACGCCACCCCGAGAGAAGGCAAGTTGAAGTCGCCCAGGACAATAAGTCCTGGGAACTCCACCGCCAAACCCGAGACGGCGTCAAGCAGCCCAGGCAGGGCAGCTGCCACACAGCTGGGGGAAATGTATGTGAGCAGCGAGCCCATCCGACTCTCAAACCCGCATCTCAAAAGGAGGGCTTCACACCCGCCTATCTCCAGAACAGAGACCTCCCTTGGAATCAGGGCTTCTTGAATAACAACAGCCACCCCCCCACCCCTTACCTGGGCTCGTGGCCAGTGCAACACCCAAAAACCTGGGGGGCATAGATCGACTAGAGGGACTCCCCCCTCTGGGCCTACCCAGGTCTCGGTGATACAGGCCAGATCCGTGGCCTCCTCCTCGATTACCTCACGGAGGAGGGTTGCCTTATTAGCCACGGACCTGGCATTAAAGTACACCAGCCGGAGTCCAGGGGCCCTAGATCCCGGGTCCCCAGGGCATTGGGAAGAGGCATCGGGTCGGAGCATGCCACTGCATAAAGACATCGGGGGCATGCTCCCTTAACTTGATCTGGCCCCGCCTCATCGTTGCCTGCCGAACTCAACCACCCTGGAAATCGTCGCTCCCACCCTGTCCTCTGGGGCCCCACCGGCACCCCCCGGCACCCCTCACCACGACCCCAATCTGGGCTGCGCTGAGTCCCCTCCTTGCCACCCCCCCTCCCTAACCCCCTTAAGAAACGGTCTAAAAACCGAATCAATGAAGCCCCACTGGCCCTCTTATTGCCCTTCCCAAGACCCCAACCCTTCCCCGCACTGTACCATCTCTCAGGGTTCCATAACCCGTCCTTGAGATAGGCCATCGAGATTGAACTGAAAGGTGGGAAGGCAGGGAGGCTGTGAGGGCAGTGTGGTGAAGGATTGGATATTCACATAGAGGTTCCTTGAAGGGATGCCACAAATAAAAGGGGTGGTGGGTCAACCTATTCTCCAGAGAACCTGAAGGCAGGGTTAAGAAGCAATGAATAGAAGTCAAGGAGAGAAGCAACCTAGGAATAAGGAGACATTCCTGTGGGTCGGAACAATAAATCAGTGGGATGGTTTGCCTCCAGAAGTTGTGGGTGCTCCAACACTAGAGGTTTTCAAGAAAAGATTGGACAAGAATTGTCCAAGATGATATAAGGTCTCCTGTCTTAGATAGGGGGTTGGGCTAGAAGTCTTCAAGAGGTCTGTTCCAGCCCTATGAGTCTATAATTTTAATTGTCTACAATTCATGAGAATTTCTTTTCTTTTCTTTCCTTTTCTTTTCTTTTCTTTTCTTTTCTTTTTTCTTCTCTTTTCTTTTGTCTTGTCTTCCTTCCTTCCTTCCTTCCTTCCTTCCTTCCTTCCTTCCTTCCTTCCTTCCTTCCTTTTATTTTCAAGAAGAGATTGGATGACCATTTTTTCTGTAATGGTATAGAGTCTCCTGCTAGGAAGGGATTAGATCAGAAGATCTACAAGATCCCTTCCAACTCTGTTATTTTATTATTTTGTTATTCTATAATAGTGTAAGAATATCATGCTTCACTCATGCAAATTGCACAAATCTCTCTCTCTCACTTTCTGAAAAAAATATTGCTTGTTGTCAAGTTGAATGAGCACAGATGATTTGTGGGGACAAAACCAATTGTTATACAATGATATTCTTGTCAGGGTTTGCATATGATGACATATTGCAATCATTTTAGGCATTGCTATGATTATTATTAGAATTTTTTCACCGCAGGTCAATTTTTTCCTTAGAGTTCTTGCCATTTCTTATCTTCTGTAATTCTTATCTTCTACAGTTCACCTGGAATGTTGAAATCTCCAGAGGAAAATCAGCTTCAGGGTTGGCATCTGATCCTTAACTGCTTCTTCTTGTGCACCTGGTCCTCTGCTCAGTAACACCATCACTCTTTAATGGCATCTTCCTCCATCTACCTTCTGCAAATGGATTGATTTATTTAGCACTTTCTGCTTATGAGCTCATGGTGGAACTGCAAAAGAATTCAGCATCAGAATATATACAGTTCCAGATGTTCACAATTCTCCGTCCCTTTCTTCATCAGACATTTTAGGTGATTGAAAAAGGAAGAAGAGGGAAGGGAAGGAAGTTTTTCCAGGGAGGAAAGTCTCAGAACAATCATTTTCTGTTCTAACACATGCTACCTGTATGCCTGGAAACCATAGATTAATACAAATCCCCCCCAAAATTGTTGTTGTAGTATGAACTGGTACACTTGCTGGTGTTTGTGGAACTGAGATTGCATTCAAGATTTTCATTCAACATTTGAGGAACCAAGGTAGCTCAGTGGTTAGAGTGCAATATTGCAGGTTAACTCTGCTCACTGCCAGGAGTTTGATCCTGACTGGCTCAAATTTGACTGAGTCTTCGATCCTTCCAAGGTCAGTAAAATGAGGATCCAGATTATTGTGGGCAATATGCTGACTCTGACTCTGTAAGCCACTTAGAGAGGGTTGTAAAACCCAATGAAGCGGTACATAAGTGCTATTGCTATTTTCTGCAGGATTTTGTGTGTGTGTGTGCTTATGACTTAAGACTGATAGAAAATCACACAGTAGTTCTTCTGTGATTACTGTATGTTATTTTCTCATTCCTCCACACACATCTGCTACATGGGGATAATATTATAGATTTTCCTTTTATAGATCCTTTGTCAATATGAAGGATATGATGTGCTGTGAACATTAAGCGCCCAAACGAAATGTGCTAAAAGGCTTCCAGAATTGTCTGTTCCCACATTTTTTAAAAAATTCCTAAAAGTAACTGGGTTGTGGACATATATGGGAGGTATTTGATTAGGACTGTGGTGTGGGAGAAAAGGAATTTGATCTTTCTCCATTCCATATTTACAGGCAGACTCAGACAAACATATACATACATTATCAGAGCAGTAGCACACACCCATAGAGATATTCACTTGTTAGCAACATCCAAAACAAAGATTTTAAATACATGGTTTGTTGAACGGGCCATAATTGGTTTGGTTTGCTAATACGTTTGCAACTTATTAAGTCAAAAACCAACCAGCCAAGTTATGGCTTGATGTGAACTGAGTCAGTGTTAGGAATTGCTGTCGACAGTAGGAGAAAAATAGCTAATTTTAACCACTCCAATCAACAAGTATGGTTATTTTAACATGCATTTTGCAAAAAGAGAGAGAAAGAGAGGGTGAGGGAAGAAGCAAGAGAGGGAGAGGGAGAGAGGGAAGGAGGGAGAGGGAAGGAGAGGAAAGAGGAAGAGAGGGAGAGAGAGAAGGAGAGGGAGAAGTAGAGAAGGGAGAAAGTGTGGAAGAGAAAGGGAAGAGTGGGGGAAAGAGTGGGAAAGGGAGAGAGGGAGAGAAAGAGACATGGTTTACTGTTCAGCAGGTGACCTTGGATGAGGAATCTTCATTTGGGAGTTGCAGAAAGACAATTCATCTTCATCCAAAGACAAAGGCTTCTCTACAAAAAAATGTTAGGTCTAAAACATAGGATATTGATCAAAATGGGGGTGTCAGGAGAATAAATAGAGTTGGCATGGGCCTAGGCAACCAGTGGACCCCAGTGCTCTTTCTACAGCCCCAAATGCAGAACTGGAATGGGCAAGGCCAATATTTTTGGAACTCTTCTGGTGCTTGGGACAGGTTTGAAATGCTTGTAGAAATTTAAGGCATGTATTTCGTTCCTTTAACCCTCAACATCTCTCCAAAAATTAGGATCATTTTTCATTTGGGGGAAGGCAGTGTTTTAGGGCCAAAATGAGGACATTAACATGCTGTGAAGATTAAGGCACCCGTTTTACTTCTTAACATCTCAAAAGGCCTTTAAATCTTCCTCAAAAGTGAGATCTTAACACCTGAGAGTCTTTGGAAGCAGGAAAAAAAATCCTTAAAATATCTATATAAAACAAGTGATATCTCTTGGCCATCAAAAAGCTATATGGTTTGATTAAGAAAAGGAACATCACAGGTTATAATTACCTTGTTCCATAGTTGTTCTTCCTTGCTGATCGCATGGGAAAGCAGAATGGACTCACATCATATCACTCTTATATCTCCCAACTTTTGACTGGCCATCAAAACTGAATGATAGCTTCAACTGTTTAGAGTACTATTACTGCCTCATTTTAGGTAAAGGTTCCCCTCACACATATGTGCTAGTTGTTTCCGGCTCTAGGGGGCGGTGCTCATCTCCATTACAAAGCTGAAGAGCCAGCACTGTCCGAAGACATCTCTGTGGTCGTGTGATTGGCATGACTAAATGCCGAAGGTGAACGGAATGTTACCTTCCCACCAAAAGGTCCCTATTTTTCTACTTGCATTTTTACATGCTTTCAAAACTGCTAGGTTGGCAGAAGCTGGGACAAGTAACAGGAACTCATGCCATTATGCGGCGCTAGGGATTCGAACTGCCAAACTACCAACCTTTCTAATCAACAAGCTCAGCATCTTAGTCATTGAGCCACTGTGTCCTTCAACTAAATAATGGGTATTTAGTTGCAAATTTAAATGGAATATTCACAAATGGGTCTTTCTTTAAAACTTGAATGGACAGAAAAATATAACAAAAAAACCCAGAAATGGAGGGTGGCAAGAGAGAGCAATGAACAAAAAAAGTTATTTTCAAAATGAAGCAAATGTTAAAATGTTTGCACTTGAGTCAAGCCCTT
This sequence comes from Naja naja, assembly GCA_009733165.1. NCBI lineage: Eukaryota > Metazoa > Chordata > Lepidosauria > Squamata > Elapidae > Naja > Naja naja. The sequence continues at coordinate 203,310,604 of CM019150.1, read as the reverse complement.
TGTGGGACCAGTAATTCATATAGAGGAAACTTTAGCTTTCTCTGGAGGATGCCTGAACAAACAAAGATTTAAGGTAGGATAGGATGACAGAGACAAGCTTGCTTTTGAGTCTCTGCTATATTAAAACTCTCAATATGAGACTGCTATATTAAAACTCTCAATTTGAGCCTTGGCTATATTAAGCAGCAAAGTCTGCAAATGAAAATTAAGAATGTGCAGAATGTTCCTCCTGTTCATGGACCAAGATAGAGCAAGCTTCATGCTTATGAGTTTGAACATGAATAGAAACCCTAGAAACTCCTTGATCAATGCAGCAAAGACTCAGACCAAATGGATGGACTATAGGTAGGGGAAAGGAAAGCAAGAAAGTCACACATGACTGCATCATCAAACAGGGAACTGCTTTTGGTCTTAACTGATATCTAATAGACCAGGGTCTTCAAACTTGGCAATTTAAGACTTGTAGACTTCAACTCCCAGATTTCCTGAGCTAATATGACTGGAGGAGGAATTCTGGGAGTTGAAGTCCACAAGTCTTAAAGCTGTCAAGTTTGAAGACCCCTGAAATAGACAGTAAAGCTTTTTCTCTAGGAATGTAAGGCAACTCAAATCACACCAAGAAAATAAAACAAGGAGGTAATTCAAAATTTAGAAATCCATGTGAGCATAGACTAGGAGTTGGGATATAGCAAGGAACGGCATCAGGGAAAGGACAGAAAGTCAGTACTGGAACCTATGGAAGCTCTAGGTTGATTAAACCAATCCATTTGTGCAAAATCCCAAATGAGAACGTTTAATTTAAATTGGATGCATTTACAGAGTCCAGATCATGGATGATGTTCTATTCTACTAAGTGCATTTGAAGGAAAATGCCTGGGCACAAGTCAAAAACAAACAAACAAACAAAAAACAGTGACAAATTGGAACACATTCAGAGGAGGCCTACCAAGATGGTGAGGTATCTGGAAATCTACTCCCACAAGGAATGGCTAATGGACCTGGATACATTTAATTTACAGAAGAGACAACTGAAGAGAAATATAATAGCATATCTTCATATACTGTATATGAAGGGCTATCAGACAGAAGAAAGGGTAGTCTTACAGTATCCTATATTGCCTTAGAGGGAAGGACAATGATCTTTGTGTTAAAATATAAGGAAGGAGATTCAAGCTGCATCTCAGGAAGGACTTTCTGATTGTATGAACTATCAGATAGTGGAACATGCTACCACAAGAAGTAAGGAGTTTTCTTTTGCTGAAGATCTTCAAATAGAAGCTGGATGGTCATCTGTCAGAGTTGATTTAGTGGATTTCTCAGTGAGCAGGGGTCACCTTCATTACTTTTGACTTCAGCAAACAGTCAGAGGAGATGAGAGGAAAGATTCTACCAGGGAGATAGGAAACCAAAATCATGTAGGCCAAAGGTGGTATTCAGCAGGTTCTGACCAGTTCTGGAGAACCGGTAGTGGAAATTTTGAGGAGTTCGGAGAACCAGCAAATACCACCTCTGACTAGCCCTGCCCCCATCTATTCTCTGCCTCCAGAGTCCCAGCTGATCGATTGGGTCTTCTTTTGTTGCCCTGCATAGGAGAACTGAGCTGGAAAGCAGGTTAGTGGGTGGGGAGGGAATGGGATTTTGCAGTAAACTTCCCCTGCCATGCCCACCAAGCCACACCCACCAAGCCACACTCACCAAGCCATGTCCACAGAACCGGTAGTAAAAAATTTTTTGAATCCCACCACTGATGTAGGCCACTACAGTTCTGTTCTAGATCCAGTCCTCTTTTAACTGATTATTGCCTTATTAGTGGCTCTTTGTCCAGTCCCTCAAGGCCTTTTTCTGCAAGAAAACAGGTGAGGAGAAAGGACACACTAACTTCAATTTAGGAAATAAAATAAAAGTAAGTATATACAGCTTGGACATTGCAAAGTCATGTGTGGGAAAGATGGAAAAGAAAAGGTATTGCGAGTCTTGCTTGAGTGATGCTGTGCTTGCCTGATCTGATCTGGAGGCAGCTTGCTTCAGGAAAACTGTATAAATCTGAATTGAATGATTCATCTGCTAACCTCTAAATCCTTTTCCTCAAGTGTCAAATGCTTCGATTCTTCCTGATTTTGTGTGTGTTTGTGTGTGTGACCGAAGAAAACTCTTTCTAGATAGAGACATCAATCTTCATCAACTTTACCCGCCCTACATGCCTTCCAAATATGTAGACTTCATTTCCCACAACTCTCCTGGCTGATTCTGCCCCCAATTCCTACACCTTGGAATCTGCTGCATGCTCATTTATCTTCCTCTATTTTTTTCTCCTTGGATCTCAATATGTGCCAAAATGCTGCTTTTGAAAAGAAGGACATCTCAGTAAAGCTGAAGAAACATATTGTTGGTCATGGTGGGAAGAATTCTAAGTTTGTGGAGTTGGCAATGTATAGGATTCTTACCCGATGAGATCATTTATTTGTAGATCATTTTTTTTCTACAGGAAACTCTGGGCAGACAGACCAGAGATGAAGAACGTGGTAGAAAATGGAAGTCTTCACTCATTTTTGATGGGAAAATAAACAGTCATGTATTTCATTCCTTTCTCCTTCAACCAAGTGACTAGACAAAAATCCCAAAGTGTCTTGCAAATACAGACGGATTAATAATAAACTGAACCTGTCAAATAATAAACCCCAGTTGCACACAGAGAGTCAAAAAAAAATCCTACAAAGATAACCTGTCACCCACAATATATTAAAAAAACCCAGTATTACTTCTTATGAGGAGACGAAGATTTCTTTTTGTATTTGAATCCAACTGTTGCAGCTTTTCCCACCCTGGTGCTCTTTTTAATGTAGAACATAGAACAACACAATTGGAAGGGACCTTGGAGGTCTTCTAGTCCAACCCCCTGCTCAAGCAGGAGACCCTATACCATTCCAGACAAATGATTGTCCACTCTCTTCTTGCAAGCTTCAGTGAGGGAGCATCCACAACTTCTGAAAACGAGCCATTCTACTGACCAATTGTTCCCACTGTCAAGATATTTCTCCTTATTGTAGGTTTGGATCTCTCTTTAATGATCTTCCATCCTTACTTCTTGTCCTACTCTCAGGTGCTTTGCAGATTAGGTTGACTCTCTTTTCTCTGTGACAACACCTTAAGTACTAGAAGACTAGTGGTGGTATTCCACCGGTTCAGCCCGGTTTGAGCGAACCGGTAGTAAAAAACCAACCCAGTGACACTTTCGATGTGATGTCCAGGTGCCTGGAGGTGGTGCGAGTCTAGATGGGGAGGAACAGGCTCCGGCTCAACCCGACCAAGACCAAGTGGCTGTATGTACCGGCATCTTGAGTTATCCAGGATATTCCATCTTTGGCTATGGGGGGAGAGGTGTTGCCCCCCATAGATAGGGCTCGCAACTTGGGTGTCCTCCTGGATGCACGGCTCAATTTGGAGGAGCAGGTGGGAGCCATGGCCAGGGGGGCATTCGCCCAGGTTTGCCTGGTGCGCCAGTTGCGCCCCTATCTGGATTGAGATGCCCTATGCATGGTCACTCATGAGCTCATCACTTCCCAGCTGGACTACTGCAATGCTGTCTACATGGGGCTGCCCTTGAGGACCACCCAGAGGCTTCAACTTGTGCAAAATGCAGCGGCGCGGGTTGTGATGGGAGTGTCCCGATACTCCCATGTTACACCCCTCCTGCACACACTGCATTGGTTACTGGTTGCCCTCTGGGTGAGATTCAAGGTGCTGGTGTTGACCTATAAAGCCCTACATGGCTTAGGACCAGGGTACTTGAGGAGACCCTGCTGCCAATAACGGCTTCCCAATGTCCCGTGCGCTCTCACAGACAGGGCCTCCTTGGGATACCGTCAGCCAGACAATGTCGGCTGCCGACCCCCAGGGGTAGGGCCTTCTCTGTGGGAGCACCCACCCTATGGAACCAGCTGCCCCTGGAGCTTCAGGTGGCTCCCAACATCCGGTCCTTCCGATGGGGCCTGAAAACATGGTTGTTCCAACTCGCCGACCTGGACTGAGGAAGGGGATGGAGGTTTTAATTTGAATAGTGCTATTTTCATTCGTTTTATTGGGTTTCATGTTTAATCTCTTTTTAAATTGTAAAGTATTTATTGTTTTTATGATTGTACACCGCCCCGAGTCCCTCGGGAGATGGGGTGGCATAGAAATCCAATAAATAAATAAATAAATAAATAAATAAATAAATAAATAAATGAATGGAAGGAAGGAAGGAAGGAAGGAAGGAAGGAAGAAGAAAGAAAGAAAGAAAGAAAGAAAGAAAGAAAGAAAGAAAGAAAGCTATCGTTCAGCCGAACTGGTAGTGAAAAAACAGCTACCGGTTTGGGCGAAGCGGTATTTCTTTTTTTCCGCCCGATGAGCAGCTGTTCTGATGATTAGCTGTGCTGGAATCCCCCTTGCTGTCTTACTGCTTCACCCAGGAGGCTTCCCTGAGGCCCAGGAGGCAAAAGGGGTGTGGGGGGTGTTAGCCCCCGTGCTCAATTTTTTTTGCCTCCTGGGCCTCAGGGAAGCCTCCTGCGAGCAAAAACAGTCTCCCCACAGGCTTCCCCAAGGCCCTGGAGACAAAAAATGGAGTTTGGGGGGTGCACAGCTGCCCTGCGCTCTATTTTTTGCCTCCTGGGCCTTGGGGAAGCCTCCTGGGAACAAAAATGGCCTCCCATGAGGCTTCCAGGAGGCAAAAAAAACCATGGGAGGTGCTGCAAAAAAAAAAGAACCCATGCCCACCCAGTCACATGGCCACTCCCACCTAGCTACTCCCACTTAGCCATGCCCACAGACCTGGTAGTAAAAATATTTGCATCCTACCCCTGTAGAAGACTGCTATGATTTACTACATCTCCTGACTCCATCATTCTATTCAATTTCTTGCATATAGTTTTTATTTGTACAGAAGCAAAGAAAAGAAAGGGAAAGAAAATAAAATAAAAATATAGAGGAGTTTGGCCTTAAAGTCTTAGGGATCTTTTTTAGATGCCTCTATAAATTTCAGATGTTCGAGCACAATGGTGCTGTTGTTAAATGATAAAACATAATTTATTTGGTGATTATCTTAATGCTTCCTTTTATTTATTATTCTAGTTTCATTTTTGTTTGTTGTATTTATGTTGTTTATTTTTATTATCTTACTAGCAAACAAAACAAAACAAAAAAACCCCAGTTTTACTACAAGTGTAATACACCGATTGTACATTTCCAACAAACAAACCAAACAAACCAGCAGTCATTTCTTCTAATCAAGGACACATTGTAACCTGATTGGTGTGCAATACAATGCTGTGCAATTTTAGAGAAAAAGTTTGCTGTGATTCATCAACATGCTTTTCAGGGAGGTGATACCACAGAAAATCTGTTCTCTGGTTTCTCAAAGACAGTTTGCTAATTCTATCTTCCTTCTTCCCCACTTACCTTGTGTATGAAGACTATATTTCTCAATGATTGAGGATCTAGTTCAGGGGTGTCAAACTCAAGGCCTGCGGGCTGGATCTGGCCCCCATGGTGCTTAGATCTGGCCTGTGGGGCTGCCCTGGAAACAGCAAAGGACCAACCTGCGGTGCCTCTGCCAGTGAAAATGGGCTCCCAATCTCCTTTTTCAGCTGGGATGGCCTCCTGCAACCCTCTGCCAGTGAAAATGGAGCTCAGGAGGGTCACATGCGTTTCCACTGGCAGAGGGTTGCAGGAGGCCTTCCCAGCCGAAAACAGAGATTGGGAGCTCGCTTTCGCTGGCAGAGCACTCAGGCCGCCACAGGTCAAGCTGGCCATGTCCACCGCAGCCCCCCAAGGTTAAACACAACCCTGATGCAGCCCTCAATGAAATCAAGTTTGACACCCCTGATGTAGTTGATCACAGGATAAACTGGGTGGTATGTACAGGACAAATGAGTTGGAGAGGAGGGAATGAATTGCTGGTCCTTCATCTATGCTTCCTGACACAGTCTTTGGCTTATGAATATTGCACTCTATAGCAAACATTGATTTGAATGCCCATGGATTCCAACTAGTAATTATCAGCAATGATCCATCTCATCCCAAAACCCAGCTGCTTGTAGCTTGTGGTCAAGTCATCCGTGCCTCGGAGAGATGCTTCATGCTGTGCGGGCTCCTGTTGTGATGAGTTGATGTATGAGTGGTGCAACAGGGAGGCATTAATATGTGCCAGCCATCACTGCCTAAGACAGCACCAGAACTGCTGACTTATTAGGTTAAACATTCCAGATATCTACACACACATTCCATTTGCATGAGCATTCTTCTAAGAGAAGGGACATGAGATAATCTCTCCTTTCCTTGCATTAGAAGAAATCTGTTCTTTCTTTCTTTCTTTCTTTCTTTCTTTCTTTCTTTCTTTCTTTCTTTCTTTCTTTCTCTTTTCTTTTTTTTTTCTTTTTTTTAATTTTTCTTTTTTTTATTTTAATTTTTACTGAACAAACACACACAACTAAGAAAAGGACATTAAAAAAAACAAGGGACGTGGTGCAATCAACCTAGTTGTCTTACATCGCTAATTCATATAAAAATAGTACATATTTACATTTTGTATATGTATTATTAGTGACAACTTTCTTTTATTCTTTATTGGCCAAGTGTGATTAGACACACAAGGAATTTGTCTTGGTGCAAATGCTCTCAGTATGCATAAAAGAAAAAATACATTCGTCAAAAATCATAAGGTACAACACTTAATAATAGTCATAGGGTACAATAAGCAATCGAATCATACTAGGAAACAGTCAATATAAATCATAAGGATACAAGCGACAAAGTTACAGTCATACAGCCACAAGTGGGAGGGGATGGGTGATAAGGAGTGGTGAGAAGATTAATAGTAATAGTAAAGCAGACTTAGTAAATAGTTGAACAGTGTTGAGCAGAGTGATGGCTTTTGGGAAAAAACTGTCCTTGTGTCTAGTTGTTCTGGTGTGCAGTGCTCTATAGCGTCGTTTTGAGGGTAGGAGTTCAAGCAGTTTATGTCTGGGATGTGAGGGGCCTGTAAATATTTTCACAGCCCTCTTTTTGACTCCTGCAGTATACAGGTCCTCGATGGAAGGCAGGTTGGTAGTAACTGTTTTTTTTCTGCAGTCCTAATTCATGGCAGTCTCTGAAAAGAGAAGCAAAATGGCACAAAGGAAGATGACCAGATTCCTGGAATCAAAAGCCAGGACACATTACTACGATTTACAACCACAACTGAACCCAAAATTTCTGTTGTTAAGCAGGATGGATGTTCAGTGAATTTTTGCCCCATTTTATTACCTTGCCCCAGTGGTTAAATGAATCACTGCAGCCATTAAGTTAGTAGCATGAGTGTTAAATGAATCTGGGTCCCCCCATTGACTTTGTGGGTCAAAAGTTCCCAAAAAGGGATCACGTGGCCTTGGGACACTGCAACTGCCATAAATATGAACCAGTTGTGCAGCATCCAAATCTTGATCACAGGACTAAAGTTCGTAAGTGTGAAAAACTTTGTAAAGAGCTTTGGTGGCTCAGGCTGTTAAATGCCTGCTCTTAAGATCCAGCTGTCTACAATTACTGTAGGCTCGAATCCCACCAGGCTCAAGGTTGACTCAGCCTTCCATCCTCTCCGGGTAGGTAAATTGAGGACCCAAGATTGTTGGGGGCAATTAGCTGACCTTGTAAAAATGCCGCTTAGTAATAAGCAGGCATATACAATGGAATGAAGGCTATTGCTGAGCACATTGGGTTGTATCCCAAAAAATTGTAAGCCGCCCTGAGTCTCCGGAGAAGGGCGGCATATAAATGTAATTAAAAAAAAAACCGGTCATGTCACTTTTTTCAGTGCCATTGTAACCTCGAACGGTCACTAAATGAACTGCTGTAAGTTAAGGACCACCTATGATTTGTATAAATTTACTTTCTTAATGTTAAAGATTTAAAAATGCTAATTATGCTGCATTGAGTTAGGGACATCACAATATGGAGGTGATATACGATGTCTTGGTTTCTTGAATCAGAAAAAATTGGGAGTCCCAACAATGTCCAAATTCTATAAAAAGAATTGGCAGTCCAAATGAGAGAAATTGGAAGAGCATTCATAGAATTTTGGGGTCTAATCCTATGACTTCTGTATGTGACAGACAAATATCCTCATTGCCTCTATCTAGGAGTTCATTTTTATAACAATAGCAATAGCACTTAGACTTATATACCGCTTCACAGTGTACAGCTCTCTCTAAGTGGTTTACAGTCAGCATTCTGCCCCCAACAATCTGGGTCCTCATTTTACCCACCTCAGAAGGATGGAAGGCTGCGTCAATCTTGAGCCTGGTGAGATTCAAACTGCTGGCAGCCAGCAACCAGCAGAAGTAGCCTGCAGTACTACATTCTAACTACTGTGCCAACATGGTTCTTTTATCATTTTTATAATGATGTATTATTTTCCTAGAGTTTAGTGTTAGTCTAATCCAGATTTAATATGATTAAAATCAAAGCAATCAATCTATCAGAATTTGTAGGGCAACTAGGTTGGTGATTTCCAAACTGGCATTGCCTCTGCCTACCAAATTACTATTCTCATCATCCCTATTCATTATGGGTCCCAATATCAGTCACAAGCAACCTGATCCACTCATGAAAGGTTGAAGTCAGCAACTTATTATTGTTTCCTATCTATATTATAAGGGCCCAGATTATTGGGGGCAATTTGCTAACTCTATAAACTGCTTAGAGAGAGTTGTAAAGCACTGTGAAGTGGTATGTAAGTCTAAGTGCTATTACTATAAGAATGTCCTCAGATTATCTGCCTTTCCCTGGGAACATCCAGATAAGGTTTCATGGAACTCCAGGCTTATGCCTCTTGTGGCTCCACAAGGACTGCACGCTAGCTCTGTGCTTGACCCCTCCTCCCTGCCTAGCTGGGAGTTTCCCAACATTCATATTGAAATGATATATTGCTTTCCTACCATTGAAGTCCAACCATCAATTACAAAACATAGATTCCATGTGAATAAAACAAATCATAACAATAATAACCTTGCAGTTTCTCAATAGCAATTAGCAGTAATTTAGTTTCATGGAGTAAGGGAAATGGAGACGAGGAGTTACTGATTTGGTGGCATATAAGTAGAATCATATGAACATCTTCTGAAGTTCATGTCTCCAAGGACCTAATAGGCTTTCCCCAAATGGCTTTCAAAGTTCAAATTAGCCTTGTTTAGAAGACTTACAAGTGCAAGATTCTGTTAATATAACCCACAATAAAGTTAGAACAAGTAGTTCTAGTTTTGCTTCTTGTCTGGACTACATCACAAGGCAAGTACCAATCCTGCAAATTTGAAAGTACTCTTCCCTTTTCTGGTAGTCTTATCCAGTCTAGCAAGCCAGAGGTTGGACTGGGTGAGAAGTTGATCTGATCCAATAACTCTTTTTAGGTTTAGCCCAAATGGTTCAGGAGGAATTATCAATATCCCTTTGAAAGCAGAGATAGATAGATGGATGGATGGATGGATGGATGGACGGATGGATAGATATTGATTTAAGAAAAATAATCATCTGATTGTGCAAAGGTAAGATTAGGTTAGATAAATAATATAAATTCTATAACCACCGCCATTTTATTTTCATCGTTGTTATCTCTATTACCACTATTACTTAAATTTATATCTTCTAGGAGATCAAGGGAGCTTACATGAAAATTGCCTTTATTTTATTCTCCCAATAGGAATTCTATGAAGTAGGTTGGGCTGAGAAAATGACTGGCCAAAACCTACTTAATACGTTTCCTTCGACTAGAAGTCCAGATCAACCTTTTACTCCTTGCATTGCATTGTTCTCACTGTCACCACACCCTCTTCAGAATTTATCAATTAATCAGTGAACAAAAGCAATAACCAATAAACACAAACTTCCATAAAAAGCGATAAAACAATGGGAATAAATGCCTCTAAAAGCAGGTCTAAAAAGCAGTTGTGGGGCAGTTCTAACCATCCCTATTGATGCTTTGTTCCCAACATAGCAACTCTTCTCACCACCCAGTTCTCAGTTCAATCAATGAGTTTTTTCTTTTCTTTTCTAAGCTGTTCCCAATTTTGCAGCCAGAAATAAATGAGCAAATGTAGTGCGGGCGCACCTACTCCCTGGAGAACTTATCAAATGCAGCATCTGGATTTTTACGATCAGAGAGCAGCATTTTTATTTGTGCCTGTAAGTAAATAGCAGATGAGACAACACACTTAGTGTAATAAATCAGGGATATGAACACTCAATAAGGGTGTGCTCTTTGCCCTTTCCATGTTTATATAAAAACATCACACAGAACCAGATCATAATAGAAACTGTTTTATTGTATAACGTACACCCAGTTAATATTTTGATAACAGCAGGCTCTATCGAATGTTCATTGTGATAAGGGTTACTGATTCTCACTGATAGATTTTTACTATTCTCATCATCCCTGTTCTTATATGTTCATTGCAAAATAACACATAGCTCATTGATTGGTCTACTCTATTTTTGGTTTTTTGGTTTTTTAGCATATGTTAGCCAGGGATCACCAAGGTGGCTGGCTGCCTCTGTGAAAGGAATTTTTGAGTGCTGTTGTCTTTACCCACGGGATGCCTGAATGCTGGTAGGCAATCAGGGGAGGCTCCTTTCTTGTCCCTATGCAGTTTATTCACTCATGGGAATCAAGCCACCAATCTCAGCAGTGCGCAGGCCCAGCGTCTTACCAGCATCTTACCCAGTGTTGGTATACTACCAGTTCAGCTCGGTTCGGCCAAGCCAGTAGCGCCGATGAGCAGCGGAAACCGAATCGGTTCTCTCCGCCACTCTGCTGTTGGACTTGCCCACCCGCCAGGGCTCCCATACTCACCTTTATTCCCTGCTTTTGAAGTGCAGCTGCTTTGCACGGCACAGCAGAGTGCCGCACGGCAGCTGCTGAAACGACAGAGTTGCAAAAGGTGAGTTGGAATGCCTCTGCGCCTGTACAAAGTGTGTGTTTGGCACACGCGCACATGCAAAGTGTGTGCACATGCACAAAGTGCACCCACCAAGCCACGCCCACCAAACTGGTGGTAAAAATCTTTGAATCCCACCACTGATCTTACTGCTTGAGCTACCGTGGCCCCCTGGTCTACTCCGTATTTGCTTTTCAAACAAATGGGTTGAATTTTGCCAGGATAGCTCATATCTCATTCCAGGCACGTTGAATTCTGTCCATGGCACAGAATCTGGAATCCCAAATCACTCTACTTTCATTTTTAAAAAATCAATATAGCCCTCATGATAGTTCAAATATATTTGAAGATATTTAAGTTGTTCTAACAAAAAGCTCTACTTTTACAAAGACAGCTATTTCATCATCTTGGCCTCTAGTCAAGGGATTTACAACTCAAAGAGGTCTTTTAACAGCTGTGCAACTGGCCAAAATCAACATTTTCCTGGCATGAAAACCATGCTTTCTAAGCACAGAGATGCAGTAATGAGGGTTTCATGGGTCTAATTAGTTCTATGATATTTATATTATATATCTATATTCCTCCTTCTTACAACCCATACCAGGAGAATCGCAACTCTGTTTGTATTGAGAAATAGAGACTGACAAAGGCTTTCTAGAGATCTTTATTGGAACTTCTCAATCATATAATGTCTGTTGATCAGTATTCCACCAAATATATTTACTTCCACTTTTCATGAAGCTGCATTAGCTTCAAAGCTGTATAATCATATTCCCTCTCCCTTCCTCATTCCATTGAAAGCCTTCTATAGTGCACAATCAGAACACATTGGACAACAATGACCAGGACTGAATCTGTCCATCTGGTCTTCTCATCTAAAGAGGCCCTCTTCAAACTTCATGAGGTTTGGAAACCCCTGTGTGGAACTATCCAAATATTCTCCCAAATGTGCTGGAACACGTCTGCATTCAAAATTTATGTTAAACCAATAAGTCACATTTCCTATCTCCAAAAGATTGTTAAGTCCAGAATAATTGCAAATGGTAGGTTAAAGTATGAAAAAGCTTAAGTCACCCAATAAAGTTGGGAGAATATATATTAGGAGGTAGAAAAATGGAACTGAATAAATCGAAAGATATTTTTGGAAAAAAGACAGAGGATTTGGCAGACTCATGGGTAGCCTGGTAACAAAAAATAGTGGAGATGGAAATAATGGTTGGGTTGAATACGAAACGTATAAATAAGGATCCAAGGGAGGCGAGTTAAAAAGAGAAGAAGTGAAACTTCCAGGAGCATGACAGATGATGGATAGAAAGGATCTTTTTTAAAAACAAGATTGGTGATACTAAGAATTAGAATAGATTAAGAAATTAGGAATAGGGGGAATATTATTATACATATTTTTGCATAACACATTTAAAGTGAACGGTGCAGGTTAAGATCAGATTTTGAAAAAGAGTGTTGTCAGGTACGCTCTAGAATAATGTTACTACTATTAGAAGGATGTAGCAAATATTGAATAACGGAAGAATGAAGGGCTATGTGCTGACACAAATATGTATAATAACATTAGAACCACATAAGTTTGATTAATGTAGTAATTTTCATTTGTATCAATGTTATTTTTGTATCAAAATGAATGACACTCAGATGCCACACTGTCCATGCAATAATGTTGATGTATATTTACAAATAAAAAACTTTATGAAAAGAAAAAAGAAAAAGCTTAAGTCACCCAATGGGTTTTATAAATGACCAGAAATCTGATCTTGGGTAACTCTGATCCATAAAAATCATCAGGCCAATCCGATGCAAATTCATCTTTGCACCCCTGATTTAGAATCACTTTTCAATCTGGATTTGCAGGATCTTGAACCTTAAACTGTTTGCAATTTGGGTGCTGCTTTGTGAAACAGTGGGTACTTTATCTGAAATGTTCTCTGCCATTTTGAGTCTTTGGTCAGGCAGGTTTTAAGTCCCATCCTTCTGCAAGCAGGCCGACTTAAATGTTTGCAAAATAGACATGAACATCCAAAAGTCATAATTGCTTTCAGGAAGGAATTCCCTTTGGGTCTGTATATATCTTATGTGTGTGTATAGCTCGTACACACCCACCCTCCCACACCCTGGAATTACAGCATAGTCATAATGACCCCAGAGACCCCTTCCAAGTGTGTGAGTCTAAACAGAACCATTGATTGATGCTTCCCTCCCAAAAAACACGGCTTAGACAGAAATGAACATGTCAGCAATGCTGACCTCCTTAACAGTGCATAATGCACACGACAGAGCCCTATCAATGTTAAAAAATGTCTCGCAGATTCGGTTCTCAACAATTCTTAACCCCAGCAAATAAAAAAACAAAAACAATTTAAACAGGAAAATTCCAAAAGATTTTGCTTTGGGAAGACAATTCTGCTGCTTTTCTTTTTGTCAAGTTCCCTCCCTTATAATGTTTGATTAATGGCTTTTCTGGAGGGCAGGGTGGGGGGAGAGGAAGGGTAGCATTACACTCAAGGCATGCTCTTCCACAATTTTATGGGAATTTAGGAAAATTCCAGAATGCAGGAGGAAAGGCGGTTTCCTAAGCACTTCAGCTTTCAATTTTGGAAAGCAAGTTTCTAGCCCTTATGACTGGGAGAAAGGGTTGCAAAATAATGCCGGCCAAGTTTCCAGAGAAATGAATAAATAAGGGTTTTTTTTTTTTAGTGGTTAGAAATATAACAGGTTTGCTTCACGGGAAAAATAAAGAACATTGTGAAATTTCTAATCCATTCAGGTTGAATAATTCATTCTTTCTCAGGGCAGTTTCCCCAACATCCTTCTCCTCTCCTTTTTCTTTTCTCCTTCTTATTTTTAAACAGAATGCTGGCATGGCAATACCTAAACCATTTGCAGATTACAGTCCAGGCCGACTTTTCAGCGAAGCCCATAAAGAGAGCCAGAAGTCTGGCAAAACACCCTTATCTCTAGAGCTGCCAATTTCACATGAAAAGGAAAAAGAATGCATATGTGTGTGTGAGTGTGTGTGTGTGCACACACACAAAAAGAGAAATTCCCAAAGAATAACGTCTGAAACAAAGGTTATGCATTGCGTTAGGGAGCCCTATGTTTGAAAAGCAAGTAGAAGTAATAAAATTGGGGAAATCTCTCAACCCAGCTTGTGATTAGAAATATTTTGACCCAAATTGGGTGGATGAGAGGTTATGGACAGATTGTGTCCTTCCTTATTCAGAGAGAAAAACGTTGTGTGTGTGTGTATGTAGCCTTCCCCTTTTCAGTTCCCCAGGAATGGACCTGGACATCTGTTGCATACAAGCATGTACAAACAAGTTGGGAAAAAAGTCATCAACAAAAACCAACCACAGAAGGATTTTTTTAAAAAAGCAGCTAAACATAATGGAGCCCCCTCCCTGCCATTCAAGGTCTGATCAACAGCAGATTGGCTTGTTATGGGCGCTGCTCAGCTTCTGAAATTGGCACAAGTTCCATTCATTGGATCAAGCAGGGGACTGAGCAGATAGATTAATGTAACATAGCATTGTTGAGTTGCGATGACAGCTTTGAAGAGAGCCAGATTTCCTTCCTTCCTTCCTTCCTTCCTTCCTTCCTTCCTTCCTTCCTTCCTTCCTTCCTTCCTTCCTTCCTTCCTTCCTTCCTTCCTTCCTTCCTTCTTTCCTTCCTTCCTTCTCTCCCTCCTTACTTACTAGATGAAGTTAAGACAGAGATTAACAGTTTTTCTTTCTTTCTTTTCTTTTTCCTTCCTTCCTTCCTTGAGAAGGCAGGGGTCACCATTTCTTCTTCCTTTCTTAATTCCTTCCTTCCTTCCTTCCTTCCTTCGTTCCTTCCTTCCTTCCTTCTTCCTTCCTTCCTTCCTTCCTTGATGAAGTTAAAACAGAGGTGAACAGTTTTCCTTCCTTCCTTCCTTCCTTCCTTCCTTCCTTCCTTCCTTCCTTCCTTCCTTCCTTCCTCCCTCCTCCTCCCTCCCTCCCTCCCTCCCTCCCTCCTTCCTTCCTTCCTTTCCAAAAGAAAGTTAAGACAGAAGTGACCAATTCATCTCATCATTTATACTTGGAATTTGAAGACTGAGAAACCCCACCACCACTGAAGGTTTAGTCTTATGTGGAAAGGAGGTGTATGCATGCTTGCAAAAAACACAAAAACCATTAAATCCAACTGAAAACAGCAGCAATAGTCAGGAAACTAACAGCAGTGAAAGACCTCACTGAAGCTGCCATTCAAAGCTGATTTCAGTCAAATAGCTATAATCTGACACCAGCATGAATAAAAATGAGTGCCACCTGGATGCTCTAGAGAAAACAATTGTTCAAGGTAGGAACTGAGAAAGATCCGTCTCTAATACTTACTTACTAATACTTACTTCTCCAACTATCCAGGAAAGGGAACAGTAGGCGAGATGTTTAGAGTAAATATCTCTACAGTATAAATAGAGAAGCACACTGAGGCCAAAACCAGGTGACAGTTACCTACTCAACAACCATTTGTTCAGTATATTGTTTAGCACAAAAGCACTAAAAAAAGTAATTTATGACCATTTTTAACACTTACGGCTGTGACAACATCCCTATGGTCACAGATCAAAATTTCATCATGAGTCATGAGGGTCATTAACCAGGTCACCACGTGACTGCACCCAATCTTACCTTTCTTGTGGTGGTTTGTTAAGTGAATGTGGGAGTCATAAAGTGAACAGTGCGGTCATTAAGTGGATACCACAGATGTTAAACAAACCCATTGTTTGCTATGGGACATTTCTTGTCAGAAACCAGAAGAATCTCTTTTTAAAATTATTTAGGAATATACTTTTGTTTATGTGTAGGATTAACTGGCTTTTTGACATGAAAATAGACTTGAGGAGAGAGGATTAAGGCAACCACAATTGGTCAGCAGAAGAAGAGACTTTTCAGGTATATTTTAGCTGAAGGATTTGAGCTTTTAAAAGATAAAATAAAAGTTGCCAGTTCCCTAGTTTAGGACCTTTCTTTTCCCTTTCCCCAATTATACCAACCAAGGATGTACATAAGGCATAGTCAAGGGGTGTCCAACCTTGGCAACTTTAACACATGCGGACTTCAACTCCCAGGATTCCCCAGCTGGCCATGCCGGCTGGGGAATTCTGGGAGTTGAAGTCCACAAGTCTTAAAGTTGCAAGGGTTGGATACCCCAAGCATACATAAAGAAATCAAAATGGCAGCTACTATGGGATGTACTTTTTTTAATGAAGGAGCATGGATTGCTCTATTGCAGTTCCCATTTTTGACTTCTTTGTCTACGCTCTGTGGTTAACACAGAATCAATTCGAGAAGGAGAAAGCACAAAGAAGGAAACATTTTAAATACTCTTATTAGAAGACATTGATATTTAATTAGGCTAGTTCTCTCTTTGAATCCTCCATTGACGGATGGTCTTTTTATACTGTAGGTCTTCCTTTTTTTAAAATACCTTATTAGTGTACCTCAGAACATTCTTTTAGAGATCCCTGTGCTATTTGGAAGATATTTTCCATTCAAGCAGAGATCCTGGAAAATTGGTGCTCTGTGACATCTACTGACTAACAGAGAGAATCACAGGTTTGCTTCCCACTGATCCTTTAACCTAGTTTCTGTTATCAGGACCTATCAGCTTCACCCTTCTCTGGGTGGGCATATGGAAATCTGAAAATGAAGTATGGAAAGCAGGGAAATATGTAAATCATTGAATAGATTGCGCACAGGTACTACAAGATCCAGAGATACTCTGAACAAATCCAGTGGCTTCTGCTCTTTGTGATTGTGGTGACATGCAGACAACAACACATATGTATACTTGACCCTTGTGCCCAGATCAGGATACATTTAGGGACCTCGTGGCCTTAATGGACCTCATTAATGTTGCTAGTTTCTGGGCAAGGTCTGTATAATTTGTACATATTTTAATCTTGTATATCTTAAATTTTGTGTCATGTAGGTAAAGGTTCCCCTCACACATACATGCTAGTTGTTTCCAGCTCTAGGGGGCGGTGCTCATCTCCATTACAAACCCGAAGAGCTGTGCTGTCTGAAGATGTCTCCGTGGTCACGTGGCCGGCATGACTAAATGCCAAAGGTGCATGGAATGCTGTTACCTTCCCACCAAAATGGTCCCTATTTTTCTACTTGCATTTTTTACATGCTTTTGAACTGCTAGGTTGGCAGAAGCTGGGACAAGTAATGGGAGCTCACTCCGTTATGTGGCGCTAGGGATTCGAACCGCTGAACTGCCAACCTTTCTGATCGACAAGCTCAGCATCTTAGCCACTGAGCCACCACATCCCTTCTGTGTCATATAGTATGTCTTATTTTAATTGTGATGCTTCCAATACAAATAAACAAACCAATATTTTTTCAGTCTTAGGGAAGAGAAATTGTGATTAGGTATAAATATCCTGAATGTTCTAAGTGTCTGTCAGCTAAGTTGCTAATAAGATGGATTGTAACCCCACACATCTCTAATCACTTATACTTTTCATTGGCTGGGAATGTTGTAAGTATCACACAATCTCCTAAAGATTATTCTTTAAAGCAATATAACGCTGCATCCCACGTTAAGAAAAAGACATTTGATCCATTCTGCTGGTGTTATAGTCACTGGAAAACTCCCCCCCAAATGAAAATGGCAAGGAGGTGAGAAGGGAGAAATGGCTCCAGAAGGGGAGGAAATTCCAGTCATCCTCACTCCTCCTACCATCCAGCTGGCTTTTGTGTTTCTTTTTTTTTTTGTAAGAACGGCAAATTAAATGCAAATATAGATTTAAAGTCGCCTCCAGTCTGGCTTTAAGAAGAGCTTGTCTCAGCTGTAGGGAGAAGTGAAAGATGATGCGTGTTGTTTACAATGTGTGAGGCAGCTGGCCTTAAATGAAATCATTTGCTGATCAAGTGCGGTCAATTTTTTAGACACCCAAAACTTTGCAATTGATCAATTGTGCATTACTTAAATTAGGACTACTGATTTCTTGTCCTTTTTTTTCTTTGCAGCGGCAGGCACAACAATGAACATGAGACCCAACGAAGAGGTGGGATTATATTTTCAGCAGCTCTGCATCCCTGTTTTGAGTGAGATGAATCACATTTGTGGGTGTCACAGTATTTACAGCTTTTTTTGTGTCTGAAAACTGAGGTATTTGTGGATTTTTTTTCAATAGCATGATTTTTTTTTAATGGGCTGCCAAAAAATCATTCAGAGGTGACCTGTGATTTACAATCTGTCCAATCCAACCTTAAACCTATTAAAAGTCTGTCCCAATATGCTGATGAATTTGGATAATTATTCTGAAGCTTCTTAAGAATTTTCCTGTAAATTTAGCCAGGGCTACAAAATTTGGGGAAAACACTAGATGGCAGCAAAAAATTAGTGGTTTGTGATGTTTCTTTGCTGCCATCTTGTGGTCATCCCAAGCTTTTCAGACTAGTATGCCTTAAATCAGGAAAGTCAAACTCATGCCTCGTGGGCTGGATGCATCATATGCTGGCCATGCCCATGCCTGGTTTAGAGAAGGGGGAAAAAGTCATGCTATGTCACGTAACACTGCCATGATGATGCAAGTTTGACACCCCTGCCTTAAATAGTCTTCCCTTTCTCCAGTTCATTCATTGGATATCTGAGTCCAATTAAATGCTACTTTTAAGCTATAAAGCTTATTAAATTTCATATTTAAAATCTTGGAGGACTGCCTTTATTCATATCAGCCCATCTACATGTTTTAAGGACTATAATAGAAATACTTCTCACTTTCTTTATCTGAGATTTGCTGAGTTCAGTTTGGGAGAAAAATATCAGCCAGGGACCATAAAATAAAATAGGATTTTAAAAAAACTCTAAAGGTTATTTGTTTTGTTTGTTGAAAATTTGCTGGGATTTTGAGAATTATATGATTGTAATATCATTACCATCGGTTTTTATTCATCTCTAAAGTATCCTGCTAGTATTACTTATATTTAATTCTGGAAGCTATCCTGGCAGAGTTCTCATCCTTCCAGATGGATCTAAAATATTCAGTTATGGATTAAAATATTTAAAAATCACTTATCTGGTGTGAAAGTTGAGACACAATTGTAAAAAAAATCCAACCCAAACCCCACAATACAATTAATTCACAATAAAATAAGGGAGAAGCAAAAGGTTTTATAAGAAGCTCTAAGAAACATCAAAATCCTTTGGGAGCCATCAAAGGCCACATCACAATGATGTTCAACAGTCCACTTTCACTGACAAAGATACAGATGTTACAAAATGTCGTGCTCCATGTATGACAATTTACATGACTTCCAACCAAATAATACACAATAATTTTTGTTTGTTTGTTTGTTTATTTATTTATTTATTTTGACTTGTATGCCGCCCCCTCTCCCAAAGGACTCGGGGCGGCTAACAACTAAAAAACCAACAATAAATAACACTAAACAAATAAATAATAAATAACATTAAACAATACAAGTCAAATAGAGATAAAACCCACCAATTAACTAAAAATTTAAAAACGCCCCCCGGAGGTCAGCACAGCCCAGCCTGTTTGAAGAGCCAAGTTTTTAAATCATGGCGGAAGGTGCGGAGGTCAGGGGCCAAATGGAGTCCCAGAGGTGGTTGGTTCCATAGGGCGGGGGCCGCCACAGAATAGGCTCTTCCCCAGGGCACCGCCAAGCTACATTGGGTCGCAGATGGCACCCCGAGGAGCCTCTGCCTGTGGGCCCGCACAGGGCAGGTTGGGTCTTGATGCCGGCATAATAATAATAATAATTTGTTGTCCCATGCTCAAACTCACTTTCTTCAAGAAGAGGTCCAAAGTTGGTCCTTGCCAACCCTCTGAAAACAGAGCAACCCTAAGCTGTCTCACAACTTAAATTAAAATGGATGGCTTTTAGTTTTCCATGAGATTTCATCAATTGTTACAGCTAAAATCTCTGTTTTTGTCAGCTTCTTCTGAAACTCTAGGCTGTGGCCCAGGTTGGCAACCAAACCCTGCCATTCAGAAAGGGAAATATGAGTCCGAAGTAGAACTTCCAGCTCTCCATCTTCCATGCCACCAGGCTGCCAAGTCTTCCACCCACTTTAAGCCAAGAGAAGTGACTAATGTGTAGCTTTCCTTCTGTTGGAAAGGTTGGCAGACTGACATAAATTAGAAGGCTGTGGTGGGCAGATCTGTTCCAGCTATTTTTTGCCTTCATGCAAATAGCACTGTGCCGAATGCCAAGCAGTCATGGCATGTGACTGACAGCACTGACAATTCCACATTGCACTGACATTTGGGAAGGCGGAACAAGAGAAACCATTTCCTTTAATGGAATAGATAAAGGGCTGCTGTGGAGAAAGGCAGTGCTGCCTCATGTTGCAGAAAGCCATTCCAGCAGCCCGGTGAGGGGTTTATCAAATCAAAGAGAGACATGCAGCATGCATTTCCTGCCAATGAGAAGCTGTTTCAGATCACCTGGAGCTAACCTAAAGTCATGACAGCCATGAATAATAGGAGTTGTGCAAGCATTTAAATGGTTCCATGTTGGATGAGATCTTTGACTCATGTACATCCCAAATGGATAGCAATAGCAATAGCACTTAGACTTATATATTGCTTCACAGTGCTTTACAGCCCTCACAGTGCTTTACAGCCCTCTCTAAGTTGTTTAGAGTCAGCCTGCTTGCCCCCAAGAATCTGGGTTTTTACTCACCTCAGAAGGATGGAAGGCTGAGTCAACCTTGAGCCTGGCAAGAATCGAACTGCCGAACTGCAGACAACCCACAGTCAGCACAAGTAGCCTGCAATACTGCATTCTAATCACTGCACCACCATGGGTAGCCCGATAAAATAAATACTCCCTTCAAAATCTAGTGGCAGCTCTTTAAATATGGTGGAATGGGATAGAGTGGGCTATCTGGATTTCAACAACTAGTGCACCTGGTTCCCAAATAAATTGAGATTACTTTGAGATTGACAGTGGAATAAAAGAAAGAGAATCTAATGCAGGAGATCATTTTATTTCTTAGGGAAAAAAGATACCAAAGACAACTGGTTCTGCAATCAAATTTATTAAATGTAGGGAACAAAAACAAAAAGAATTTTTTCTGCAAATGTATCTCAGCCTTCTACAAAAATTCAAAACATTCTGTAAGATTGGAGAAGAAATGGAATAGTGAGCTTGAAATTAAGTTATTGGGTAAGTCCCCTATACTGATGGAGCTTAACTTTTTGTTTTAGCATATTGACTAAGTCATTTCTAGGTATAGTTCAGGGTTATACTAATGGTTATATCCATGGTTTATGAATTAGCCCAATGAATGAACATGTTATTCAATGAACAATAGCTTAGCCCTTAGTTAAATGGATGTGAACTCCATGCTCCAATAGTTCACATACAGTTACTCATATATGAGTTTCTTGGAAGAATCTTAGATAAGTTTATTAATGTTGAAATGAATAACATTCCTTTCATTTCCAATTTAAATGAGCATGATCAGGATGTTTCAGCAGAATCTCATCTGCCATCATCAGGCTTGTGTATTGGGTTCGAACCCAATACACAAGTCTGATGATGGCAGATGAGATTCTACCGAAACATCGCTACAACTTTAAAAGCACAACTATAATGACTTGGGAAAATACCCGAACAAAGCTGAATACCATACATACATGCATACATACATACATACATACATACATACATACATACATCAATGTATCAATTACTGGCAAAATGTTGTTTTGTTGCTAGACATGGCATACAGTACCTGAGCCAACAGATTCAGCAGTAGAGTTTGCCCCATCATTACCAACTTAAGTTAGGTCAAATAATTCTCTAGCCCAGACATGAAGGATTCTGCAGAGTATTCAACCTGGGCTTGAATACTTAAGAATCAAAAGTCTGGCCATTTGTTCCAATGCCCCTCTAAACCAAGAGTTCTGTTCACATGGCCATTGTTTCCAAGGTCAAAAGCCTTCTTTGATTTCTATGATGAACTGGGCTGCTCCCCTGCTGGGCATTCACATGGCCCAAGCCTGAAGCCAACCAGAATCCTTTCAGTCCTGAAATGTGTGTTTGTAAAATCTCATCGTAGCATGGCTTGCAAAATGCTAAACAGAGAAGCATCCAGCTGAGGCTGTGCTCAGACTGCCTATCCAGGTCATACTATTCATTGCTTTCATTTCCATTTTTTTTTCAAGTTCCTGATAGAGTCGAATGAAGACACATCAAGTGAATGAAAGCTTTGTAGACAAATTGGCAATGCAGATTTTCAGGGCAAAGCCCCAAGCACCCCAGGTGTGTCAACAAAAGGTAAGAGTTGTGCCATCGTTCTCACTGAGGCTCTTGTTATTTTTAGCATTTGGAGAGAATCTATTCTCCTTCACAGTATTTTTTTCCAGACCTTTATAAGGAATGTAAAATCCAACCAGCCTCTTGAAAGATCAGACAAGAAAGAAACCCATGTAGGTATCTTTTCAGCCTAGCAAATCATACAGGGTTGTGTCAGACAACAGTAAGACCTCACCTAGAGTACTGGTTTTGATCACCATGCTATAAAAAAGGTGGCTGAGGCTCTAGAAAAAGTGTGAAGAGCAACCAGGATGATTAGGGGACTGGAGGCTAAAACATATGAAGAACGGTTACAGGAACTGGGCTTGGCTAGTCTAGTGAAGAGAAAGACCAGGGGAGACATGATAGCAGTCTTCCAATATCTGAGGAGCTGCCACAGAAAGGAAGGGGTCAAGCTATTTTCCAAGGCACCTGAAGGCCAGACAAGAATTAATGGATGGAAACTGATCAAGGAGAGATTCAATCTAGAAATAAGGAGAAATTTTCTGACAGTGAGAACCATCAACCAAATGGAACAGCTACCTTCAGTAGTTGTGGGAGCTTCATCACTTGAGACCTTCAAGAAAAGATTGGACTGCCATTTGTTAGGCATGGTGTAGGGTCTCCTGCTTGGGCAGGGGGCTGGACTAGATGACCAACAACTCTGTTAATCTGTATCTGTAATGAGGAGGTAGTCGTAAGCGATGTGTATGCCACCAGGATCCTCTTAAAGATCCAAACTGAAATAAGCCATTTCTAACTTTTTAAGAAATATCTGTGGTTGTTTTTTACAGGAACGAACCCAAGTCAAGAAGAAGGGAAAAGAGATAGAGATAAAAATAAAGAAGTTCAGGGCTAGGTTCTTTTTTATCTAATAATTCATAACATGCTTTCTGTCATATCCCATTAACCCAGTAACAGGGGAGTTCGTATGATACAACATCAAAAAAGCAGACCAGCTGAAGGAAAAGACAACATTGCTTTTTGAAAGTGTCATCAGTTGAGCCTGTCACCTTCTCACTCTTTAGTCCAAAGGGACTGGAGCATCTAAAATCTAGATGCACCAAGAGAGAACATCCTTTTCTGCAGAAGAAATGCATTGGGACATAGAGATGGACAGCTTTGTTGTGATGACAGTGGTGTTAATAGTCTAAGAGACAAGCAGCAAAAGCTTTTTTAGGTTTTAAAATTATACTGAACAGTACTGACAGCACCCCACTGACCAGCACAGGAGCTAATTTGTACCTTGTAAGTCTTGCAATGACTTCATAGATCTGACTAGACAATGATGCACATTGCAAAACCCGCTGGAAATGCTGTTAATTACTTTGAATTTTCATCTCTTCCTTTTGAACAGTAGACAGTAATTTCCAGCCTTTTCAGATCTAGGAACATTTCTAAACCTAGTCTCCTGTGTAGCTTCTGAATTACATGATTCGTCTTGGTTCTCCCACCCCTCCTGCCACCTTTTATCCTTTCCTAGGTATAGGAAAGAAGGGGGTTTCATGTGAGTGTCAGATTGAGCTGGTCCAAAATGTTAGAAAACTGGGCCATTCAGTGGAAAATCATGGAGTGGCTCTTCGCGAAGCACCTTTATATATTTCTTGGAGGAAAAAAAAAAACTTTCAATAACTGCTTCTCAAAATGGCTACGTTACGTCCAGCATCAAACAGGGAAGGCCTCTTGATAACCAGTTGCTAGGGAACACAGAGCTTGCTGTCAGATCCTGCTCTTGGGCTTTCCCTAGGCAGTTAATTGGCCATGGTGGAAACCAAGCCTGGACAAGAATGTCCTCAGTATGGACTTTCCAGGATTTTCTTATGCCTGAATAATAGAGCAACAGAATTGGAAGAGACTTTGGAAGTCTTCTAATCCAAGTCCCTGCTCAAGCAGGAAGCCCTATACCATGCCCTTTGTGGTCTCTCATATTCTGAGTGTGGAAATCAGATTAATTTCCCACATTCGTTTGAGGACAGTCCTCGGTTAGTTCTGAAGAAGCCAATGGCCTGCTTTGGCTACTTCCACATGTGTATGAAACTCTGCAACATTGGTTGCAGCTCAGAGGTGGTATTCAGCCGGTTCTGACCAGTTCTGGAGAACCGGTAGTGGAAATTTTGAGTAGTTTGGAGAACTGGCAAATACCACTTCTGACTGGCCCCGCCCCCATCTATTCTCTGCCTCCTGAGTCCCAGCTGATCGGCAGGGTCTTCTTTAGTTGCCCTGCACAGGAGAATGGAGCTGGAAAGCAGGTTAGTGGGGTGGGGAGGGAATGGAGATTTTACAGTATCCTTCCCCTGCTACTCCCACCAAACCACACTCACCAAGCCACACCATGCCCACCAAGCCATGCCCACAGAACCGGTAGTAAAGTTTTTTGAATCCCATCACTGTTGCAGCTGCTATTTGGTAAATAGCTTGCCTGTGTGAATAATTGTCTTCAGAAACTGTATTCTTCACCTTAAAGCAGACTGTCCACCATCTGTAAGGCTTAGGGAGATTGATTTGATGGCAGCATCCAGAAGGGCTTAGAATCAATCAGAGGAATTTCCATAGGTCTTAGCCTTCAGGTTTTGCAAAGAGGGATAGAGGCTAGTGCTGTCAGTCAGATGCTGTATCCCTATTGCAACAAAACCTCATACATTAACAAAAAAGAAAATGTTTCTGGAGAAAAGATAAAAGTGAACTTCCACTCCCAGAATTTCTCATGGCTGGCTGGGGAATTCTGGGAGTGGAAGTCCACAAGTCTCAAAATTGCCAAGATTGGACATTCCTCCTATAGAAAATGATCTGTCTTCTCACCACAGCACAAGGGCAATTCTTTGCTATTGATGGCATCTCTTAAAAGCCATCTCTCAAAACCAGAATAACTGGCTCTAGCTCTCTTTATACTATTTAGATTTTGCCCTTCAAGCAAGCAACTTCAAAGCAATCCATTCCATTTTTGTGTGGCCGTGACTGATCCAATGGATCAGTGCACATTAAGGGTCAATGGAAATCTGAAGCCAGGTGTCTCCAGCTGGGGCATTCTAACCACAGCACACCTCTCGATGTTGTGACCCAGGCTTTGTCCAAATTAAGGTTAACACAAACTGAGTGTAAAATCAAACCTATTTTAATGCAATGCTGGGAGTTTCTTGCATTCCCAGCCAAAACTCATTAGACACAATTCTCTGAGATAAGCTCATGCCTTTCAGGGTTGTAGAAGGCTGCCAAGTAACAGAAGTCCAATTATTTAGAGTATAAACAGACAGAAATTCCAGCAAAGACAAACCAGAGTTTGCAGGTGTTCAATGAGGAATCAGAATCTAATCAACTTCTTTGCTTCCTGCAAAGAGCACGTCACTGAGGGCTGACTTTTATCCCAGATGGGAGGGGGAATCACTTCCCAGCCTTACTCCCAAGTCACCCCTGCTGCTTTAGCTGCTCTTGCCTTCTAGCAGCTCTGCACACACGCACTGGAACAGGCTCCCAGGGGTCCTCTGCTTTGCTGCTGCCAGATTCTGAAATCTCCAAAGGCAGCACTCCACTCTCAGATGGTCCTGGCCCCATTCCTGCATCAGATGCAGGACCCTCATCCAAGTCCTCCCTGACTCCCTGACTGGTTCCCTTTCATCCTCACTGTCTGATACCTCTGCCGTCCGCACCGGTTACTGGTGAACCACAACATACGAAACCATAGCTTAAGGTTGTAGTCTTATAAGACTTACCTGAAAGCAAGACCCACTGAGTTTAATAACTGAAGCATTCATCAAATTGCATTATTGCACATTTGGCATAATATATGGATTGAATTATAGGTCACAGACCCACAAATTATCCATTCTTTTGTAATTGTTTACTATTGACCTGAAGTATTTTTAGCTATCCATAGGAAAAATTAATACAAAATACAGACACTTATGTCTTTAGCTTGATTTGTTGAGTAGAAGCTGGCTGAAAAAAATTGTTGAGGCCAAAGACTTTTCAAACCAAAGTAGTGAAACTCATTAAGCCCTATCAGCAAGTGACAAAAATAGAAGAGATGATCTGTAGCTCAGGGTTGAATTGTGGGGTCCTTGGTGCCCTCGAGTTTGGGTTTTTACTTATAGAAGGGTCATTACCCGACTAGGCAATATCATAAGTGCTGATGAAGTTACCTAGTTACCCAGTTGGGTAATGATACCTTGGAAAGCAAACAATCAAGCTCAGAGGGCTATAAAAATCTTGATTTTACATCCCAACGAAACATTTCATTATTCGTAATCATTGTGTTGATTCAAATCACAAGGCCTAGAATTCTTCACTAATGAGCCCTTTTGATGCATAAGAAGGGATGTTGAGAGCCAGTATGAGATAGAGATGGAGGTGTTGTACACGGTCTGGAAAAAAACCAGAATCAAATCCACTTTGGGCTATGGAAGCTCACTGGGTGAATGAACTAGTCACTTACTCTTGGCTAGTGGAACCCACAGAATTGGTGTCATAGGGAAAATGAGAAAACGAATGTTGCCTGCAGGGAAAGGAAGAGTATAAATGAAACAAACAAATAAATGGGTGCACTTGTTCCAGATATATTATGCTCTTTGTGCAAGCTTATCCCGTTAGCATTTGAAACATAAAATGACTAGGTGGAAATGCATAGCTCTTTGTCTAGTAAGATCTGTGCCTTATGAATAAACAAATGAAGTCAAATTCTGCTCCCAGTTATGCTGCTATAAATCCAAAACCTTGCAATTGAGTGCAGTGCTTTATTAACATTTTGAGTTCTGCCCTAGGTGATTCTTTCTTTCTTTCTACATACTATTAAAAGTGAATAAATATGAAAGTCGTCCCAATCCAGCACACCTTCTCTAGGTGTAATCCCACCGGAACCAGGGAGGCTTAGTTCTGAGTAAATAATTGTAGGTTTAAATAGCAAGTTACCTAATGGCAATTTTAAAAGAATCATTTATTTTTGTCTGCTGTTTCATTACTTCCTTAGCTATTTCAGATTCCATAAAATTAGTTGTCAGAGGGTTTGTTTACAAATTCCCACAGCACTTCCAGGCATAGCATCCAGACAGCTTGATTTGTATATACTTTAGTTGCAAATAGGGGGAATTTTTTCCCTGATCACACCATCTTTTTTAAACAACTGAAGAAATATATCAGCTGCCAGTGTTCACCCCCAAACAAGATAAAAGGTTTGTCTTGGCAAATTAACTGCTTGGCTTCTTAGGTTGTGAAAGCATCCGTACAAATCACAGCGCCTGCTAAACAATGGCTGGCATTTCGTTTGCTTCAACTTGGGGAAGGGACCATATTTCCCACCATCCTTGACAGCTACTTAGGGATGGCAGTGATTGGACCCCAACACATGCAGAACACATCTCAATGATTTATGAGTTCCAACAAATGGAGGACATAAATGAATGGGATTCCTACATTCCATAAGTCAATAAACTTGGGGTTTTGGTAACAAGGGAAAACAGTGAAATGGTCTTCATGCCACTTGTACTGTCCAACTAGTTTTCAGTCTCTGTATGTCACCAGTCAAAAGAAGGTCTCAGCAGACTCAACAGCTTCTGATCTAATCACACTTAAAAAGGAAGCATTCTAGCTGGTTTAGATGTCTGAAAGAAAGTTGTTAGAAAGGACCAAAAAGAAAAGAAAAACCAACAGAATCATGGTAAAAGATACATAGCAATATTTTCCCCATTAGGTGAAAAGGGCTCAATGCATTAAAAAATATATCAAAGACATTCCATTTCCAGAAAGTTCTACCAAAATAGTGTTAGGCACTTTAAAAGGCATCCGATTAAGAAGGCAATCTTGAATGTATTTATTAAGGTCAGGCAGGGTGTCATCTATCAACTGTAATGAAAAAAAATCATTTTTACGATGTTAAGGTGATAGGTTGATGAGAGGCTAGTATTTTTTTCTGAAACGTTTCTGGCCATCTTGGGGAAAAGAGGATAGGCGGGGAGGCAGCCTCTGCTATCGTGTTCTGGTCCCATTGATGATGCAACATGGCTGGCCTCTATAATTCTGAACTCTTTAAATAAGTTGTGCTCTCAGGTTCATCTGCCCATTTTAGTTGCAACAAAGAAAGATGGCAACCGTTGGAAATTATTTTAAATTAAGACAAAATTCAAATCATATTTACCATTGCTAAAAATAAAACATTCTCCATTCTGCTAAAACTTTCCATGACATTTTCCTCTTTCCGTTTGAGTGCTAGGCTTTCAATCATCAGCTTTTAAGTTGGTTGTGCAGATTGGTGCATTCTAGCAGTGTATGAAGATGAAATCAGAATTACATGATTTGTTCCAGCTCACTTCTTGTTGAGAACAAGCACGCATTCTCTAGGACAACTATTCTTTGGGTTGTTGTTCTTTTTTTAGAATAGAATAGAATTTTTATTGGCCAAGTGTGATTGGGTACGGAAGGAATTTGTCTTGGTGCAAATGCTCTCAGTGTACATAAGAAAAAGATACCTTAGTCAAGAGTCAAGAATCATAAGGTACAACACTCAATAATAGTCATAGGCTACAATAAGCAATCACATCATTTTCTTCATGAAATAAACTTTATACTATTTTCATATGAAAGAAACTATTGCCCAAACCTCAAAAATAAAAGTTGTCCATCCTGGATCTGAAAATTAAGCTTACATTGAATTTATTTCATTGCCTAGAACTTCAAGGCTTAAATATACATAACCAAAGTATAACAAACATATACATGATTATTTAAGGTACAATTGAATACCCATTGTCTTCTTTAAAAAGTTATTCTTCTGTAACAAATAACATCAAATATCATAATGAGATAGAAAGAAAAAGTATTCAGTTCCTCATTGCCAACATGGCATTTATGTCCCAAATGAGATTCCTCAATTGATCCATGATTTGCTTCAGCTGTTGATTCTTCTGTTTCAGTTTCTGTGAAAAGAGATTGGGGGGGGGGAGAATAAACTGTCAACAGCGCTGCTTGTTTGGGCTACACACTGTGAATTTTAATTGAGGGACAGCAGAAAACTCTATTGCTCAGTGCCAAATCAAGGTAGAAAGCTGTAGATTAATGGCCGATAGCCATTGTCTGGAAAGAGAATGAGTTAAGAAACAGTCAAAAAAGAACAGCATCTTTGGGCCTATCTTGATTTCCCAACTGTAGGCTGCAACTTCTATGCCTAATTGGAATAAAACAGCACATCTTCTTTCTTAAAAAGATATTTCCTTGTTAGCAAGCTTATGTCAGTATGGGGGCTACAGTAATAAGAGCAGTGAAAATAAGCAAAACACAGTTCTGATCAGGTAGTAAAGAGGCAATATGAAGATGATATGAGAGGCAGTTTGGGACTGTGGTTAAGGAAAACCAAGAGACTGTGAGTTCTAGTCCCCCTCCTTAGAGATGAAGCCAGCTGAGTGACCTTCGACTAGCAGTCATGCTCTCTTAACCCCAGGAAACAGGCAGTGATAAACCACTTCTGAAACCTTGCCAAGAAAACTGTAGGGATTAATCCAGGAAGTTGCCAGGAGTCAACGAGGGTACACACACACACACAAAAAGGGGGGGGGGAAAGGATATGATAAATTGTAGCCAATTCAGAGATAGAAAACCCTTTGCCATTCAAATCCTACTGATCTAACCAGGTTGCCTCACTACTAGCCATGCAGGCTAAGAACTAACATTTAATAATATTCAGAAAGCAATACATTCCGCACTACTGATTTAACCCCAAGCATGCACCTTTCCATATTGTGGAATAAATAAGTACCTGGGAAATTCTTTATTTACCCATGAAGGGTCTTTGCAAAAGTTTAGCCCTTCATTTTCCAGGGTTCTTAAATCATGCAGAGAATATATAGAGCAAGGCTGTCAAACTCCCCGCCCGCAGGCCGGATGTGTCACGCGCTGGCCATGCCCATACCCTGTTTAGCTAAGGGGAAAAAAGTCCCAATAAGTCACGTGACGCCACCATGATGACATGAGTTTGACACCTCTGATATAGAGGGATACAGAATGATCCCTACTGCAGGAACTGGTTTCACATATGGGAGCAAAACTTTGTGTTGCCCACCCTGCCTCTTTTCAGGAGAAACTCACTGGAAGATTCTACCTTATGACTAGAACGATGCTTACATCTTGGAAGGATTAACAACTGGTAGATGGAGCCATGGGGTAGGGAGGGGGAAGCCCTACCAGCTCTGCAGATAACTTTGTCAACCTTCTATATACATAAAAGTGAAATACCACTCATGCATCATCACAAAATCTCCAGAACCGTAAAGCCTACAAACTTGAAATCTGGCACATATGTTCCTCTTGGCTTCCAGGTGCTCACTAAGAAAGGATTTTCTGAAATGACCATCAGAGCATTAGTATTTTGTATATTATTATTAACATGCTCTGATGCTAAGGAGTTCTCTCCCCTCCCCACCTGAAAAGAAACCTGTTCCAAATGCAAAACACAAGCAGAGGAGTTTCAGTTTTACAGCACAGGGCAGCTTTAGTACAGAACAGTTGAGCTAAGCCACGCCCAGGCTCCTTGCTGTCTCCTTCTTGCTCACAAAGCAAATACTCTTTCAGTTTCCAAACAGCCCTCAACTCTCTCATACACTGACAGGACGCTAGCCAGATGAATACCGATGGATGCTGGTAGGCAGAGGCAGAATTCCCCCCCCCCTATTTTCCTCCCCAAAAACTAAGCCCAACCACATAGTTTCATAATGAAGCATGGGTATCGTGTGTGTGTGTGTGTGTGTAAGTGTGTAAAACTTGATTTCCAGCTGAGACTAATCTTGTTGCATGAAAATGAATAATCAAGCGGAATTCTATTAAGTTTGAAAGATCTACCAATAAGTTGTTGGAACTAAAAATAGAAGTCTAAGGAACCATTCTGCTCAGCAGGGATTTTACTAACAAAGAAAACTTTTACTTGCATTTGCCCATCGTTTTAAAAGATGGTGACTAATGTATCCGAACCTAGCATGTAACATATTTATTACTGTAAGTAAGTTTGCCATATCTACTCAGAAATTAAAACCCACTGACTTCAGCAGCACTTCATCCCAGGGCACAAGTGCTTGGATTTTACCCTCAATCTTTAAGGAACAAAGGAAAAGAAAACGATAGTAAGTGAATGCAAAGCTTAGAAAAACTGAAGGCAGCCCCGTTCCCAATTTAAAACCATCTGTTAAACGCCACAAAACCAGACTGCCTCTGCAAAGCTTTCTACAAATAGATTGTATTAATGACTGGCACAGAGATGAATTAAGTTACTACAAAGTTCTGTCAAACATGGTACTGAAGCAGTTTGATTTTGCCAAGGCCAAAAATTATAGCTTAGTCTGTGCTTTCTCTATGACTGAGAACTGAGGCATTGGCAATTTCGGTCTCACAGTGTGATGTCACTTAGATCTCTCTGCATAAAGAATGTAACACTCATTTCCACCCCCCCACCCAAATCCATTTTACATTCAGTCCCAAAGTAATAATGTTCAATTTGGTTCGGCTGCATAGCATTTTGCCTCCTAGGTTAGCAAGCTCAATCTGAATTTGCAGTTAAAGATAAGGAGCCATGCCTACTCAAGCATATTTTATCGGATGAATGTCTTTCCTGGGGTTCAGCTCTTTAGATTTTAGTGCTACACACTGTGTGGCCTTCCTTCTCAACTGCCCCATGGGGTTCTCTCCAGACTGCAACAGGAATGCCATACCATGCTGTGACTTTTAAACTAGACAGCGCTCAATGGATTTTGCTTTGTGTTGTTTGGCTTCTTTGAGGAACTCTTGACATAGTTCAATACCTTCAAATATTGCAATGTATTTCATGTATATATTGAGTTAATTGGGCTGTATTAAACCTTTCTAAAACCCATTCCATATTATAGATCAGTGCTTTTCAAAGCTACAGAATAACAGAGTTGAAAGATACCTTTGAGGTCATCTAGCCAACCCCCTGGTTCAAACAAAAAGGGTTTGGTGGCTCAGGCTGTTAAATGCCTGCTCTTAAGATCCAGCTGTCTACAATTACTGTAGGCTCGAATCCCACCAGGCTCAAGGTTGACTCAGCCTTCCATCCTCTCGGGGTAGGTAAATTGAGGACCCAAGATTGTTGGGGGCAATTAGCTGACCTTGTAAAAATGCCGCTTAGTAATAAGCAGGCATATACAATGGAATGAAGGCTATTGCTGAGCGCATTGGGTTGTGCTCCAAAAATTGTAAGCCGCCCTGAGTCTTCGGAGAAGGGCGGCATATAAATGTAATTAAAAAACAAAACAAAACAGGAGACCCTATACCATTGCAGACAAATGGTTGCCCAGTCTCTTCCTTTAAAGCCTCTAGTGGTGGAGAACTCACACACAAAACCGTTTTACTTGTTAATTTTTCTCCCTGTTAGGAAGTTTCTCCTTAGTTCTAGTTGCTTCTCTCCTTGATTAGTTTTCATCCACTGTTTCTTGTTTTGCCTTCTGGTGCTTTGGAAAAATAGGTTGATCCTCTCTTCTTTGTAGCAGCCCCTCAAATATTGGAACACTGCTATCATGTCCCCCAAGTCCTTCTTTTTTTCTAGACTAGCCAACCCCAAAACCTCCAACCGTTCTTCATGTTTTAGTCTCCAGACCCTGAATCATCTTAGTTGCTCTTTTCTGCACTTTTTCCAAAGTCTCAACATCTTTTTTATAATATGGTGACCAAAACTGAATGCAGTACTCCAGATGTGGTCTTACTAAGGTTTTGTATCGTGGTAATACTTCTCATAATCTTGACTCTATCTGAATTTGGCAACTTTAACATTGGAACTTCAACTTTCTAGGCCAACACTGGCTGGGGAATTCTGGGAGCTGAAGCCCACACATCTTAAAATTGCCAAGTTTGAAAAACATTGTTATAGATCATACTCAAGATACGTTTTTCTGAGGAAACTTTAAATATTTAGTAGAGTATTTCTCTCCCTCCACCCCTCCCCCCACTTTCAATGAGTTAAATGTGAGAAATGGTTGAATTTATTTCATATCTGGTGAAAAGTCCATTTCCAACTGCTAAACTTAATTACTTTTCAGCTGCTGCAGCTGTAATAAAACCTCTGCAATAAAGTTACAATGAGAAACATACTTTATTTTTACAGCAGAGAGAAAAATAATAATTGCATATTATGGCTGGTGGAAAATAAATTCAAATTATCTGGCCAACCTTTTTCTTTCGTATTTTAGAAGTGCTCTAAAGAATGAAATCCTATAAAGTTTACTAGCTCTTCTTTTGCCAGCCATTTGTCACAGGGACAGCTGTCCGGAGAGATGCTTTTTAAACATGTTAAACAATAACAGGTAAAACTTGAAAAGAAAATCAAGAAGACAACGAAGTAATCTAGAAAACACAAATTAACAAACAGCCCCAGCAAGAGATGATTTCAGAACTTCAAATGGAGAAGAAAGGTATGTTTCTATATAAACTAATTTTATAGTTATTGATTTTATTTTATGGTCTTCTTTTTCTGGTACAGGCATGAAAACTTTTTCCTCTACTGCTAGTTTTAGGACCATACGCACTGAAAACTTGCAAACAACATTTGGCTACATAGATCCAACCATTTTGTTACAGCTGCTAATGCCAGCCTTGCAGAAGATATCCTCCTTCACAAAAAGTGCACTTCTATGATTTACTAGCACCATCAGTCTTCACTGAAGTGATCAACTGCATAACCATCCATGCCCCATTACACCAGATCATCCCACTGGTCAGGAAGGGAAGGACCCTGAAATTAAAGGATTTCAACTGGCCGGGATCCAGGAAGAGTACCTTCTCTGCCTTTAGCCTTTGGAACATCCTACCCAATCACCCCAAAGTGAGGTGGTTCTTCACTCTCCCGGCCTTTCAGAAATGTCTGAAGAACTGGATCTGCAGTCTTGCTTGGGTTTTTTTTTTTAATTACATTTATATGCCGCCCTTCTCCGAAGACTCAGGGCGCTTACAATTTTTGGGATACAACCCAATGTGCTCAGCAATAGCCTTCATTCCATTGCATATGCCTGCTTATTACTAAGCGGCATGTTTTACAAAGTCAGCTTATTGCCCCCAACAATCTTGGGTCCTCAATTTACCTACCCCGAGAGGATGGAAGTCTGAGTCAACCTTGAGCCTGGTGGGATTTGAGCCTGCAGTAATTGCAGGCAGCTGGAACTAAGTGCTAGGCATTTAACAGCCTGAGCCACCAAGGCTCTTCTTCACGCAGGTGCCTGGAAAACTCTTCCCCCCTCACCTTTTAACTGGGAATTACAACTCTCTTGGCCTCCTAATAAAATTTTATATACAGTTTTTATGTTTTTATATTTTATTTGCACACTGCCTCTGTGTGTTTCTCTGTGAAGGAGATAGACAGTTTCTAAAATAAATAAACAAATGGCAGAATAGAATAGAACAGAACAGAACACAACAGAATAGAATTCTTTATTGGCCAAGTGTGATTGGATACACACGGAATTTGTCTTCAATGCATAAACTCTCATTGTACATAAAAGCTGTAAGTGATAAGTCATGATCACAGTCATCATAAAAATACATTCATCATAAATCATAAAATACAACACAGTGATAGAATCAACACATATCGTACTAGGAAACTAAATAAAACAATATAAATTGTAAAGATACAAGCAACAAAGTTATAGTCATAAGTAGAAAAGGAGATAGGTAATAAATAAGAAGGATGGGAAGAATAATAGTAATACAGTCTTAATAAATAGTTTGACAGTATTGTGGGAATTAATTGTTTAGCAGAGTGATGGCATAGGAGAAAAAAAATGTCCTTGTGTCTAGTTGTTCTGGTGTGCAGTGCCCTACAGCTTCGTTTTGAGGGTAGAAATAATAAACAAACAAACAAATAAATAAGTAAGCAAGCAAAATAAAGAAGTCATTAAGGTCCAATTGCTAGCACTGGATAAACAGGAACCCATCCATCTTGTGTTCCTCTTGTTTCAAACAGCAGGCCTTTAAAAAAAAATCCAAGGATTTGGATTCAGAAAGAGAGGGTGGGATCGATACCACGATGCCCAAATCCCCTTCCCTCTTGCTGCAACCTACAATTTTTTTTAAGCTCCACTGATCAAATGGATGATTTCTCAACCCCAAGTGCTTTGCTAAGTTGATAAACATCCCATTAAATGTTCTCTCACTTTGAAGAGTGTTAGTAGCTCAAGACATTTTAGAAGGGTCTACGCTCTCCCAGAAGATGATGACTTTATATGGTGGGAAGGCTCAGTAGCTTCTTGAGAGCAAGGTAGATTTTAAACCTGAGGTCATCACTGACAACAAGGTAAAAAGGAGAGAGTCAAAGTGAAGTATAGTTCACAGAAGGGAGAGGAGAAGAGGTCTTCGCAGGGATGAAAGAAACCAATCCACTAGAAACTTCAGAATCAAACCTGGAAGAAGGCAACTGCAACACATATAACTATAGTTGCAGACAAAGACTACTTTGTCTTTGTCTGCAACTACTACAGGCATGGCTGAAATATCTGAAGGTGATGAGAGCTGAAAGGACTTCTCTAATTACCAGAGAAGAATGCTGAATTTTTCACAAGTAGATTTGGAGGTGATATTGCCAACTTTAATAGCTACCAGTAGTGATTATGTCAGAGCAGTTTTACCTCTCAAAAGGATAGAGAGCAGGGAATGTAAAAAAACTGAAGCAAAGATAAATTATAATAGCTGAAGCAAGGCACATTGGATGTTTTAGAAATAAGTGAAGCTCAGAGAAGTGGAAGCCTTTTAAATCAGGAGGTTGTGCAAAGCATTAAGGCCATTGCCAACAGAATGATGTTCCAATGGGCGTTACTAATTTGACTGTGCAAGTAATTCTGAGTTGATTTCAAAAAGGTATTTCAGAGAATATAAATTTCAAAGTATCTGCAATCTTTTGAGGCAGATGCATCTTATCCTGGCATTTCAGAACAGCTATGGCAGGCAGCCATGCAATCCCAGAAAAAGACACAGCTGCTTTAGACAATTGCTAATGTTTGAACTCTTCTGAACTCCAAAGCAGCTCTGGGAAATAACATCTGAAAAGCCATAATAGCTCAATATGTGCTTGGTTACAATCCAATCACATTGCACTCGTGTCAGAAGCACCAAGGCGTTTCTGGGTTGAAAGGATTAGCTGGTGACATCACCATTGCTCAGGACATGCTCAATTGGGGGCTCCTTTTCATGTCCCCATCAGGAGCTGGAGCAAAGGATGAGAGCTCACCCTGCCCCACGGCAGAACTTGGGTCTTGAACGCAGACTTCCTGCTTGTCAAACCAGCATTCTAACCATGTGAGCCACCATGCTCTTTACAACCCAATAGGACAATATTTATTACAATTAGTGAACACCCAATGGACATCAATGTTAAAAAGAATATGTGCTTGCTACAGATATCATTGTAAGAATGAAAAAAATCTATGAACATTTAAGAGACATTCAATGCAAGAAAATATATTGTAATACAATAGGCAACTGGAATACAAAATTGGCCAAAATAGAGGCATGGGAAACCAAAGGCAGATTAGAGTAATGGTTTGCTTATAAAATGCTAACAGGTTTGAGGACATCCATAATTCTGTAGGGAGAGAAATGTACAAGTTAAATTAAAAAAATAAAGTAAATGAACCAGCATTTGACTTGCAGGCCATACTTCTTCAGAATATAAAATCAAAGTAGAGAACAGATTTGGGATGCTTAATTTTCATGTGGAAAAAAGAGAGCTTTTGAAGGGATAAGATCTGTGAAGTGGAAAATTGTCAAAATTTCAAAGGGAAAAATATCCAACTTGTTTTTAAAACAAGTTATCAGGATAACCAAAAAAAATAAAAAAGGAATATGAAAATCTTGAAAAACAAGAAGGGATTGAGGTCGAGTATGGACACAAAGAAGAAAACCCAAGGAAACCAATGAACGCTAACAAATAAAACAAGAAAAGAAAAATAAGACAATTTTTAGA
Source organism: Naja naja (assembly GCA_009733165.1). NCBI lineage: Eukaryota > Metazoa > Chordata > Lepidosauria > Squamata > Elapidae > Naja > Naja naja. The sequence goes on along the minus strand of CM019150.1, from coordinate 203,273,411 downwards.
TGAAAGTACTCAAAAGTAACCACAGAAGAGACTTAATGGGGGCAAATAACGCTGAAGAAAGACGGGAAGACTTTTAAAAAATGGAAATGTAGAACAGAACCATTGCAAAGAATGCATACATATAGAAACATATAGAATAAAATAGGAAAGCAACCTGTGCAAATAAACCACTTGAAGCTGCAGTATATCAGCAAAAGTGCTCACAGCTCTATTGCAACAAATATGGAACAAAAATGTGTGGCCTACATTGGAAAAGATTAATATACATACCAATGGGCAGCATTCAGCAGGTTCTGACCAGTTCTGGAGAACCAGTAGTGGAAATTTTTAGTACCGTGTTTCCCCGAAAATAAGACACTGTCTTATATTTTTTTTGGCTCCCAAAAACACACTAGGTCTTATTTTCGGGGTAGGTCTTATATATTTATGGTGCCAAATAGTGGGTGTGTGTAGGGGGGTGTTTCGGGTGCACGGTTGCTCCCTGAAAAGTCTTCCTGGAACTGGAGATTTACACTAGGTCTTATTTTCGGGGTAGGTCTTATATTAGGGCAGGTTTAGAAAATAGTGCTAGGTCTTACTTTCGGGGTAGGTCTTATTTTCGGGGAAACACGGTAGTTCGGAGAACCGGCAAATACCACCTCTGACTGGAGATTTTACAGTATCCTTCCCCTGCCATGCCCACCAAGCCACGCCCACAGAACCGGTAGTAAAAAAATTTGAATTCCAACCCTGATACATACTTATACCAAGGAATGGAAATGAAATGAAAAAGTATGAAAATTAACTTTATATGAAAATATGTAATGAACAGGATAGAGAATATGAGAAAGACCTTTACCTTCCTATCATTACCTACAGCAAAGCTTTTGTACAGACCCTATCCAAATATATAATGCATTTTAACATATTAAACTAATGATAATGATGACAAAATGCCATTTTGTACTTACACATAACTGCCATTTTCTACCTACTTTCTGACACTGGATGCAAGTATGTAAGTTAGACACACACCCTTTACTTTACCTCTAGGTAATCTGCCTTTGCATTATGTAAAGAACCATCAGGTCTCCTGGCTAAGGCAAAATAATATCTGGTTATAACAGCTCCTCAAAACACTTGATTAATTAACACTTGATGGGCCGGATGTGTCATGCGCTGGCCATGCCCACGCCTGGTTTAGTGATGGGGAAAAAAGTTCCAATACGTCATGTGACGCCACCATGATGATGTGAGTTTGACACCCCGATCTACTGTAAGAACTGAATTAGAAAACATGGAGCGATTCACAATTGGAAGTGAGTGAGACAAAGTAGGTTACAAAACTGCCCTTAAAAATCTAATTGCTGGAGATAATTCAGGATGACAATCCCTTTGTCCATGTAGTCATCACCACCAGTGAGCAAGACTTTGATGACACTGAACTAAAAACTATATGTAGACCCACAAGAAATATAGTCTGTAGTCTGGGTAAATGTATAAGACCTAGTTTCTATGAAATGGTTACAAGGCGTTCAAAATATCAGAAGTATTTTGATTTCAAATCACCCATGTTTCAAGTTCAGGACCATTTAGAGTTTAGACACAGGTTAGGTTGGGTCCCTTCAATATTGGCACTCCATTCATAACTCAAGATACTCTACCCTTCTGCATACAGTTGGTATGTAATAGTTAGTTAAAATTCAGGGCTCACGCAGTTAGGAAACAAGGCAAGTGAAGAACAACGTGGAAGGTCCTGCAAATAGTTCTGGCTAAGTTTATAGGCTGTCGTCAATGCTACTGTCAACAACTGACTATCCCAGGGTATCAAACTCACATCGTCACAGCTTCATCACGTGATGTATCGGGGCTTTCTTCGCTAAACTGGGTGGGGGAGGGGCAAGCCCATGACACATCCGGCCCACGGGGCGCAAGTTTGACATCCCTAGACTATCCAAAGGCAAAAACCAGGCCACTGACGACATTATACTGCGTCGAACCCATTTTTACACAATTGAAAGACAACTTCTACAACTAGGCCTTGCTTCTCTAAAAAGTGAAACAAGAGAATGGCAAAATAAATCTTAGGAGTTGCAGCAAAAGGCAAGCAGCATAGTATAAAAGAGACGGCTTAAGCATAAGCACATATACATATTTTTAAAAAGCCATAGATTGGAATTCCAGAAATATCATATGAGTAAGAAGGAAATGAATCCAGAATGTAATTTGTACCAAAACCCACCACCACCCCTCAGCTCCCCTGAATCTGGCTCTTTAAATTAAATAGTAAGTCCTTTCAGCAAAAGAAACTTGACACATTTTAAATTATTCAGATGGCAAGAATATCTCAGTGGCTTCCAGATTTCTCTTCAGATTATAAATGGGGTGTAGAGAGGGAAGAGATTTGCTCATGAATATTTGGTATTGCAGAGTAAGCTTGCTTTTTTTTTCCCAAGGAAACAAAAACAAGAGCCTACCCAACAGTAACAAACCGTGAAAGTGCTAGCACAAGTGCATAATGTTCTTGGAATCAAGGTGACCTGCGCTAAGCCATTGAAAAAGAAAGTGGAAGGAGGAGGAGGAGAAAGGATAGTCTTCTACAGAAATTCAATGTGTGAAAACATAATGTGCTATGATTATGCAACTAATTGTGCAGCTTTCCCCAGGTTGGGACCTTCCAAATGTCCTGAGGTTCAACTTACATCACATTCGACCATCTCTGCCAACAAACTGGCTGAGATTTGATGGGAGTTCAGATCCAACCATCTAGATTGTCACAGGTTGAGAAAGATGGTTTAAGGTGACCTGGTTTGAAATGTAGCACAAATACTAAAAGGCTGGTAAAATGTCAGCTTCAGACTGCGTAGGTTACAGTGAAAGGCAGCCTTGACTTCCAGCCAATTTAATTCACTTCAATATATGTCTGCATCATTGACAGGGAAGTGCAAATTAAATATTGATTCAGAAATGGTACACACGGTTCATACTGCCTACTTCTGCTGGTCCTGCACAGAGGGCAGTGAACAGAGCGAGCCTCGGTGCCCTTCAAAGAATCAAATGCTGACCCAGAAAAGTTTCCATTCAGATTGTGTCTAAGGTGAGTCTTAGTTCAACTGAAGCTCAAGTTAGCAACCCCAGTTAAAAAGTTTGCCAGAGAGATAATGGCGCAGCTAATACTAAGAAAGAAATGAAATTCACCGTGTGGAGAACAACAAAGCAGCTTTGGAAGGCTCATTCCATCTTTTTTAATTATCATTCAGGAATCAAGGAAAACATTCTACCTTTTCAACACTTCAATGCCAGTGAGCAAGTTATAAGTGAGCTGGAAAAAAATTGTTCATTATCTTGTGATAGATCCCTTAGGTATTGCACTTCACACGTTCAAAAACCTGTTTGGCTTTTTTTTGGGGAAGAATGTTTGAAAGACAATCAGGGAAAGTTACCTGATTTCATTAATTGTTCCCCAAAGTTTTCCCATCATAACTTGAGAAGAATGTTAGGTTTAGATTTAGACTGATAGAAATGGGACCACGGCATCTTTTTCAAGAAATTCATTATTGGAACTACTAAGGTCCTACAGCATTTTTTAATGTGTTTGTTTTGTTCAACATGAAGCAACTGACAGACATTATTCACGGGCCCATCAATTCAAGATGCTGATGATATATCCCAATTGTGAATTACCATCCTGTGTTGTTCTGGAAGTCCAAAGTCTTTTCTCAGCACCTGGAGGTTGTTGGGGTCTGGTGAGGAGTACACATGCTGAAGTTAAGTTCAAGCATGACAGAGTTGTTTGCAGACTGAGGTTCTCTGCTCTCTTGGTCTTATCTCTGCAAAGAATGGAACTGTCTCCGAGAAAGCCTATCTGTGACAGGGCTCATCCGGTATCAAGATTAACATTGGATAAGTACGTGAAGGCTGTTAACCAGGAAATCTCTCTACCTGGAGTGAGAGACCTTGCAATGGTAACTGACAGAGTCAATGCACGCTGGAGTAGTCCAATGAGCTTTACACAGATCACTCAGAAATGGCGCCTGACACAAAATGAAGCAACCTGCTTACAGCCAGCAGTAGAACATATTGTACCTGGGGATGCTGCAATGGTTGCAAACACGAGGACTGATTGTAAAGTTACTTATTCAGCACCATCATAATTTTGAACAGTCACTAAACAGAGCAGATGTCAAGCGAGAACTACCTAAATAGCAGCGGCCCCCAACCTTTTGGGCACCAGGGACCAGTTCTGTGGAGAGGGGTTTTTCCATGGACTGGAGAGGGCGTGGTTAATTTGCTGCCTGCATCCCACGGATGGGGCTTTGATTGTTTGCGCGGACCGGTTTCTGGCATGTTGCGGACCAGTACCAGTCCACAGACTGGTATTGGGGACCCCAGCTGTATAGGATTTTCAGAACCTTCTATTTCAACTACATTTGTTTGATACTAATATCCTGGAATAAAACTGCTTATGACCCGGAACTACTGGGAAATGGAGGATGCTCAGGTGACTGACAAGAAGATGAGCTGCTTCATCATGGAGCAGCCTTTCCTTGGAAATAAAATTTTGCTCTGACATTGCTGGCCTTGAGCAATGGTACCTACAGCTGAAGGTAAAGCTTTTTTGAAAAGCTTTTTTTAATTAATTAGATAACATCATAGGAGTTCCTATACATTGCTCCGCTTGTAAGTTACTATTGATTTGATCAGTCCCGTTCTTTTCCATTATATTAATTATACCGTGCTTATTTGTATAGTGCCAAGAGTCACACGATTGTGGTAGCATAAAAATCCAATAAACCAATAGTGACTGTCAGCTAAGGAACAATGGGGATGATTTACATCTCTTAAGTATTTATTCATTCACAAGTTTAAGCATTGTATTTTCTTCGAATAGATGCAAAAGCCATGTGTGTGATGTGCTGAATCCATCTGCCTGTAATACTTATCCATAATAAACTAAACATAAGAAAGCTATTCCAAATTTTCAATGTAACCTAGGAGGAGGTCAAACAATCTTGGCTCTCTCCCTAGAAAAATATGGCTACTCTGGGGTACCATTCCCTCCTCTGGCACCAATTATTTGTTATTAACTTTCAGTAGTCCTCAAATTACAACCACAATTGGGACCGGAAACTTTATCGTTAGGCAGTATTGTCATTAAGTGAAGCATCATGTAACCATAGCCAACCTATTTTTCTGCAGTCATTAAGTGAAGCATCAGGTCATTTGTGACTTTCCCTGCCAGCTTCTCCACTGACTTTGCTTGTTGGGAAGCCAGTTAGAATCCAGTGCAAACTGGAATCGTGGAATCACAGAATGCTGCAACCATGGTAAATGCCAGCTGGCTGCCGTGTGCCTGAATTGCAACCATGCAACTGTGAGGGTGGTGCAACGGTCATAACTTAGAGGATGGTCCACAGGCCACTTTTTTTCAGCGCTGTTGTAACTTTGAATTGTTATTAAACTAACCATCATTAGAGTGAGGACTACCTCAGTACAGGCACAGGCCTGTGTCATCAATGAGCGGTGGTGGCACAGTGGTTAGAGTGCAGTACTGCACTTTGTCTGCAATTTGTCAATTTGAATCTCACCAGGCTCAAGACTGACTCAGCCTTCCAACCTTCCGAGGTCGGTAAAATGAGGACCCAGATTGTTGGGGGCAGTATGCTGATTCTGTAAACTGCTTAGAGAAGGCTATAAAAGCACTGTAAAGCAGTATATAAGTCTAAGTGCTATTGCTATCCACAAGTTGGGATGTATATGAATCAAAGATCTCACCCAACAGGGAACTATTTAAATGCAGGATGGTAGAGCACTGCTCTGAGAACAGGGCAACTTTCTTCTTTCCCTTTTGTTTTATGCTGGAAAATATTACAAAGAATGGTGTCATCTAACACAGCGGCCCCCAAACTTTTGGATGCCAAGGACCAGTTCCATGGAGAGAGGTTTTTCCGCACACCAGAGGGGGTGTGGTTTTGAAAGCTTCCTGCAAACTGTGGCTAGAGCTTCACTTGTTTGGATGGCTCGGTTTCTGGCATGCCGTAGCCCAGTGCTGGTCCACAGGGGTTGGGGACCCCTGAGATAACACAAAGCTGCTTTAGGCTTGATGATACAGGCCTGTGCATACCTGTTCAGTTTTACTAAGCTCAATGCACCTTACTTCCAGGTGACTGAGCACAGGACTGCAAATGAAGCCGAAGCCAAAGCAATAGTGCACATATGAGCTCTGAAGTTTCTTGCTCACTTATGCGTTTTGCATGTGGTATCAGTCAGGCTAAATTTATTTCAAGCAGGGTTGCTCTGTAGAAACTAATAAATATTTATCCCAGGCTATTATTTTGAAAAAGTGCCCTTCCAAAATATTTTTTTTTAAAGGCAGGAGATATAATGCAATTTTTTTGAAGGGAAAAAAGTGGTTGGTGGTTAAGGTTTCCAGGCAAAAATCATAATGCAGTAATACCAGTATACGTTTTTAAAAAGTGATTAAATTATATCATAAACGTTTATGAAATTCCTCATACAAGATCAAACAAGGAGGATGATAAACAAATCAGCATTTGTGTACAAGGGCAAAACGTATAACCTCCCCAAAAGAGATTGTAAAATATATTAACAGTTAAAGAAAGCAAAGCACTCACATAAATTTATATTACAGTAAAATCCTGTGTAATGTTATACTACTAGTTTAGTCTAATACTTTGCTTTTCCAAATTCACACTGTGCTTTTTGTTTTTTGTTTTTTTAAAAACATCTAGGCGCTCTTTATATTGAAATCCAATGCTTCCTTGCACCCTTTTTCTCACTAATTGGCAATGACAGAAACTGAAATGTCAAACTGGTTCTTTTGAAAACAATTTTTCACCTTTCCAAGATATTTTAATGATTGAAATAATTTTAAAAAAAGCAAGGGGTATTTTGTAGCTTTATTGTGGCGGGGAAAAAAGTCTGCAGTCAAAAGACTACGATATATGATGCATGAATTATACCTTTATGCTGGAAGAAAGGAAACAATGAACAACAACAACAAAATGCAGGCATTAAATTTCCTCAGGGTTGGAATTGCATGAGTACAGAATAGGGATGTGGCTTTGGACTTCATTGACTATGCTGTACCTGGGTTGCCTGGCCCATTATTCTCCATAAATTTGAAGGTTTCCAATGCAATTTAGAATTCAACGCAATCAGGGTTCTTAATCATGCAGGGTGTCTGTCTATATTACTACATGGAAGGCCAAATGGCAGAAAGCGAGGCTGAGGCAGAACCAGCCAATGCAGTCACATTTTATTCTATGCATTTTTAATCAAACTTGAATTAGGGCTGTAGTCTGCCATTTCCATACGAACACTTCAAATTAGTTTTGCACAGGGATGTTGCAAATAAGACTGCTGGAGTTCAGAGCCTTTTAGACTCCCTGCTTACCATTCATTTTTCTATATGTGTGCTTACCCAGAGTGAGATCGCATTGAGTGAGAATATTGAAGGCATCGGAGATAAATGACACAGTTAATCTGTTCCTTTTTCTCTGCAAGTAAATGAATGTTTTGTGCCTGGCCCTCGCCCACAGGGTAGCTATTCCATGTTAACCATTCTGGATTATGGCTGACAGAATCACATAAAAGGATCCCTATCTTTGTTCTATCCCAGTATTTTTCAACTTTGGCTACTTTAGAATGCTGGCTGGGGCATACTGGGAAATGAAGCCCACACATCTTAAAGTTGCCAAGGCTGAAAACCACGGCTCTGCCCTAATGGATTGCAGCCAAAGTCCTCTGGACCCCAATTTCCTACTTTTTATTCAATGGTTTTTGCATCACAAGACCTTACATCATCTTATTTGTGCGTTTATCTTTGTCAACTCAAGGATCAGTTTCGCAGACAAATGGCTAAAAGACATCACACTTCAAGTACCTTAATCATAAATGCTAATTTGACAGCTGCATTAACTTGGAAGTTAATTTGCAACTGTAGATTTTAACACCAAAGCTGAAAATTTGATTCCATCTTTAGCATAAAGAGCATGTTCCCCCCTCCCTCCTGAAGAAATTATGTCAAAAACTCACACAATCTCCCTCCGTGCAAAACTGCACGTCATTCTGCAGAAAATAGTTCAGGGGCAGAGATGGAGTTTTTAATTCCTATCATGTTTCCTTTATCCTGACCATTCAATAATTATGCGTCTAACTTCCAAGGTCTCTGGAATCAAAGCCTTATCCAGAGATGGACAAGAAGAGGGAGAACAGGGCTCCTCTGTCTGGCCTTTTATCGTCCTTGCTCTCTGAAGCTCTTCTTACTTCTATTATAAATTCATCATCCCACTCCTCAAACCTGCCATAAAAGATTGTTCCCTGCAAGTCTAACATTTGTGTATGCTTATTCCTACAAACTTTGTTCTGTGACAGTTAAATTGGTGAACCAAGGAAAACTCTGCCCACTGCGACAATTAATTTTAGGCCTATGTAGGTTAAACTGAATATATACTGGATTATAAACAGCTGGCATCCTTCTGCTGACAATGGCTGTTTGATCTTATGGCAGCTTCTGATGGTAGCATAGAGGTGGAAATAAATATCGGGATGTGCCTAAATGGTGATCCTTCTCTTCTCCGTGCAACAACACCCAATTATTCAGGTCCTTTAGAAACACTGGGGAAACTAAGTAAGTTGGAGAGGTGACAGGGAGATAAAAAATAATTGTTCCTGAGATAAAAGCTTTCCCTTCAGGGGATAAAAATTTTATTCAAGTGTACTGGTTGAATACAACTCAGCATGGCTTATTATTTTAAAGAAACACACAAGCTCTTTTTCATCTTTTAAATACCAAATGGAAAACTTCTCTCTATCCCTATCTTTCTACCTATCTCCCCTCCACGGCCTCCTTTTACAGCAAAACCAAACCATGCAAAGCTAACAGTCACCTGCTCCCCACAGACAAATATTTACCTACAGACATTTGATCACATCAACTGTTCCTGATTTTTAAAAAAATGTCATGCAATTTCTCTCCAAAAGTAAAACTGACAATCCTTTGAAGGAAACAAACAGTGGTGTCCAAATATACTGTCTGGGAAAAAAATAGAACACTCTAAATCGATCTAGGTTGTTAAATGATTGAGCACATCCCTGACCTTCTTTAAATGTCAAGAATAGAGACATACTTATGGATTGTCGAAACCTCAGGATCAGATGTTAATTTTGGAGGAAGCTGTAGACTTTCTGTCCCAAATGAGTCTTTCTTCAAATTAGCAGATTATATATACTTAACAAATATGGATACTTGGAAGTTCCAAATAGAAATTCTTATAAGCTACTGCATATAAATAGGCAGTAAAACAATACACTCGCTTGTATTGATGATGTTGCCTAGTTTGGTAATGAAATGTCTGCAAGCAAACAACCAAGCTCAGAGAGTAGCAAGAATTGCACAGAGTTTACTCTAATAAAAAATAACTATCAATGGGCAATAGGAGTTCAATGGAGAATAATGTAGGGCACTTGATAGAAGAGTCCAGTTAAAGAAAGGAAAAAGGTCCTGAGTTTTTAGAAGAATCTACTCTTTTTTTTAATTAGTGTCCCATGAATGAATAACCAGCCCCATTCTTATACAAATGGAAAGACCAAGCGAATGACTGGTTACCACACAGTAAATTTATCAATAAAGCACCTAACAAAATTCCTCAAACCATTACAAGCCAGGAGTCCCAGCAAATCAACTTAAACTGAAAAAGAGAGTAATTTTAATATTTTTTAATTAGTACAAATCCAGACCATAGCTAATGAATGAAATGGCTACAAGGACTGAGCATGTACAATGAGGACACAGAACTAAAAAGAATTACAAGAAGAGCATTTCGGACTTAAGTAGAATTTCTAAGGTTTGATTGGTTTCCCCGGACACATAATTAATTTTCAAAACATAAAATGACAGTGTCCTACAAGAATTAGCATTTAATAAAAATCAGCAACAAATACTAATTCATGGACAGTTGATATCCAGAATATCATCATCTCAATATGTATAAATTAGAAATGGCTGTATATGGTCCTAGAAGAAGGAATATATTTTTCTAACGTAACCTTTAAATAAATAAAATAGTGTAATATAATCTCCTGGGAAATTAATATGTAACTAAAGGAGAAAAAAATTGTATCCTGCCTTTATTATTTTTAGAAATAACTTGAGCCAGCAAATATATCCAACATATTTCTTCCTTCTATTTTCCCTACAACTAACAATTCTGTGAGGTGGGTTGGGCTGACAGTGACTGATCCAAACTCACCCAGCTGGATTTCATGGTTAAGTTGGGACTTGAACTCAAAGTCTCCTGCTTTCTAGCCTGGTGCCTTAACCATCAGACCAAACTGGCTGGACTGTGTAGCAAACATTTCTGACCATTCTAGGATTTTAAATGTATTTATAAATTGTTTTAATGTGTTTGTTAATATGTTTGATAAGCCAACTTGGCTACTTTACAAATTAAAACAATTTAATGAAAAATTAAAAATTCTACAATGTTCTGAAATGTTTGGTTCACAAACTCGGTATGAGCACCTTCAATGACAGTTATTCAAAAGTTGTCTTTAAGACACTCTAGATTTCCTTTTTCTGCTACCCAATAATGTAGATAGATAGATAAATAGATGGATGGATGGATGGGATGGATGGGTGGGTGGACGGACAGGCAGACCAACTGACAGACCGATCCACAGACTCCTCACATAAACTGGACATAAACTGTTTCAACTTCTCCCCTCAGAATGCTGCTATAGAGCATTGCATGCCAAAACAATTAGACACAAAGAGAGTTTCTTTTCCCATGCCATCACTCTGCTAAACACCTAATTCCCACAGCACTGTCTATGCCTAAGGATATCTAACCGTGTCGCAGGATTGTGTTACTATTATCCTCGTCTTTCCTATTACCTACGCCTATTGGTATTTTATGGCTATACTTTGTTGGTTGTATCTTATGGTTTATGGTTGTATCTTATCATTTATCACTTTGTTGCTTATTTGAGAGAGCTTATGCACCAGCACATTCCTTGGGTGTCCAATCATATTTGCCAATAAAGAATATTCTATTGTATTTCTTTTTCATGACTATAAACCAGGGGTGTCAAACTCGATTTCATTGAGGGCCACATCAGGGTTGTGTTTGACCTTGGGGGGCCAGGGTGGGCGTGACCAGCTCAATGTCACACATGTCAGGGGCACCTGTGGTGGCCCGAGCTCTCTGCCAGCAAAAGTAGGTGCTCGAGCTCCATTTTCGGCTGCCACAGCTTCCTGCAGCAAAAATGGAGCTCGGGAGCAAAAACAGAGCTCGGGAGAGCCGCACAAGCTCTGATTTCGCTGGCAGAAGTACCGCGGGCCAGTTTTCGCTGTTTCCAGAGCGGCCCCAATTTAAATACCCCGTGGGCTGGATCCAGCCCCCAGGCCTTGAGTTTTGACATCCCTGCTATAAACTATGAAATTTCATACATGACCCAACATTTGTGTCCTGGGGTCTACTTACTAATCTTTGTACTCAATGAGTCAAAAATATATATTTGGCTTACAATTACACAAAGAGGTACCCAGAAATAGAACACGGTCTACCTTGATAACTTCCATGATTTCCCGTCTTTCTTCACTAGCAAAGAGTAGCTGGTTGGTGGCTCCTCGGTCATCATGTTTAAAGCCATCATCTTCCACGTAAGGAATGAGCTGCTGTAAATGTGGGGGAAAAAAGTCCTATATTAAAACGGAGATTATCTGGTGGAATCTCATGTGAGAAGCTATGTCAGAATAATAGGTTAATTATGGTAAATATGAAATTACAGACATGTTTCTTTTTCTAACAGCATTTATAATATACAATCTGTTTTGGGACATTTTAGGAAATTTAAGATGTCTCAAAGCAATAAAATATACTTTGCCTTTTACCAACTTGCAAACTGCCTAAAACTTTTTCAACCACGATCAAAAGGCATGAGCAGAAAATACATTTAAGTTTCACCATCTGGAAATCATGATGGATACCGTAGGTAAGCTGATCTGGATCTTCTGGCAGATCCTTCAGTGATCTGCAGTACATTAGCTCTCAGTAGTTTCACAGTAAGAGCAATACAATAATTTCCCCTCTTTTTGTTGTGGCAATTGAGAAACCATGAGGTAAAGAAGGAGAGTATTTTTGCAGAGAGAATTATTGTAAACTCTTGGTTTAATGGACCTCAGCTGAGTGGACTTCAGATATAGTGGACAAAGATTTCATTTGGGCTTCATCCCATTTAACAGACAAATGTCTATTCAATTGAGGATTTCTCTACTAAATTGAAGTTTTAGTGCTAATGGTGCTATTTGCATCAGTTAGGTAATTATGCAAACCATATAAATGGATGCAAACAAGATAAATTTGAACTTTACAGACATCTGTATTTAATGGAACCCCTCCTCCCCCAATGATCCATTAAGTCAAGGTTTTACAGTACTTTTATTCCTAGCATTTGGGTGTATCCATTGTAGTCCAGGTTTCACATGGAGAATTTTGGGATTTTAGAATAAATGAGAACTGGAAACAAATCAGTTTCCCTCTTCTTCTGGACTAGATATTTTTGCCTGTCTCCCCTCCCATTTCACTTACCTCTATTGGAATGGGTTCGAGTCCTGCACAATTTTCATTGCATTTATCGTACACCAATCTCAGTTTCCGAAACAGTATTGAGAGTTGGCGCAGATGTTCTTGCAGCTTTCCTAATCTGTCTTGATATGTGCCCGTATGATAGGTGACACCATTTGGAAGCTGGAATAGTCAAATATTTAATAGCAAGAAATCAAACTTCAGCCACCCTTGAGAATATACAAAGACAAAAGGAAACCTGACTCAAAACTTTGTTAGTTTCCAATGCTATCTGAGCTTCATTCCATTTATTTAGAATAAATGTTATCCAATGTCTATACGGTATTTCCTTTCACTGAAGCTTATAACAAAGCAGAAAACAATAATGAAAGTTTAAAACACCACCATAAAATTATCTGAAATGCCTACAAAATATGTTTTTGAATACTGGTTGAGTTTCTTCTGGAAAAGAATTCTATGAAGTCAGAGATATTTCTGAGAATGCCGAAACCGGAGCGTGCATGCCAAAAGAGCAGCTCCCCAACACGCGTGGGTAGGAGCGCCGGAAACCAGAAGCTTAGCTTGCCAGTGCGCGCATGCATGCCAGTCACCTGGTCTTCCGGTTACTAAACTTCTAGTAATGAAGCACCCACCATTATTATATTTTTTAAAATACAAGGGGCGGTAAACTAAGTTTTTAAAACAGTCTGTAAAAACTCTAAATTGCTAAAAGAATACTGGCTGAATACATAGACATTCTCTAAAAATTCAGTGGAAATATGAATTACATTAAAAATAATCCTAAGTAATCAAAATAAAATAAAAAAGTTAGGGTAATTATTTTAGAATTTAAAGATAAAAAAACTGGAGAGGATATTTTTAGAAGAAATGAAAGTGACTATGGGAAAATCCTACAAATTTACCAACTATGGAATAATAAAGTGACATTTACCAGCTGCCATCAAGGTACATGCAAATAAGCAGAAGCAAAGTTATATACTACATTAAGGGGAGAAAAACAGAGAGAACTTACGTACCCACTATTAGCCATTTATAAATCACTTACCTATATTTTAACTAGAATATGCAATTGATCTGTTTTCTTTATAGCAGCACAATTTGTCTAAAAAAAGCCTTGAACTCAAAATGAATCTTCTCAAAATGAACCCTCTCCAAAGGCAGATTAATTAGAAAATAATTATCTGCTTTCTTTACTATATTCCTAGTGAAGCTAAGATTCTCCAATTTTAAAAGTAAATTATCTGGGGAGAAAGGCAGATAAATCATTAAAGCAAGTCTTTTTTTTAATGAAAATATGTAGCAGGCAAAGACTTCCTTTTCTGAATGCCAAAGTTGTTTTTGCTTGTATCTTTTTTACTGTGCACTTTTGTCAATTTAATTCAGGTTTTCTACAAGAGGTAATAGGATAGCGCTATTTGGACAGGTGATACTTTACCTGCATATTTCTTAACAGCTGGAAGATTTCCATAGTGCGGAATACAATGTCCTGCACAGTCTCTTGACCAATGCGACACAACGAAGCTGTGTTCACTTCTCGTGCAGCCTGACCCTGAGGCCCAGAAAATGGACCAGGGGGCAATCCTGGCCCTGCTAGAGGCGGTGTAGACATCCTGAGTTGTAAGAGAATTAAACTATTAAGCTAGAAAAAGGAAAACGGGTGTCAAAGTGTACACAAATCTGTTGGATGCAGATATTTCATATATTAATGATTTGCTATTGACATATTAAAGTTAAATTACACTGGGGCCCTCCATCTACAAATTAACATTACGCTCAAAACCTTACATTTCACAGATTTGTAAGATACAGAGGCAAGAGAGTTCATAACTTGATCAGTGCCGGAGTCCTTAAAGAAGCAAAGACAGTGGTCCAATTTCTGCTTAAACATGCTGAGTTCCTTTTAGAGTTGCACATTTTATCATGTCGCCATGCAGCTATATTTAGGCATATATAAATATTATGCTTTTCTTTCTTATTTAGAAAAAAATGCATTTTTTCCTCCCTAGGCCACTTTTGCATATCCTAGCTTGCAACAGCTGTCTGCCTACCCTTGCCCTTTCCTATATATGAACCAACCGCTGGACTAAGCCAAACTTTAAAAGGCTGCTTGAAGAAGACCCAAAGCCAATTCAGAAGAACCAACACCTTTTAGTCTTGAAGGTTTTGGGAGCTGACTTTCCACAACGTCCTTGCTTCTTAAAACCTCTTTTTTTTGGTAATCTATTCTTGGATCTGTGTCCTTTATGTTCCCATAAACCCAGGGTTGAAAGGGATCTTGAGGGACTTCTAGTCTACCCCCAACCCCTATATAAAGCAGGAATTTATCCATTCTGGATAGATAACTCTCCAGGTTGGAGCATCCACAACTTCAGGTGGCATTCCCAGAACCAAATAAAGACAGGCACTCAGGACCCTTAAATTGGCTCTCAGCTCCAAAGGGACAGAACCCTGAAATATATCTGCCCATCAAGTCCAGATTTTCCTTTTAAAAAAAAAAAAAAAAATCCAAAACTCCCAGTCATCTTTTGGAGTAGCCTGGCAAACGTCAGGCACAAAAACGGGTTTTTATAACATTCATAATATAATCTCAGCCTTCCTTCGCTGGACAACCTGAAGGGACACTGGACTACAGGGCCCATCCTTCCCAGCCACTGGACCAGGGTTGGTAAAGGGTTAATCCAACTGTCTCCGGAGGTCCCCGGGAGGGGGAAAAAAGGACGATAGACTCGAGGGTACCTAGCCTTCGTCGTTGCCCCAGTAACAAGCGCCTTTTTGATGTCCCGTCCGGGGTAGTCGACTCTCCGCGTCGTCAGCGTCGCCCTCCTCCCAGCGCGCAAACCGGCGATGGAACGTCGAACGGCGGGACGTGATGACGCTACGCGGTACGGACTCGGGGTGATGGACGCCTTCTGTGCATCGGCAGGGCGTAGCCATTTTTTTTTCCTTCCGTACAGGGACTCTTCCTCAGACCACCGTTTTGATGGGGTGGACTACAGTCCCCATTGTCCCCAACCAATATAATGTAAACTGTTTCCCTTTCGTCATTCCCCCCTCTCCCCCTTTCTCCTTTGCTATGGTTTTCTCTCCATGGAGAAGAACAGGACAAAATCAAGAGGGAAAAAAATACATTTGTTTGTTCTATAGCTTGTACGCAAAATGCAGCTTTTTTATTCTTGTAGAAGTTGAATTAGAAGCTGAATAGGGTGAGGGGGGACTCAGCAGGTTTAATGCAGGTTGCCTTTAATTCAGTGCTTCTCAAATGTGATTGCTTTAAGATGGGTGGACTTCAACTCCCAGAATTCCCCAGCCAGGCTTGAAGTCCACCCATCTTAAAAGTTGAAGTCCACCCATCTTAAAACAGCCGCTTCTGTTTTACTTGAGAAATAGCAATAGCACTCTAGACTTATATACCACTTCACAGTGCTTCACAGCCCTCCCTAAGCCGTTTACAGAGTCAGCATATTGCCCCCAACAACCTGGGTCCTCGTTTTACTGACTTTGGAAGGATGGAAGAATGTGTCAACCTTGAACCAGTCAGGATCAAAGGAATTGAACTCCTAGGTTCTGGATAGGAGATGAACTGGGTCCTTTTAGTTGATGAGATACCAGAGTTTTAAGATTTACTCAGGCTGGGATAAAGCAGAATGCAATACAACCAATGAAATAGCTTGCCTTCAGCAATTGTGGGTGCTTTATTTATTTATTTATTTATTTATTTATTTATTTATTTATTTATTTATTATTTGAACTTATATGCCCCATCTCAAGACTCGGCACACAACTAAAAACAAGACAATAAATACATTAAAAAACAATTAAATTAAATTATAAGTTCAAACATTTATAAAATAATTAAAACAACCCTCCCCAAAGGGTCATAGCCCAGGTTGGTCAAATAACCAGGTCTTCAACTCGCGGCGAAAGGTGCGGAGGTCAGGGGCCAGGCGGAGCTCCAAAGGCAGTTGATTCCAAAGGTCACTGAAGGCTTTCAAAGAGACTGGACAACCATTTATATGAAAATGATATAGGGTCACCTGCTGGAGCAGGAGGGTGGACTAGATGACCTCCAAGGTCCCTTGCAACTCTATTATTCTATGTCAGGGGTTCCTAACCTTTTCTATACCCTGCACCCCTAGAACACTTCTGATATATTCTCACACCCTTTAAAAATAAATGATAATATGCATACATACACACTATAATTTTGAAAGTTCTAAACCCAAGTTTTCGCACCCCCTGGAATATCGCCGAGCACCCCTGGTTGGCAATCCCTGTTCTATGTTCTATATTCTAAGCTTGAATACAGGAATTATGTCTAATATATTCGTTGTGTTCTGCAATAAGCATCATGAAATGACTTTCTTTAACACTCTGCTTGAATGCAATGTGATGTTGGCCTGTGGTGATGCAGCTCAATGCACCTGGCAAGTGCCAAGTTGGAGATGTGGTGCAGGTGGTGCTTCAATTTGTTCAGGACAGTTCCCCCCTCCCGCTCTTCCTATAAACTGGTCAGTATTATTTTATGTACTCATGGTTTAATGACTTGTTCAAAACTTAGGCAGAATGATTTCTTATATGTATCATAATATGATTCCCCTCTCTTTGCATTTAGGTTTCTTATTCTCATTTTCTCTTCATTCCTCCTTTTTGTATATTGAGGGAATTAATTTTAAAAAAAAGTTATGAAAGAGCATTAACATGTAAGTCAAGACTGAAATACTTGGAAGTATATATTTGACCAATGGCTGGAGATTCAATGAACAGGCAGAGTTTCAGAGACGCTCTTTGTTCCTCAGTACCAGAGGTAGCATTCAGCAGGTTCTGACCAGTTCTGGAGAACTGGTAGCAGAAATTTTGAGTAGTTCAGAGAACCAGCAAATCCCACCTCTGACTGGAGATTTTACAGTATCCTTCCCTTGCCACACCCGCCAAGCCATGCCCACAGAACTGGTAGTAAAAAAGTTTGAATCCCACCACTGCCCAGTACTATTGTTTTGGTGGAATGATAGACACAGAGAGAGACTCTTGAGTGGTGCAGTGGCCTGGAGATAGAGCTTCCACCTTACCAGGAGGCTATGAGTTTGATCCTAGTGTTGGAAGAAATATCCTTCTGGGTTCAGTTCCAAGTGGGGAAAAAGACACTGGAAACATGGGGGCTGTTTGGAAGGTTTACTATCAGGACCACATGGCCTGGAGCTCCAGAGTGAAAAGGAAGGTAGACTCCCAGGAATGTGATGATCACATGCATCAAGGTGGGAAGAAGAGAAGGTCAAGAAGGGCTGAGATGCTGAGAGTGCCTGGGTTTTATACCCTCTGTTGGGATTTGAATTGAAGCTTGTATTCTGATTGGTTGTCAGACTCCCATGAGGGGCAACTCTGTAGGCTGTCCTGAGTTCCAGGCTTGGTTGAGCCTTGCTGGAAGATGATGGAATGAAAGGGCTTTGGGCAATTCCTAATACGGCTCTATCTGAAGAGGGTAGATCTTTTGTTATGTAGAATAGACTGGCCCAGGCCTTAATGGCCCACCCATTAACAAAGGTGGGGGTGAGTTTCTGCTTCTGAGGTGAGTTTCCACTCTTGAGTTTCTACTTTTTTTAGAGGAAATATTCTGCCTTTTTAATATTTCCCAGGATATTTCATTTTTCTAGGAGAGGGGTGGGTGCTAACTTCCTACACTAGATAGAGGCAGATATTTGTCTCTGGGCGCAATGAGAATATATCTGCTGCGAACTCTGCATTGGTGACAGGAAGGGCATCCAGCCAGCAAACACTCAGCTCCATTCAGTTGCCCAACCCCACCCTGATGCATGGAATTACAGGATCATTAAAACACAATAAATAAATTGAGAGAGACTGATAGATAATAGACTGATAGATTGAAAGATGATTGAAAGATACATAGATGATATATAGACAGAGACAAATAGATTATAGAAAATGGAAGATACATGATAGATGGATAGGAGAGAGAGAGAGAGGCAGATATAAATGTAACATGAATATAAGCTTAACTGTGATCTGCTCAACCTGTCTGATGTACGTGGGAAACTGGGCCCCGCTAAAGCTTGCACATTTGTCATTGTCAGAGGCAAAAGTGCTTGAAGAAATACAGCATATAATTAGCAAGGATCCCCTTCTGCAGCTAAGAATAAACAATGCTAACAAGCAAAGCAACAGGAGCATCAGGTGCCAATAGCTACATCCTGGGCAGTTGGTATCACAGCGATGCTTGAATTTTGCTACTGATGGTGTTTTGCTTAACTCAAATGAACTCAGTCTTCAGCTGGAATGACCTAACATCAAGGATTTTGCCACTAACATGATGTAGAATTTGTAATCTTGTGCGCATATGCTGGAAATCAATTATTTAGTTCTCATCCATCCTTTTTAAAGGATGACGCATTGTTTATGTTCCATATGAGGTATATTTTTGGTACCTACAAATAGCTCTATAGTTCATTCTGCTCTGACTAAAAGCCTTCCACGTGGGCTCCTTATTTATTATCTCTATTTATATCCCTGGTTTGTGTGCATAGGACATCATCAAACATCTTGCTATGGATGATGGAGCTTGTAGTTTAACTGAACTAAAATGTTCAAGACCCCTCTGAGAATGAGAGGTTTCTTTTCTTTCTTTTTTTATAAAAATTATCTTAAAAGGAAGACAAGTTCCAGAAAAATGGAGGATAGATTTTAGTACAAGATTAACTCATGACAGATACAAAGCCTTTCCTATTGAATTATAAGTTTTGAAAACCATGGGGGTGTGCCAAATTTGAGATACAATATTAAATCCATGCTGTGTAGAATAATTTATTTTATTAGTGATGCCCTGAAGAATAGGCTACTTCACTCATAAACCCTGCAGAAGGCTTAATTTTTAGATAATTCTTGAGCAGTTCTTAATGTGCATATCTAGAAATATGGAACACCACTTTTTACCTGTGGTGCATTTCGTGGGTGAAGATCTCATCTTATTATAACATTAAAAAGCATCTATAAATATCAAAAGGATTTAAAAACATAGCTGCCAAACTCTTCTTTTTTTACTGTCTTGCTTTTGGAAACCAAAATCCTGGTCTTGAAACCAACCTTACAAGTAAAAGCTTATGTCCTGTTGTTACTTCTGCAGGAGAGATATTTTTAAATTCACCTGGAATGCTTGAAGATCTTGGATACTGGGTGTCTTGCATTCTTGCCAAATGATTGTTTACATTCAAAGCTGAAACTACATTTGGTCTGTGTATCATGGCTGTTTGGAAAATAAGGGGATGCCTTCTTTCGGATAATTCTCTGCCTTCTAAAGAACGGCTACAGGATTTGGATTTGGCTAAAAGAAGAATTAGGGGTGACCTGATAGCAGTATTCCAGGAGCTGCCACAAAGAAGAGGGGGTCAAAGCACCAGAGGGCAGGGCAAGAAACAATTGTTGGAAACTTATCAAAGAGAGAAGCAACCTGGAATTAATAGCAATAGACTTATATACTGCTTTACAGTACTTTACAGCCCTCTCTAAGTAATTTACAGAATCAGCCTATTGTCCCCAACAAGTTGGGTCCTCATTTTACCCACCTCAGAAGGACGGAAGGCTGAGTTAACCTTGAGCCTGGTGAGATTTGAGCTGCCAAATTGCAGGCAGGCAGCAGGCAGCAGAAGTAGCCTGCAGTACTGCACTCTAACCACTGCACCATGGCTCAATTAAGGAGAAACTTCCTAACAGTAAGGACAATTAACCAGTGGAACAGCTTGCCTCCAGAAATAGTGGGTGCTCCATCACTAGATATTTTTAAGAAGAATCTAGACAGTCAATTATCTGAAATAGTATAGGTTTTCCTGGTTAAACAAGAGTCTGGACTAGAAGACCTCCAAGGTCCTTTCCAGCTCATTCATTCTATTCATTCTATTCTCACAAAGCAGGTGCCCTTTGTCCTTGAAAGAAGAAGCCTGGGGGTATCAAACCAGAACCTTTAGCTCTGGGGTCTACACATCCTGCATTCAAAGATTTGCCCCAGAGCAAGACAATAAATCTCTCTATAACTGTCAGCCAGTATTCAGTAACTGGATCCGTACCAATCGGGCTTCCGGCCTGGTTTCAGCATGGAGACGGCATTGGTCGCACTGTTGGATGATCTCTGGAGGGCACGGGACAGGGGTCTTTCCTCTGTCCTGGTCCTATTAGACCTCTCAGTGGCTTTCGATATCATTGACCATGGTATCCTTTTGCGATGCCTCGTGGGGCTGGGGGTGGGGGGCACTGTTCTTTGGTGGCTCTCCTCTTACCTTGCGGGGCGGTCGCAATCGGTGTTGGCAGGGGGGCAGAGGTCGGCCCCGAGGGCGCTCACTTGTGGGGTCCCTCGGGTCGGTCCTCTCCCCCCTTTTATTTAATATCTACATGAAACTGCTGGGTGAGATCATTCGTAGTTTTGGGGTGAGGTATCACCAGTATGCTGATGATACCCAGTTATACATCTCCACCCCAAACCAAATCAGTGATGCCCTGTCCGTGATGACTCGCTGTCTGGATGCAGTATGGATCTGGATGGACGGAAACATACTTCGGCTCAACCCGGCCAAGACTGAGTGGCTGTACATACCGGCATCTCAGTCCAGTCAAGAGTGTCCATCGTTGACCATAGGGGGAGTGGTGTTGCCCCCTGTGGATAGGGCACGGAACCTGGGGGTCCTCCTGGATGTACGGCTCCAGTTGGAGGAGCAGGTGGGAGCCATCACCAGGGGGGCCTTTGCCCAGGTCCGGCTGGTTCGCCAGCTTCGCCCGTTCCTGGACCGGGATGCCCTGCGTATGGTCACTCATGCCCTTGTTACTTCGCGACTCGACTACTGCAATGCTCTCTATTTAGGACTGCCCTTGCATACCATCCGGAGATTGCAGCTGGTGCAAAATGCGGCAGCGCGGGCGGTGATGGGAGTTTCCCAGTTCTCCCATGTTAGCCCCCTCCTGCGCTGCCTACATTGGTTGCTGGTTGCACTCCGGGTGAGATTCAAGGTGTTAACTTTAACATACAAAGTCCTACATGACATGGGTCCTCATTATTTAAGGGAGCGACTGCTACCGACATCGAATACTAACCGCCCTGTGCGAAGTCATAGACAGGGACTCCTTGGGGTCCCGTCGGCCGGGCAATGCCGGCTGGCAGTCCCCCGACTACGTGCCTACTCTGTCGCAGCCCCTGACCTCTGGAATCAACTTCCCTTGGGGCTCCACCTGGCCCCTGACCTCCGCACCTTCCGCCATGACCTGAAGACCTGGTTGTTTAACCAATCCGGGCTGTGACCCTTGGGAGGGGTGGTTTTAGATTTCGGATTGATTTTAAGTTTTGTATTTTGTAATTGTGTTTTGGGACTGTTTAGTTTAATTCTTTTTTAAGTATTTATGGTTGTTGTTTTATTGTGAGCCACCCCGAGTCTTCGGAGATGGGGCGGCATATAAGTCCCACTAATAAATAAATAAATAAATAAATAATGGCAGAAGAGTCAAGGATGAATCTTGTACAGATATCAAAGTCCTAATAACGAAGATCAGCTGCTATAGGATACAGCAACCCGGCTTGTTAAAATATATCAGGTCCTGGATGGAAATCTTATATCTCTTATCTTTACCAGAATCAGACTTCTGGTTTCTGTCTTGGTCTTGGATGTGGAGAACACTTGAATTATTCACCTCAGATTATTCTTGCTTTTATTGTGTTGTAAGCTGCCCAGAGTTGCTTATGGATAGCATATACATTTACTAAATAAATATCAAGAGAAGTGGGAAAGCCAGGGGCTAGTGGGTTGGTGTAGGAGAAAGGATAATAGAACTTGGGGGTGAGGTAAAAAGAAGGATGTGCTTAGAATTCCTACATAGCCACAAGGGAACTAAGACCACGCCCCCCATGAATACCGTTAACCCTTATCTAACTCTATGCAGCTGCCAACAATTAGTTGAGAAGATTCCCATTCATAGACTTTTAGCAGGAAATTAGTTTAATTGAAACCTTCATGTGTGGACCTGGCCTTTCATGTCAGACAGTTGGACTGGAACTAAGTGGGCCTAATCAAAAAAAATTATTAAGTTATAGAGTATTATAAAATACAAAACACAAAAATACATAGAAGAACAATGGCGGCGGGGAGGGGAAAGGAGGAAGTGAAGTGAGGAAAGATAGGGGTTAAAAAAAAGAAAAAGAAGCATTGATTTCCGATTCTCTCTGTTGCAGTAGAATAAGGCATTAGCATCAAATCACAGCTTTTTGCTTTTCCATAATAGTATGAACAAGTCATTTCTGTAAAGATCTATCCATCTAATCTGTAAAACCCAAAGTCAGCGTTGCATTCTTTTCCACATCGAGCACAAAGTTCAGGAGTGGTTTCCATGTGAAAAACAAAAGTGCTTATGTTCTTTTCTTTAATCAGAGTAGTCAGTTTTGCCATTTCCGCCAACTTCATCAGTATCTGCAACCATTCTTCCATGCTAGGAATCGAAGTGTCCTTCCATTTTTTTGCGCATACAATAGTTTTTGCTGCTGTCAACATATATAGCAACAAAGTTCCAATTTTCTTCTCCCATTCTTTTTCCATGAGAGGCCCAAGTTCAAAATATGTGCATGTCTATGAACCTGATTGGCTGACCAATTTAGGCCTTTCAGTATCTCTCAGCCCAAAATAACTCACAATTTTGAGTCATTTCATGGATAAAACAAGAGGCAATACACATGTGTTCTATCTTGAAATCCAATAATAAAAAAAAAGAAGGGAAGAAGTTGTAACCATAAATATTTCTGATACCAAACAAAACAGCCTTGGCAGCTTCAGCCTCCACATCTTACTCTGAAAGATGCTAAAATATCTCATGCCTTGATTGGATTCGTGTCTGGTCTTCCTTGCCCGATAGCACTACACCTTGACCTCATTTCAATCCTCTTTTTTCTTCTTCATTATTTGGAAACGAGGAACATTTAAGGAGGGGAGCGAAGGTGGAAGCAATCAGTTCTATCCTTGGGATTTTAGGAAGATAGATATTAATCAACTGAAGCAAAAGGTGGGCCACTCTCATGGCTAGTAATACACACACACACACACACATACATAGACACTCATATATATCTCAATCATGGGTGCTCCGTCACTGGAGGTTTTTAAGAAGAAACTAGACAGTCACTTATCTGAAGTGGTGTAGGGTTTCCTGCCTAGGCAGGGGGCTGGACTAGAAGACCTCCAATGTCCCTTCCAGCTTCTATTCTATTCTATTATTACCTTTATTGTCAGAGCACAACATGAGTACAACGAGATTGTCTGAGACTCTCTTCGCGCACACTTACCCCCAACACAACTCACAGTGAGGACAGAAGTCCCTAACCCAGTCCCAATCTTATTATACTATGTGACCTTGTTGCACAATGTGCTGACCCTGCAAGTCTATCATACTATGTTGACATGAAGTTATTTTCCATTCAGAAGTCTTGACAGCCCACAGGTAGAAACTGTTCTTCAGCCTGTTGGTGCAGCTGGGTATGCTTCTATATCTCCTACCTGATGGTAGGAGGGTGAAGAAGTGCTGACCAGGATGTGAGTTGTCCCTGAGAATTTTCCTCACTCTTCTAAGGCAGTGAACCCTAGCAATGTCTTCTAGTGATATCAGGGAACAGCCCACAATGTGTTGTGCTGTGCTCACCACCCTCTCTAGTGTCTTTCTATCTGTGGCTGTCAAGCCAGCATACCACACCGTAATGCAATATTGTGAGGATGCTTTCTATTGTGGACCGGTCAAAGGAGGTCATCAGTCGTTGTTCCACTTTATTCTTTTGCAAGACCCTAAGGAAATGGAGTCTCTGTTGGGCTTTTCTGGGCACCTGGGTTGTGTTGATTTTCCAGGTAAGATCTTTGCTGAGGTGGACTCCCAGGAATTTAAAGGAGGAAACTCTCTCCACATACCCCCTCGATGTAGATGTAAAGTGGGGTGGGTTCCTCTCTCTTCTTCCAGAAGTCTAACACCATCTCCTTTGTCTTGCTGATGTTTAGGTACAGGTTGTTTTCTAGACACCATGAGGATAATTTTTGAACCTCCCCCCTGTGCGCTGTTTCATCTCCACCTGTAATGAGACCCAATACGGTAGTATCATCTGTGAACTTAATGATCACAGTGGATGGGTTAGATGATACACAATCATGTATTCCTATTCTATTCTATTCTATTCTATTCTATTCTAAACATGATTGTTAAGTGAATCTGGCTTCGTCATTGACCTTGATTATCCAAAAGTCTCTAAAGGCGATTCCAGGACCCTGAGATGCTGCAACCATCATAAATACGAATCCACTGCCAAGCATCTGAATTTTGATCATGTGACCATGGGAATGCTGCAACGGTCATAAGTAGGAAAATGGACATGAGTCACTTTTTTTCAGTGCCATGGTAACTTTGATCACTTAATGAACTGTTGTAAGTCGAGGACTACCTGTGATGAAGTCGAGGAGGGTGAAAAAATCCTGAAAAACAAGATACTGAAAGCACAGGCACAAGGGATTTCCAGGGAAAGGAAAAGCATAAAAGGGCTTAGATTTTAAAGAATAGCAATACCCATAGCACTTAGACTTATATACCGCTTCACAGTACTTTACAGTTTACAGAGTCAGCACATTGCCCCCCAACAATCTGGGTCCTCATTTTACCCACCTCAGAAGGATGGAAGGCTGAGTCAACCTTGAGCCTGGCGAGATTTGAACTGCCAAATGGCAGGCAGCCGGCATTCAGCAGAAGTAGCCTGCAGTACTGCACCCTAACCACTGCGCCACCGCAGCTCAAGAATCCGTAGAGATGAGCACTGTGTGCCTGAGAAGTTGAGAAGGAAAAAGGATTTTTGCAGAAAACCGAAGCATGCTTAGCTTATTACTAAAGAAGAATATGAACTCTGAGCTTGTATGGGCA
This sequence comes from Naja naja, assembly GCA_009733165.1. NCBI lineage: Eukaryota > Metazoa > Chordata > Lepidosauria > Squamata > Elapidae > Naja > Naja naja. The sequence goes on along the minus strand of CM019150.1, from coordinate 203,247,897 downwards.
TAGGCAGGAAGGCTAATTCTTCAAATAAGATGAGTCTGGCAAGGAATACAAAACATAATAAAAATCAGGGTTCAGGATATGATTCGAATAGGGAGACTGTTTCCTATCTTAGGTCGAAGTAATTAAGGGGAATAGGAGAAGGCAATACTATTTAACATATTCTTTGCCTCCGATTTCTCTCAAGAGGGAAGCGGCTGTTTCTAATATAACTGATGAAGCAGATAATGAAGCCCAGGATTGATAAAGACTCTATAAGAATCCATTTTGGTTTCTTAAAGCCTAGGTCAGCTGCTTCCCAAAATGCTGAAGTTGGTCAGATAACCATTTACCCACTGGTAATTCTCATTTATTTATTTATTTTATTATTTATTAATTTGACTTGTATGCTGCCCCCTCTCCAAAAAGAATTCGGGGTGGCTCACACATAAAATCAGGACAATAAATTAATTACCTAAAATGAGATTAAATTAAACAAGCCAAATTAACTAAAAACCCATTAATAATTTAAAATAAAAACCAATCCCCCAAAGGAGTCAGCACAGCACAGCCTGTTCAAACAACCAGGTTTTTAAATCATGGTGGAAGGTGCGGAGGTCAGGGGCCAGGCGGAGACCCAGAGGTAGTTGGTTCCACAGAGTGGGAGCCACAACAGAGTAGGACCTCCCCCGGGATACCGCCAAGCGACACTGGGTCGCAGACGGCACCCCGAGGAGTCCCTGCCTGTGGGCTCGTACAGGGGTGGTTGGTATTCGATGCCGGCAGTAGATGCTCCTGTAGATAACCCGGACCCATGTCTCGTAGGACTTTGAATGTCAATACCAGACCCTTGAATCTTTAGCGATCAAAACAGTGACGAAAAAATAACTTTATGACCACCTTTGCGTGAGTTAAAACTTTTGTTTGATCAATGCTTTGACCTCGGGTTGGGATTGTTTTAATGGTTTTAGTTTACTATATTTGGACTTGTATTTAAATTTAATAGTTTTTTAAGTATTTATTGTATTATATTTTAGTTGTGAGCTCGAGTCTTCGAGATGCGCTACAAGTGCAAATAATAAATAAATAAATAAATAAATCCATGTATTTATGACCTTTTTGGGTCTGCAGAGCAATGTAAAAATAAAAGCACTAGCAGCACAGTTATAACACTATAGCACAGTGGTGGCTAGCCTTTTTGGACTCCTATGCCAAAATTGTGCCTTTTTCGCCTCCCAAAGGCTTGAGGAAGGCTTCTGCAGCCTTCTGCAGGCTTTGCAGGCTGAAAATTAGCCCCATTTAATCAACTTCTGGTATTTTCAGAAAAACAGGAAGTGATGAAACGGGGCTAGTTTTCAGCTGCAAAGCCTACAGAAGTCTTCCTCGAGCCTCTGGGAGGCCGAAAAAGGCCTCAAACTGGCTGAAAATCAGCTGTGAGGTGCGCTCATGCCCAGTGAGGTAAGTTTGCCTGCAGCTCGCGTGCCGGCACAAATGGCTCTGTGTGCCACCTGTGGCACGCATGCCATAGGTTCACCATCATGGCTATAGCACTTAGTGATTATTATTATTATTAGTGTATGGGGTTACAATAGCTAGGAAACTGCAATGCTATTGCAAAGTAGTAGTTTGGCTTGCCAAGTACCAGCCCTGTTATAGGATACCTTCCATGTTTCCCATGGTGCACCACAAGAGGGTGAGCTGGCTTTGGACCAGAGAGAAAGACAAGTGACTCTTCCTGCAGTATCATCTAAGTCTGTCTCCCTTTCCAGAGCTACCTTGCAAACATGTGCTGCAACAGCAAAGGTTCAGAGCTGTCAGAATTTGCCTGCCTGTGTAGAGCATCAACTTATCTCCCTCACTGAAATGGAACCTATCTATGTACTAGCATATAACATACTTTCAAACTTAGGTGGACAGGACTGTAATCCAATTAATTTGCAACAGGTGGCCCAATCACACACATTCAGAGAACACTCATAAATGGTTGGGCACTGTCCAGGAAGAAGACACCGAGTGGCATTTCCCAAAGGTTCTGTCTTAGACCTAGTGCCATTCAGCAATTTTTGAATGCCTAGAGCAGTGGTTCCCAACCTTTCCAACTTTGTGGACTGATGGCTGCAGTGGTGGCAGAAGTAGGAGGGTGAGAGACGATGGTTCTGCACAAGCAGCGAGCAAATGAGCTCACATGCACAGTCCCATCTGTCCAAGCAGAGTTGCACATGCTCACTTGTTTACCCACTCCTTGCACTGCCTGGTTCTGAATCCTCTGACCTAGAAGATGGAATAGAAGGGAGACTTATTACATCTGCAGGTGAGTTCTAACTTGGGGAATTGGTTAGTACGTTAGAGGACAAATTCCAAAAAAATTATGACATGTTTGATCATTGGGTCCCAACTAATACAAAAGTGTTTAACAGATTATCCTACCATATATCTAGCTGGAGAAAATTTTAAAATGCATAGGAACAAGAATATAATCAGCAGTAATCCATAGTATGTGGACTGGATGGCATAATTATATGGGTGCATAACTGGCTGAAAATCATTAAAAAGTCATCCTCAATGGTTTTTTGTTACTTTTGAGAAAAATATCCTTATATCTGGGAGTGCTACAAAGTTCAGTCCTAGGCCTTCTACTATTTTTACTAATGACTTGGATGAAGAGGTAGAGAGAATCCTTATCAGATTTGTAGATGACAAAGACTTGTGTTTGCTACCTTAGGGGAGAACTTTAACTTGGTTTAATTTTATTTTCAGACCAGTTGTCTCATCCATCAAAATCACTTTGTGTTTTGTTTTTGCTTCTATTCTTCAAATACCTGAAAGTATGTCTCACAGGAAATAGTCCTCTTGTTTTTCTAAAGTTCAGGATCCTGAGTAATGACTTTAAGTTACAGGGAGGCAGATTTCAATGAAATATTAGAAATATCATTAGGAAAAACATAATTAGGAAAAGAAAAGTGCTGACAGTATTGTATACTATCTGATGATGGAAGCAATGGAAGCAATGAGTTGCGTGCTTTCTTTCCAAGAATATTTTCAAGTGGTGGCTAAGCAGCCATCTATGTAAAAAAAGTCAAGGTAAAAATTTCCTTGGTCCTATTTTGTCTGACTCTAGGGGTTGGTGCTCATTCTGTTTCCTAGCCAAGGAAGCCAGCATTGTCTGAAGACACTTCCATGGTTGTTTATGTGGCCATCATGACTATAGGCCAAGGAACACTTACTTTCTCACCAAAGTGGTACCTATTTATCTACATGCATTTGCATGCTTTTGAACTGCTAAGTGGGCAGGAGCAGGGGTAGGAACAGGAGCTCACCCAATCATGCAGTGTTTGGGTCTCAAACTGCTGACCTTCCAGTTGACAAGCCCAACATCATAACTGCTAGGCCACCATGCTTCTTTCTGTGTAGGAAGCTTAATTCAGATTCTTGATTTGAAGAAGAGGTTAGACTTGATGACATCAATGGCCCTTTTCAACTCTAGGAGTTAATGCTTTTACACCTAGAGCTGGTCTGAAGGTGTTCTGTGGTTTCATGTTCCTTATTTATTAAAATGTCAATGCAGTCCCGGACTACAGCAACGAAGGGATAGCATCGAGATCACAAGAAATAATAGTACTACTCTATATCACATCGGTGAAGCCACACTTGAAAAACTGCATCCACTTCTGGTCACTATGATACAAAAATGATATAGAGACCTTAAAAACAATGTAGAGAAGAGAAACAAAGATGGTAACTGGTCTGGAAGCTAAATCCTAAAAAAAACAGCTAAAGGAACTTGATATGTTTAGCCTAACAAAGAGAGGGCTTACAGGTGGCATGATCACTATTTTCCAATACTTGAAGGGCTTCCAGGAGAAGGTCGACTTATTCTCCAAAGCCCCTGAAGGCAAGAAATGAAGCAATGGGTGGAAGCTTGTTAGAAATCCAACATGGAAATAAGGAATTTCCTGATTGTTAGAATGATTAATCAATGGAACACCTTGCCTCCTGGAGCTGTAGGTGCTCATCACTGGAGGTTTTCAAGAATGGACAACTATTTATCAGGGATGGTATAATGCCTGCTGCCTTGGAGCAGGGGTTAGACAAGAAGACCCTCAAGGTCCTTTCCAGCCCTATGATTCTATAGGCCACCCAACTCAAGTAAAGATTACTCTAGACCATGAGTGTCAAACTCAATTTCATTGAGGGTTGCATCAGGGCTGTGGTTGACCTCAGGGGGCTGGGTGGAAAGAAAGAAAGAAAAGAAAGAAAAAAGAAAGAAAGAAAGAAAGAAAGAAAGAAAGAAAGAAAGAAAGAAAGAAAGGAGGGAAGGAGAGAGAAAGAGAAAGAAAGGAAAGAAAGAAAAGAAAGAAAGAAAGATAATGTTTGGTACTGATTTCTGAATAAAAGAACAAATATATGGAGCATGGAAATGATCCTGATATTCTCACCAACCAGATGTTAAATTCTAAGTACAAAGTGTAAACCTTACTCCATAATCTTTTTTCCTTCACTGTGGACAATTACTTTTCTAATACACAGTAATATATGATGACATAAGAAGAAGGCCTTCTATAGCTTTTCTCTAATGACTCATAACTGTGGGTCTGGGAGACACATAAGAGCTTAGCCATTTGGCACCCAAAGAAGGGAAAAATGTTAATGTTTTTCTCATCTGATGGAGATTATGTTTACATTGCCAAGCCAAATTCTTCCACTGCGTGATGGGAAGGCTACTGTATCAGATTTATTTCACGGTTTTCTGGCAGAATCTGGTTTTTAGCTAGAAAGGAATCCCATTGTCTAGATAACCAGTGCTCCACATTAAAAAAGGGCACCATGAGATGAAAACTTGATATCTCACAAATAAACTGGAGGTGATATCCAAAGAGTGTGTGAACTGGTTGCTAAACAAAATCAAATGGTATATTTACATCAAATGGCAGTGAATATGTGTCATCCATACTGTTTTCCTAGTTAAAATCCCCTCTGCGATTTTTCCAGAAGGAAGAGGAACTATAATCCTAGTAAGCAGCCTTCCCAATGAAATCTCTCTCCAGATCAGAGGTGGTATTCATCAGGTTCTGACCAGATCTGGAGAACTGGTAGCGGAAATTTTGAGTAGTTTGGAGAACCAGTGGTAACTTTCCCCCAGGAGCAGGGAGGGAATGTTGCAGTATCCTTCCTCTGGAGTGGGTGGGAATGGAGATTTTACAGTATCCTTCCCCTGCCATGTCCACCAAGCCATGCCCACCAAGCCATGCCATACCCACCAAGCCACGCCCACATAACTAGTAGTAAATTTTTTTGAATCCCATCACTGCTCAGATGTATGAACTTCAACTTTTGGAATTCTCAACAGTAGGCATGAACTACCAAACTGCAGGCAGCTGGCAAATCAGCAGAAGTACCCTGCAGTACTACACTCTAAAGACTGCATCACCATGGCTCATGGATATCATTGTCCAGCCAAGCATCCAACAAAATAGAATGCTTGACTATTGGACCAAGAACCTGATCCAGGATAGCTGTTCTTAGGATAGAGCTGATTTTTTATTATGACCCCTGACTAGAATTACAAACATAAACACTTTAAAAATAAAAATCAAACAAAATAAAATATTGAAATTGGTGATGGGTTCATCAGTGAAGGATCAAAGCCTGTCTAATTTGATGGGCAATTTAATAAAATTTAGCTATGTGAAAGGAGACTGATCTTCTTGATTCTCTTCATATGGATCCGATAACGAAAATTGTACATAACAAAGATCAGAATTTCCTAAGTATTTTACCAGGTTGGATTTTATAAAGAAGGTTCTTGAATTCTTAAAAGGATGCACTATAACAGGACATAAGCTGCAGTTTCAACAGCCTCTCGTCCACAAGAATACAATCTCAGTTTATAGGGGACTTTTTTGTATTGGGCTTCCAAAATTGTGGAGAGAGTGTTGAAGCATCTAAAGTTAGTGCTCTTCAGAACTTGGAAACGTAGTGGTGCAAGTACCTCACCGGTAACAATTCTTTTTATATTCTTACATAAATGTAGGTTGAGGTATTGACCACTACAATACTATTTTTGTCTTCCACAAGACATGTATTGATTGATTGATTTCATTTGCACTGCCCTCACAGAAAGTGCAGTACGCATCAAGGAAATCCAAAACAAAGGTAGTATCAAAAGCAAAAATCCATAATTACAATATAGTTATTGATGGTTCTCTCCGAGGGGAACCAAGGTCAAAGGCAAGCTTGAGCAGAATATCACAGTCTGGTAAAATACTAACATAGTTAGAGCCATGCAGAGTTTTTCACAGTGTGTCATTTACCCACTGAAAGGACTGTCATTTGGTTCACACTCTTTGCACCTGTCATGAAGACAGCCACTGTTGGCAAATCATCTTCTGATATATTTCTGTCCTGTATCATATAGTACTTTGTAGATGATAACCAGTACTTTGAATCCAGAAGACTTCTGGCAGCCAATGCAACATGCCAAATAGCTGTTACTCTGCAACAGTGGGCTGACTATTAGCAATCATGGCTGTCACTTTTTCCACCTTGTCAGACCCAAACAACCAGAACAGTCCAAGGTTTAGGTCAAGATGTTTCTTTATTGATGTTTCGCTTCTCATCCAAGAAGCTTCTTCAGCTCTGCCAGGATAGTGGGGAATGGAAGGATTTATATTCCTTGCAGACAACTGGTAATCTGAATCCTTTTAGAGGGTCGTAGAAGCACTTGGAGGTTTATCTGTGTCCTCAGGGTCACCAATTTGAGATGGTGTGGAAGTAGGAATGGATTTCCAGAGGAAAAATTGCAGACTACAGGAACCAGGAGCACAACTCAGTTGACCCTGAGGACAAAGATAAACCTTCAAGTGCTTTAACAGCCCTCTAAAAGGATGCAAATGACCAGCTGTCTGCAAGGAATATAAATCCTTCCATTCCCCATATCCTGTCAGAACTGAAGAAGCTTCGTGGATGAGAAGTGAAATGTCTTCAAAAGAAAAAAAAACGAAGTCCAGTTGCCTCCTGAAAAAGCACTTTTGGGACAACCATGACCTGGATAACTGAGACTCTCTATAGACTTCCCCTACCAAGGTCTCCTTCCTTTCGGTTGTTGTTTCCACCACACACCTGCAGCTTGCAAGTCATCGTCAAAGCTGACTCCAGAGGGTGTTGAAGAAGTGATCAAGGCAGCAGTTAATATCACCAGACTTCTATGTCCAGGTAGGGCTGTAAATAACACATCAGCCAAAGCTAAGTGGCATCCCACTGATATGGCTTCTATCTGTGGCTTGGGATTGCTGAGACCTTTAGGGTGGGGGGTTATCTCACATGTGCCTCCACCTAGAATAATTACTGGGAGTGATGTTAAGAAATAGCCAGATGTTTACAAATAGCAATTCCATCTTGGTTAGACTTACTCTAATCTTATTTTTCCCTAACCAATCCTAACCACCTACAAACACCTGTGCTATTATGTGAAATGGCTTTAGTTAATAGATTTGTTTATCTGAAACCTTGATAACCCATCTGCTGTCTAGAGGATCTCATAAATTTAATGATACAGTTACCCTGCCAATTAAACAATAAGTGAACTTTAAGCTTCTGATATACCAGCCTTGGCCATTAAGATCCACTTAGTAAGAATTACCTCCAGGTAAATGTATCAGAAATTGCACTAGGACTCTGTATAAAAGCAAAGTGTATGATGCATCAGCCTTTCTAGAATATTCCATGTACCCACATCTGTGAACTATGGTTCACAGGATTCCTAAAACAATATAGTTACAGTCCCAGCAAATCTGGAGAATGTCAGGTTTTTTATTATTATGTGTATATCTGTTGCAACAGCTGTTAGGTTAAAAAATATATTAATTTTATGTTACTACTACTACTAGTAGTAGTACTGTTAGAAGTACTGCTATTAATTTTATGTTGCTGCTACATTTACTGATACTGGTACAATTACTAGCAAAACTGCATTTAGTTCACCACACTATAAAAAAGATGTTGAGGGTGCTGAGAATGCAACCAGGATGATTAGACTGGAGGCTAAAACATATGGAGAACGGTTGCAGGAACTGGGCATGGCTAGTCTAGTGAAGAGAAAAACCAGGGGAGACATGATAGCAGTCTTCCAATATTTGAGGGGCTGCCACAGAGAGGAAGGGGTCATGCTATTTTCTAAAGTGCCTGTAGGCCAGACAAGGAATAATGGATAGAAACTGAACAAGGAGAGATTTAACCTGGAAATAAGGAGAAACTTTCTGACAGTGAGAGCAATCCACCAATGGAACAGCTTGCCCTCGGAAATTGTGGGAGCATCATCACTTGAGACTTTCAATAAGAGATTGGACTGCCATTTGTCAGAAATTGTGTAGGGTCTCCTGCTTGGGTGGGGGGTTGGACTAGATGACTTACAAGGTCCCTTCCAACTGTGTTAATCTATAAGTTATCTGTAAGCTTTGACTGGAACAGCTTATATCCTGTGATGATATCTTTAACATCATTGAATAATATCTGCCTATCCCAGGTTCTTGGGAAGAGACTCCACAGGTGGACAAAAATGCCAATTCTAGTCTAAGCACCTGGCTGACTATACAGTGAACCCAGTGGTGGGATTCAATTTTTTTAACTACCGTTTCTGTGGGCATGGCTTGGCTTGTGGGTGTGGCTTGGCGGGCATGGCAGGGGAAGGATACTGCAAAATCTCCATTCCCTCCCCACCCCACTAACCTGCTTTCCAGCTCCGTTCTCCTGTGCGGGGCAACAAAAGAAGACCCAGCCGATCAGCTGGGACTCTGGAAGCAGAGAATAGATTGAGGGCGGGGCCAGTCAGAGGTGGCGTTTGCCAGTTCTCTGAACTACTCAAAATTTCCGCTACTGGTTCTCCAGAACTGGTCAGAACCTGCTGAATACCACTTCTGAATGAACCATAATAAAAACTTGCAATTTTTATGAGTGTTTGACTTAAAACTAATTGACTTTAAAAGAAACAAACAAACCACTGTTTGCTTTACCAACTTGAACTAAAATTGTTTTAATTGATTATATTATTCCATGCTACATTGCAGCCCCATTTATTTTAAATATCTGTTCAAAGACCTATCTTAAATGCTCGTTCAGCCTATAGCAAAGCTGCTAGGCTGCTTACAGCACGATTAGTCTGTGTGAACAGAATATAGATCAGAATCTATCAGTAGATGCCCACATAATTCTCAGTAAATGAGGAAAAAATTCCAATTCTCAATCGCTTAATGATCGGAGCTACAAATGATTTGCCTCATCTCAGTAAAATGAAAAATGAAAGGTCAGAATACCCAAAAATGAATTTTTGTGTGAAAGGACTATAAACCGAATTTAGTTATAATACTGGGTGGGGAGAATCCCTGCAATCAGTTATTGAATTTGCATAATAGATTACCTAAACTAGAATGGGACTGATGGCTTTTGTATGTGGTTGAAACCCAGCCATTATCTTAACATGATGGATAGATCAGGCTATCATACTGTCTTAATGTTAATTTAATGTAAGGCAAACTTAATGTAAACTTCCAGTTCTGAAGAGGATGCAGCCCAGCACTTGGGAGCCCTGTCATAGAATATAGTTGGAAGCAGGGGTGGGATTCAAATTTCTTAACAACCGATTCTGTGGGTGTGGCCTAATTTGTGGGTGTGGCTTGGTGGTCATGTGACTGGGTGGGCATGGCTTGCTGACTGGCTGTGGCTTGGTGGTCAAGTGACTGGCTGGGCATGGCTTGTATGTAAATATTGTAAATATTTATGTAAATATTGAATTTTTTATTTAAAAAAAGAACAACTTTTACCCAAAATCAGGCAAAGCAGTCAGTCAGATTGAGCTGCTTGCAGAATCACAGATTCACTCACAGATCTACCATTCTGCAATCTGCTGCCTGAGTCTGTCACATAAAATTTGCTTGCACAATGCAGGCAAGTTGGATGGCGCGCATGTGAGATAAGGAGTGACTGGGCAGGGAGGGGAGCAGCGAGCAGGGAGGGGAGGGACCAGCCAGTGGCGTGATTTGCCGGTTCTCCAAACTGCACAGAATGGTAACAACTGGTTCTATAGAACTGGTCTGAACTGGTAGAATCCCACCCTGGTTGGAAGGGACCTTGGAGGTCTTCTAGTCCAACCTTCTGTTCGAGCAGGAGACCTTATACCACTTCAGACTTATGGTTGTCCAGTCTCTTTTTGAAAGCCTCCAGTGATGGAAAACCCATTCATTCATGTTTGAATGAATTTGGGTTCATTCAAACTACCATTGCTAATATCATCTATTGGGTCTCTTATTAGGAATACTTTGGGAAATTTTCAAATGTGTTTTATATGCAGTAACCTTTAAGTCAATTTAAATGTCCCTATCACAATGGGTAACGGGTTTCGTGTGTTGTTATTCAAAAAAAAATCACTTTTGTATGATTTTTGATAATTTCTCCAGGTTTGGAAAGCACTCCTTTGAAGGCCTCTCTTGAAGGTGAACATGTGACTTCATATGGCTGCCTTGTACACCAATTGACAGTTTGTGTTATGTATGTAGGTTTGAATATTATTGGTTTATTTGAACTGTTCTTGTAAAATGTTAAATGGTATTGGTTTAAATAGTGCGGGAAGAAACCCTGCACTCCCATTGGCTGGCAACTACGGCTGCTGGCTATAAGAAGCAGCCGTAGCCCAGCCAAGTTGGGTCCATTCGAGCTGTAGTCACTTAATAAACTCTTCACTGAAGAGTCTGACTCTTCATGCAAACTTTACAGTTTGTACTATCTGAAAGTTCCTCCTGATATCCAGGGGTGGGTTTCAAAAAATTTCAGCAATGGGTTCTTTTTTTTTTTAATTACATTTATATGCCGCCCTTCTCCGAAGACTCAGGGCGGCTTACAATTTTTTGGGATACAACACAGTGTGCTCAGCAATAGCCTTCATTCCATTGTATATGCCTGCTTATTACTAAGCAGCATTTTTACAAAGTTAGCTTATTGCCCCCAACAATCTTGGGTCCTCAATTTACCTACCCTGAGAGGATGGAAGGCTGAGTCAACCTTGAGCCTGGTGGGATTCGAGCCTACAGTAATTGTAGACAGCTGGAACTTAAATGCAGGCATTTAACAGCCTGAGCCACCAAGGCCCGGGTTCTTTGCCAGGTTGCTGGGTGGCCATGGTGGCTGTGGCCTAGTTGGCCTCCTGCACCATGGTGGGGGGAACGTTTTCACCCTCCCTGGGCTCCAGAAGTTTTCCTTAACCCTCCGAGAGGGCAAAAACAGCCTCCCCAGGCTCTGGAGGCCCCTCGAAGGCCAGAAACGGGCCCATTTCCAGCCTTCCAGAACTTCTGGCAGGCCTGTTTTTCACCCTTTCCAAGCCTCCGCACGGGCTCTGCACTTACCTCACATCCAAAATGGGCTGTGTGGAGACTCCTGGGAGGTGCAGGGCAGGGTGGGCGGGACCAGCCAGGGGTGGGATTTGGTGGTTCTCTGAACCAGCCATAATGTTAGCTATGGGTTCTCCCGAACCCAGGCGAATCTGTAGCAGCTCACCCCTGCTGATATCTCTTCTTCATCTGATCCCTTGAGATTTTACGCCATTTTTTCTGGTCTACCCTTTGGGGCAATAGAGTTCATTCCTTCCTTTGGGTGGTCTTTAGATGCCATATCTTCCCTTAGTTGTCTTTTCTGCAGACAAAACATTCCCACTTCTTGAACTGTTCCTCATAAGACTGATTTCCAAACCCTTCACCAGTCCCATGTATTCCGGGTGGGGTCTGACCAGAACAGAGATACTATGGTTTTTTTTTAAAGCAGGGTTGAGGTATTGTATAAACATATAACCAGCAATGGGTATAACCAGCAATGAACATAAGAAGCAATGGGTGGAAACTAATCAAGGAGAGAAGTAACCTAGAACTAATGAGAAATCTCCTAACACTTATTATTCCATGATTAATCAGTGGAACAACTTGCCTCCAGAAGTTGTGAATGCTCCAACACTGGAAGTTTTTAAGAAGAGATTGGATAACCATGGTATAGGGCTTCCTGCTCAAGCAGAAGGTTGGACTAGAAGACCTTCAAGATCCCTTCCAACCTGTTCTGTTCTGTTCTATTCTATTCTATTCTAATTCTAATTCTATTCTATTCTAATTCTAATTCTAATTCTAATTCTAATTCTAATTCTAATTCTATTCTAATTCTATTCTATTCTATTCTAATTCTAATTCTAATTCTAATTCTATTCTATTCTAATTCTAATTCTATTCTATTCTATTCTATTCTAATTCTATTCTATTCTATTCTATTCTCAATCTGTGCTCTAAATCAGTTTGATCTTTCATATAAAATGTACACCTTTTACATTTGGCTCTTGTTAATAAACCTTGGGTGTGCCCAAGGGGTAACCTTGGGGGTAAAAAGCAACATAGGTTTGACAAGCCCGATTTCAGATCCTCCGCTGTAAACAAGTATGCAATAAAAGGAAGAATAAACATTTCACCATCTCTTTAGATGTGAAATTAATTTGTAACTTACCCTCCGCTGGTGTTCCTTCCTGAATTTCTGTTCCAATTTAGCCTGAGACACCAGATGAGTTCTGCCAGACGTTTATAACATGTAGCAGCATCTGAAAGATTCTGCCAGCTTTGAATCACTTCAGCTCTTTAGTCCAGAAAAATCTTGGCTGGATTTCACCACTTGTTATAAATTGCCTTTTGTGGGGGATGATGGTCTCAGAAAGCCTTGGGACAGAAATGAATCAACCACAAAGAAGCTTCCAATGCATTTTAACAAGCCGATCTGGAGCAGCATTTATCCTGTCCGCATGGAGCTCTTTTATGATTGTTGGCCAGGCCTGGCAGATTGACAGCAGAATCTGTGGAGCCCTGTGCACCGTTTCCTGAAGAGTAGCCTCACTGAATGCAGCGGGGTTACTTTTGAGAAAGGCAGCATTGGGAACATGCCATGAATCTCCTTTTGCAGATCTCGCCCCTGACAGGCAATTTCTATGACAAAGCATGAGGCCGAGGGAATCGGAATTCAGACAATCCTTTTAAAACACCATCTGATCCATGCTGCCATGTGCCCATCTATCACCCCTGGAAATTGTGTGCTCAGCAGCTTTTCAGCACTGCTGAATCATCACTGACTTTATAGATTCTTTCCCCCCCTTTCTCCCCTAGTCCTAAATCTCTTTGCTGGGCTTTATTATTATTCATTGTACCAGATATTATTTGTCATGATTTCTCTTTGCTTGCTGACTTGGAAGTTTTGAACCCCACAGGAGAAAAGTAGAAGGGGTGGGGGGTGGGGGAGGAAGACCAAAAGTCCTTTGCCCTATGAATTCACTGCCAGTTGACTCTAAAGTCTTGCCAAGTTTTGTTTTGCACAACTTTTGACAGCTGTTCCTGAGGCACATGGAAGGTTTGGAGAGAAGCTCTAAGAGAGGCATACAAACCATACCTTGATTTCTAAGCAAAGTGTTCATAAGCTCATATGCAATGCCCAGCCCATTTGATGGGAAACCCAGTTTGAATTTTCTTCACTAGCATTTTCCCAAAGCTTCTCTTGTGTGTTACACCATCATTTTGTAAAGAATCACAGAAAAACAGGACAAGAATACTTGTCAATTTTTTCCTGAAAAGTGATAGCATCTCTCTTACAGGTCGTCCTTAATTTACAACCAGTCATTAGCGACTGTTTGGTGTTATGATAGACCTGAAAATGGGGACTTACGAACTGGATCCAAAGTTCTGATGGTTGCCCCCAGGGGTGGGATTCTATTGGTTCAGACCGGTTCTATAGAACTGGTTGTTACAATTCTGCGTAGTTTGGAGAACCGGCTAATCGTGCTGCTTGCTGGCCCTGCCCCTCTCCACCTGCCCCTCCCCAGTCAGTCCTTATCACGCATGCGCAACATTGCATGCATGCCCGACATCGCTGACTGCATTCTCCCCCACCCAGTCACTCCTTAAGGTGTTTCTTTTTTTCCCCTCCCGATGATCAGCTGTTCCAATGAGCTGTGCTGGGATCCCCCTTGCTGTCTTACTACTTCACCCAGGAGGCTTCCCTGAGGTCCAGGAGGCCCAAAAATGGAGCACGGAGGGTCGGTGTTGCAAAAAAGAAGAAGAAGAAGCCCCATCCACCCAGTCACATGGCCATGCCCACCTAGCCACACCCACCTAGCCATGCCCATAGAACCAGTTGTTAAAAATTTTGAATCCCACCCCTGGTTGCCCCTTCCCACAAAGTCACATGACTGCACTTTGGGCATTTGGCAATATGGTTCCTTTTTGGCCATTTTCAGGATTCTGGGGTCATGTGATAATGTTTTATGATGTTTTTGCCAAGAACTGGCAGTTGCTTTCAGTTTTCAGCCAAACTCTGCCCATGGGAAACCATTGGTTTGCTTAAAGACTGTGGCATTCACATAACGACTGCAAATTCACTTAATGACTGCAGTGATTCTCTTAATGACCACAATAAAAAACATCACAAAATTATTTAGACATCTGACCGACCTGTTTTATGGCTATTACAACCTGTGTGACCATTATGGAAACAGGCATCATTATGATGGTTAAGTTGAGGACTAACTGTATTTCCTTGCAAATCAACTTGGATCAGGCCTTCTATGAATTGTCACTTCCAACGTGTTTGCAATTTGATAAGTCTACCTAAAAAAACCAACTGCTTTGGAAGCTAGACCCTACTCTTGAGTTGTTTGTGGTGATAACTGCCCATCCCTATTTTGTTCAATGCAGTGCATTGCTGCATAGAATTCCATGGGTGAAAATATAATAATATTAAAATATTTCTTTACCTCTGTTGGTTGAATTTGAAGCACATTTTCTCCTCTTATTCACTGAGATGAGCAGATGATTGAAATCTCTCTCAATTGACACATTGACAAAAAAACCACCAATATTCACTCAGATAATACAAAATCTGTGAAGAATCCAGACCTTCTTTTCAGCTGGGAAAATGTTTTCCTGTGATAATCTGCTATTTTGCTTCTCATTGTCCAAACTTCAACCTTATCTGCTAAATGAATCATTTTCGGACATGAAGACATTGATTCTTAGAGGAAGACTTTTTGTGTGCCTTCACCAGCCTTCCTTTTTGAAAATAACTTCTTTCTCCCTGTCCTGATTCTTAAAGATCCCACTGTCTTCAAAGAGCTCTAATAAAGAAGAAGGATGCTTTAAAAAGGCCTGGTAGCTTAAAAGATTCCTTCTTTTGATGTCTTCACCAAGACTGTAATATGACAATACTAACTCTCCTCTTATTGCATTCTTTCCCCTTTTTTCATTTTATTTCCTTCACACAATGTCTGTACTTGCATTCTACTCCTAAGGAATTTTTCTCCTAAGCTTCACACATTTGTGGTGGAAGAAAAAAAGAGGAAAGAAACTTCTGGTTTTCACACATTTATAAACTGCAAACACAGGCATTTTAATCAATTAACCAGTGGACTTTTGACTGAAGTAGCAAAAATGTAATTTATTAATTACATCTGCATATTGGTAAAAAAAAATCTGAACCAAGAAACATAGGTTTTTTTTGTTTTGGGATAATGCAAATGTTGCCGCAGACTTTAGAGAAATGAAAGAAAAATGAGGAATGCTCTATGGGAACACTTATTCCCATGCACTTGTATTAAATATGCATATCATACCTGCTATTTGACTCACTATGAGCATCGCTTTGATTAAATATTTAAGTTTTAGGTTCCAATCCCATACTGATTCATGCATGAATCTAAAGGGATTTTCTTCTGAACAGACCTAAATTTGCTCTGCTAATTGAGAAGTCTGTGTGGAGGCATAAGAAGCTGGCAAGATCTTTAAGTCATAAATCAAGATTCAGAAATGGCCAACCCAACCACCAGGCATGGAGAGAAGACATCCTTAGGTGGGCTGATACTGAAAAATGGCTTTAGGTTGTTAGAGAAGACAGCTGTGAACTATGTGCCTCCTCTGCTATAATGCTAGAAGCTATAATTAATGCCTTAATTGTTTAAATGAATAAAGGAATTTCAAATCTAGTTGGCTTTTGGACATTTTCAGGCCAGTCCAACTGGAAAGCTGCACCTGGATTAAGAACCAGCAAACTACTGCATTGATGGACATTGTTGGTTGCTCACATGATTTTGTTTTTACCAATAAAGGAGACTATTTATAGCTCAGGGTTGAAATGAAGGGTCCTTGATGCTCTCTGAGCTTGCTTGTTTTCTTGCAGACATTTCATTACCCTAATTCAGGGGTGTTAAACTCACGTTGTTACGGTGGTGTCATTATGACATACCAGGACTTTCCCCCCCTTCACTAAACTGGGCGTGGGGCTGGCCAGCATGTGATGCCCATGGTATGGGAGTTTGGCAGCCCTGCCCTAATTAAATGACATCATCTTTGTCTAGCACTAATGAAGTTGTTACCTAGTTAAGGTAATGAAACTTCTGCAAGAAAACAAGCAAGCTCAGAAAGCACCACGGACCCCTGATTTTGATTTTGTTTTGTTTTTGGTGCAAGAATCAGTCTGTTTTTGATAGTACATATTTCAGAGAGAAGTTGCTCCATATGTTTCTTTGGAGAGAAATCTCAGTGAAGCAATACCCCTATCTGGCTCGATGCCTATTTACTGCGGATTTTTATTTTTTGTTTTTGTGTACAAAATACCTGAAACTGCCTAACAATAATCTGGAGAGATGCCAAGGTTATGATTCTGCCATACTGGGCCAGTGGTGTGTGGCAGCTGCCAAAAGAGCTCCTGCAGCCTTGGGTTGCATCAATAGAGATGTAGTGTCCAAATCACAGTGAATGATCATTCTGCTCACTGCTGCATTGGTCAAACTGACCTTGGAATACTGTGTCCACTTTTCATGGTTGCAATACAAGAAGGTGCTAGGACACTAGAAAGAGTGCAAATAAATGTGACAAAGCTCACCATGAAGGGTTTGGAGGCTAAATCCTTTGATGAATGGTTAAAGGAATTGAGTATCTTTGCATAGAAGGTTGAGAATGAGGATTGTGGGGCACTTATTTCCATGGAATGTGCTGAGCACAAAAAAGAAGGACCATTGGGATGTACTCCCATCCAAACTCTGTCAAGGACCTTGATCTCATCTCAAATGATCCAAGTGCTAGAGCCCACTGTAACTACATAGCCAAAAAGGCATTAAGAGTAGTTAACCTAATCCTACGTAGCTTTTTCTCTGGTAATATCACACTACTAACTAGAGCATACAAAACATTTGCTAGACCAATACTTGAATACAGCTCACCAGTCTGGAACCCACATTATGTATCTGATATTAGCACAGTTGAGAAAGTCCAGAAATATTTCACAAGAAGAGTTCTCCACTCCTCTACTCATTGCAGAATACCTTATGCCACCAGACTTGAGGTTCTAGACCTAGAAAACCTAGAACTATGCCGTCTTCGGTCCGATCTAAGTATAGTATATAAAACCATACATTGCAATGTCCTACCTGTCAATGAATACTTCAGCTTCAACCATAACAATACAAGAGCACACAATAGATACAAACTCAAAGTTAACCACACCAAACTTGATTGCAGGAAATACGACTTCAGCAACAGAGTGGTCAATGTCTGGAATACTCTACCTGACTCTGTGGTTTCTTCCCCAAACCCCAAAAACTTTAACCTTAGACTGTTTACTATTGACCTCACCCCTTTCCTAAAAGGTCTGTAGGGGGCGTGCATAAGCTCACCAATGTGCCTACCATTCCTGTCCTATTGTTTTTTTTATTTTCTTATATGTATCCATGTATTTATAACTATGTTTATACTTATACATATTATCTTGTAAGCAATTGACTAATCAAAGAAAGAAAGAAAGAAAGAAAGAAAGAAAGAAAGAAAGAAAGAAAGAAAGAAAGAAAGAAAGAAAGAAGTAGGGGGAAAAAGCAGAAGAACCAACAAATATAAGATTTATAACGGCCATTCAGATCCAAAACAAGGAGGAATTACCTGCCCATGATGGTCATTAATCAATGAAACAGCCTGCCTCCTGGGGTCATGGAGATGTTTAAGGCAAGATTTGTCTGGGATGGTATGAGGATTTCTTCTTAGGGCAGAGGTTGGATTAGAACAGATTAAAGGATTTTCCAACCATATGATTCTATGGTTCACCTGTTCAAAAAGGGGAATGACACACACACACTAGGGGTCAGCCAGGCAGCATCTCAAGACTAGAAGGGGGCAAATTGTAGATCACAGTTCGTAAGTAGTCTTCCCCAAAAATCCCCAATATATAGCCACCAAAAATTGGCACTAACCGAACCAAAATTAGCAGCCTACTTTTAATTTGAAAAGGCAAATAGAAGGATTAAGTCTTATAATGACTTTATATATCTATAAAAATATATATTCCTCCCCAGTTCACATCAGTCAGGAAAAAGATGGTTGGGATGCCTGTAACTGGTCACTCTTCTAATCACATTATGTCATCAACCTCTTTCCAGGAGCCCACTAACTTTTGTTTGCTTCTTTATTTGAGTACATCCTTCAGCTACTGAAGGGTTGCCTTCTCTTGATCAAGACTTCTCCATGTCAAGACACATGGCATGGTGGGGGCAAGAGGGAGAGAGAGAGACTTATAAGTATAAATCAAAGCATCTTCTTCAAATAAAACTTTGGACATTCAAGAAAAGGATAATATTCCTGTGCTGTGCTAGTTTTCTATTGTTAGGAACCAAGGCAAGCTGGAACAGATTCTGCAATATTCTGTTTCCGAATCCATTCTTTCTATGTACTTCACCAAGCCCTTTCCAAGCTTGACTTGTACAAATATTGCTGGACTATATTTCTATATAGACTTCTAGATTTCTGTAGATTATGACCCTAACCTATTACGACAGCACCATGCTATAGTTAGGAATAATAGGTGATTTAGTCCAACAATTCTTGAAGGTCACACAAAAGCTGGAAATGAGCTGCTTTGAGGTCAACATGCTAGCAGGGAATTCACTGAAGATTAATGTAGACATCCTCCTACTTCCTTTTTCTAGCTCTGCCTGAAGACATGCGAAGAAAATCTAGACAGTAATCTTTTTAGAACTTGAGGGCTTCAATGAAGACCTACCACAGATCTACAATAAATCAAAGCTAGTCTCAAAGTAGCATTCAGTCTCTGAGATTGTGCTGAAGCTGTTTCTAAGAGCATCTGAGAGAGAAGTCATGGCAATATAAAAATAGATTCCTCACCTGGGCTCTGTCATTGATTCTGCCAACATAGGTACTACCACAGCATTTTGCTACCTATGAACACCAGCTGCAAACCCACACATGTGTAAATTGAATTGATGAAGAAGTACACTTTTAAAATAATTGTGCACTACAGAATTAGTATTGCACCTGGTTTCTGTTTCTATGCTATATAAAACTATGGTTTGTTTAGCCATGGTTTATTAAATAAAGCACAATCAGCTGGGGTTTTATATCACACTGAGTTGCAGACTCTGGTTTACAAGAAGTCTGTCTTCACGTATGATGCTAGGTGAAAATTCAACAAAACATGTTATAGTTCAGTATGAAATGTGAACCCACAGAATCTTAATTTACACAGCAGTGGTTCTGTTACTTTATACAGAAACTTACTAGTTTTTGTGTCTGTACTTACACCCAGATAAATCTGATCTGGATTGAAGGGTGAAGCAATTTTTAGCAAACCCAAATTGTCTTTTGTTCACGACCACCTCTCGCATTTTAGAAATCAAATAAATTTTAAAAATAAAATTGGTCCTGAAATCAGAATATTGAAAAACAATAAAACAACAGACTTGTTGAAAACAACCATTACCAAGAAACTGTCAGCAGGAAGTATATGAAATCGGTAAACTCTGGAAAAACAAATAAACTATATTTCTGAAGTGATGCTGATGGATGAAATAAGTTAATAGCCTTAACAGTATTTTAATCTTTCGTTGTATTCTATAACCATCCATTATGCAGTGATTCTACGTTTCTCTGAAATATTCAACAGTGAGAAAACCTAATATAAAGCTGCAATTTACATGTTCCCAAAACCAATTAACTTGGGCTTACTTGTGGGATGCAACTATGCATTCTTCAGCATTAGAGAAGGATCAATATATAATTTTCCAGATATTTGCATAGAATCCCACTGACCGATAGAAAGGCATTCCATTCTTACAACAACACCACTCCTTACCAACCCCATCCTTTCGAAATGATCAGAGAAAATTGTAAGATCTTAGTGCCATCTGGTGTTCGTAGTGATAAAGAGAAGGTGGGGAACCCTAAACAACCCCAGCCACCCCATCAGATTAAAATTAAGATGGGTTTTAAACAAGGCTTTTCTAATCTGGTGCTTTTCCATCTGGACTGAGAATGGCTTTTTTTTTTTAGAACAACCCAAATGTTATATACCGACTACCGGATCTATAAAATCCAGCCCTCCATTTAGAAATCATCCAGCTTTTTACAGTTCAGATCAACTAGCTCTTTTTTCAAAAGATTTTATTGATGTTTATCTTAATGTAAAATATCATTGAAAATAAAGCCAAGGGAAAGATGAGGAGAGAAAAGAGATGTGAAGGGAAGGGAAAATATTTTTTAAAAGCAGCAACTTCCAACTTTTTTCAAACCAGTTAATTACAAAGCAAAATTACAGTCTCAACTTTTTACTCTCCTATAATTAGTAACCACTAGCACTTTCTATAACAACAGGCTAATCATCAAAACCCAAAATTAAGGTTTCTTTCTTTCTTTCTTTCTTTCTTTCTTTCTTTCTTTCTTTTTCTTTCTTTTTTGCTGTTTCGAGTACTGAGTCTAGAAGTGGTGTCCAAGTGGAAACAAAGCTGGATGCATTGTTTTTCTCTGTTAGGACAGTTTGTTTTGCCTTTTTGGTCAGTTCCACCACTTTCCCCATCTGTTTGTCCATTGTGGGAGTTGATGGATCTTTGGATCTACCAGCCCTGTTTATGAATGCTCTAACAGGCAGTTATGAGATGCATGTCTGATCCAGAAACCAGGGGTTGTCAGCTAATTGCAAGGTACTCAGTTTGTGTGTTTCTCTCTTCTTTCCTCCTTCCACTTCCTTTAAAAGTCTTAGAACTTTAGGAGTATACAGAACCTTATATATTGGGAGAGAAAGACGCCCTTCCCAACATGCCTTGAGCCTTGCTTTCTAGATCCTAAGAACAACACCATCAACTGGCTGGGTTGACAAAGTGCCTCATAAGATATAGTCACTTTTTTTAAAAAAAATCTCTTTTTCAGTGAGAGGCTAATATGCCACCAAACAAAAGGCCATTGTAAATATAAATACAAAATATTATTTTATACTTACAAAGGGCCTGTGAGCTCTACTTAAGCCTTATACAGGTGGTCCTTGACTTACAACCATTTGTTTAGTGATCGCCAAAAAGCGAAGGTTGGAGACTGGATGAAAGTTGTCTAACACGGTCGGGTCCAGGGCAGGCTTCTTCAGGAGGGGTCTCACCACCGCCTCCTTCAAGGCGGAGGGAAAAACACCCTCTCTTAATGAAGTGTTGACAACTGCCCGGAGCCAACCGCAGGCGGCCTCCCTGGCGGCATAAGCCAACCAGGAGGGACACGGGTCCAACAAACATGTGGTGGAACTCAGCCGCGATAGTCTTGTCCACTTCATCCTCGAAACAGGATCGAACTCATCCCAGATCACACCGGCCGGACTGCTTGTATCCCATTCCTCAGACCACCACAAATCAGAGGACAACCCTCGAATCCGGCGATCTTATCCGACAGATATTGACCAAACTCCTCAGCCCTTCCCCGCAATGGGTCTGCCCCTCCCCCCTGTACGAAGGAGAGAGCGGGTAGCCCGAAACAGGGCGGCTGGGCGGTTATCTGCAGACGCTATGAGGGAGGAGAGATAAGACCTTCTCGCCGCTCTCATACCTACCAGGTAAGTCCTAATATGGGCTCTTAGCTGGGCTCGATCGATTGGGAGCGGGTGGACCTCCACCTCCTCTCTAAACCCCTCCGACGATGCTTCATCTCCCAGAGCTCCTCGGTATACGAAGGAGCCATCCGGGATCCACAGCATGTGAGGGGACGTATGGGGACAACCCTGTCGAGGGCATCCGACGTAGCCTGTTGCCAAGCGGCCGCCAGATCCTCGGCAGAGCTGTGGGCAAGGGAAGTGGGAAAAGACCCCAGTTCCGCCTGGAACCTCTCAGGGTCCATCAGGCGTCTGGGGCGGAACCATCTAAGTGGCTCCCCATCCCAGCAGTGGGGGGCGGCCTGTTGGAAGACCAGCCATAGGAGATAGTGATCAGACCATGGAATGGGCAACGCCGTAAAAGTGGCTTGCCCTCTGTCACTACGCCACTGTTCAGAGACAAAAACTAGGTCAAGGGTGTTTCCCCCCTCGTGAGTCAGGCCTTGAATCAATTGGGTCAGGCCCATGGCTTCCATAGAAGCCATGAATTCCTGGGCCAAACCTGATGCCCCCCCCCAGGGAGGGCAGATTGAAGTCCCCCCAGACTATAAGGCCCGGGAACTCCACCGCCACTCCCGAGAGGAGATCGAAAAGCCCAGGCAGGGCTGCTGTCACACAGCTGGGGGAAAGGTATGCAAGCAGCAAGCCCACCCGACCGTTAGGCCCCCACCTCAAGAGGAGGGTCTCACTTCCGCCTATCTCTGGAACTGCAACCTCCCTTGGAAACAGGGTCTCCCGAATAACCACGGCCACCCCACCACCCCTTCCCTGGGCCCATGGCCGGTGCAGAACCTGGAAACCTGGAGGGCACAGATCAACCAGAGGGACACCTCTTTCCGGGCCCAACCAGGTTTCGGTGATACAGGCCAGGTCCGCAGCCTCCTCCTCAATGATCTCACAGAGGAGGGAGGACTTATTAGCCACGGACCTGGCATTGAAATACACCAACCTAAGCCCAGGGGTCCCAGTTCCTGTGCCCCCTAGGGAGGAGGCCATAGGGTCGGAGCGTGCCACCACACAAAGATGGTGAGTACGTGCTCCCAAGACATGATATGGCCTTATGCCTCGACGTCTCCTGCCAATCCCAACCACCCTGGGAATCGTGGTCCCCACCCTGGGGCCCTGCCGGCCCCCAACCCCTGTCCCCCACCATGCACCGGGCTGCAAGAAGACCCCTCCTCCCCCCTCCCTAACCCCTTGAAACCCCTCCCTATCCCATTAAAACATCGAATTAAAAAATTTAAAAGACACCCCTTAAAACCAGATTTAAAATTTGGCCCTTTGGTCGCGCCATGCCATGTTTGTTGGAGTTAACCCCTGATTTAATTTATATAGAGAGCAACATGCACATTTACATGCTGAAGGAGCCCTGGTGGCACAGGGATTAAAGTGCAGCATTGCAGGCAAACTCTGACCACAGCCTGGAGTTCAATCCTGGTTGACTTCATCTTCCATCCTTCCAAAGTCAGTAAAATGAGGATCCACATTGTTGCAGGCAGGGGTGGGCTTCAAAAATTTTAGCAAAGGGTTCTCTGCCCGACTGCTGGGTGGGTGTAGCCATGGTGGATGTGGCCTAGTCAGCCTCCTGCATCATGGTGGGGGGACATTTTTGCCCTCCCTGGGCTCTGCAGGTTCTCTGGAAGTCGGAAACGGGCCCATTTCTGGCCTTCCCAAACTTCTGGGAGGCCCATTTTTTGCCCTCCTCAAGCTGCCATGCACACCCTGCAATTACCTGCATCAAAGATAGGCCGTGTGGGGACTCCTGGTCAGGATGGGCAGGGCCAGCCAGGAGTGGGATTTTGGGGTTCTCTGAACTTCACAGAATCTTAGCTAGGGGCTCTCCCGAACTCCTGCTAAGCCCCAGCAGCCCATCCCTGGTTGCAGGCAATATGCAAATCATGCTTCTACATCATCTGTTTTGAGTCTCTAGTCATTCTTGGTAGTCTGTTGCCACTTCGTTAGATATTTTTGTCCATGTTTTCTGGGAGGGTTGGGTATTTTTATTTGATACTTCTAAGTTACAGCTGAACTAGAGCAACAGGCTAAAAAAGGAAAGGTTTGGGGTGAAATCAAATAACCGGGAAAGGTGGCAGATGTAATAAAAGCAGAATGGGTTATAAGGGCAGCACAAGGGGGACTTTGGCCTCTGAGTCAGCAGTGCCTCAGGTAGAAGACGAGAAAATTGAAAAATGCTGGAGATGGAAATGAACACATGGAGGGCTTTGAATTTGATTAAGAAACTGCACTGAAAATCTGAGAGTAAAAGCAAAGGATTGTGTGTCTACTTGGATATATTAAAAGTCCAGAGTATGGATAAATTGATGCAATTATCATTTTCATTCAACTCCTTTATCAACTGCCCTTAAAGGTCCATGGGTCATTGATGACTTAATTGGCCAATCTGCCTTTGAAGGAACACAAATGGCAGAATCTGGTAGATTCAGAAGCAAAGGAGAAAATGGTTCAATTTATATGGAAGCTAACTTGACCCTGTTATATATGTGTTCCATCAGCATGATTATAATATCCTCTGAAACCCTCTTGTCTTGCATGCTGTTTCTATAGACGCTAGATACTAGGAAACGTGCTAGAGAGACAAAAATATACTATATTGTCAAGACTTCGACATGCACTCCCATTCAAATATTAAGTCTCTAGCCGCATCTCTCAGAGCAAAAAAGATTGATTTATTAGGAGTTGGCATGTTGGCATTTCCCGGTTGCAGCCAACTCTGACACATCATTCATTTCACCCTTGATTTCACCCTGGTCTTCCCCCCACTCCCTGGATGTATATTCTCCAATGAAACACGTCCATAGTTAAGAGTCATCAATCATGTTCTCCAGTAATAATTTTGCGTGCCAGAAGTTTCGGTTGCCAAAGTGATTATCTGAAGTATTTAAGGAATGCACTGCTTTCCCCCCTCCCTTTCTGCTGACAACTAAAAAGACCAAAGAAGTATTTTTAGTTGACACTATAGATTTATTTGTATTTATTATTTTTACAAGGTGGAGAACACACCTAATACTCCCAACTTTTTTCTGTTTTCCCCACAACAACTCTGTGGGGTGGGGTGGGGGTAAGAGACAGTGAGTGACCCAAGGTCAGCCAACTGACTTTCATGGCTAAGGTGGGATTTGAACTCATGGTCTTCTGGTTTTTAGCCTGGTGCCTTAAACACTAGACCATACTTGCTATCAAAACATTGATTCTAAATAAACATTCCACAAGTGGCAAATTCCTTTTTCTTAGTCTGCAGTAGTCAACATAGTACGTTGTCAAATGATATGTAATAATCACAGTGTGGAAAGAGTTATGTTGTAAGTTTTACAAAGCAGGGAAGATCCAAATACAGGTAGTCCTTGACTTATGACCACAATTGGGACTGTTCAGCAAGGCAAATGTTAAGTGAATTGTGCTCCCAATTGTATGACCATTTTAAGCAAACTACTGCAGTTGTTAAGCAAATGGTGTGGTTGTTAAGTGAATCTGGTTTCTCCCATTGACTTGGTTTGTCAGAAACCAGCTGGGAAGATGACCCAAGGATGCTGCAACCATCATACATACATGAATTTTGATCACATCCCCATGAGGATGCTTGTCAGGTCAGCCTCCATTCAAAACCCAAGATAGAAAACCCCCAACTCCATTGAGATAGATAAGAGGTACTTTTACTGAGTTTGAAATGATAGCAGCAAAAGCAAGGCAAGATCTGATTCAAAACACACGAAAGTTACCAATTGAAAGTTTCCCCAAATCCCTCCCCCCAGAGTCCAGTGCTGAGGGTCCAGGGTGGGATTCTACCAGTTCAGGCAAACCGGATTTTAAAGTTACAGCTGGTTTGTCGAACTGATATTTCAACTGACCGGCTGGCCCTGCCCCTCCCTCCCCTCCCCTCCCAGGAGTCTCCACACGCCCCATTTTCAATAGCGGTAAGTGCAGGGTCCGTGTGGAGGCTCGACCACAAAACAAAAACCAAACTACAGCTGCAACATTAGCCACTTTAAACCCCCTCCAATCCACACAAGAAGCAAACTGACACCCACTATGAAAACATGGCACGACCACAAACACGGAGCCAAACAAAAGCAGCACGACTCACCAGTTCAAGTCTGAGGCTGGCAGCTGAGGTCAGCCCACCCACTCAAAACACACCCCCACCCATTCAGAGCACAGCCCCCAGTCAAAATACACCCCCACCCAATCAGAGCACAGCTAAGCCCCCACCCAATCAGAGCACACTTCCACCCAATCAGAACACAGCCAAGCCTCCACCCACAACACACACCACTTCTGGCAGTTTAAAAAGGAAAAAACAGCCACTATCACACACTTCTCCCAGAAGAATGAGGCTGAAGACACCAGCCTGAAGACGACGGATGAGATTTCATTGAAATGTTGCCCAGATACTTCCAATTTTATGCGGGAGAAAACCCAAATGACCAAAGACCTACATATATATATGCATCGCAGAACACAAGAATGCAGTCAGTAAAGAAGAAAAAACTTCCTCCCTTTTGGTTGATTGGTTGATGGAGTTGATGTATGCAGATTGGATGGCTTTTTCCTGAGACCCTGTGTGGCTGAGGTGCTGGCTGTGTGTCTCTCAGCCTTTTGTGTTGTAACGACCTGGGTAATGGGCTGTGTGATGACCTTCTGAGTTCTATTGTTGTGACGTCCTGGGTGTGGTGCTGTAATCTCCTGGGTCGTTGTCTGTGTTGCAACCTCCTGATGTTTTGTGTTGTAATCTCCTGAGTTCTGTGATGTAGTGTCCTGGGTGGAAGGCTGTGATGTGACATTTCGGGCCTTGGTTTGGCTCTGAGTTTGAGGTCTGGCTATGTGTTTATAGCGTGTGTCAGTTTGCTTAGTTTGGGGGTCGGAGGGGGGTGTAGCAGCTGGTGTGGCAGCCATGGTCTGGTTTCTGGATGGTGGTTGCCTTTAGTGTGTGGGGTGGGCTTGGGTTTGAGTCTGGTGAAGGAGATTGGTGGTGGCATCATGTGTTATATTGGGTCCGGTGTTGGTTTTCGTGGCTGGGACTCGTTTGTTGATTAGGGCTAGTTTCCAGATGTCTGGTAGGTGGGAAGTATCATCCCGTTTATTCATGTTATGGGGGTGTTTCTCTATTTCGATGGCTTCCCTAATTATTCTCTTGTTGAAGTGTTCAGTATTGGAGATAAGTTTGGATCCCTCAAAATCAGTTTCATGTCCTGTGGCTTTGAGGTGCTGGAAAAGGGAGGAAGTTTTTCTTCTTTTCTGACTGCGTTTTGTGTTCTGCGATGCGTGCATTTATTCTCCTGTTGGTTTGTCCAATGTATGTGGCTGGGCAAATTTTTCACGGTATTTTATAAACTCCTTGGTTTTCTAGCTGGATCTTGTCTTTGGGGTTTCTTAAGATGTTGGCTATTTTTTGGTCAGTGCCAAAGGCTGTCCTGATATTGTGTTTGTGGAGAATTT
The DNA here is from genome assembly GCA_009733165.1 of Naja naja. Taxonomy (NCBI): domain Eukaryota; kingdom Metazoa; phylum Chordata; class Lepidosauria; order Squamata; family Elapidae; genus Naja; species Naja naja. The sequence continues at coordinate 203,220,507 of CM019150.1, read as the reverse complement.
TGCTGATTTTATCTGTGGTGCCTTTGATGTAAGGGAGGAGGGCGATGCCATTGTCCTGTTCTGTGTCTTGGTTTTTGGGGGGAGTCTCCCTTAGGATTAGGTTGGTGATTGTGCTTCTTTGGAATCCATTGGACATTAATACATTAGTGAGGGTGTGTAATTCTCAGGAGATTACAACACAAAACATCAGGAGGTTGCAACACAGACAACGACCCAGGAGATTACAGCACCACACCCAGGACGTCACAACAATAGAACTCAGAAGGTCATCACACAGCCCATTACCCAGGTCGTTACAACACAAAAGGCTGAGAGACACACAGCCAGCACCTCAGCCACACAGGGTCTCAAGAAAAAGCCATCCAATCTGCATACATCAACTCCATCAACCAATCAAGAAGTAACAATACAGCCAACTCTGGAGTTTAAAAGGGAAAAACAGCCACTATCACACACTTCTCCCAGAAGAACGAAGCTGAAGACACCAGCCTGAAGATGACGGATGAGATTTCGTCGAAACATTGCCAAGGTATTCTCAATCTTACATGGGACAAGACCCGAATACACCAAGACCTACATACCTTTACCAGTGAAAATCTACGAAAACATACACACACACACACACACACACACACACACATACAAAAATATCCTTAAGGGAGCTATGGATTATAAAAATAAGAAGGATGCAGATATTCTGCATGCAAGTGAATGGGGTAGTAATGTGATGCATTGCAGTGTAAGTTTTTTTTAATGCCAAAGACCTGAATAACAACCTACAGATATAATCAAAAGGTTTAGCATAAGATAATGCAGCCTGACAGGTAAATTTAAGCCCATTTGATTTATTAGTTTATTAATTTTATAGCCACGGTTAAAACATTCAGCTATCCCCGCTGTAATTTTATTTGAGAGTAAAAATTTAACATATTCGGAAATATCTCATCCTGCTTTCAATTTTAAAACAGCCCAGACCATATTCTGCTGCAAACTCTTGTAAGAAATGCAACACAGTAAAATTTGATCCACAGTTTCAAGGTCAATACCACTGCATGGGCAGGTGTGGGATTCAAATTTTTTAACAACCGGTTCTGTGGGCGTGGCTTAGTTGGTGGGCATGGCTTGATGGTCATGTGACTGGTTGACGTGGCTTGATGGTCATGTTATTGGCTGGGCATGGCCAACTCAATATCACTCACATTGAGGCACGCATCTCCTCGCCTGGCCTCTCATGGCTGTGGGGATGCTGCAACAGTCATAAGTATGAAAAATGGTCATAAATCACTTTTTCCAGTGCTTTTGTAACTTTGAATGGTCACTCCACACAAGCAAAGTACCAGCAAAGGAGGGGAAAAAAACTCCAGAGAAGTTCCAGAGACAGGAAGTCTAACCCTGTCAAGAATGTAATAAGGGTTAACGGAGAGGCAGTTTCTGTAAGCAACACCAGAATGTTTCCTTCCTGCCTTCCTTACAGGATTAGGCCAGTAATTTCTTCTAACAACTGGTTCTCCGAACTGCTTAGAATGTTAACAACTGGTTCTAGCGAATCGGTGCGAACTGGTAGAATCCCACCCCTGTGCATGGGCAATAACCTTGAGAGATAGCAATCTTTTGAAATATTTTTTTTCTTTCCATTCAATTGTGTCTGATTCCAGAGACTGCTTGAACAAGTCCCTGCAATTTTCTTGGCAAGATTTTGCAGAAGTAGTTTGCCATTGCTTCCTTTCCAAGGTGGGAGAAAGTGACTGGCCCAAAGCCACCCAGCTGGCTTTGTGCCTAAGACAGAATTAGAACTCACAACCACCTGGTTTCTAGCCTGATGCCTTAATTATTACACCAAACTGAATAACAGAATAACAGAGTTGGAAGGGACTTTAGAGGTCTTCTAGGCCAACCCCCTGATCAGGCAGGAAACCCTACACCATTTCAGACAAAGGTTGTCCAATCTCTTCTTAAAAACTTCCAGTGTTGGAGCATCTACAACTTCTGGAAGCAAGTTGTTCCACTGATTAATTGTTCTGTCAGGAAATTTGTCCTTAGTTCTAGGTTGGTTCTTTCCTTGACTAGTTTCCATCCATTGCTTCTAGTCATGCCTTCATGTGCTTTGAAAAATAGCTTGATTCCCTCTTCTCTGTAGCAACCCTTGAGATATTGGAACACTGGCTCTACAGTATCTGCTATATGACATATTTGACAGCAACACATTTAATCTGGCCTTAGGGTGAGGGGGGGAATTCTGTATTTACTTATATAAAACTGCTAAAATATATAGGGAGCTGAAAAGCATAATTGCAATGTACAATGGGAGGGATAGAAGACAACTGCACACAGAGAGAATTATAGGTTAGATTTCATCCTATGCAAATATAGCTTTGTTCTATGGGAGAGAAATGAATATTGTCTAAAAAGTGTTCCTTATGAAATACTTATGTGGAGTCTGAGTCATAAAACACTGGATAAATGAAAAATGCTCCGAAGTCATGTTCTTACTGTGAGAAGGAAAGGAAAGGTCTTCCTATGAGCACTGATTATTGTGCGTTGTAATAAAAATTTTCTCATCTTGCCGTAGTTGGGGAAGACAAAGGTTGTGTTATAAATATCACAATCTGAAAAAAAAAACACACCCCACTTTTAACTAATGAAACTTCCTACAAACGATAACCCAAGGACATCAGATCTGACCTTGAGATAGCTAGGAAATTAACTTCTTCCTGAGAAATAATGCTTGTTAATTCATGGAGAAAGCTGATACCTGTTTTTTATCTCAACCGATATTTGTGTGTCATGCTTATGCTGACCCTATAGGGGAAAATGAATTCCATTGTGTTATATTCAAAAGTCATTTATTTTACAAAATCCTGGTGATTAAAGGGAAGAAGAAGAATAGCAACAACAATAACACTTAGACTTAATACCGCTTCACAGTGCTTTACAGTCCTCTCTGAGCATTTACAGAGTCAGCATTTCTCCCCCAAAAATCTGGGTCCCCTTTTTATCCACCTCAGAAGGATGGAAGGCTGAATCAACCTTGAGCCGGTGAGACTCGAACTGCTGAACTGCTGGCAATCGGCAGTCAGCAGAATGCAGTACTGCATTCTAACCACTGCACCACCATGGCTCATTAATGGAAGAGAAGGAAGCTGTTGGATAGATCTGATTTTAAATTTTCTACGGTAGGTCTAAGTTGCACCAGATTTAGAAAAATAATAAAATAAACTGCCTCACTTTGGAATAATCAGTGTGGTGTAGTGATTAAAGTGTTAGGACAAGACTCAGGATACCCAGTTTCAAATCCACTCTCAACTTACTAGGTGACTCTGGGACAGGTAGTCTTTGACTTAACGACCATAGCAGAGTTCAAATTTCCTGTTTCCTGCAAGGCATTTGTTAAGTGAATCATGCCTCACTTCATGACCTTTTTGCCATAGTTGTTAAGTGAATCCTACCATTGCTAAGTGAATCATGTGATTGTTAAGTGAATTTGGCTTCTTCTGTTATTCTCAAAATGGGTCCTAGCTTGGCATTGAAGCCAATAAAGACCCCCAGATACAAGGAATGATATTTTCAGCTTCTTTGATTGGAGTACTCCCGCAAAAGGGTCTCAGCAGCTAAAGGATTTAAGACCCTGAACAATACACAAATTTTATACAGCTATGATTAAGGAAGTAAATACCCTAAAAATCAATCATTGGTTCCTTACACATTTCTTTTGATTGGTTTCTTCTCCTTCTTCATACATTGCATATTTATGTTAATAAGCTTTCTTATCAAAAGGGGTATGCATTTTACTATTATAATAAGCTAGAGGTTACCCAAGTTTATATATCCACGTGCCTTAGTGAGCTAACATGTCCTTCTAAACTTGTAACTTTCTTCTTGCTAGGCAGTTGTGTCCCACCATTGTTACTGGTCTTCGCAGCTGCAACTTTCTGCCTCAGCAATTCCCTTCACAAACTTTCCTAATTCCAACCTGAGTCCTTCACCCTCATTGTTGTATTTGGTGGAGCTGAGCGGGACCGAGGTTTGCTCCCATTGGCTGAGCTGTCTGACAGCACGTGATATAAAAGAGAGCTGTCAGACTGCATCAGCTGTTGCTCGTTCCTGTCAGCCAACTCGTGCAAGCAGTGGCTACCGCGATTACCACTTAATAGTTACAGTTAATAAAAGGTTGAACTTAACAAGATCGTGGATGTCGTTTGTGCCTCGTAAAACTGGCGATGAGGATGGGATCGACACGGTGAAGGCACCTGAGCTTCCTGAAGAATTTGAAACGCACCGAGAAGTTACCTCAGCCAGCTGACATGATGTCTTCCCCTCCAGAGTTCCTGTGTTTCCATCCTACAATGGAGACATGGTGCTCATACATTAATTGATTCGAGTGTTTTTTAGATGCTGCTGACTTGGCAGACATATCGAATCACAGAAAAAAAGCTTATTTCCTAAGTTTCTGTGGGGCAGCTGTCTTTGACACTGCCACTGCTTTATTGGCACCACAATCTGTTAAAGAGGTTTCTTGGGAAGCCCTCCAGGAAATCATCAGTAACCATTACACCCTTGAGGCCTTCTCGAATTGCTAGGCAACATGCTTTTAGGCAGCGGGCACAATCAGAAGGGGAGTCTATTAGTATGTATATGGTGGGTCTCCGAATGGCAGCATTGCAATGCAGTTTTAAAGAACTAGATGACATGCTGCTGGATCAACTGGTTTGTGGAGTGAGAGACCTCAGACTTCAAAGATGCCTGCTAGCGAAAGGGGACCTCACTTTAAAAATGGCCATAAAAGAGGCTCAAGCTGCTGAGATGTCCAATCTCTCTGCGGCTGAAATCCAAGGTGTGACTAGCAGTCCAGCAGCTAAACCAAATGCTACTATTCATTTTGAAGAGTTTACCCCTGATGAGTTTTTAGATTATGGTGAAGACATAAATCGCCTCACCAATCACCAACAACTTCAACAGCAAAGAGGCTGGAATTTAGGAAACAAACCACAACAGTTTCCTACAGTGCAGGTAATTTGTTTAAGTTGCAGAGGTAATCATTTAAGACCCGCCTGCCGATTTAGAAACAATATTTGTTTAAACTGCCAGCGAAAGGGCCATATAGCTAGGGTCTGTAAATCTGCAAAGAAAACACCACAATCGCAGCCTCTGCCACCAACTAGATACCAGAAACACAGGGATGAATGTTTTACTGTTACTAGAGCATCTCCCATTGACTCTCTAAACAATTTATCACAACAACTGCACATTAATAAACTGCATGTAACTATCTCATTAAAAGGCAGAGAGTGTCCAATGGAGATTGACACCAGTTCTTCTCTGCCCATACTTTCCTGGAGCACCTTGAAGAGATTGATTCCATCCATCTCCAAGAAACGACTTCAACCTTGCAATCTGTCTCTCAAAGACTATCAAGGGCGGAACATACCAGTCATTGGAACAGGCAAGTTTGCAATTAACTTCCAAGAATTCAAGGGACATTTACCCCTTACTACTCTTGAAGGTACTTTACCTAGTTTGCTGGGGTTAGACTGGTTTGACGCTTTAGGTCTTAAAGTGACTGGTATACATTGCACTCAAAACCAGGACATGGAGCCATTACTAGAGGAGTTTAAGGGCATTTTCAATGAGGAATTAGGCCATTATGTGGGCTCCCCAATTTCTTTTGCATTAGACCCAGCAATAACACCTATCAGATTGAAGCCCCGACATGTTCCTTTTGCATTAAAACCAAGAGTTGATAAAGAAATTGATGAATGGATATCCCAAGGGATCCTGGAGCCTGTGGACTATGCACTATGGGAAACCCCTATAGTGACCCCAATAAAAAAGGATGGCTCTATCAGATTATGCGCTGACTACAAGAGCACGTTGAATAAAGCCTTGCGCACCAGCGCATACTCTGTGCCTGTCATTCAACATCTCCTCCATTCAATGGAAGAGGGTTCCATATTTGCTAAGCTTGACATGGCCCAGGCTTATCAACAGCTGCCTGTTGATGAAACAACTGCTTTGGCCCAAACCATTGTGACACACAGGGGAGCATTCAAATGTAAACACTTACAGTTTGGGGGATCTGTGGCTCCTGGCATATTCCAATGCCTTATGAAGCAGTTGCTTCAAGGTATCCCTGCCATCATACCATATTTTGATGACATCATCATCTCTGTGCAAAACAAACAAGACCTTCTGCAACGTGTTAGACGAGTTCTAACTTGCTTCCAGACCTCAGGTTCAAACTAAAAAGGGACAAATGTAAATTTGGTGTTTCCCAAGTTGATTTTCTGGGTTACTGCATTGATGCTCATGGGAATCACCCTACAGACTCTAAAGTTAAAGCCATTAAAGAAGCACCTGTTCCTAACAACAAAAAGAAACTACAGGCTTTTTTAGGTCTCCTAAATTTCTATGCCTCTTTCCTTCCTCATAAGGCTTCTATTGCAGAACCGCTTCACAGGTTATTGGACTCACAAGCTCAGTGGTCATGGGGACAACCACAACAGGACTCTTTTGATGCCGTCAAAGCTATGCTTTCTTGTGACAGCGTTTTGATTCAATTTGACAACCAGCTACTCTTGATTCTCTGCTGTGATGCATCTCCTTATGGTATAGGTTCTGTCTTGGCTCACATATTGCCAAGTGGGGTGGAAGCCCCTATAGCTTACTTTTCTAGGACTATGTCAATGACAGAGAGAAATTATGCACAAATTGATAATGAGGCTTTGGCGCCGTTGCATTAAACGATTCCACGAGTTCCTCTATGGCCGCCACTTCTATTTAGTAATGGACCACAAGCCTCTCCTTGGTATCCTGTCAGGTGATTGACAAAGTCCCCCTGTTTTGTCCCCTAGGTTGACCCCCTGGACATTGTTCTTGGCTGCATATTCCTATACCTTCTCATACAGGGTGGGCAAACACCTGGGGCATGCAGACGCATTAAGCCATTGCCCCTTGCCAGACAAAATTGTTGATCCCACTCCTTCCTCATTGATACTATTAATTGATGTTCGCCTATTACCTGTCACGGCCACGGATGTTGCGAAAGCCTCCTCTAATGATCTTATTCTCTTACAGGTGTTGGATTGGGTGAGGAAGGAGTGGCCAGAAGGGTCTTTAGATGCCCCATTTATGCCTTTCAGGGCCAAACAGCATAAACTGTCCACCCAGCAGGGCTGCCTATTGTGGGGATGCAGGGTAGTAGTTCTCAGCCACCTGAGACCTAGGATATTAACCAGTTTGCATGAGGGCCATCCAGGAATGGCCCACATGAAGGCTTTAGCCTGTAGTTATGTTTGGTGGCCAGGCATAGACTCTGACATCACCACAAAAGTTAGGGCATGTCAGGCATGCCAAGCATCTAGAGCTGCCCCGCCAGCTGCTGACCCTGTGGAATGGGAGTCGGCTAAGTCTCCATGGACCATATCGACCTTGCGGGGCCGTTTCAGGGCCACACCTTCCTTATCCTTGTGGACTCATATTCAAAGTGGATAGAGTTGGTCCTCATGCATTCTACCACGTCAGAGATGATTATCAAGGTGTTAGATCACCTTTTTGCAACCCATCGGTTTCCTGACATCCTAGTGTCAGATAACAGGCAACAGTTTACTGCAGCAAATTTTGAGTTGTTCCTGGCATGCCGGGGCATCAGGCATGTGCTTGTTGTGCCCTACCACCCAGCTTCTAATGGCCAAGTGGAGAGAGCTGTAAGGGCCGCCAAGAAAGTTCTGGGGTGGTTAGAGGGTGAAGACTGGCATGCTAAGTTGGTAAAGTACTGCTAATGCAACATGTCACCCCCAGCACAGTTACCAATTGTTCCCCAGCGGAGATGCTAATGGGGCAAAAGTTGAGAAACCATATGGACAGACTCCACCCCAATTATGCCCCCAATGTTCCTTTAAACTCTTTAGTGACATTAGGGGTTTCCAGGTCGGGGATTTAGTGTATGCCCAGAATTTTGTGGGTAATCCCTTGTGACTGCCAGGGAAAATAGAGGCCGTTACCGGGCCAAAATCATACAAAATGTGTCTACCAGATGGCCGAGTTTTGCACCGGCATGTAGACCATGTGAGAGGGTGGTGGGTTGAGTTCCTGGAGGAACCGGAAGATAGCAAGCTGGCAGGCACACAGCCACACAAACTCTGAGTGGCTGACACGCCGAGGTGCAAAACAACTGACAATGAGCCACCACGAGAGGTTGACCTACCTTTAAAAGCTCCTTCTAAAGTTGGGTGTCTTCAGCAATGGAGCGAAATCTGTGATCGTGCACGGTTTCGATCCATGCTCACCACCGGAGAGCCCCGAGCCAGCTGGATTCGGGGCAAAGCCACCCCGTAGAGGGTGAAGAGGAGGGAGACCACCAGCAGGGTCGAGGTGAGCCGCATCTCTCCTCCCCAGCTGGTCTTTACTCCCTTTCCTGAAGGCGGTTGCAGCGGTGGTCAGAAATGACCACCTCAAAGAAGAACCCGACCGGACAAGATTGTGCAGGAGGAAGTTTAAAGGAGAAAGTTTGACTGACCGGGTTGTATGGAGAAAACATCCACTTAAGGTACCTGGAACTTGAATTATAAAGACTATGGTTATTCCTTAAAAAAAGAATTTTAAAGTGGCAAAAAAGAAAGAGAAAGGAAAAAGAACTGTTTTTTCTCTCATATTGACAGTTTTAATTGACTTGGAACGCTAAGAAGAAGGGACTTGAATTAAAAAATTGATACTAATCCACTTTGACATTAATAGGCTATTTCTAGCTGAAAATAAAGTGTCAAAGGGATAAAGATTCTTGGATAATTTAAAAATTTCTAAAAAGAAAGAAAGCAGAGGAGGAAAAAACAAAAAGAGGGTGGAATCTGGAAAAATGGAGGAGACCACATGGAATTAAAAAGAATCGAGAGTGGAATTTTAATAAGATCTGAAAAGGACACATTGTAGCTGAAACTTTGCTACAAGACAATAAAGCCCTGGAAAGAAAGTGAGAAGAGAAGCAAGATACATCTTTGGATTATTGGGTGATTCCTGGATTTTCTGTATGGTGGATCCTAATGAAATGAAATAAAATCAATTGGGGGTTGTTTAAAATTTTTTTTCTCAAAATGCCATCACTCCTTGAAGAGCTAAAAATGATACTTAAAGAACAAAAAGAAGAAGCACAAGAAGGAAGAGAATCTTTTGGCTTTGCACTTCAATTTATAACAATGGAGATTTTGAACTATGAAAAACAACAAGGACTGCTTGCAGAACAAGAAGGGCAGGACAAAGAAGCCGTCTTTAATGACCAAGCAATTTTAAGCGGGGTAAAAAAGGGAAAGGGCAGAAAGGGAGTTAAAAACTTAAGATCTGAAGCAACAACCAAAAAAAAAAACTTGAAAAGTAATTATAACATTGGGAAGAAGCAGAAGGGAGGATCACAGAAGAAAGAACCAGATAGAAAAGGGAACAAAAAGGGGAGGGAGAAGAATAAGGGGAAGATGGAAAGGAAAAGAAGCTAGAAAGGACAGAAACAAGATATAGAGAAACAGGAAAAGCGTACAAGAATTAAAGGGATAAACCTATTTAAAAGACACAGAGACAATGGTTAAAAATTTAACTTAAAGAGAGGGTTCTGCAAAGGTACATGAGATAGCATTGTTATACTAGAAATAGAAAAGAGTTAGAAAATATGATAGATGATTGAAGTGATAGACAAAATTGGCATTAATGTGTAATGGAACACTTGTTAGTAATTAAATGAAACAAAGAGGACAAGAGAATAAGGCTCTCTATGATTTAAAAAGGAAGTATAAAAATTGAAAAGAAACATGGAAGATTTTCAATGAAATTAATATCAGTTGACAGGATGAATTTGAATAAGAATAATATTTTAATTGACTTGTTAATAACTATTGTTTTGTTTTTGTTCAAAGATAGTAATATGTTAAATATGAAATATAGGTGATTAAGTGAATGACAACTGATATTATTAGGCAATGTTTGTGATGGAAATTTTTTAAATAGAAATATACAAGACTGTTGCTAATATTAACGGTGGAGCTGAATTTGAATAGAATATTTTTTATTTATTATTGTTATTCATATATATGCAGATATGTGTGTGTGTGTATATATATATATATGTATGTGTGTGTGTGTGCGTGCGTGCATGCATGTATGTGTATGTGTATGTGTATGTGTATATATATATGTATATGTATATGTATAGGTATGTGTGTATATATATACTTTTTTTCCCAAGAACCTAGTGTGTATTTTTAAGGGAATGTACCAAGCAGAATTCGGTTGATAATAGCTATGTGTTATAAAATAGAGATTAGAAAATGAATGTTATAATTGTAAATGTACAATATAAACTTTAAACAAGATTTGAATGGATAATTAAAAGATACAAAGGTGTTATACTCCAGTCTAGTAACTACAGGGGAAAATGTGTTTTATGAGAAAAGAAAATATGACATTGTAAACAGGACAGATGAAAGGGTAAAAATATTGATTGGAAAGATATTGAAAACTAGAATAAGACATGTAATTGAACTTAGAAAGAAATGAGATAATTAAAAATGAGGTTATAGAAAGCAAAGAAAAGGGGGAAATTATTGAGAAAACTGTGAAAATAGTTATAAGATATGAATTAAAATATATAAAATGAATATGTAATTGAGCTTATGTCTGTATGGAGAAGTGATAATCCGGGAGCATGCTGTTCTCCAAAAAAGACATTTTATTTGTATTTATATCTTTTGTAAAACTCAAATAAAACTTTATTTAAAAAAAAAAAGAATTTCCTTCATCCGAGGCCGAGTCAGCTATGGAGAAGAGTCCAACAATGCTTCCGTCGTCATCTGCAAGCCCTGCATGCGATCGTTCTTCACTAGTCGGGCAAGCCGATTTGCAGAGGTCCAGCTGGACTAGGCAACGCCCTGCCTATCTGAAAGACTACGCATGTGCCTGACTGGTGGGAAAGGGTGTTGCGTTCAGCAGACCTGAGTGGGAACCGAGGTTCACTCCCGTTGGCTGAGCCGTCTGACAGTGCGCAATATAAACATGATCTGTCAGACCACATCAGCTGTTGCTCATTCCTGTCAGCTGACTCGCGCAAGCAGCAGCTACTGCGATTACCAGTTAATAGTTACAGTTAATAAAAGGTTGAAATTAACAAGATCGTGGACGTCGTTTGTGCCTCGTAAAACTCATAGACTTTCTTGTCAGATGGTCCCTAGGAAGATTGCAGTTGAAACCTCAGGGCCCCAGTATATTGTAACCATCCTGTCAACTTCTAAATAGATTGTGTCTGTGGCAGCCATTTTCTCCATTTCTCAGTTTGACACACTCTGGGGGAGGGAGGGAGCTTTGGAATATCAGACCAGACATCAACAACTTACTATCTCATGAGAACCAAGATCATCCCAACAGGTGCTGTCCAGAGACTGGAAGAGGTTACCAAGGAGATGCCATAATACCTAATTGGATAGTGTGGGAGGGAGGGAAGGAGCTGTCTGTTCTTTAATTATACTGAAAATGCGGGAAATAGCCAGAGCTGGTTTTGCATTTCAAATGTGCCAAAACAATATATGTTAAGTTTTGCATGAAGAGTCAGACGCGGAGTGCTTCAGTGAAGAGTTTATTAGTGACTACAGCTCATAACAGACCCGATTTGGCTGGGCTGCGGCTGCTACTTATAGCCAGCAGCTGCAGTTGCCAGCCAATCAGAGTGCAGGATTTTCCCGCACTTTTTAAACCAATCATTTCTGACATTTTACAAGAACAGTTCAAACTAAACCAATGACATTCAAACCTGCATACATAACAATATACTCAATAAAGCAGTTCTTTGAGAAAGCCAAAAGTCTCCAGAGTTGCTAGATTGGTTGAGTTCATTACTTGGAACTTTGGCATCATAATTACATGGTGGTTGCCAATCACCCCATGTCTAATCACATGACTGTGGGGATATTGCAACGGTCATAACAATGAGTATTGGCCACAAGTCACTTTTTTCAGTGCCACTGCAACTTTAAACAATCATGAAACAAATGGTTGTAAGTTGAGTTCTACCTGTATTCACCAATTAGAAGAAAGAGGACACATTAGTATGTTGCCTTAAACTCCCGAAGGAAAGGAAAGGTTTCAAATCATATCTATAAATATATGCAGGTGGGAAACTGTGCTTCTGACTTATCCTATTTCCCTTAAATATATACTTTCAAATGAAAGCCAGAACAAAAGTCTACTATGCTGGCATTAAGGGATAAAAGATATTTTCAGCCATTACAGATCATTTTGTACTAATGCAAGCATTTCAAAAGACTTCCAACTGAAAGTTATACAGCCAATTTATTCCATGTCCTCTTTATTCTATAGGTAACATGCAACCCTGCATAGATTTTCTTCATAAATTCACAATGTTACTGTGATGGCCACCCTTTCAACCCTGAAGCTGACCTGGCTGAAGCCATCTTGGAGGTTCAGTGTTGCCACACTGGAGCTGAGCAATAGGGATAGGGGATTAGAGATAGCTGGGCTTGTGTAATCAAAATAAAATACTTCCTCCAGACTTTCTCCTGGGAACTAAGGATGTTCTCATACCTGGCCGAGAGAAGGAGTAATGTCACCAGACCAGCAGACGCCGCAGTGATTGTGTCATGTGACCGATTGTTTGGGGTTGAGGAAAAAACTTTTACTTTTAATTAGCTGAAAACCAAGGGGCCTTCAGAGTTTGTTTTCACTAGATATGTGCCAATAATACACAGACAATAAACATAAACAATAGATACAAACTCAAAGTAAACTGCTCCAAACTCGATTGCAAAAAAACCGACTTCAGCAATAGAGTGGTCAATGCCTGGAACTCACTACCTGTTGTAACATCCTCAAAGCCAGTGGTGGGATTCAATTTTTTTACTACCGGTTCTGTGGGCATGGTTTGGTGGGTGTGGCAGGGGAAGGATACTGTAAAATCTTCAGAGAGGTGGTATTTGCTGGTTTCTCCGAACTACTCAAAATTTCCGCTACTGGTTCTCCAGAACTGGCCAGAACCTGCTGAATACCACCTCTGCTCAAAACCCCAAAACTTTAACCTTAAACTGTCTACCATGGAGCTCACCCCTTTCCTAGGAGGTCTGTAAGGGGGCGTGCATAAGCGCACCAGCGTGTCTACCATCCCTGTCCTACTGTTCCCACTTATCCATTTATTCGTACTCATTTATTATGTATATACTTATACCTGTTTATACTTATATGTTTATGTTATGTTCATACTTATACTTGTTTTCTCATATATGATTGACAAACAAAATAAATAAATAAAATAAATATATGATATTTCCAATAAAGATATTCTTTGAGGAATCCGCCTGTCTCAGAGTTCTTGCCTGCAATGGATTTTTTCATTTGGAACCTTGACAATCATCTTGGATGATATGTCTGTATAGAATATGTGACTATCAACCAATATTTATTTATCTATTACTTGATTCCTAACTCATGTACAATACAGGTAGTCCTCAAATTATGACCACGATCACAACTGAGCCCTGAATTTCCATTGCTAAACAAGACAGATGTTTCTTAGCATTAAACGGTCACAAAACAAATGGTCGTATTACCTTTACAGGTACTCCTCAACTTTCAATAGTTTATTTAGTGACAGTTTGAAGTTACAACACCACTGAAGAAAGTGGCTTATGACCATTTTTCACATTTATGACCGTTGCAGTGTTCCAGGGATATGTGATTACCTTTTGCAAGCTTTTGACAAGCAAAGTCAATGGGAAACCAGATTCACTTAACAGCCGTGTTACTAATTTAATAACTGAATTGATTCACTTAACAACTGCATCAGGAAAGGTCATAAAATGGACAAAATTTATTTAACAACTGCCTAGCTTAGCAACAGATTTTGGGCTTTATTGTGGTCAGGGCAGTTTAATTTTCTTATTTTTATCTCCAAAATGACAATCTTGTGGGGTTATGCTGGACTAAGAGAAAATGAGTGGCCCAAGATCAACTGTTTGACAAGGTTGACTAAAGACTTGAAGCTAATATTTCTTATTTCTTAACCACTAATTAAAATTAGTCCTGACTTGTAGATGGAATTGCAGATTTAGGAACAGTCTATCACCAATATATGATGAGAAACTTGGAGAAGTCTTCCTTCATATCCTGTTCATAGATTTGTAGAGGCATCTGGAGGGACATTGGCTGGAAATAAGGTAAATGTAAGGTTGGGATCAAGAATTACACAATTTACATTCTGATATATTTACATTGCATACAGATACAGATAACAGATAATCAGAGTTAGACATTGGGTGTTTGGCAACCATCATGTAATTATGATGCCAAAGTTCTGAGTAATGAACCCAACCAATCCAGCAACTCTGGAGACTTTCGGCTTTCTCAAAGAACTACTTTATTGAGTATATTGTTTCAGCACATTTGAAATGCAAAACCAGCTCTGGCTATTTCCGCACTTTCAGTATAATTAAAGAACAGACAGCTCCCTCCCTCTTTGTCACAGGTCACACTATCCAATTAGGTGTTCTGGCATCTCCTTGGTAACCTCTTCCAGTCTCTGGACAGCACCTGTTGGGATGGTCTTGGTTCCCACGAGATAGTAAGTTGCTGATGTCTGGTCTGATATTCCAGAGCTCCCTCCCTCCCCCAAAGTGTGTCAAACTGAGAAATGGAGAAAATGGCTGCCACAGGCCCAATCTATTTAGAAGTTGACAGAGGATGGTTACAATATACTGGGGGCCTGGGATTTCAACTGCAATCTTCCTAGAAATTCTTCCTTTTATGGAACCACACCTGATATTACTAACATCCAATGTTATGCAGTGATGGAAAAATAGGAAATGATGTGTTGACCTCAGGATATTGTACATACGGATGGATAAAAATGCCACTAGGATATGGAAATGCCTTTGCAGCGCCCTCTTTAGTGCATAAAATCAGTATTCGTAAATACCTTGTTATCAAGAAGCACATTATGTTCCCCCACATTTTATTTGCCAGCTACCCTGCTGGGCAACAATCTGCATTATTAAAAATGTTCTCTTCAGCCAAATAAAAACATAAAGTTGAAATGATCTTATTTGTATAGCCAAGTTGCAGCATGCTCTTTCATTTTTCTTTTCCAATTGCCCTTGGTATCAATACTTCCTGTAATCTACTTTGCTGGGAGACCAAAGAAGATCACAAAAAGCAGCCAGAAAAAAAGCTGCAAGAATGCATTTTATAATAGATCCCTGAAGAAAAATACAAGAATCTAGAGCAGGAAACATTTGCAGATAGGAAGCACGTAACCGTTTTGTTCTTTAGAAGTGAAGTTATTCTCTGAACAGCAGCCTGTGGGCTTGCATAGAAATTGTGACATGTTTTCTTTGCCTTTAAACCCACAAACAAATAATACATTCAGAATTGGTTTAGCTTTTCCATTAGGTTCCTTTCAAATTATCCTTCAAACCAGTTCATCTATGGGTCATCAGGTTACACTAACCAGCCATCGTGGCTTGTAAAGGAAGAAAAAGGAGGTTCTGTAGGTTTTACTCCACTATTGTAGCTGACTTTAGGGGGTGAAACTTATCTCTGTTTCTAGGCCACACAGAACTTAAAAATGTCTAGACAATGGAGAGAAGGACCTGTACAGAGACTACCGTGCTGACTGTATCAAAAGTAAGTCACACAACCCACAACTCAGCATCCAACCCTACACCAACCAATCCACCATCACCCAAGACTAGGCATGCATGCCCCTAACTACCTCAATTCCAACTACAGCTGGCCTTAAATGCAAGCTACTCAATGCAAGAAGCCTTGTGAACAAAATACCTGAATTCCTCCTCTTACTAAATACGGCTAAATTTGACATCATTTTTGTCTGTGAAACATGGCCCAAGGCATCTCTCCCTGTCTCCATTACCACAGTAAGAGACTATCATGTTTACCGATCAGATCATGAAATCTGTAGAGGAGGTGGTGTTGCTATCTCTATAAAAAGTCCTTACATCTAAAAAACATCCAAGTCACCCAGAAACTTGCTCTTCCTGAGACCATCGTCTGTGAACTGTCCTTAAATATCACATTTCGATTCTTATTATGTTACAGAGCCCCTGATTATGACATAGAACATTTTTTTTTTTTATTTTTCCAAAAAGAACAAACATAACAAACAAACATAAAACACACAAATCCTTATCAATTTCAAGTGTGTCGGTCGGTCGGTCAAAAATCACAGTGCCTTCCCTCGTTATTCATACTCTTACAAAAGGAAAAACCATTATCATTATTATTAATCCTCTACCATATTATAATCTCTAGATTGTTTCAACAGTTCTATCTATCTTTATATTCCATATATATCCCATATATTACCAAACTTTTTATCTAACCATTGATAAAACATGTTCCATATCTTATAAAACTGCTTTTCTTCTTGATCCCTAATTTCAAATGTTAGTCTACTCATTTCGGCACAGTCCAAAATCTTCTTAATCACTTCCTCCTGCATAGGTATCTTGTCATTTCTCCAATTTTTAGCAAATACAATTCTAGCAGCTGTCAGTACATTAACAATCAAGTATTTCAGTTCTTTGTTAAATGTCTCTGGTACAATTCCCAATAGGAATATCTCGGTTTCAGGTCTATATGTTGTTGTGTCATTTTTCTAACCACATGTGGATTTTAGTCCAGTATCTTTTAGCATCAGCGCAAGTCCACCACATGTGGTAGTAGGAGCCGGTATCTGATGACATTTCCAACACTTATCCGATTTGTCCTTAAACATCCTTGCGATCCTTCTCGGGATAGGTGCCACCTGTAAAACATCTTATACAAATTTTCTTTATATGCAGTTGACATTGTCATTTTATAATTCTGATCCCACAGTGTTTGCCATCTCTCTAAATCTATGCCATAACCAAAATTTTCCCCAAGCAATCATTGTTTCCTTAACCTGTTCCTCTTCCATTCTAACTTCTAATAAATGACCATAGAGTTTTTAATCACTTTTTCATTCGTACCCATCAAAATTTTATCTAGTTCAGTTTGCTTTTTATAAATACCTTCAGTCCTAACATCCTCATCATATCTGGATTGTATTTGCAAATATGAAAACCAATTCATTTTATTCCTTGTTCTTGTAATGTTTGCATCGATTTGAGTTCACCCTTTTCATTTAAAATCTCTCCATATCTAATTGTTTGTTCCTTCTTATATATTATTGGATATGAAAAAGCTTCAATAGTAGATACCCATAATGGAATTTGTATATAATGTTGTTTTCTAGTTTTTCCCAATTTAAAAATAAAGCTTCTCGAACATAGTGTCTTCTAAAATATCCTTGTTTTTTGTTCCCTTATACCATAAGAAAGCATGCCATCCTAATAGCAAATCATGACCTTCTAAGATTAATAATCTACTATTTCTCAACGTTATCCATTCTTTCACCCACATCAAACTTGCAGCTTGATAATACAATTCCCAATTAGGTAGTGCAAATCCCCTCTAGACCTTGCATCTTGTAATAGCTTAAATTTAATTCTTGGTTTTTGCCCTGCCATATAAATTTTGATGTGATTTTATTTAAATCTTCAAAGTACTCTTTCCCAAGTCTAATTGGGATTGTCTGAAATAAATATAAGATTCTGGGTAGAACATTCATCTTGACTGTCGATATTCTGCCAATAAGAGATAATTGCATATTTTCCCATCTTTCAAGATCTGTCGCTATCTGCTGTTTGAGTTTTATATAATTATCTTCTTTCAATGTACTGCATCTTGATGTTATATATATTCCCAAATATTTAACTTTATTTGCAATCTGTATCTCTAGTAAATCTTCTAGGTCTTTCTTACGTTTTGCTAACATATTCTTTGTTAGAATCTTTGTTTTGTCTTTATTAATTTTTAAGCCTGCCACCATTCCATATTTTTCTATTTGCTCTATCAACTTAGGTGCTGATTTAAGTGGATCCTCTAATATGAATACCAAATCGTCTGCAAACGCCTGAAGTTTATATTCTTCTTTTTAATTTTCATTCCTTTTATTTCTTCATCTTCTCTAATGGCTCTATTCAGCACTTCTAATGTTAAGACAAACAGCAGTGGTGACAGAGGACAACCTTGTCTAGTTCCTTTTCTTATCTCTATAAATTCTGTCAATTCTCCATTTACCAATATCTTCGCTGTTTGGTTGTTATATATTGTCTCAATAGCCTGTATAAAGTTTTTCCAAAGCCCATTTGCATCATTTGCAATATCATAAATCGCCAATTCACATTATCGAATGCTTTTTGAGCATCTAAGAACATCAATGCCATCTGTTTTTCAGGGTGTGCTTCGTAGTACTCCAAAGTATCTAAAATTATTCTCACATTTTGCTTAATTTGTCGTTTTGGCAAGAATCCATTTTGATCTGTGTGGATAAATTCATTTAAATACCTTTTCATTCTTTCTGCCAATATTGAAGCAAAAATTTTATAATCTGAGTTCAGCAGTGAGATAGGTCTATAATTTTTAACTTGTTGTAGGTCCATTTCTTCTTTAGGTATAAGGGTGATATAGGCTTCCAACCAGGTTTCAGGTATTCTCTTTTTAGTAACACTTCATTCATCACTTCTAGAAGGGGAGTGCTTAACACTTCCTGGAAGGTCTTATAAAATTCGGTAAGCCGTCTGGACCTGGTGCTTTCCCTGTATTTTGTTTCTTCAAAGCTTCTGTCAATTCCATCATGGTTATATTCCCTTCTAGCATTATTTCAATATCTTTAGGTATCTGTGGCAGTCTTGTCTTTTGTAGATACTGTATAATTTTTTCTTCTGGGATATCTTCTTGAGAGTACAGTTTTTCATAATAGTCTCGAATAATTTTTTTCTTTTCATCATTCCCATATTGTATATTCCCTTTTCCATCTATTAATTGGCTAATTTTCTTTGTTTCTCTTTCCTTTCTAATTTTATAAGCTAACCATCTTCCTGGTTTATTAGCATTTTCAAAATAATTTTGTTTAGCGCCTTTAATCTTTTGAGCAACATCTTCTTTATCCATTAAAGCCATTTTATGTTTAATCATGTCCATTTTCCTTTTAATATCTTTCCCTTGCGGTGATTCTTGTAATTCTTTTTCCAATTTCATGAAATCATCTTCCAATATTTTAAATGTCTTTTTCCGTTTAGTATTTCTTTTCCTTGTGTAATCAATTATCAATCCTCTTGTACAGGCCTTCATCGCGTCCCAACGGGTTTGTAATGATGTATCTTCTTTTCTATTTTCCTTGAAGAAAAAGTAAGTTCTGTTTCAATTCTCTTTTTAAATTCTTCTTCTTTCAAAATCATATTATTTAATGTCCATCTAGATCTTCTCCTCTGTCCTTTCCAAGCAACTATCAGTGGATTGTGATCTGCCCAGGTCCCAATTTCAATTTGAATTTTCTCTATATCGGAGAGCATATCTGCAGATGCCCATACCATATCTATTCTTGACCATGATTCATGTCTGTTTGAATAAAAAGTAAATTCTTTATTTCCAGTATTTCTCTCTCTCCATATATCTTTAATATTCATTTCTTCTATCATTTGAAAAAGGACTTGGGCAGCTTTCTTCTAGTTTTCTTTTTAGTTCTCTCAGATTTATAGTCAAGCTGATCATTAATTATCCCATTAAAATCTCCCATCAAAAAATATTTGCATAGTCTAATTCAATCACTTTTTGGTATAATTTCTTATAAAATTCTTCTTGATTCTCACTTGGTGCATATATTGCTATCAAGAGCATTTTAGTGTTGTTGTCTATTATCTCCACCATTAAAATCCTCCCATCTTCATCTGTATAAATCAATTCTGCAGTAATTATATCTTTAATGTACAAGACCACTCCTCTCTTTTTACATTGTGCCAATGATGTAAATAACTTTCCTAACTTTTTTGTCTCAATACATATTCATGTTGTTTTTAATGTGGACTTCTTGTAGACAAATTATATCAAGTTTTAGTTTCTCTAATTTGTGAAATATTTTCCTTCTTTTAGCAATCGAATTAAGTCCATTTATATTCATCGAAATCAGTTTTTCCCTTCCATTTTAGGTCTTGTATATAGGTTTTGTTGCTCTAGTCGTTCTAACTTCTCTTCGTTCTCTAGGTAGACCACCTACCGCTCCAAGTTGTTCCTCTTCTTCACTTGTTGCTACACCTTCCTTTGGAAGTTCCACAATCAGCTCCTCTTGTCTTCCATTTCCATCCTTTCCTCTAAAATATTCATCGTAAAAGAATTGCGCTCTCTCCACTGTATCAATTCTATGTCTTTGTTCCCACACGAACAGAAGGCCTTCTGGTATTAACCATCTGTAATTTACACCTCTCTTCAACAGTTCTTTGGATAAGAATGCATATTCTCTTCTCCTCTCTCTTATTCTTCTTGGTACCTGTTTCAATACCATAATGTCTTTGTTATTGTGCTTCAATGTCTTGTCTCTAGTTGCTTGCAGTATTTGTGATTTAATGCTCTTCTTAGTGAACCTAATATGGATTTCTCTTGGAAGTCTATTCCTCGTTGCATACCTTGTATAGACTCGAAATATTTCATCTATTCCATCCCTCATCTTCTCTTCGGTTGTTTCTAACAATTCTGCCAAAATCTGTGTCATTTTCTCCAACAAGTTTTCACCCTTCTCTTCCTCGACATTTTGGAATCTCAAATAAAATTCGATCTATCCACTTCACTTCGCAGTGATTCATTATGGTCACTCTCAACTTCACTTAATCTGATGTTGAAACTCTTCATTTCTTCATCTCTTTGTTCTTGCTGCTCCTCAACTTTCTTAATCCTCTCACCATATTTCTCCATTGTTTGCCATAGAGCTTTTATATTTTCATCTGTCTTGTCCAGCTTCTGTTCAATTATCTCAATTTTCTCTACTTTTTTCCAATCTCGCTCACCGCTTGTAATATCATCTGTATTTTATCTTCTTTCTCTTTTCCCTTTCTTGTTGTGATATTGTTGATGCGGAGTTGTAACTTGTGGAACTGAAGACCTTCTACTCATTCTTGCAGAGATTGTCAACACCAATTCCAAAAAGGGAAAGAAAAAGGGAATGGAAGCCAATAATAAAAAGTAAAAATTAGTAATATAAGAAGGAGAGGAACAATCCTACTCAAAAAAAAGAAAAATAGTAAAAAGAAGAAAAAGAGGAATTCCATAACGTGTCAATGATATATCAATGATTTGAAGAAAAGATAAAAATTTAAAAACTAAGAAAAGAATGTATAAATAAAAAACTTGAGTTTTTTTAAAAGAGAAGGGAAAGAAAAAAGAAAAGATCCAATAGTTGACTGTCTTGTTTCCAATGTACAAAATGAAAAGCCACCTCTCAAAAGAGAAAAGGCTAAAAATTGAAAAATAGGAAGATATCAATAAAAAAGTTGAAAAAATAATAATAAAATAGTAAAGTATCCTTTAAGAATAACAAAATATATTTTTAGGGGCTCCAATTATAAAAATTAAATTACAAACAATAGGAGACCTTGGCAGGAAGCAATATCACTCTTTATTCCACTGCCACTATGCAAAGTCCAGAGCTTAACAATTGAAAGAGGAGAAATTCCAGCTCTTCTGTTTTTGCCTCTCAAAGAATTCCAGTTCCTTTATTTTAAAACTCTCCAAGGTCGCTTTACTCTTCAATTCCAAACTGCAGGCTCAAAGATATTCCAAAAGCCCTGTCCAGCACTTTCTAATCAACAGAGCCTTGGATACAATCCTTGCAAATGTATATGTTTATATAAGATAGCGAGCCTCTAGG
Organism: Naja naja; assembly: GCA_009733165.1. Lineage (NCBI taxonomy): Eukaryota > Metazoa > Chordata > Lepidosauria > Squamata > Elapidae > Naja > Naja naja. Next base: position 203,198,729 of record CM019150.1, on the reverse strand, counting down.
TAGCAATATTATATCTCTCAGCCAACTTTCACTTCCTTGCCGGATGGCTCCCAAAATATATCACTTCCTGTCTCATTCAAAACAAGAAGGACAGAAAAAAGCCTCAGCAGCCATTTCTTGTATGCAAAAATGAAAAGTAACCAAGTCCAAATAGCCAAATTACATTAGAGCCCCAGTGCCAAAAAGAAAAGGAAAAAGGAGACAAAGTTCAAAAATATAAAAGGCATTCAAAAACTCCCAAGAAGAAAAAGTGGAGGGAAAAGTCTTTAAAGCCATGAAAAGAAAGAAGAAACAAAGTTCTTTACTTTCAAGCCCAATCTCTTCCGCCGCCTAGTCCATCTCGCATTCAATTTCACACCATTAGAATCACTAGGGTGTTCCCAAAGGGTTAACAACCAAATGATCTCACCGACCGACACACTTCTTCCGATCTCATTCCTCCGGAGCTGTCACAGCTTCTTCAGCCCGATGGCTGCCTCAGCACGTTTCGGGTAAAGGGGCTGTCCTGGATCAACCAGGGACTTTGCGGCATCCCTGGGATCAACAGAAGGCGCCCCCAACTTTCACCAACCCTACGATTCAGTTTAGATCCCAGGGGACCGTCCCGAAGCGGCAGTATCGGGGGTGATCTCAGGAGTCAAGATCACCTCCGTCTCGCAGCGACTCCAGCTCCCATGCTTTTATCTTTCTTGGTGACTTCAATCTACCTCATATTAACTGGACCCTAAATGAATGTAATACTGAACTCATACAGGCAACCTTCTACAATGCTGTAACAAATCTAGGACTGGAACAACTAGTAACCAATAATACTAGACTTAACAACTGCCTCGATCTCATCTTCTGCAATAGTTTGAACTCAATTTACAGAATACAAATTAAAGAACCCTTTTCCAACAGCAACCACAACATGATTGACTTTTGTCTCAACATACGTCCACAGAAAAATCATCACAACAACGTTATCCCCAATTATAACTTCAAAAAAGGCAACTATGATCTTATAGACAACAATCTCTAATCCCTTGATTGGCAATCTCTATTCACTGGATGCAATACCATTACAACATATTTTTACTTGAAATCCAAAGAGTCATCAAACTATATGCACCAATAAGAACTCCTAAAACCAGAAAAAACAGATTACCCATAACAATAAGGAAACTTCAATCTAAAAAAAGATCACTTTGGCGGAAAAACAAATTTGGTCACGCTGCCAACTTCAAAAGCTGATACAAAAATTTATGCCACCAGATAAAGACTGAATGCACCAATTATCACATTAAACAAGAGGAAAGCCTTCTACGCACCAATTCCACCTGCACTGTCTACAATTTTATAAACAACAAACTAAAAGACTCAAGATCCATCCCACCCCTGAAAGGACCTTATGGTACAGACTGCAACGACGACACCATTAAAGCCAACCTCTTTAACACATTCTTTGGCTCAGTATTTGTAAGCAGCAATGGCTCATGCCCAAGCCACGGTCATCCCCATCTTCAAAAAGGGAGACCCCAGTCTAGTTGGAAATTACAGACCAATCTCTTTATGCTGCATCACCTGTAAAGTCATGGAATCAATTATTAACCAATCCATTATCCTCCACTTAGAGACAAACAACCTACTCTCTAAAAAACAATATGGTTTCAGAAAAAAACTATCCTGTAATCTGCAACTCTTACACTGCAAAAACATATGGACTACACAACTCGATCAGGGCAAAGCAATAGACACAATCTACATAGACTTCTGTAAAGCTTTCAATTCAGTGGTACATGACAAAGTACTACTAAAACTAAAATCTTATGGTATCTCTGGACACCTGCATAACTGGATAGAAGCATTCCTGTCAAACAGACAACAAATGGTCAAAATTGGGAGCATCTTATCAAATTCTGTACCTGTCAACAGTGGTGTCCCCCAACGCAGCGTTCTAGGACCAACTTTCTTCATACTCTACATAAATGATCTCTGTGATCATATTAAGAGCAACTGCATTCTCTTCGCTGATGATGTAAAGCTATTAACACCACAGACAATACTGCTACCCTTCAAAAAGACCTCGACTATGTATCAGAATGGTCAAACAAATGGCAACTTCAAATCTCAACAAATAAATGCTCTGTCTTACATATTGGCAAAAAAAATCAGAAAATAAAATACAAGCTGAATAGTCAAGACCTTGTTGATGATCCAAATTCTGTCAAGGACCTTGGAATACTCATCTCTAATGATCTAAGTGCTAGAGCCCACTGTAACTACATAGCCAAAAAGGCATTAAGAGTTGTTAACCTAATCCTACGTAGCTTTTTCTCTGGTAATATCACACTACTAACTAGGGCATAAAAAACATTTGCTAGACCAATACTTGAATACAGCTCATCAGTCTGGAACCCACATCACGTATCTGATATTAACACAGTTGAGAAAGTCCAGACATATTTCACAAGAAGAGTTCTACACTCCTCTACTCGTTGCAGAATACCTTATGCCACCAGACTTGAAATTCTAGACCTACACAACCTAGAACTACACCACCTTTGGTCCGATCTAAATATAGTATATAAAACCATACATTGCAATGTCCTTCCGGTCAATGAATACTTCAGCTTCAGCCATAACAATACAAGAGCACACAATAGATACAAACTCAAGGTTAACCGCACCAAACTTGATTGCAGGAAATACGACTTCAGCAACAGAGTGGTCAATGTCTGGAATACTCTACCTGACTCTGTGGTTTCTTCCCCAAACCCCAAAATTTTAAACTTAGACTGTCTACTATTGATCTCACCCCTTTCCTAAGAGGTCTGTAGGGGGCATGCATAAGTGCACCAACGTGCCTATCATCCCTGTCCTATTATTTCTTTTATTTCTCTTCTATGTATTCATTTCATGTATTCATAACTATGTTTATCCTTATACTTATTATCTTGTAAGTGATTGCAAAATAAATAAATAAATAAATAAGTAAAAATAAATAAAAAAATTGAATCAGTGCTATCCAAAGATGTTTCTGTGGTCATGTGGCCAGCATGACATCACGCTGTAGCACAGAGCATGTGGCAAAAAATGGAGCACAGTTACCTTCTCATAAAAGTGGTACCTATTTATCTACTTGCAGTTATGTGCTTGCTTTCAAATTGCTAAGTTGGCAGGAGCAGAGACAGAATAGCAGAATAACAGAAGTGGAAGGGACATCGGAGTTCTTCTAGTCCAACTCCCTGTTCAAGCAGGAAACCCTATACCATTCAGACAAATGATTGTCTAATCTTTTCTTTAAAACTTCCAGTGTTGGAGCACCCACAACTTCTGGAGGCAACTGGCTGTCAGGAAATTTCTCCTTAGTTCTAGGTTGGTTCTCTCCTTGATTAGTTTACATCCATTGCTTCTTTTCCTGCCTTCAGATACTTTGGAGAATAGATTAACCCTCTCATCCTTGTGGCAGCCACTTAGATATTGGAACATGCTATCATGTCACCCTTAGTCCTTCTTTTCATTAAACAAGACATTCACCAGAGATGGTATTCAGCAGGTTCTGACCAGTTCTGGAGAACCGGTAGCAGAAATTTTGAGTAGTTCAGAATACCACTTCTGACTGGCCCCGCCCCCATCTATTCTCTGCCTCCCTGATCAGCTGGGTCTTCTTTTGTTGCCCTGCACAGAAGAAGGGAGCTGAAAAGCAGTTTAGTGGGGTGGGGAAGGAATAGAGATTTTACAGTATCCTTCCCCTGCCATGCCCACCAAGCCACGCCCACAGAACCGGTAGTAAAAAAATTTAAATCTCACCACTGACATACACAACTTCTGAAACCATTCTTCGTATGTTTTAGCATCCAGTTCTCTGGAGGCAAGTGACAGGAGTTCATTCCATCACACAGTGGTAGAACTCGAGTCCATTGTGGCTTGTAAACTATGTTATATCTTAATTCAGAAAAAGTCAAGCCATTTCTGGGCCTGCACCTAAGAGGGAAAACTATCTGATTTCTGTGGTGCATTTTTCTGTGGGTTGAAATGAAGGGGCAAAATAACCAAAGATGCTAATCTTAATTCCCCCATTTCACTAAATTCTGAAGCATCCATTCAAAAGAGCAGAGTTGAAAATTTTTCCTTGCACCCCACAAGGCTTCTTTTCCAGTGGACCTTTGACTGCTCATCTGATATTAACTTGGTGGCCAGAAAGAGCTACACTTTGATATTATTTTAATTGAGGGGAAAGAATTATGTTTGGGAGAGGATGTTGATTTTTTTTGGTTTATTCTTTTTTTACTCGGTAAACTACTCAGAGAATAAAAATCCTGTTACTGGATAATAAATGTTTTCCACTGAAATTTAATAAAAACAAACGTGTTTAATTCAAAACCCTGCAATCCTAACAATGCAGACATTAATTGTAAATTAAAATGTAATTATAGCCTAAGCTCTAAATGTTTTGTAATGCCCAACCCTATTGGGGTTACAGTTCTTAGCATGAATTAACAAACAAGATATAGCCGTGCAATGATTCTGTATGCCTGTCTCTTTGTCTGCCTATCTATCTATCTATCTATCTACCTGTCTGTCTGTCTATCTATCTATCTATCTATCTATCTATCTATCTATCTATCTATCTATCTACCTATTTACCTACCTACCTATGTCTATCTATCTATCTACCTGCCTATCTGCTTGCCTGTCTATCTGCCTGCCTGTATGGCCTGTATGGCCTGCATGTCTGTCTGTCTGTCTGCCTGCCTGCCTGCATGCCTGCATGCCTATCTATCTATCATCTATCTGTCTGTCTGTCTATCTATCTATCTATCTATCTATCTATCTATCTATCTATCTATCTATCTAATCTACCTACCTACCTATTTACCTACCTACTCTATCTATCTATCTATCTACCTGCCCATCTACCTGCCTGTCTATCTGCCTGCCTTTATGGCCTATATGGCCTGCATGTCTGTCTGTCTGTCTGCTGCCTGCCTGCCTAATTTCCTGCCTGCCTGCATGCATGCATGCCTGCCTGCATGCATGCATGCCTATCTATCATCTGTCTGTCTGTCTGTCTGTCTGTCTATCTATCTATCTATCTATCTATCTATCTATCTATCTATCTATCTATCTATCTATCTATCACCAGACTGCCCATCACCTCAAGGATTGCCTTTCCCTACCCAAAAGATGGATGCACATCACCCCAATGGAAATATTCACCTGCATATATGAATTAAGCTCAGGACATGACAGATGCACATCCAAGCTTGGACATGTGTTTCTGAGCACTTTCTTCGTTAAGCAGGAAAATCTCCTATGATTCCTCCCTCTGTTCAGTCAGATACATTTTGCTTCATCAGCTGTGAGAAGGCAAAGGCTTTTGGCCATGCTCAGTAGAAACCTGTCACAACCTTTCTTGCTACCAGAGTTTCTGCTATGAGTCTCCCAAGGTCTTAAACCAACTGAGGAAATGGCATTGGTCCCAGAGACTGAAGCTGTCCCATAAATGAGTGAATATTTCTCATGCAGATTCTTCACACAAGCACTGTAGTAGTCTGAGGTCGATGCTCCTTGATCTCATGTGTCCTGGAAAGCTGAGCTAGCAGAGAGCTCAGAGCAGACACTACAAAGGTGATTCTTCTGCAGCTCTCAGTGGAACAACCTTTGTGGAATTTCCTTTTTTTCCTCCCCCCGGCCCCCTCCCAAAATACCATCTTCTCATCCTTCCTAGTCAGTCCAAGGGGTGGATTTGCTTTTCCTTTCATGGCATGGACAGTGTATTCCACCACCCCCTTGTTAGAAAAAGTAAAAGTAACAGAGGGAATAAGGGAAATCTGGATGCTATTTTTCCACCCTCCCAATCCCCTGGAGGGAGGCGAGAGGGAAAGGGGTATTGTTGTTTGGTTCAATGGAAGATGGAGCCCAGTAATTTTATCTATCTGTCTGTCTGTCTATCTATCTATCTATCTATCTATCTATCTATCTATCTATCTATCTATCTATCTATCTACCTACCTATCTATCTATCATCATCCATCCATTCATCCATCATCTATCTATCTATCTATCTATCTATCTATCTATCTATCTATCTATCCAACTGCCCTGTGCGGGCCCACAGGCAGGGGCTCCTTGGGTGCCGTCTGTGACTCAATGTTGCTTGGTGGTCCCCCGGGGAAGGGCCTATTCTGTGGCGGCCCCCGCCCTATGGAACCAACTACCCCTGGGACTCTGTTTGGCCCCTGACCTTTGTAACTTCCGCCATGATCTGAAAACCTGGCTCTTCGAATAGGCTGGGCTGTGCTGACCTCTGGGGTTTAAATTTAGTTTAGGATTTGTGGGTTTTAGAGAAATTTGGCTTGTAATATTTAATGCTCTTTTTAGGTAATTAATTTATTGTTGGTTTTTAGTTATTAGCCACCCCGAGTCCCTTTGGAGAGGGGGCGGCATACAAGTCAAATAAATAAATAAATAAAATATCTATCTATCTATCTATCTATCTATCTATCTATCCATCCATCTATCATCTATCATCTATCATCTATCATCTATCTATTTTGTCAAGCATGCATTTGATAATATATATGAGTATAAACATGATTATTAATACATGAAATGGATACAAATAAAAGGGAACATTTGGACAGGCACGCTGGTGCGCTTATGCACGTCCCTTACAGACCTCTTAGGAATGGGGTGAGGTCAACAGTAGACAGTCTAAGGTTAAAGTTTTGGGGGTTTGGGGAAGAAACCACAGAGTCAGGTAGTGTATTCCAGGCACTGACCACTCTGATGCTGAAGTCGTATTTCTTGCAATCGAGTTTGGTGCAGTTTACCTTGAGTTTGTATCTATTGTGTGCATGTGTATTGTTGTGGTTGAAGCTGAAGTAGTCATTGATGGGTAGGACATTGCAATAGATAGTTTTATGTACTACACTTAGGTCAGACAAAAGGCGGTGTAGTTATAAGTTGTTTAATCCTAAAATTTCAAGTCTGGTGGCATAAGGTATTCTGTTGAATGAAGGTGTTCACACAGTAGCATGGAACTGCTGTAGGCTTTAAAGAATGGGATGCCACCAAAGGAACAGGAGACTGTATTCTTTGCATCTGATAATCTTGCGAGAGTCCCAAAGCATCTTGCAGGAATCCCAAAGCTTCTCACTTTTCCTTCCTTCCCTTTCTCCCTAGATCAATCCTGCGTACCTCTCTCTCCCAAAGCAGTAGCTGCCATGAAGCCAGATGCTCCTCACTTATCTATTTCATTTATTTGCCCTACGAGCAAACTGGTTAATTTACGAGCAGTCAGGAGACATAAGGGCAGTGTAATTGAAATTAGGGATGTGAAAACTGCTGTTAAGTTTAATTAGAAGTGAGCACATTAATCGATTAATTGGTGTGATGAACTGATTAATAGCTCAGTGGCAGATTAAAAAATGCAGCTGTGATTAATAGAAGCCAGCCATCTGGGCTATTCCTTTCTAACACCTCTGCAGTGGGAACAGCTTCAATGATTTGCATGCTTCTATCTCATGCAGTTTGTTCTAGCTTATGTCAGTAGAATGACAACAGTACATGCAACACAGTAGATCATAGTGTGATTGTATTTTGATGTTTCTCTATAGAAGCTTCTACTTCCAAATAATAGTAGTACATGGTAAAGAACAATCCGCAGTATCAGCAGTACATCATACCCTTGACATTTCTAATTTATTATATCATATTTGGAAGACTGCCCAACCTCACAGTGACTCACAGTAACTCTGGGCAGCAAACAATATTAAAGCAAGCATACAAGAAAGCTATTGAATTATCCAGAAGAAGATATTCAGAAGAAATAAAACCAGTATTACCTCAACCATACAGCATTTGTACAAGGAGCTCACTTCTTAAAATCTGGGAGAAAGGCTGGGATTTAAGGATCCTTTTGAATGAAACCTGGACAGAGCTAATGTCAACCTTTCTTTGCCTAGATTCTATACCACAGCAAAGGAGGTTCACTTCCCAGGTTCCATCAGATAACATTGTTTAATCAATAAGGCCCAAAGTATTCCAATTATGTTGGATTAATGGACAGACATTATGAGAGTTGAATGGTCCCTCAGAGAGACCCTATGCCATGTTGAAGAAAGGTCTTGTTTTGAATCCTGCTATGGCCTAGTTGGAATTGCATTTGACTTTCCTTAAATAAGAAGGAGACACTTGGAGAGAAAGAAGGGTTTTTCTTTCCACTGTGATAGACTAGGTCCTTGTAATTGTGAAACTGATGGTGGGGAGGTTTGGCAGTATGGAAGAGAAGATAATTATCCAGGACTAAAAGAATCCTGAGATGCCTTCAATAAAATTCACTGCCTGATTGGCTTCGTTCATGCAACACATTAATCCATTTTCACACAATATCCAGCCACCCGCACACAAGAAGCCAAGGTTAAAATTAAAGAAGCTTAGTGTGTGCTGTGTGTATACAGATAATCATGTTGTGTGAATGGAGCCTTTCTCATGTAAATCACAAAATGATTGCTTCATTCCCAGATCTTCTCTCCTGCAGGCCAAGTTCCCAATCAATAGACTTTGGGAAACCTTAACTGACTGGCTTGTCTGTTTTGTTTACAAGAAGGCCTAGGAGTTAAACTGTTAAGTTTGCATGAAGAGTCAGACGTGGAATGCTTCAGTGAAGAGTTTATTAGTGACTACAGCTCATAACAGACCCGATTTGGCTGGGCTGTGGCTGCTACTTATAGCCAGCAGCCACAGTTGCCAGCCAATCAGAGTGCAGGATTTTTCCGCACTTTTTAAACCAATCATTTCTGACATTTTACAAGAACAGTTCAAACTTAAGCAATGACATTCAAACCTGCATACATAACACCCCTCCCCACTAGGTTCAGTCCATACTCAAACCCCAACCTATCTAATGTATTCTTTTAAATAGGTGGGGCTCTTGCGTGTACGTTGAGACCTTCGTGGTTCAGAAGTTTTAACATTCTCACCCAGTGAGAGAGGAAATGTGTCCGCTGACATTTCCCTACTCGGGCTTCCAGTGAAAGAAGACCCTGTTTGATTGTTATAATCTGGTCTCTCCTCCCAACCCATCTCCAACCCAATGTCAGCACCCAAGTCAGGTAGTGATGTGCAATCTTCCACTTGTAAGGATGGATTTTGGCATTGTGACAGGTTTTGGGATGGTTCCTGTCATAATGGCTCGTTACACATGGGGTTGATTCTTGCTTGCTGATTATCCTCATGTTCCTCCCCTCCCCTAGAAAAGGCATTAGGTATGGGAACTAGAGAGGAACAATTGCAATGTTCCTGAGGTAACCTGGATCTAAGCTGATCAATGTGCCTGCTCCAGAGGACTCCATCCTCTGTTTGTATCCTGTAAGAACGAGGGCCTGTGATTTGAGTTATTTCAGCAGGAATCCATGAAGGTTCACCCATAAGGTTCTTAGCATAAACAGAATCACCCACACTGAATGTGTGAACTTTGCTAGTGGAATCTAGTGGTGCATGGGGGCGTAAGTGGGATGAAGGCAGTCAAGGGGAGACCTAAGTTTCCTACCCATCAACAACTCTGCTGGGGTTAAGTTAGTTGATGAGTTAGGAGTGATGTGCTGAACACTAAGAAGTTTTTCAACTTTCTCAGTAATGTCCCCAGGACCCAATTGCTGAAGCTTTTCCTTCGTAAAACGTACCATTCGTTCAGCCCGGCCGTTAGCCGAAGGGTGCCCAGGGGCTGTCTGGGCATGTCTGATACCCTGTTGTGCTAGATAGGATTCAAAAAGGTTGGATGTAAATTGAGGGCCATTGTCAGAGACAAGAACATCAGGTAACCCGTGGGTTACAAAAGCTTTTAAGCTGCTTGATGACAGCATCAGTTGTGGTGGATGCCATAGGGATGACCTCTAGCCATTTGGAATATGCATCTACTATAATAAGGAAGGTGTGCCCTCTGGTAGGGCCAGCGAAATCAATGTGAATCCTAGACCATGGGCCCCTAGGACATTCCCATTCCTGTGGGGGTGAGGTGGGGCAGGCCTGACTACCTGACAGTTGGGACAAGATGCAACCCAGTTTTCAACCATTTTGTCAATACCTGGCCACCATACATAACTCCTGGCCAATCCCTTCATCCTTACAATACCAGGATGACCCTCATGTAACATTTCCAAAACCTCTCTTTGCAGTTTTGCAGGAATAACCACCCTGTTACCCCACAAAATACATCTTCTTAATACAGATAATTCAGTTTGCCTGGATTTAAAAGGTTGGGCAAGGTGAGGTAGATCTTGAAAAGGCCAACCTTTCTTAATCCAGCCTATAACAGGAGCCAATAAAGTGTCTTTGGCAGTCTCTCTGGCAATTTCAGCAGCATGTACTGGAAGCCTGGCAACAGTTTCTAGAAAAAAGGTGTGTGCCTCAGGTTCACAGTCCTCAGTGTGAAACGGAAGTGGGCAGCGACTCAAAGCATCAGCATGTCCAATGTCTTTGCCAGGCTTGTGGATGAGCTTGTATGAATAAGCAGCAAGAAATTCAGTCCACCTCAGCATTCTTGGTGACAGGATAGTGGGTGTAGGTTTGTCTCCTGCCACAATGCCTAACAAGGTTTGTGATCTGTGACAATGGTAAATGTTCTCCCATATAGATACTCATGGAATTTCTTGACAGCTGCAACAATTGCCAATGCTTCCTTGTCCAATTGGCTGTAATTCCTCTCTGCTTTGGTCAAAGTGCGAGAGTAAAATGCAATAGGGGCTTCCCTCCTGCTGGGAAGCCTGTGGCTCAAACCCCCCCCCCCCACTCCAAAAGGGGATGCATCAGAAGTAAGTACAACAGGCAAATTCACAGAGAACTGTATCAGTACAGCATCAGATGTGATTAGTCTTTTAATATTGTTGAATGCTGATTGTTCCTTCCTACCCCAGACCCAAGCAGATTTTTTGTCCAATAATCTGTGTAATGGTTCTGCAATGGTTGCCTTCTGAGGTAGGAACATGTGATAAAAGTTAATAAGTCCAAGGAAGGCTTGCAAATCTGTTTTGCATTTTGGTCTAGGGGCTTCTTTGATTGCTTGAACCTTGGCATCTGTGGGGTGGATGCCATGCTTGTCAATCATATAGCCCAAGAACTCAACCTTGTCAGTTCTAAGAGTGCATTTTTCTTCCTTGACTTTTAACCCGCTTTCTTGAATCTGGTAAGGACTTCTCTGAGTCTCTCTTGTAATTGAGTGTCATTTTCAGCAGAGATTAACATATCATCAAAGTAAGGCACTACCCCTGGCAGTCCTTGGAGCATCCTTTCCATAAGGCTTTGGAAGATGCCTGGTGCCACACTTACTCCAAACTGTAACCTTTTACATTTGAAGGCACCTCTATGAGTCACAATGGTTTGGGCCTCTGCAGTGGCATCATCAACTGTTAGTTGTTGATATGCCTGGGCCAGATCCAATTTGGCAAAGATTGTGCCCCTGCCAAGTGAATGTAATAAATGATGCACCACTAGAACTGGATATGAGCTCTGCTGAAGCGCATGGTTCAATGTCCCCTTATAGTCTCCACAGATTCTTACTGACCCATCAGTCTTGACTGGTGTGACTATGGGTGTCTCCCATCTGGAGTGGTCAGTGGGCTCTAAAACTCCTTGAGCTATTAGTTTATCTAATTGTGCATCAATTTTTTCCTTTAAGGCAAATGGGACCCTTCTGGGCTTTGAACGAATTGGGGGCACCTTGGGATGTAGGTTGAAAGTGATAGGAGTCCCCATATACTTGCCCAATCCGTCGCTGAAGACCTCTGGAAACTCAGACTTCAAGGCCTCCTCCCATTCAGTGTTGCTCACATGATTGATGCCAGTCACCTCGATGCCTAGTGGATTGAACCACTCAAGTCCCAGCAAGCTTGGGCGGTCCTTGTCCACGATGGTCAGAGGCAGACGTTTGGTGTGGCCTTTGAACTTCACATTGAATTCTCTTGTTCCAACTACTGGAATCTTGTTCCCTTGGTAGTATTTAAGAGTCAGTGCTTGCTTCTGGAAATGTTTCTTCTGAATGTTGGGAAGTAGCCTGTGAATAGTGTCCCATGACACCATAGATAAATAGGAGCCTGAGTCCACTTCCATTTGGCAAGGCCTTCCTTCAATTAGTACCTTCACATGTACTTTTCTGCTTCTTAAGGGTGAAGAATGACCAATGGTGACTGTTTGATGAGTTTCATTCTTCCCATTTGCTTCTGTGTTGCCCCATTTTCTCACTGAAGTTGTTATGCTTGAATTCTTTGTCAGGAGACTTCCTTCTGTGTGGTGGAGTTCTGGATGATTTGCAGACTCTTGCTAGATGACCTCTTTTTCACAATGGAGGCAGATGGCATCTAGAAACTTGCATTCAGTGCGGGGTGGCTTCCCCACAACCTCTGCAGTAAAAATCTTGCCTCTTTCTTCCCAGGTCTTTCTTTTCCTCTCCATTCTGAGTCTATAAATTCCTTCCTCCACCTCACTACAGTCTGACTCAGAATCTATTTGCTCGCAATGAGTTGTTGTGGACTTTTCCACATCAGGATGGCTTGAGGCCTTGTTAATTTTCTTCATGGCTGCTGCTGAGGACTTGGTGGCTTCTGCTGAGGAGGCCTCTTCTATGGCTTCCTTCAACGTGATCTTAGGTTTTAATAATAATTTGCTCTGAAGCACCTTGTCTTTGAGGCCTAGAACAAATCGATCGTGCATGGCCTCTTCCAAGTTGTTAAACTCGCATGCACCCCCAATGTCTCTTAAACTTGCCACGAAGTGTTTAACGTTTGCTTTCCCTTGATCCCGACGGTAAAACTCGTGTCTCTTAATGAGGCACGATACTTGTGGGATGTAATGGGCTCTTAAAAGCTTTTCTAAATCAGGCCATTCCATTACCTTCATGTCTGCAGCTCCCGCCAATGCCTTCGCCATCTTGAAGACTGCCGGACCGCAGTGCGTAAGAAAGACCGCCCTCTTCCACTTCTCAGAAATGTTGGCGAGATTGTTTCCCTCCAAATACATTTGGAAACGATCCGCATATGAGTCCCAGTCTTCTGCCGTCGGATTGAACGGGGCTGGGGCGGTGTTCTGCGCAGCCATCTCTCTCCGCTTGTTTTCCGCGTCGTCTTCTCTTTGGGAAGGATCCCACCTTCATCGCCAGTGTTAAGTTTGCATGAAGAGTCAGATGCGGAGTGCTTCAGTGAAGAGTTTATTACTGACTACAGCTCATAACAGACCCGATTTGGCTGGGCTGCGGCTGCTACTTATAGCCAGCAGCCGCAGTTGCCAGCCAATCAGATTGCAGGATTTTCCTGCACTTTTTAAACCAATGATTTCTGACATTTTACAAGAACAGTTCAAACTAAACCAATGACATTCAAACCTGCAAACATAACATAAACAATCAGTGTTAGAATAAAAAGTGGCACTGCAGTGTTATAATTAGTAAGTTTTTGGACTTCTGGAACTACTGGGAGGCCCGTTTTTCACCCTCCCTGGGCTATGGAGGCTTTCCTTGAGCCTCCAGGAGGCCCATTTCCCCCCTACCTGGGTTCCAGAGGGTCTCTCGAGGCCAGAAATGGGCGTTTTGGCCTTCCAGTACCTCCGGGAGGCCCATTTTTCACCCTCCCTGAGCCCCTGTGTGGGCCCTGCACTTACCTGGGATCCAAAATGGGCATGTGGAGACCCCTGGGAGGGGCAGGGTGGGGTGGGCAGGACCAGCCAGTCATTGCAACTACCAGTTTGGCAAACCAGATGTAAAATTAGCATCTGACTCAAATTGGTGTGAAACAGTAGCAGCCCACCTCTGCTTAGATGTTGAGCACCAACAGAAATGAGATCAAATCTGAAGTATCACTGTAAATTGAGAGGCATAGCTGTTTAGATGCTTACTGGAGAAAGACTGACTGTCTTCCTGAATTTTCAATGAGGAGAGCTTTTATTGGGGACAAGAATGTTCATTTTGCGGTCCCCAAACTTGGCCAGTTCTCTGTTAATCCCTTCCTTAATTCCTTTTACCACTTCTCCATTAATCTTCCCTCGAGAGGGAGAACTCTTCTATTCTAGTCTGTGACCATTAAATTTGCTTAGAAGTGTTCTAAGAAGATAAGGAGTTGTACCTTAATTACTTTGTTCTAAGCAAAGCAGCCCCAGAAGTTGCATAACCTTTCTTTAAAGGAGAATCAACATGACATTACTTGAAGAGTTACCTAAATTATACAGTAACTACAGATCCCTCACCCTTCCCCCATCTCACAGAGCTAGCATTTCCAATTAGGATAATCACCAGGGAGCAATTGAAGATGGAATGAAGATTTTCCTCATTTGCATAATTTAGATTACTTTTATCTAGATGAAGGAAAAACCTACATTTTTTTAAAAGAGCCAACTAATTATCATTTGGCACTAATTATAACAAGGCGGATAAAGAGTGAATAATTGGAAAAATATTCAGAAAATGGCAGAGAGAGTGTTAAAGAGAAGGAAAATCTAGACAAGGCTAACATTATGATGTATGGTATTTAAGACCACAGTCAATAAAAAGGCAATAAAACTACGTGAAGTCTTATAAAATCAATCTATTACAGAGAACAAGAAATATCCATATTATTGATCTCCATCCTTATTTGTTAAATAAAATTAACTGACAACAAACAACACAAGAACAGCAGTGGGAATTTCTTCTTATGATTCCATTCTTGACTAATTAGGAAAAAAGATTTAAAGAAATCAATAATCACAGAAGCCCTGCAATTAATTTTTGTTTGGAAATTTGGAAATTGTCCAGGCACCAGAAGAGTCTGGGTCACTTTTGATAGTATTTCCTTAAAAATAATTATTATGCAACCATGGTGCTACCCTTTACATCGGGGTGTCAACTTGCAACATGTTGTCATCACACAACATATCACAATTTCTTCCCCCTTTGATAAACTGGCCAATGGGTGACGCATCTGGCCCACAGGCCACGAGTTTGACACCCCTGCTTTACATGAAGATAATTTACTGTTATCCTAAACTGAGGCATGAAATGCTTAGCAATTAATATATGATGTTCTTTCTCTTTTTCTTTTTTCACTCAGGAGAATACCTGAAGAGTGATGATTATTTCCATGGATGTCCTGAGAGCTTCATTGACAGATACCAAAGTTCCCCTCCATTTTATTTTGCTAAATATTCTTTTTTATTAGCAAGCAAGAGACAAAGAGATTGGCCTATTTGGAATTTTGGAGAATAGCAAGGATAATGAAAATGGCTGTTGAATGATGGATATGTCACAAGGAACCTCTGTGTTAAACCAAAACATTTCAAGGAAATTGCTCCCTCAGCTCCCCTCTAGACATTCAGTCCCTCAATAACTGGGTAGCAAATCTTTTTCGTGTTTGCTGGGCCATTGGCTACACTTCCCAAAAAAGTCAGTGGCTGCAAGGAGCTCTATCATTCTCATTTTATAGGATTGCATCTGAGGTCTATGCAAAGCCCAGGTGTATTTCTGAAAACAAATTTGCAGACACTAAGCTGGTAGGAATAGTCAACACCCCAGAAGACAAACTCAGGATCCAAAAAGATCTTGACAGACATGAACAATGGGCCCTATCCAACAAAATGAAATTCAATGTGGAGAAAAGCAAAGTTTTACACCTGGGCAGAAAAAAAACCAAAGGTACACGTACAGATTTGGAAAAACCTGCCTCAAAAATATTAACTGTGAGAGAGACCTTGGAATCTCAGTGGACGATCACTTAAACATGGGTCAGCAGTGTGCAGCAGCACCCAAAAAAGCTAATATAATCCTCGGTTGTAGAAACGAAGGCATAGAAACAAAACCACATAAAGTATTAGTACCACTTTATAAAACCTTAGTAAGACCACACCTGGAATAGTGCACCCAGTTTTGGTCACCACATTACAAAAAAAAAATGTTGAGAAAGTGCAAAGAAGAGCAACTAAGAGGATTAAAGGTCTGGAGACTAAAACATATGAAAATCGGTCGCAAAATTTGGGTTTGACTAGTCTAGAGAAAATAAGGACTGGGGGACAGGGACATGCCAGTAGCTGAGAGGCTGCCACAAAGAGGAGGGGGTCAATTTATTTTCCAAAGCACCAGAAATCAAGTCAAGTAACAATAGATGGAAACTAATCAAGAAGAGAAGCAATCTGGAATTGAGAAGAAACTTCCTAACCATGAGGACAATTAACCAGTGGAACAGCTTTGCCTTCAGTCATTGAGGGTGGTTTAAAAAGAGACTGGACAGTCACTTGTCTGAAATTGGTATAGGATCTCCTGCTTGAATAGGGGGTTGGACTAGAAGACTGCTTAGGTCCCTCCCAGCTCTATTCTGATTCTTAAACAAATTTAGGTTTGAGGTTGAGAGAAGGGTCTTGCAAGTATGCTAGCCTCCCATGTAGAATTAGCTCAGTATTTGGAGACTAATCAGGTCTTTAGGACCTCATGGAGATAGAAAAGATGTCACTGTTCAAAGTAACAACCTCCCAAATTAAAAGACTCCGAGACTGTCACCTTCTCAAAGATCCATTTTATTAGAGATGTCATATTGGCACATCTGAGGAAAATCCGAATCTGAGATTTCTGGATTTTCCTTAGCCCAAAGAGAATCAAAAATCCAACCCCTGCACCCAGTGTTGAACCATTACTTTGTTCCAGCTGGAGACTATACCCAGGCATTCCCCGCCAGGTGCAGAGTAACATGTCCTTGACTCTCTGAGAAAGGAATGTTGTTGTGGCTAATTTTCCACTGCTCCTCGAAGTCCCTCTCCCAAATTCGAGAGGGACTTGATTAGTTTCCATCTAAGAGCCTTGGTGGTGCAGGCTGTTAATAGCCTAGCACTTAGCTCCAGCTGCCTGTAATTATTGCAGGCTCGAATCCCACCAGGCTCAAGGTTGACTCAGCCTTCCATCCTCTCGGGGTAGGTAAAGTGAGGACCCAAGATAGTTGGGGGCAATAAGCTGACTTTGTAAAAATGCCGCTTAGTAATAAGCAGGCATATACAATGGAATGAAGGCTATTGCTGTGCACATTGGGTTGTATCCCAAAAACTGTAAGCCGCCCTGAGTCTCCGGAGAAGGGCGGCATATAAATATGAATTAAAAAAAAATCCCAGGCACTGAATGTGGCATCCCAGAAGCCTCAAAGAAAAATGGCTTCCAAGCTGACAAAAGACTCAGGACTATCTGAACATTGGGAGGAATGGTGTTCCATAGGACAGGTCCAGTGTGAGAGAAGACATGATCCTTGGGTCATACTAAATGGCACTGTTTTAGGGAAAGAACCCAAAATATAGCAGAGGCACATGGAGACATGAGATCCTGCAAGTAACCTGGCCATAATGCACTCAGATCCAGTAGAACCAAGTTATAAGTATGCATGCGTAAGATTACTAACATTATACATTATTGTGTTGTGAAAAATGGTGGATATGGACTTTGCTCAAACAATAGTCATGGAGCAGAAGATGGGCTTCATGGAGAGGGCAGCTGAATA
The DNA here is from genome assembly GCA_009733165.1 of Naja naja. NCBI lineage: Eukaryota > Metazoa > Chordata > Lepidosauria > Squamata > Elapidae > Naja > Naja naja. The sequence goes on along the minus strand of CM019150.1, from coordinate 203,181,249 downwards.
AAGCAATGAGTTTGGCTACAGCTAGCAGTATTCCCTTTCTGATACACCTTTTTTCCCCTCTTTCTAAAAACATATTCTTTACCAAGATTGCAAGGAAGGTAAGGCTACCAAGTCTGGGCTGCCAAACCTGAAGGGCCATAATATAAAACCAAGTAGACATGGAACAACTTCAACTTTTTTCTAGCATCTTGTGGTCATCCAGATATTTGCAGCCCAGAAGAAGAAGAGAAGCGATGAGGAGCTTTTGCAGGAGTCTTCAACTCTTCTTTGCAGAAAGGAGATTATTGTAGATTATAAATCACAGACTATTTGCATGCAGAAGAAAAACAGCATCAATCATCCATCTGAATTCCCAGGGCTTCCAAGTTTCCATCCCTGATCTTTTAGAATGGCTGTCTAAAGGGGCTTAGATAAAGAGCAATCAGAAGATTGAACAGAAGCCTGAAATTGTCTATGACTGGATGTCTACCATGGGGAGATGTGTTTCATTTCTGTTTTAATTAATTTCCCAATTTATGTCTATACCATGTTTTAGCAGCTGAAACCTTCCTATAGATCTCTGCTCTAGTTTCTTTCTCTCTCTTGACTGTTGTAATTATCATCTGGAAAGTGATGGATACTTGAACAAAGTACAGACCAAAAATCTTTTAGACATTGGGGTGGGGAATCTGTTTTCGGTAATGTGGAATCATAGAATTAGGAGATGCTATTTAGTCCACTGAGCCTAACCCTCTGCTTACACTGCAGGAATCCAAATGAACCCATTCTTAACCTCGACTATCCAGTCTCTGCATCAATACATTTATCCTCTTCCTGGGGAATGTCTTCTGTTTCCGCTTTATACGTATCAAATTATCTCTTAGAATTAAATGCTTCATATGCCACTCTAAGCATCTTAGAGAAAGTGTGGGAAATGTTTACCCCTTTTAAAAACATTCATTTGTATTTATTAAAGCATCAAAGACATTGTAACTTTGGCACTCCATGATAGGTCATGAGCAAGTTGAATTCTGGTTTGTGATTAAAGGAAAGACTAGCAGAAAATGTTATACAAATCTTTTGTATCTTAATTCTACACACACACACACACACACACACACACACACCTTCTCCCTGTCAAATAATCATACATTTAATCACTACAATAACCTTGGCTTTATGATCACCTTGGGTCCATAAACTTAAATGATGGTAATTTCATCTTCCTCTCCCCTTCCTATATAGCCTGGGTGACATTAAGCTTTGGATAGATAAGTGGGGAGGGACAATGAAAAGATACGAGAAAGGATTTTGCTGTGGAAAAAAAGAGGATTTTTGCCAGAAGCAATGTTCCATTCCCACAAGACTTTGCATGAATCAAATGCAACTATTCGCTGAAAAAAAATCTGTTAGCATCTTGTATCTGAACTGTATAAGAAATTATATCTGAAAAAGGTGCAGGACAGCAAATGGTGGTCTATTTCTATTTTAAAAATCTGTGTCAAGGAAATAAACCTGTCAAACAACAAAAGCAGGTTTGTTTTGTTTCAGAATGTGCTTCAAAGATTTAGCGAAACAATTAGAGAAAGATGTGGAGAAAGCCTTTGTTTGTTATCAGGTATGGAAAATGTAAGCTGTTATGGTTTTAGTTATAATTCTTTTAATCAGCAGGCAGAAATAATTAGCAAATTCCCCTGCCATTGCAGACAATTAAATAGTCATTAAGAGAATAATGTCATTATGCAAGTCACTGCTGTGGTTATCAATGGGTTTTTTGACCCAGTTCAAAGTCCTGGTGGTGATCTATAGAACCCGAACTGGTATAATGTTAGGTTCCATCAGCCACTACCTATAGGAAAAGAGCAGGCAGTGCTGGGGTTGGAGTTAAACATGTCATTAGCTTAGAGTCATTACGTTGCCACAAATGATCCAAATCCAACCCCTCTTGAATCCCATTGACTTTATCTGGTACCCATTTAGTACTGAATTTTTGATGACTAGATTCTTGTGTATAGGCTTGAATAAATCTTAAATTTAAGGTATGGTCCTGATCCTTTATGCCTGATACTGCCTTGACAAGATTGAATCTGCTCATCCAGTATGAAAATTGTATGAATCTTCTAAAATTGCCTGTTTAGAGACCCTCTTTAGGTCAGTGAGGGAACCTGGAGCAGATGGCAAACTATTCCTGTTGTAGTCTCTGTATCTTGGAACTCCTTGCCTCTAGAGCTTGAAATAGCCCCTACACTGTGTAAAGCTATTAAAACAATACTATGTTTGTAAAACTATTAAAACAATACTATCCCACTGTGTTAAACCAGGAACCAATGTTCCTACTTGCCATCTGGACAATTTCTTTTAATTGTATGGCTTTTTAAACATTTTTGTGTACGACTGTGGTTTGGAATTGTGAAATGAATGGATAGCTGAGAGAGGCAGATATTTGCCTTAAGATACTCTCCATCATTCAGAACCAACTTAGAGTAATGGTTAAAACATCAGACCAGAAACTGGGGTTTGTGGTTACTCTATGTAGACAAACTAGAAAGGTCCAAGTGCTTCGTGTTAGATTTGCATGAAGAGTCAGACGCGGAGTGCTTCAGTGAAGAGTTTATTAGTGACTACAGCTCATAACAGACCTGATTTGGCTGGGCTGCGGCTGCTACTTACAGCCAGCAGCCGCAGTTGCCAGCCAATCAGAGTGCAGGATTTTCCCGCACTTTTTAAACCAATCATTTCTGACATTTTACAAGAACAGTTCAAACTAAACCAATGACATTCAAACCTGCATGCATAACACTTCACACGAGACATTCTAGAATATCTAATTTACTTTTAATAATGTTAGAAATCAGAAGCTACCAGAATTGGTACAATGACATGACTAACTAGAGCAGCCCTTCCATCCTGGACACCATCCCAATATGTGCAATGAAAGAGTAGGGAACTTGTAAACATTGTGGACTTCAAAAGATAAATGGATAGGAAAACAGTAGAATTTAGAAGGAAATGAGTGTGAACTTGGTGGCCAAGGGATGCTGGGAAATATGAAGGGTTGGGGTGGCAGAAGACATGGTGGGTGGGAAAGGAAAGAATTGAATATCATGGAAAATAAAGGTTAGCTGGTAGGCTACAGTTCTGCAATATAATATTGTAGGTCTAATGTATAACTTTGGATTATTTTTAGATCCTCTAGATGGCAGGCATGCTCCATTAAAACACCTATACATCTATAGACAAGCTGCTACCTAAGAGATGCAAAAGCTAATTAGGCCATGTGCTTTGGATTCTTTTCAGGGTGCCAAGAGTGGAGTAAAGGGACAGTGAATATTGAGTACTTCAGTGACCTTGTCCACCTCCAGATTTAATGGTCACTGCTGTCCCTGGATTCCTCACACCCACACATGATCATTATACCAAACTTTTATTTTATTTCATCTTGTTTAAAGAAACGGTAATAATGCTGCCTCTTGCCTCTTGCAGTTTTGCTACCTTTCCTTTGTGCCAAAACAGTGATGGGGCTTTCTTTAATTTGCATTTAAAAATACTTCGTTTTTCCACTGCCTATGTTCCAGTTGACAAAAACCTTGTACAATTCCACTAAAAACGAGCATTCTGTTTTTTGAGCTATGTTCTGCCGGTAAGTTGGGGCCCCTTTTGGCAGTCCACCCTTCTCTTTTTCAGAATCTAGAAGACAGCAGAGGAGACACAACCATGAATATTTTTTATTTATTAATATTACTTTTCAACTAAGAACCAAAGAGAGAGAGAAAAGGAGCAGGGCACAAACAGTGAACAGAGATACATACGCAGTCCAAGAGAAGAGGGAAAAAGGAACACATAAAATATTGTTTATGTGTAAATATAGGTATATATGTATAAAAAAGCTTAGAACGAGGGAAAACTTAATATAGTTATGGATAACAAAGTTATGGATGTTATTAACCAATGTAAGCAATGTCACAATATCGTTGCAAAATGTGGAAATTTGTTTTTAATTGTTGAAACGTTGAATAAATAAATTTCTAAAAAAAAAGAGCTTTTAAAAAAATGAAAGAAATATGACAGAGGAAAAAAAACAAATATGTATCAATATCACAATAAACAATAACAATACTACATATACTTGTCGATTGCAAATATGAATATTTTTCTAATACATTTATGCAACTAAATATCACACCAAATTTAATTTCTTTGAAAAAGCAGTGAAGACACCCGTCCCTCTACACACACACACACACACACACACACACACACACACGATAAATTAGCTGGTTTTCTGCTAAATGGTTCTAAGGAACATAAAGGAAAGAACTGAAGATTACAAAAGGAGATGGAGAGATATGTTTTTCCTGAGATATTCAATTGAAGCCATTTTCAAACTTGGCGGAGATCTGCTGGTCCAGTTGTTTCATCATATTATATAGAATGTGCAGAAATGTCTAAGGCCCCTGCTTCCTCATGCAAACTCCCATCCACATAATGCCCAAGTTGGTGCATGTTCAAGACTAGAATCTGTTTATTATACTTCACTATGCCTTTCAAAGGAGCTAATGCCATTTCTAATACTACTCCAGATTTACTTCCCTGAATGGTAAGACATTCCATAGATCAGGGGTGTCAAACTCGATTTCATTGAGGGCTGCATCAGGATTGTGTTTGACCTTTGGGGTGCTGGGGTGGGCATGGCCAGCTCAATGCCACTTGTGTTGGGGCGCCAGTGGTGGCTCGAGCACTCTGCCAGTGAAAAGGGAGCTCAGGAGGGCTACTCTCACGAGCTCCATTTTCACTGGCAGAGGCACCGCGGGCCAGTCCTTCACTGTTTCCAGGGTGGCCCCGCAGGCCAAATCTAAGCATGGGGCCCTGGGCCTTGAATTTGACAACTTTGCCCTAGATGCAGCAATCCAATTTGGGGAGAGGAGAAGAAGATTTGGAGATATATAGCTTCATGTAAGAGACAGAATCCTTTCCTCCTCCTCCTCCTCCACTTTCACAAAAAACCCAACACAGTTCTAGGCTGCATTAGCAGAGGGATAAAATCAAGATCATGTGAAGTGTCAATGCTACTGTATAATGCCTTGGTAAGAGCACACTGGGAATACTGCCTCCAGTTTTGTCACTACGATATAAAAAAGGTGTCAAGACTTTGAAAAGCGAGCAGAAAAGAGCAACAAAAATGATTAGGAGACTGGAGGCAATAACAAATGAAGAGCGGTTGCAGGAACTGGATATGTCTACTTTAATGAAAAGAAGGACTAGGGGGACATGATAGCAGTGTTCCAATATCTCAGGCAGCCACAAAGAAGAGGGAGTCAAGCTATTATCCTGAAGCCAAAACAAGCAACAACAGACAGAAATGAATTAAGAAAAGAACCAACTAAGGACTCTCACAGGTGCAACTAGACTATGTTTTTTTTTCCCTTGAGGAAGACATTTTGCTTCTCATCCAAGAAGCTTCTTCAGTTCTGACTGGAGGTGGAGGGAATAGAAGGATTAGTTCTGATTGGTCCTTCCATTTCCCTCCCCCATCCAATCAGAACCGAAGAAGCTTCTTGGATGAGAAACAAAATGTCTTCCTCAAGGAGAAAGCATAGTCCAATTGCCTTTCGGAAAAGCACTTTTGAGACAACTATGACCTGGATGACTGCAAATCTCCACAGACATCTGGATGGAAAATGTCCTGACAGTAAGAACAATCTATCAGTGGAATGGCTTGCATTCAGAAGCTGTGGGTGCTCCATCAGTAGAGGTTTTAAAGAAGAGATTGGACAGTCATTTTTCTGAAATGGCATAGGGTCTTCTGCTAGAGCAGGTAGATGGACTACAAGACCCCCTAAGGTCCCTTCCAATTCTGTTATTCTGTTCCTCTTCCTCCTCCTCCTCCTCCTCCAGAATACTGAGAGTGCTCTGAATCTGGATGATGAACAGAACAAGAATCTAATCCTTATTCCAGCTGCCTTTTCAGAAAAATAAACCATATACCTGCAGCTGTATTAACAAACCAACAAATAGGTAGACTCTGGGGGAAGAACTCAACTCATCTCATCTTGCTGCAGTGATTGCATCCAGATTGTTCAGCTGCAATTAAACAACTGAAAGTAGGATGGCCCATGTATTAGATTGGCCCTGGATGTATATATTATACAAATATGTTAAATATATATTTATGCAGCACAACTTCAGAATTTCCAGATGTAAAATCACTGCTTCTGACCTCTATTCTTTCCCCCAGTGGAAAATTTGAGATGGTCCATGAAGCCAGGGAGCCTTGATATCAAATGCTATAAAACCTAGCATGAAGAAAATATTTACAGGGGAAAGAATTACATTTGACATCTGTTCCAGTCAACATCTCTAACAGCTTCTATTTTCTTTCTTCTCCAATTCACCTTCCTTTCTTGGTTTGTAAGTGACAGCTATTGCATCCTTTTGGTTAGCAGCTGTGTTTTTCCTTCTGCACTGAGAAGCAGCAATTAGGAGCAAGAAAAATAGTCTGTATCCCACTCCCACACAATCTACAGAGGTTAGGTGGGTGTTCTGGGAGTTTTTTTTAGCAACAAGGACACCTCTTCCACTTGACCAGGATGCTTTTCGGGAAGAAAGCAATGCAACTTTGGGAAGCAATACAAAATTTAACCTGCCAAACTTAAAGGCTAAATGCAATGTATCAACAGTGACCTCCACTTTAAATAACTGTATGGGAGTGAAAGGATCTTCCTGTTAGGACAAGGACACCATCTATATTTTATGTCATTCCATCATAAATGGATGCCTGGAGGGACAATATTTTCTTTCAGATGCTTTTCATTTTTGATTTATCATACATGAACTGAGATTGAGTTTGTAGAACCCTCCATCATGTATAAACTTTCATTCTGCTGTGACCTTGCTACTCTGTCATAATGAGGTACTATATATTGCCGATGGATAGATGGATGGATGGATGGATGGATGCTTCGATCATTCTGTCAACAGCCATGAGGTAAATGGGTTTCCAAAGAAGCAAATTTTAAAGTACCTGGAGAACTTGGAAGTTTGCAATCATTTAAACTTTAAAGCTCATAAGAACCCATCTCTTTCCTCTCAAAAACAATGTAGTCAGGAATTCACACATTTGCTAAGTAAAAGTGAGGGTTGGGGGAAGGGAGATGGTAACAGCTTGCTGAAACCCGGAACTAAAATCTTTTAGGACAGAAGCAACATTATAATACTTTTTTTTTTGCAAGTTCCACTGATGGCAAAAATCATCATTTTTGGTGGCACAGAAATATTACCCTGCAACAAGCTTCCTCTCCCTGCTTTGCCCAATAGCTCTAGAAATAGCACTTAGACTTATATACTGCTTTACAGTGTTTTACAGCCCCCTCTAAGTGGTTTACAGGGTCAGCCTATTGCCCCCAACAATCTGGGTCCTCATTTTACCCACCTCGGAAGGATGGAAAGATGAGTCAACCCTGAGCCTGGTGAGATTTGAGCTGCCAAATTGCAGGCAGCTGGCAGTCAGCAGAAGTAGCCTGCAGTACACCACTCTAACCACTGCAACACTGAGGCTCAACAATCCCATTCCTTGTGGCTGAATTTGCACAATTAGGCTAAAAAGAATGTGGTGGGAACACAGCTAGTATCAACGTATTCTAAGAGTCAGGTCACCATAGTCACCAAAATATGAGTTGTAGGGTTGGGCATAGCATGTTATGACAACATATTTATTAACTCTGATTTAAGGTGTAGCACAATCTGTAGGGCTATCATATCTGGGCTGGAAAAATCTACATGACTATTAGATTGCAATAAAAAGGTAAAGAAATGGCTAACTTTTGATGCCATCTGGAGTTTTGCAAGGAACTCAATATTTTGGCCCTAAAGTATTTTCCCCCTAAATCCTGAAAAAGAGGAGAATGAAAAGACAAAACCATCTAATCAAATCTGAAATTATATTTCTATGTTTCTGAAATTATACCATTGTTCACATTAAAGCTTTTTTGCCTTCTCTTGGAAAGACATTGGTCTTTCTCCTTTTTGCCATTAATGGGATTGAACTGCTCATAGATGAGTTCAGGACTGCAGAGCTTCTGTTGGCTGAAGATATGGACAACCTTCATCAATCTGAGAAGAGGATGTCTCAAACAATTCTGGAAAGTTCCCTCCTGACCAGGCTGAACTTCCTCCAGACCATGCCATTCAGGTCAGTGCTTTCAAGAAGTAAATCTGCAGAATGGGAAGTGATTTGAGATAGCCTGGGGATGGTCTGTCTACAGAACAGATCTGATATGTATGGAATATGTCAGACCATGGTCAGTTCAGAAGAATTACTTCCAGAAACCATTGAACTGCCTCCTCCTCCTTCCATGGTCTGGTGGAGAGTTCAGTATAGTCTCTTCAGCAAAGATGAAAACATTACATTTTTGAGTTCTGTGGAATAGTCCATTTGGGAACTACCAAAATTTGCAGATCCCTATTTGAGGAACACACCAGTTTTGTGGTGATTTAAAGATCTAGATTCAGGTGGAACTCAATTGGTCTTACAGATTTGGAAAGATAAAAAAAGTAGGATTATGGGCTTATACCTAAAGAGGTAAAATCAGTCTTGGACATTATGGATTTGCAGTGCTCTTCAAAAAAAAATGGGCACATCCAGAATTTTGTTTCTATCTATGAAGGAAATCAGGACAGTGAGAACATTCCAGGATCTATTAATTAGTCTATGTTTAAGGAGCAGTTGCCCAAATGTGTTATTCACTTAAAAAACATTTCTCATATATAAAAAACCCATTATATTCTTGGCCCCCCTTTATTCCAATACAGTCTAAATTGGCCACTTTCTATGTCTTGTGGGAAAACATGTGCTCAGTATAAATGGCAAGCCTTTTTCTTAGCCAAGCAGGACTAAAAAGGTTTTTGAAATTAGCAATATAAACAGTTGAAGGAAGAAGCAAGAGAGGCTGAGAAGCAGAACATGTTTTTCCATTGCTAATATATTTTATTTTTTTATCTTACATTTATTTTTGTAGCTTGTTTTCTTGGCCAGAAGTCCTTAGAAACGGCTTGCAATAAAAACAAAGCAACCCATCACAAATGCATCTTGAAATGTCTTTAAAAGCTGTACAAATTCACAAATGCAAATCTACATATTGAGGGCATATAGAAAATAATCCGAAGCAACAATGGAAAACAGAGTTATTTCAAAAAATGCAGCAGGGTAGGGCTAGAAAATCTCCTTAGTGAGGCAATTATGTTGAATGTGATCATTATTTTGAAAGAATTCTTTTCATTATTTTTTAAAAATGGCATTCTTCTATTTTTCTTTCATTGATGCTCACTATTCCAGTATCTAAATAAGTAATATCAGATCAGTTGGAATTAATGATCAACTGGAGACTGTCACCTAAAAGGTGGTAGGCTTATTATTTTGTTAAGACCTTTGCTTATACCATGATCATGTGTTCCATATCAGGGATCTTCAACCTTAGCCACTTTAAGACTTGTGGACTTCAACTCCCAGAATTCCTCAGCCAGCAAAGCTGTTCTATATAACAGAAGAAAGTTAAAGGGCAGAATTAGGAAGTGGCAATGAATTGGGCAACCTTGGTCAGACTTGGAAGCTAAATATGATTAGTCCAGATTAGAATTTGGTTAGGAGACTACTAAAGAACTCTCTGGCTACAGGCTAGTCTGGGAAGGTGAAATTTCATCCTGCAAGAATTGAAAACCACTTTCATATATTTGCCAGGATAACTGCATAGATTGGGGTCTGCAACCTGCAGCTCTGGAGCCACATGCGGCTCTTTCGGCCCTCTGCTGTGGCTCCCTGTTGGCTGATTCCACCACTGGCTGGCCCCTCCTATCCCTTCCCTGTCATTCCTCACCTGGCCTGAGAAGGTAAGGGTGATGGCAGGAGATGGAGACTCGCTTCATATTCCAGAGCAGGAGGTGACTGGATGGGAGTGAATGACGTCATGTTGACCATGCCAACCCAGTCACACCGATTGTTAAATTATTAGCTCCCGGTGTTTTCTTTTCTGAGGGAAACAGGTGCAAATGGCTCTTTGAGAGTGTTTAAGGTTGCAGACCCCTGACATAGACATTTCATTGTGGCCTCCAGGAGTTGAACTCAAAGAAGAGTTTAAGATTGAGGAAACATATGACTAGTGAAGCCACTTTCATTTTTTATTTGTCATGGTTTTTTTTAATAAGACCTGTCCTTTCTATTCCATAGTTGCAAATGTCTAAAGGATAGTTAGGGTGCAAACATTTTGAATTCAAAACATTTTAGGATCAAAATGTTGCTTTCAAGCTCCAAGCAGTTTCTTCATGTTTTAATTTTTTGCTTTTGAATAACTTCAAAAGGTGTCCTAACCATTCAGGAAATGATATACGCTTGAAATGGGACATCTTCAACTTTGATTTCTTTCCAGAATAGTCAAAGAGGAATCAGAACTCTATTGGTAAGATTGAAACAACATGGGTAGAAATGGTGGATGAATACATTTTATGCACCCCTTTTAACAGAGATCTTCAGTTTTGGATTCAATAGAGGCTACATCCTACATGTCTGCGACCAACTTATTTTCCCTATTTCCTGAATTTCGAGGAGGGGGAGCTGTGAACCTTCAAATAGGTTCACAAGTATAATTGGTGTGTTTCCCACCACTTTAACCCAGAGCACTTGTAGTTTTGCACCTAATTGCTCCACCTTTGCCTTCATTGCTACTTGTCTACAAAATGCTCCTAACAGTTTGTTGCTTTTAAATGAGTTCTACACAACTTTGTTTTTTTTCCAAGAAGGAGAAGAAGGCTGCAGTGGAAAGGGCAATGATTTGAAGTAGACAGCATCTGCTGTGGTTTTTCTGTTTGAGAAATGGAGATTGGCATTGCTGTGTGCACGTCTCTGAAATGAGAAGAACCGAGAACAGTGCCGAATTCTCCCATCAGTCACCGCGAATGGGGTTTTTTTTTGCTCTCTTTTTCTGCTGCCTGCTCACCTCATAATTGAAAAGGCTTCTTAACCTGTGGCAGAATGAAGTTTACAAAGCCAATTCAATCAATCAGATCTTCATGTCCACAAGGGACATCTGTTCTAGATAGCCTCAATTCAGCCAACCTGTTACTTCTCTATATTTATCTTTTGTACGTGCTTTGGCTGAAACAAAAAAGGAGGGGAGGCTGGGGATATATATATGTGTGTGTGTGTGTGTGTGTGTGTCTGTGCGTGTGTGTGTATGTATATATATATATGTTTTCGTAGATTTTCACGGGTAAAGGTATGTAGGTCTTGGTGTATTCAGGTCTTGTCCCGTGTAAGATTGAGAATACCTTGGCAACGTTTTGACGAAATCTCATCCGTCATCTTCAGGCTGGTGTCTTCAGCTTCGTTCTTCTGGGAGAAGTGTGTGATAGTGGCTGTTTTTCACAGCCAACTCTGGAGCTTAAAAGGGAAAAACAGCCACGATCACGCACTTCTCCCAGAAGAACGAAGCTGAAGACACCAGCCTGAAGATGACGGATGAGATTTCGTCGAAACGTCGCCAAGGTATTCTCAATCTTACACGGGACAAGACCCGAATACACCAAGACCTACATATATATATATATATATATATATATATATATATATATATATATACAGAGAGAGAGACAGACAGAGAGAGGGAGAGGGAGAGAGAGAGAGAGACTCTTACTAAATTCAGTTAAGAGAAAAGGAATGACAAAGATATATATTTTACTTCTGTCTTCAGAAATTGTAGCTCACAAAGTAGGTCTGATATTTATTCATTTTTTTCCTTATTTGTTTGGGGGGGGGATATCTCCAGTTTCAGCAGCACCATTTGCACGATGAGATATCTGATGTTACTTGTCCCAACCCTGCAATCTCATCCTCACATATTATAAGGAATTGGGTCACCTTCTTTCTAATTCTGTTCCTTATTATTGGAAACTGCTGCAAAGATAGTCTTTTGTTTTGAATGACTATGGCTTTCTACACTTCAGCAGATGATCCGTTTTCTAAATGATAGCAACTCTTGCTGTACTCCACTTTCCGATTCTTGGGCTCAAGCCACTTGTTAGAGGTAGTCCTCAATTTACAACCGTGATTGAGCCCCACATTTCTTTTGCTAAGCAAGGCAGTTGTTAAGTGAGTTTTGACCCATTTTATCAGTTGTTTTGAAACCGACTGGCCAAAAGAATGACTTAAAAAAGGGTTGTTGGAAGAAATATCCTTCTGGGTTCAGTTCCAAGTGGGGAAAAAGACACTGGAAACATGGAGGCTGTTAGGAAAGATGGTTTAATGGTGGACAGCAGGACCACATGGCTTGAAGCTCCAAAGTGAAAAGGATGATCACATATTTCAAGGTGAAGGAAAAGAGAAAGAAAATGGTCCGGCCAAGATGCTGAGACCCTTATATACCCTCTGTTGGGCCCTACCTTAGTGTTTCCTGTTCCTGTGTAAGAAATGTATCCCATTGGCTGTCAGACTCCCAGGGGTGGGGGTCTTAGCTAACTTTGTAGGCTTTCCTGAGTTCCAGGCTTGGTTGAGCCTTGTTGGATGATGATGCACTGAAAGGGCTCTTGGGCAATTATTATACCTTTACCTGGAGATCTTTGTAATGTAAAGTATTCTGGCCCAGGCCTTAATGGCCCACCCATTAACAAAGGTGGGGGTGAGCTTCTACTTCTGAGGTGAGTTTCTGCTTCTGAGTTTCTACTCTTTTTAGGGGAAATATTCTGCCTTTTTAATATTTCCTAGGATATTTCATTTATCTAGGAGAGGGGTGGGCACTAACTTCCTACAGGATGTTTTACTGTATATAGAAAAGGCTTTAAAATTTAAAAAGGAACTACAAATACAAATACAAACAAACAAAAAATTAATCTGGATATACAGTATATTTTTTCCTACTGGATTTACAAAAGAGTCTTGGTAAAGCCTCGAAGAGCTTTGATGGGACAAAGAAGACCTGAACAGAAATCAAATTCTAAGACAATATTTAAACAAGCTCCCAAAGGTGCATTTTCAAGAGACAACTGGACTTCCTTATTTTTGTTTTTAAGACGTTTCGCTTCTCCTCCAAGAAGCTTCTTCAGCTCGGACTAGATGGAGGGGAATGGAAGGATTATGAATTATGAAGAAGCTTCTTGAAGGAGAAGCGAAATAACTTCAAAGAAAAACCAGAAAGTCCAGTTGCCTCTTGAAAAAAAACCTTTGGGAAAAGCATGATCTGGATGACTGAGAATCTCCATAGACATTTGAACAAACTAAAGATTAAGAAGTTGTTAAGCAAATAACTGCATTTGTTAAATGAATCATGCAGTTGTTAAGTGAATTTGGCTTCCCCCATTGACTTTGCTTGTCAGAAGCTGTCTCAGAAGGTTACAAATGGAGATCACATGATGTTGGGATGGTACAATTGTCTTAAATTAAAGAGCCGTAGTGGCGCAGTGGTTAGAATGCAGTATTGCAGGCTAAATCTGCTGACTATCAGCAGTTCAATTCTCACCAGCTCAATATGTTGACTCAGCCTTCCATCCTTCTCAGGTCAGTAAAATGAGGACTCCAATTGTTGGGGGCAATATGCTGACTCTGTAAACTGCTTAGAGAGGGCTGTTAAGCACTATGAAGTGGTATATAGGACTAAGTACAATTGCTATTGCTAAATACATTCAGTCACCAAGTGCCCAAATTTAACTATGGGGATGCTGCAATGGTTGTAAGAGTGAAAACTGGTCATAAGTCACTTTTTTTCAGTGCCATTATAACTTTGAACAGTCATTAAAAGAATGGTTGTAAGTTGAAACTACCTGTACTCTCCATAGTGGTTCAGCATTCTCTTTCTGGAGCTGATCACTTGCTGTGTGCATTGCTTAGAATTTATCCCTTCCCTTCCGCTGTAACAAATTCCACCAATTCTGCCCAAAACACCCAGTTGCAAAATTGCTGTCGTAGTCTTTATTTCACTGCTACAATTTGCTGGGATTTTTTAATGGAACAGAAAAATTAGGATGCCAGAAGAAATGGCAGATTTTAGCATTTGTTTATATAGAACTTCCATTGCATAGATTCTCCCTCTCTTCAAACCTTTTTATTTTTTGCAATCCACCAGAAAAAGGTGTATAAATACATGTATGAAAAAGATATAGGGAGGGGGTGAGTGCTAGTGACACATTTCTTTTTTACATGAAATTGGAAAAAGGGATTTTTTTATTACCCCACCAAGCCCCAGTAGTAATTTGAAGGGCGAAACCCCGATTAGAAGGCCTTCTTTGCATGCAAACGAATCAGCTAGAGGAAAAGGTAGTGAGCATTAATGAGCTTTTAGGGATCGCCAGAAGTGAAGATGATTGTGATCAGATGCACAGAGCTTTTAAGGGACCGTGGGGAGAAAATGCCAGGATGGAAGCACTGTCAGAGGTAAAGCCATTGTGAAGCAAATACTGTTTCAGTGGTTGTCAGCAAATCAGTAAGGTGACAAATGCTTTTCACTAAAGAAATTAAAACATATGCTGTAGTTGGTAGACACAGTTGCTTCAGCCTTGCATATGCTTAGAGAGGATTCACACACACACACACACACACACGTGCAATTAGGGCTTCAGAAGATAATTTGCATCTTACAAAGGACTTGCAACACGGGATGGATTTTTGGGGCCTGAGAGCACTTTTTGGGATCTATGGCAACTTGCCATGGCCAACTGGCCAGGACCAACTCACCGTAGTCAACATGCCATGGGACAAAAATTAGACTAATATTGAAGAAATAGTGGAATAGAATCATTAAAGAAAGGATGCCAAAGGAGGGACAAAATGAAATGTGAATGAAAACATAATAATGTTTTAATTATGTTAATTAAATTGAATTGTCATATTCTCCTGAAGAGAGTTGGCTACAGCGAGCTGTCCTACTCCACACCTTTTGTGAGTCATACATTTTACTAAAAGGTGGATGCCTAGAGCTGCACAAAAATATACACTTTTTGGTAAAATTTGCTAGGCAGAAAAGACTCCTCCTGATTTCTTCACTATCCTAGACTAACACAGCTCTCTTCCAGGTTGTGAATTGTAGCTTTTGTTATCACAGATTACTCTTGGGGGCAATCTCTGATAGAAAATGGGAGGAAAATGGAGAAAACACCTCATAAAAGTGGCATCTGCTTCATAAACAAAATCAAGGCATTATTCTCAAACGCAGCCCACACATGCACACACTTTACTCAGAGAATGGCTAGGTGCTGAGACTGTAAAGTAGATGGAGTATCAGTTAAACAATTGGAGAGAACTTCCCCACTCAACACCCCATCTCCATAGAAGTAAAGCAAACAAAAGCAATGAGCTGGAATCGGATTTCTGGCCAGCCCCAAACACAGAAGCAACAGCTGGGTAAGCACAACGGCTGATCCAAGAAGTTTTCCAGCTGAAGCAGAGCAGAAAATAGACTTTCCTACCCCAGCCAAGTGAAAGTATCCGAGCCAAGTTATTTAGTACCTGAGGCAGAAAATCCCTCATACATCTTTTCTCCTTGGCAGAAAAATACAGCAAGAATATATTAAGGATGAAATCCCATGGCTTTGGGATAGATATGTTAGATTCTTTCTCTCATCCCCTTGCCAGCTTTTAAGCACAGCATTTTCCCAAGCTGGGAAACCCTGGAGCTCAGAGATATAGAAGGGATGAGGTAAGCAGCATTAAAACTGTGTTTGGATGCAACACCCTCCACTGAATTTTCACTGCGTCTTCCAAACTGGACTGCAAAAATCTTGACCATCATTGGAGGATCCCTAGATCTTTGATACTAGATCCCTGTCAAATCAAAAGCATGTTTTGACCCACTCAATATCCCAACTGCAGGTCAAAATTTATTCCAGCTCTTGGAAGCCAAGAGCAAATAATGGTTTCCTTGCTATCTGCTCAGCCAATCTGCAGCCCTCAGAGTTTTAGGAAATGTTTTAATAAACTTTTAGGACTCTTCTGCTGGCAATTTAACAATTTGTTGATCATGAAATCTGCTGTCAGATGTGTGTGTGTGTGTGTATCATGCACACGCATACACACATATAGAGAGTGGGGGGAGAGGAGAGAGAGAGATAGGGAGAGAGACAGACAGACAGACAGACAGACAGACAGACAGACAGACAGACATCTCTTTTTGGCAATGACCTGATAGGGCCTCAGTCTTTCAATCCTCTTTTTGGTTAACCCATCAAATGCAGTTTGGCCACTAAAGAATTAGTGATATTTACCTGAGATCTAAACAGAGTAAATCTATCTCATATATTCAATGGTTGAGAAGTGAACCTTTTTGCAAATTCTGAAGAAATGCATACAATATGTCAGATAACAGATAATCAGAGTTGGAAGGGACCTTGTAGGTCATCTAGTCCAACCCCCTGCCCAAGCAGGATACCCTACACCTTTCTGACAGATGGCAGTCCAATCTCTTCTTGAAAGTCTCAAGTGATGATGCTCCCACAACTTCCGAAGGCAAGTTGGTTGATTGTTCTCACTGTCAGAAACTTTCTCCTTATTTCCAGGTTAAATCTCTCCTTGTTCAGTTTCCATCCATTATTCCTTGTCTGGTCTACCCAATGTCAGTTGGGTTCCCCTAATATTCTGGCCTAGGCTAAAATGGAATTGGGACTGTCTTTGCCTATTGTGAGAAGCAGGATACCATGTTAAATGATAAGACTGATTTATCTGTATGGACAGAGCATAATCTGAGAATCCAGGTTTACTTAATCCTGTTATGTATGTAGGTTTGAAGTCATTGGTTTAGTTTGAACTGTTCTTGTAAAGTGTTAGAAATGATTGGTTTAAAAGTGCGGGAAAAACCCTGCACTCTGATTGGCTGGCAACTGCGGCTGCTGGCTATAAGTAGCAGCTGCAGCCCAGTCAAAGTGGGTCCGTTCTGAGCTGTAGTCACTAATAAACAAAAGAGCTTGAAGCACTCCGCGTCTGTCTCTTCATGCAAACTTAACACTGATGACGAAGGTGGGATTCCCCTGAAGAGAAGGCAACGCGGAACAGAAGAAGAGCGAGATGGCTGCGCTGAACACCCCCCCAGCCCCGTTCGATCTGATGGCAGAAGACTGGGAATCGTATGCAGATCGTTTCCAAATGTATCTGGAAGGAAACGATCTAGCCGACATTTCCGAGAAGCGGAAGAGGGCGGTCTTCCTTACGTACTGCAGTCCGGCAGTCTTCAAGATGGCAAAGGCATTGGCAGGAGCTGCAGACGTGAAGGTAATGGACTGGCCTGACTTAGAAAAGCTGTTAAGAGCCCATTACGCACCACAAGTATCGTGCCTCATTAAGAGACACAAGTTTTACTGTCGTGTTCAGGGGGAAAACGAAAATGTAAACGACTTCGTGGCAAGTTTAAGAGACATTGGGAGTGCATGTGAATTTAACAGTTTAGAAGAGGCCATGCGTGATCGATTTGTTCTGGGCCTTAAAGATAAGGTATTACAGAGCAAAGTTATTAATGAAACCTAAGATCACACTGAAAGAAGCAATAGAAGAAGCCTCTTCAGCAGAAGCTACCAAGTCCTCAGCAGCAGCCATGAAAAAGATTAACAAGGCCACAAGCCATCCTGATGTGGAAAAGTCCACAACAACTCATTGTGAGCAAATATATTCTGAGTCAGACTGTAGTGAGGTGGAGGAATGAATTTACAGACTCAGAATGGAGCGGAAAAAGAAAGACCTGGGAAGAAAGAGGCAAGATTTCTACTGCAGAGGTTGTGGGGGAAGCCATCCCTGCACTGAATGCAAGTTTTTAGACACCATTTGCCTCCGTTGTGATAAAAGAGGACACCTAGCAAGAGTCTGCAAATCATCCAGAACTCCACCCAACAAAAGGAAATTTCCTGCAAACAAAGACAAAGAATTCAAGCCCAACAGTGAGAAAATGGGGCGCAGCACAGAAGCAAAGGGGAAGAATGAAACTCATCAGACAGTAACTATTGGTCATTCTTCTTCTATCAATAACAGAAAAGTGCATGTCAAGGTACTTATTGAAGGAAGGCCTTGCCAAATGGAAGTGGACTCAGGCTCATATCTGTCTATGGTGTCATGGGACACTATTCACAGACTACTCCCAAACATTCAGAAGAATCATTTCAAGAAGCAAGCGCTGACTCTTAAAGACTACCAAGGGAACAAGATTCCAGTAGTTGGAACAAGAGAATTCAACGTGAAGTTCAAAGGCCACACCAAACGCCTGCCCCTGACCATTGTGGACAAGGATCGAAGTTTGCTGGGACTTGAGTGGTTCAACCGCTGGGCATCGAGGTGACTGGCATCAATCACGAGAGCAACACTGAATGGGAGGAGGCCTTGAAGTCTGAGTTTCCAGAGGTCTTCAGCGACGGATTAGGCAAGTTCTTGGGGACCCCTGTCACTTTCAATCTAGATCCCAAGGTGCCACCAATCCGTTTAAAGCCCAGAAGGGTCCCATTTGCCTTAAAGGAAAAAATTGATGCACAATTAGATAAATTAATAGCTCAAGGGGTTTTAGAGCCCACTGACCACTCCAGGTGGGAGACACCCATAGTCACACCAGTCAAGGCTGATGGGTCTGTGAGAATCTGTGGAAACTACAAGGAGACATTGAACCATGCGCTACAACAGAGCGCATTTCCAGTTCCAGTGGTGCATCATTTATTACATTCTCTTGGCGGGGGCACAGTCTTTGCTAAATTGGATCTGGCCCAGGCATATCAACAGTTGATGATGCCACTGCAGAGGCCCAAGCCATTGTGACTCATGGAGGTGCTTTCAAATGCAAAAGGTTGCAATTTGGTGTAAGTGTGGTACCAGGCATCTTCCAAAGCCTTATGAAAAGAATGCTCCAAGGACTGCCAGGGGTAGTGCCTTATTTTGATGATGTGTTAATCTCTGCTGAAAATGGTATTCAGTTACTCGAGAGACTCAGAGAAGTCTTGATCAGATTCAAGGAAGTGGGGTTAAAAGTCAAAGAAGAAAAATGCACACTTAGAACTGACAAGGTAGAGTTCTTAGGCTATATGATTGACAAACATGGTATTCACCCCACAGAAGCCAAGGTTCAGGCAATCAAAGAAGCCCCCAGGCCTAAATGCAAAACAGACTTGCAAGCTTTCCTGGGACTCATTAACTTCTATCACATGTTTCTACCTCAGAAGGCAGGTCCATTCTGAGCTGTAGTCACTAATAAACAAAAGAGCTTGAAGCACTCCACGTCTGTCTCCTCATGCAAACTTAACAAATCTGGGGTTAGGATTTATTTTAACAATGATGGAACCAATCACAACCTTAAGGGTGACTTACTCTTGTATAAAAATCATGAGGACAGGGCCCAGTAAAGATGTTGGTAGAAAGGATGGGTCTGCCCTAAAATGCGGAGAGGGAAACCCCATAACTGCTCCTTGCTTTCAAATTGTTTGTAGCAATGAATACTGTAAGGATCTTAGAAATTGTAATTAAATTATTTTATTATGGTTTTCTGCTCTAATGGCAAATGATACCTAAATAGTAGAGGGGCATGATGGCTCAGTGGTTAAAGACACTGAGTTTGTTAGCTGGGAAGACCCGAGCCCTGCGTAATGGGGTGAGTTCCCTTTACTTGCTCCAGCAGATGGAAAGTATGCAAATGCGAATAAAGAAATAGGTACCACTTTGGTGGGAAAGTAACAGTTCCATGTACCTTGGCATATAGACATGTTGGCCACATGATCATGGAAATGTTTTTGGACAATGCTAGTTCCCTTGGATAAGAAGTTAAGTTAAGCACCACTCCCTAGAGATGGACATAACTGAACAAGGGAAACCTTTACCTTACCTAAATGATGAGTGAATGGGGCCATCTTTTCCACATTTACTTCTGAATAACACCACTGAAGTATTAGCAAGTTTCTTACACTAAGAAGCTAGGCAGGACTGGGCATGTTTGAATGTGAGATTATGATGAGCTATGGTGTCGCAGTGGTTAGTGTGCAGTACAGCAAGTTACTTCTGCTGACTGTTGGCTGCCTACAACTTGGCAATTCAAATCTCACCAGGCTCAAGATTGACTCAGCCTTCCATCCTTCTGAGGAGGGTAAAATGAGGAACCAGATTGTTGGAGGTAATATGCTGACTCTGTAAACCACTTAGAGCAGGCTGTAAAACACTGTAACGTGGTATGTAAGTCTAAGTGCTATTGTTAAGTGCTATCAGGGAATCTGGAACTGTGAACCAGGTTACAAAATTGAAAAAGCATCCTTAAAAAACATGATGGTAAACTTTACTGTTTCTTCAAAAACTTTCCATGTAGTTACCAGGAACTGACCTCATCATGAAGGTGAATCTATCTTTTATTCCCACTAAAGTATACTTGTAAATAAGTGTAATACAGGTAGTATTGCAACAGTTCATTGAGTGATTGTTCAAAATTACAATGCATTGGAAAAAAATGACTTTGGCCTGTTTTTCACACCGACGACCATTGTAGCATCTCCATGGTCACTTGGCCAAAACTCTGCCACTTAGTAACTGACTCATGATTATGATGGTGTCAAGCCCAAAATTGACATATGTGTAGCCATTTTATTTAGCCTTATTATATATTCCTTTTCTTTCTTTCTGTTTGCTGGTTATGGGTGGGTGGGTTTCGGTCTTGCCACATTCCTAAGGTGAGAGGAGTGGAGATGGAGAGAGTTGTTTAGGCTAGGTGGTTCTCCTTCCCATAGGAATGAAAGCTGACCCTGCTGAGACCTGGAGGTGGAGATTGATGATACCAGCAACGCTGATTTATTTCTATTGGGGAATGTGACTTTTGGGGGTTGTTTCTAATTTCCAATATTATGTGGTGTAATTCCGGGTTGTGTCAGATCTGGAATTACAACAGACTTTGCCAATTTGATGCTTTCCTAAATAAAAGAAATTGTTTTGGAAGATGGAATTTGCTCTTTTCTTTTTAAATGGATTTCATCACTTGGAAACCTGACAGATGGTTGCAATGTCCCATAGTCATGTGGTCAACTTTTGTGACTTTCTAACAAACAAAATCAATGGGGAAGCTGGATTCACTTAACAACCATGTTACTAGCTTAACAACTGCAGTGATTCGCTTAATAACTGTGGCAAGAAAAGTCATAAAATGGTGCAAAACTCATTTAACAAATGTCTCACTTAGCAACAGAAATGTTGGGCTCAATTGAGGTCGTAAATCAAGGACTATTTTATACGTTTGGATTAGAATTCTAGGAAAAAACTCATGTGACAGTAAAACCACTTTAACTGATTTAATTCAACCTTTTGTGCATAAGACGCCAGCAGAAAGCAGAAAGATCACATTCTTTATGTGCATTTGCTTTATCTTGGCTTATCTAGAGCAGAGATTAATGACTGATTGGTTGGATACAATCACAGAGCCCTAAATTGAAATTAGGGCATCGATTCAGAAAGATTTTAATTTAGATTATAGTTGCGGTGCACTGAGAAATAAATTGAAAAAGCTGCCATTTGCCTTACAATGGAAATGACATGCCATTGTGCTGACATGAAAAATATGACAGACTATTTTTTAAGCTGTGGCTTGAACCCAGTTCCACCATTTTAAATGGTCAGACTTACAAGGGAGAGGGGGGAAATGGGACATCACTCTGGTTATCTCTCTAAATAGCCATTTGGTTCAGAAGCTTTAGAACAGAAAGGAAGGTTTGGGGTCTGGAAATAACTCTCCAGTCAAGAAAGGAAATTTATCATATACATTTAGTGATGTATTTGTTTACTATATTTGTCTACAGAAGGAATGTACCAGCCCCTTTTCTGCAGCTCATGAAAACTTGTGCCTTTTAAGAGAATGTGTTACGTCAAAAAAAGTATAACTGGATTCTTTCTGATATAGAGATGGGGTGATGCAGTGGTTACAATGCAGTATTGCAGGCTAACTCTGCTCACGGCCAGGAGTGAAATCCTGACAGACTTCCATCCTTCCAAAGTCAGTAAAATGAGCACCCAGATTGTTGGGGACACTGTAAGCCACTTAGAGAGTGCCGTAAAGAACTATCAAGTGATATACAAGTCTACAGTAAGTGCTATTGCTCATATTTTGCTACCATGAATTAACACAAACCTCCTCCAACTATGCCAACACTGGTCTTCTTCTCCTATCTCGACATTCATGGGGCAAAATAAGATGAAAAATAGTAATAGAATAATGAGAATATGATTGCAGAAATTTCCTGGAGATCTTTTTTCTTATGTCATCTTACTAGAAATACTTGGTGAGAGTGATAAAGGAGAAAGCCCATGGTTTTAGACTATTCTAGGCAGAGAATACATTGTTGATTTTCACACAACAGAGCAATCCAAAGACAATTGCCCCAGCCATTAATATCTATTCCACAAGCTTTAAATAAACCGTGAATGAATTTGATCATTATGAAGATGGAGCTATATTTTCAAGTGGATCCTAAAACAATTTTTGTTTGTTTGCTTCTTTGTTTGTTTAAAAAAGGCAGCTGCTTGCATGTTATCCCTTATACTGTTCCTTAACACACATACCCTTTTCCAAATGGATAGGAATGCTTTTGCACAAAGTAGGATGAACTGCACAAATTTTCTGATAGGGAAAGAGCTGCCTTTAATTGTACAAACTTATATCTGAATCTGAACAATGTGTACCTTATTCTATGGCTTCTCTAAGTTCATCTCATGTTGTTCAGGAGAAACTTTAGACAACAATTCTGATGAGAAGTAAGAAGCAGATGGTTTTAGAAAAGAGAGGGGGTGTAAAACTTTCTCTGTGTGCAATCCTTTAATCCAATTATCCCTATATTTTAACCTTATTAAGTGAACATGATCTTTTCAGCAACCATAAATGCTGTTCAGTTATAATTATGCATAAAATAAACTCCTTTCCCACCTGCTGAAAACAATTATTTGCACGTAGCTATGCCACATTTCAATGCCTCACCTTGTCATGATCAGCTTGGCTTCAAATAAGCTGGGAGCCTCCAAGCCCTGGGGAAAAAGCAATTAGCTCCTCTGTGCTGAAAGCTTGGGTACAAATTACTAAAGGGGAATATACAGGTGAAACTCAAAAAATTAGAATATCACGCAAAAGTTCATTTATTTCAGTAATGCAACTTAAAAGGTGAAACTAATATATGAGATAGACTCATTACATGCAAAGCAAGATAGTTCAAGCCATGATTTGTCATAATTGTGATGATTATGGCTTACAGCTCATGAAAACCCCAAATCCACAATCTCAGAAAATTAGAATATTGTGAAAAGGTGCAATATTCTAGGCTCAAAGTGTCCCACTCTAATCAGCCAATTAAGCCATAACACCTGCAAAGAGTTCCTGAGTCTTTAAATGGAATCACAATCACGGGAAAGACTGCTGACCTGACAGTTGTGCAGAAAACCATCATTGACACCCTCCATAAGGAGGGAAAGCCTCAAAAGGTAATTGCAAAAGAAGTTGGATGTTCCCAAAGTGCTGTATCAAAGCACATTAATAGAAAGTTATGTGGAAGGGAAAAGTGTGGAAGAAAAAGGTGCACAAGCAGCAGGGATGATCGCAGCCTGGAGAGGATTGCCAGGAAAAGGCCATTCAAAAGTGTTGGGGACTTTCACAAGGAGTGGACTGAGGCTGGGGTCAGTGCATCAAGAGCCACCACACACAGACGGATCCTGGACATGGGCTTCAAATGTCGTATTCCTCTTGTCAAGCCGCTCCTGAACAACAATGTCAGAAGCATCTTACCTGGGCTAAAGTAAAACAGACCTCATCTGTTGCTCAGTGGTCCAAAGTTGTCTTTTCTGATGAGAGCAACTTTTGCATCTCATTTGGAAACCAAGGACCCAGAGTATGGAGGAAGAATGGAGAGGCACACACTGCAAGATGCTTGAAGTCTAGTGTGAAGTTTCCACAGTCTGTGTTGATTTGGGGAGCCATGTCATCTGCTGGTGTTGGTCCACTGTGCTTCATTAAGTCCAGGGTTAATGCAGCCGTCTACCAGGAGATTTTGGAGCACTTCATGCTTCCTTCTGCAGGTGAGCTTTATGGGGATGCTGACTTCATTTTCCAGCAGGACTTGGCACCTGCCCATACTGCCAAAAGCACCAAAACCTGGTTCAATGACCGTGGGATTACTGTGCTTGATTGGCCAGCAAACTTGCCTGATCGGAACCCCATAGAGAATCTATGGGCCATTGCCAAGAGAAAGTTGAGGAACATGAGACCGAACAATGCAGAAGAGCTGAAGGCCACTATTGAAGCATCCTGGTCTTCCATAACACCTCAGCAGTGCCATAGGCTGATAGCTTCCATGCCATGCCGCATTGAGGCAGTAATTGCTGCAAAAGGGGCCCAAACCAAATACTGAGTACATATGCATGCTTATACTTTTCAGAGGTCCAATATTGTTCTATGTACAATCCTTGTTTTATTGATTGCATGTAATATTCTAATTTTCTGAGATTGTGGATTTGGGGTTTTCATGAGCTGTAAGCCACAATTATCATCACAATTATGACAAATCATAATGCTGCCAATAACAGCTTCCTGACAACCCGTGCACTCCCACCAGCAGGGCCTCCTCAGGGTGCCGTCAGCCAGGCAATGCTGGCTGGTGGCTCCCAGGGGTAGGGCATTCTCTGTGGGGGCACCCACCCTTTGGAACCAGCTGCCCCTGGAGCTCTGGGTGGCCCCTGACCTTCGATCCTTCCGCCGTGGCCTAAAAATTTGGCTGTTCCAACAAGCCTACCCAGACTGATGGAGGGGGGGAGGGTTTTTTTAGTGTTGTTTTAAATTTAATTAATTTGAGATTTTGGGTTTAATTATTTTTTAATATTTCTAGTGTGTTGCTTTTAGTATTGTAAGCCGCCCTGAGTCCTTAGGAAGATAGGGCGGCATATAAATCTATTTATTTATTTATTTATTTATTTATTTATTTATTTATTTATTTATTTATTTGACTTGTATGCTGCCCCATCTCTGAAGATTCGGGGCGGCTCACAACTAAAACCAAACACTCAACAATAAATAATTAAAAGAGAATTAAACAATCGCAAGCCCAATATTGATAACATTAAGTTAAAATAAATTTAACAGATCCCCACCCAGGAGGTCAGCACAGCCCAGCCTGTTCAAATAACCAGGTCTTCAAGTCATGATGGAAGGTGCGAAGATCAGGGGCCAGACGGAGCCCCAGGGGTAGTTGGTTCCACAGGGCGGGAACCACCACAGAGTAGCCCGTCCCTGGGGCACCGCCAGCCGGCATTGACTCGCCAACGGAACCCTAATAATAATAATAATAATAATAATAATAATAATAATAATAATAAATCACAGCTTGAACTATCTTGCTTTTCATGTAAGGAGTCTATCACATATATTAGTTTCACCTTTTAAGTTGCATTACTGAAATAAATGAACTTTTGCACGATATTCTAATTTTTCAAGTTTCACTTATATATGTGTGTGATAATAGGGAGAAATCACTCATTCAATGAGGCTGAATGGTGAGAGAAATTCGGGTATTTGTTCAAACTTTGAAAAAGTAGGAAATTTACTATGCAAAAGTGTAAAGAGGACTACCAATACCTGTAGAAGCGGAATAAATAAATCCATGGAGAATAATTACTAGTCATAGATATGATTATCAGAAGCTGGTGAAGGAGGGAGGGAGCTAACATCTTACACACATATCTATTTCTCAAAGGCTATTATGGGAAAAGAGAATTTAACTTGTTGCATGTTTGGTTTGATTAAGCAATGTTGTCTTGTTTTAAAAGACTCTGTCCATTCAAACTGACCATGAGATTCTTTGGGCAGGAAGGGTTATTGATTGAAGGCCTCTTGTTGATGAGTTAGATAAGGAACATTTTGAGTGACTGGCCTAGTCTCTCTGGTCATTCATCTATCTGAATTTTCAGCTTCTTTTAACAGCTGGCCTCCTAGCTAAATCTAAGTGAGGCTTTGATTATAACTATTGACTATTTCCATGTTTCCAATTCTTTATTTACCTCAGATCACAATCCATAATCCAGCATTCACCATCCAATTAGTCAACGTTAGTCCACTGTGCAAAGTGAGTTTAATGTTAATGTTATGCTGACAGAACACTTTCTCCAGCCCCATTGTTTAGAAAAATCTACAAATCCTTATCAGCCACATATTTTGTATGGTTTTCCTCAATTTTATAAAATAAAAATTGAAGAAAACCATATCTGTATATATACTTCATGGGTGAATCCTTGAAGATACCCAGAGTTAATCCCAACTTGAAAGAGAGGTAGATAGATAGGTAGAGATAGACAGACAGGCAGACAGACAGACAGACAGACAGACAGACAGACAGACAGACAGACAGACTCATATTGATTCAGTGTATAGTATCACTTGGTCAGCAAGAATGAATAAATGAATGAATAAAACTTCCTTGAATTGGGTTCAGCTACTTTTGGGTCCTCAGGGCACATTCAGGTAGTTTCATTAGCCAAAATTTAGGTGTACTGTAGTTTGTCTTCTAATTTTTTTCAATTTTCCAGTCTAGAATCTAGCATTGGTGGTGATCCCCATCCAGATACTAAGGTCCAACCTGGTTTAGTTTTTATTTTTGCAGTTAACTAAGGGGATTAGCTAAGTGCTGCAACCTGTCCTAGATATTTATATATCTATGTATATTTCCTCACTCATATGTATGGTCCCATTTGGGTGAAATTTATCAGTCTCAGTAGCTACAGGAAACTTTGAAGTGTGATGCCCTCTGCCTATGTGTTCACCTTCTAGATTGCTTTTCTCTTTTTAAAATATTCAAGATAAAATATAAAAGACATTCTTGTTCAAAGTGTGAGAGAAGTTTATTCATTGACCTGGACTAAGATAGGATAATATGTATTGGTTATTATCTTGCTTTTAGCACATTAATTCACCACATCCATTGCTAAAATGCTTCCCTTAAGTAACCAGAGGCTAGAAATATCTCTTGCAATTGAAACAGAAGAATGCAGACCATTAATACATTTCCAACTGCTCATTAGATGCTGGAAATGAAACAAAGTCCCTTTCCAGCCATAATTTGCTTACTTAAGATAATTTTTGTCTTTTCCCCCCTCCTTTTGCCAGAATATGTGTATTCTTGCTAACAAGCTTCTATCCCTAAAGAAATGGAAAAACATATTAGAGATGCTTGTTAGCAATACAATCACAGACTTAATTTGTCGGCTGACTCTTGACAACAGTAATAACATAAAAACAAAACAAGAACAAGAACAAATGAGAGAAAATCCATTGTAGACACTGTGCAAAATGAAAGAAGCTACTGAAATTTTACTTAGATTCAGTATGGAAAGCTGTTCTTTCAGTAACACCATTTAAAAATGAGATTTATCATTAGCCACTAGAGTTTAGTTGGATGTTAAATGAGTTTTATAAGTCAGAGTTGTGTTGGAAGACATGGAGGATCCTTGAAAGATTGAAAGGTTTCCAACTCCTCTATCAATAATCCAGATATCTTTATCTTCACAGTATATAAAGGATGGTTTGCAGGTCAGTTTAAGGTTCATTTTACTAATCCACAGCTGGATCAGCTCTGTGAAATATAGAAATGCTCCTTGAAACCCTGAAGATCATATACAGATAGTAAGTTCTAGTCAGGGGTGGTGTTCAGCAGGTTCTGACCAGTTCTGGAGAACCAGTAGCGGAAATTTTGAGTAGTTCAGAGAACCAGCAAATACCACCTCTGACTGGAGATTTTACAGTATCCTTCCCCTGCCATGCCCACCAAGCCACACCCACAGAACTGGTAGTAAAAATTTTTGAATCACACCACTGGTTCTAGTCCCTTCTTGAAAGCTGACTTTGAGCCAATCACCAGGAGACTGTGAGTTCTAATCCAGCCTTATGCATGAAAAGTCAACTGACCAGTAACTCTCTCTCAGCCCAAATCACCTCACAGGGTTATTGATGTGGGAAAAATAGTAGGAAGGACTATTGTGTGCAGGTGTTGCTTTGAGTTATTTATAAAAATAATAAAGGCAAGAGATAAGCAAATGAACATAGAATGTATTGTTGTCTCAAAGCCAGCTGTTGAAATGAGCCCCTTTGATTTGGTTGATTTTTGAGACAACAGTATAATTTTTGCAAAGCGTACCTCTGTCATTGTATGCAGAACATGAGCATTGCATTACATTTCTGAGAAAAGCCTCTTTAAATAGTAAAACACAAACAAAAATAGTCAATATTAGGATAATACTTCCATTACAAAAAAATAGCCTAGACGTTTAAACCTATTGGACCAGTTAGCTCTGGATAAATCAAAAAGAAAAGTAGAAAAATTAGGTATCATAGGTGAAGCAAGATTTGGGTGTATTCGCTCTCTATGAATGGGATAGACAACTTTTGGTTCTCCAAATATCCGTGACCTACAATTCCCAACATCCTTCAGTTTTGGATTTGCTATGACTCGTAGTTCTAGGCAGTTGATAATAACTGATAAAATAACTGAAAGGTAGTGCTAAAAATGCATAAGGGATTTCTCATAGATCAGTTTCACAAGTAAGACACTCTGTTAAAGAATTATTCCATCATAGCACTGTCCTCATTGTAACTGATATGGCCATTAAAAGAAGTGTGTCTAGAAAAAGGTTTTGTGTTCAGAAAGGCTGATCTGAAAGAAAGCAGGCTTGGAAGAAGGTACTATCTAAAACCAAGTCACTGGATGTGTAGACTTCAAATGTCAGTATTTCTTATAAGCATGGCTGTTGCTGAGAATTTTGGAAACTGAAGTGAGCATATCTGGGAGAATGTTTGGGAAAGGAATGCCATATCTTTTAATATCCATAATATCCAAACTGAGTAGAAATCAACAGAACTTTCCAAGGAATGGACAGGAATTTCTTTATAGGGTCTCAAGGAATTGAAAAATGGGAAAGAATGGTATAGGATCTCCTACTTGGGTAGGGGTAGGGTTGGACTAGAAAACTTCCAAGCCCTCTTCCAACCCTATTATTCTATGTTATAAAACAAATGGAGACTTCCTGAAAGCCATATCCTGCCAGTGTGGTACACATAAAAATGTGTGGAGTTTCAGTTGCACCATCATCATTATCACCATCTTGACTGGATTCGGCAGATCCTGATGTCTTAAAAAAATGAGAAGGAATTTATCAATTCATAATACAAAATATTTGATTTATACTGGAGAAAAGAGATATTAAATGGAAATGAAACCATTTCCTTATTTGAGTCAGGCAGATCTGTGGCAAACAACATAAACATGTAGGCCAAATAATTATTAAATGAATCAATGAGTCAGTGGTTCATATAAATCTATATGCATCTAATAATCAATTTTAGAATTTCATCATCTTTGCTGTGTATCAAGGGCATGCCAAAAGATTATTGATGTCACCTTCTCCGAGTCTCTCTCTGTCTCTATTCTGTAATGTGACCCACACTATTGCAATATTGATGGTCATTGATCCAGTCAAAAGTAGACAGAAAAAGGAGTTTTCCTGGATACTTGAAGTAAATTTATTGCAGTTCAGCAAACCAAATTAATTGTAAAGAGATTCTGGAGGGCATTACTGCAAAGTAATTGGTTCAAGTTTCCTGAATAGTGATTCTCAAAACTTGTGAAGAGAGATGGGGCAGAAAATTTGTTAAGTTTGCATGAAGAGACAGATGCGGAGTGCTTCAAGCTCTTTGTTTATTAGTGACTACAGCTCAGAACGAACCCACTTTGGCTGGGCTGCGGCTGCTACTTATAGCCAGCAGCCGCAGTTGGCAGCCAATCAGAGTGCAGGATTTTCCCGCACTTTTTAAACCAATCATTTCTTACATTTTACAAGAACAGTTCAAACTAAACCAATGACTTTAAACCTGCATACATAACAGATTGTGTGGTCCATTGTGTCTCTCCTGAACTTTGCTTTAACCTCTTTTTAAGATTGAGTAGTACACAACAAAGCATTTGGGATTAACAAAATCATTAAAGGTACAGGTAAAGTTTTCCTATGTCCAGTTATGTCTGAGCACCACTCCCTAGAGTGGTGCTCATTTTCATTTCTTAGCTGAGAGAGCCAGCATTGTATGAAGATGATTCCATGGTCACATGGCTGGCATAACTATACACCGAGGCTCACGGAATGCTGCTCCCTTCCCACCAAAGTGGTACCTCTTTATCTACTTGCATTTGCATGTATTCAAACTACTAGAGTCACAAGAACTGGGGCAAATAATGGGAGCTCACCCAAATGTGTGTCACTTGGTTCTCAAAACTAGGCTGTCAGCTTTCCAGCTTAACAAAATCATTAGAAGCAAAAAAATTATCTAATAATAATTTCCTAATCCAATATGCCACCTGTACTTTTCAAATGGCTCTAGGCAATAATGGAATAATAATGGAACTACCATTGTTATTCTATGGGATATCTTGTTTAAGTTGATGGAAAGTAAAAGCTTATTTTTTTTCCTACTGAATTATTTAAACACACACACACACAAACACACATGTATATCATTTGCTTTCTGATCTTGTCTAAATATCAGTGCATATGAGATGTTATCCCATTCCCATATCTCTGTGGCACTAGGACAAGAAGTAAAACTTAATTTAATTTTACATTTTAAAATACCTTTGAATAAAGGGTGACTTCTAGAGACTATGCAGACACACCAGGGCTATTTACAGAGTGATAGTCACTGCCTTCCTTTAGGACAGGGGTGTCAAACTTGATTTCATTGAGGGCCGCATCAGAGTTCTGTTTGATCTCGGGGGGCTCGGATGGGCGTGGCCAGGGTGGGCATGGCCAACTTGACATCACTCTTGTCAGGTTGCCTGTGGTGGCCCAAGTGCTCTGCCAGCAAAAATGGGCTCCTGAGCTCCATTTTCAGCTTCAATGGCCTCCTGCAATTCTCTGCCAGTGAAAATGGTGCTCAGAAGGGCTGCCCACGGCCCTCACAAGCTCCGTTTTCAGCTGCAATGGCTTCCTGCAACCCTCTGCCAGAGAAAACAGAGTTCGGGAGGGCCATGAGCAGCCCTCCTGAGCTCCATTTTTACTGGCAGAGGCCACGCAGGCCAGTCCTTCTCCAGGGCAGCCCCGTGGGTCAGATCTAAGCACCCCATGGGCCAGTGGTGGGATTCAAAAATTTTTTACTATCGGTTCTGTGGGTGTGGCTTGGTGGGCATGGTGTGGCTTGGTGGGTGTGGCTTGGTGGGCATAGCAGGGGAAGGATACTGTAAAATCTCCATTCTCTCCCCATCCCACTAACCTGCTTTCCAGCTCTGTTCTCCTGTGCAGGGCAACAAAATAAGACCCATCCGATCAGCTGGAACTCGGGAGGCAGAGAATAGATGGGGGCAGGGCCAGTCAGAGGTGGTATTCCGAACTACTCAACATTTCCACTACTGGTTCTCCAGAACTGGTCAGAACCTGCTGAATACCACCTCTGTCAATGGGCCAGATCTGGCCCACAGGCCTTGAGCTTGATACCTCTGCTTTAGAACATTGCTTAAACTTCCTAGTGTAGCCTGTGGTCCTGGGATTTTCTTGTGCAGTGTTTCTCAACCTCAGCAATTTTCTAGACTTCAACTCCCATAATTCATTGCTGGCTAGGGAATTCTGGGAGTTTCAGCCCACACATCTTAAAATTGCCAAGGTTGAGAAACACTGCTCTGGTGGTTTTCTATCCAAGCTACAGTAAGCTTCATTTTCTTAGCTAGTGCATCAAGCAAGGTCAGCTGGTTAATTGCAGCTACCAGCTGAGACAATTCATATTTAATTACAGTTAAATTAAATTAATGAAATGCTATTACTATGATTATTTTCCATGGATTTAATAATTTCTGATTTCTGTCTCTTTATAGTTGTAATTCACCATCTCAGCAATTTTGAGAAGGTTTTACGTTTTGGAGGTTACAGATATCCTTGGGATAAACTATGTTTGCTTTTAGCTGAGCTTCAAGTGTATTTATTCGTCTTCTGTTGGCCCAGCATCCAAACAGCAATCCTGATCAGAGATTGATGGAGCCTCCTGAACCAATCCTTGGTTACTACATTTCTACTTCAATTTCTTATGGGATGTAAGGAGGAGTTTGATGGTTTCAGATGTGTTCAAACATTTTAATAAATGATGTAAGCTTCCATGAGCCACAGTTCACTTCATCAAATGCCTGATACAATTATGGTTCCAATGGAAATTATTATCTTCTGCTTATGAAGGATGCTGAGTTTTTGGATTAGAAGAACTTTCTTAGAATGTCCCAAGAAGTTCTTGACTTACAACAACCAGTCATTTAATGACTATTCAAAGTTACTATGGCCTGGAAAGGGTACTTTATAGTCTGAAAAGCACTTCTAGCTTTTTAAAATGTAAGTCTGCTCCAGTCATTTGATTGTGATCTGGATGCTTGGCAACCTATTTTCACTTGCAAGCGCCATGTGATCATGGGATTGTCATTGCAATCTTCTCTGCTGGCTTCCCCAGAAAGTCAATGGAGAAACTAGCAGAGAAACTTACAAGCTGTTGTTGCCTGCAAAAGGATTTCCCCTCCACTTCAACAGTAGGGCTGGAGTGCAGAGGTGGTATTCAGCAGGTTCTGACCAGTTCTGGAGAACCAGTAGCGGAAATTTTGAGCAATTTGGAGAGCCGGCAAATACCACCTCTAACCAGAGATTTCACAGTATCTGTCCCCTGCCACGCCCACCAAGCCACACCCACAGAACTGGTAGTAAAAAAATTTGAATCCCACCACTGCTCGGGGTGAGGGGGTGAGGGACAGAAATTCTCCACTGGGTTACAGAAATGAAGCTTGGATTTTTAGGATCCCCATTGCATTTCTCCAGCCCAATGCAGGAGTTCCCCTCTGCTCTGTGTGTGGAAGAGAAGAACTGTGCTGGTCTGGAAAATCGAAGTTTAGATCTTCACAATGCCCACTTCACTTCTCCATCTCAGCAGAAAACTTCTCTCTTATCCACACATGAAAGGAAACTCTTGTGCTGGACTAGAGAAATCAGATCTTAACAATCACTTTGCTTTACATCTGATTCTGGTCCCAATTGTGGTTGTAACTCAATGACTATTATGTAACCTAACTATAACATAATCTTTGGCCATAATCTGGATCAGGGGTCGCCAACATTTTGGACCTCAGGGACCACCAAACTCATAATTTTAAATCCTGCGGACCAGAGACCCTGGGAAAATCCCCAAAAAAAGTCTGCAGGAAAATTCCCCACCCTGTTTTCCTACCAATCGACTGTTCTTTATTTCGGATCATAGGATACCATCTCCAGCTCCATTCTCGGGGGGAGAAAGAGAGAAAGAGAGAGAGACTTTTGGCTTCATGCAAGGAAAGCAGCAGAAGCAGCAGAAGTCTTTCTTTCTCTTCCCCAAACTCTGCCAGAATGACGCAGCCTCTTGAAGCAGGATGCCTTGCAGGGTCCCAAAGACTCACTTCTGGCAGAGTTTGGGGGAGAGAAAGAAAGACTTTTGCTGCTTTCCTTGCATGCAGCCAAAAGCAGCAGAAGAAAGAAGGATCCTGGTGGCCAGGTGAAACATGTGGGGCACGTGGGGCAAGTTTCTTCCCCCTCTGCCCTTTCCCCCCTCCCCTCACTATTAATGTTGTTTGCAATGCAAGCAACGCAAGCCTTGTGTTCCTGCAGCCCATGTGGGTGGCACAGGCTTGTGTTCCCCTGCAGCCTAGATTAATTGCTTTGGGGGTGACATTTCTCTGCAGACCACCAAAATTTTCCCATGGACCACCAGTGATCCCCGGCCCACTGGTTGGCAACCACTGATCTGGATGATAGATCGAGTAGCAATGATCCCCAATCTTTCTGGCTCTGTGGACCAGCAGCAGCAATGGTGATGGTGGGGAGAGAGAAAGGATGGTTTTTTTGCACATTCCCACTGCTTGTACAAATGGAGCTTTGTGCACTCATCCACTGCTTGCATGGTCTGGTTCCCAATGGGCATCAGACCAGTACTGGGCTGAAGACTGGGGATTGGCGACCCCTGGAGCATAGGGCATTCTTTACCTTTAGGAATGATGTCATCTTGTTTACATTTGGTTAGAAAAAGGATTTCCGCTTGTATCTATGCCAATTTCCTGGTACGTTTTATTGGTTTCCACTCTATCCAGATGAATTGGTGTTTTTCATTGTGGGCAGACAACTGGATTAATTTATAGTCCCTAAAAATCAGAAGAAGATTGAATAACTGTGATGTAGAGACTGATGATTCAATCCAGTTTCCCTTGAAGCTTCTAATATATTTTTTAAAATTACTTTTATATGCCATCCTTCTCTGAAGACTCAGGGCGGCTTACAATTTTTGGGATACAACCCAATGTGCTCAGCAATAGCCTTCATTCCATTGTATATGCCTGCTTATTACTAAGTGGCATTTTTACAAAGTCAGCTTATTGCTCCCAACAATCTTGGGTCCTCAATTTACTTACCCCGAGAGGATGGAAGGCTGAGTCAACCTTGAGCCTGGTGGGATTTGAGCCTGCACTCATTGCAGGCAGCTGGAACTTAAGTGCTAGGCATTTAACAGCCTGCACCACCAAGATGCATATGGAGATATTTGTCATTTTGGCTCATAAAAGTTACTGGCCTTTTATACCTTTCCATCCATTTTTCTATGAAGGACCTGGTTGCATCTGTGATGACGGACATTTGAGACAACCCTGTGGATTCATACTGGTTGGCAAACCTTTGAGTATAGAAAAGCCTGGAGCAACATCTGTAGGGCATCCTTTGCAAATTTCCACCCTGAGTTAGAATAGAATAAGAGAGTTAGAAGGGACCTTGGAGGTCTTCTAGTCCAACCCCTTGCTCAGGCAGGAAACCCTATGCCATTTCAGATAAATGGTTGTCCAATCTCTGCTTAAAAACTTCCAGTGTTGGAGCATTCACAACTTCTGGTGGCAACTGATTAATTGTTGTAACTGTCAGGAAATTTCTCCTTAGTTCTAAGCTGCTTCTCTCCTTGATTAGTTTCCATCTATTGCTTCTTGTCCTGCCTTCTGGAGCTTTGTCGAATAGCTCTTCTTTGTGGCAACCCCTGAGATACAGAAACATTGCTGTCATGTCACCCCTAGCCCTTCTTTTCATTAAACTAGACATACCCAATTCCAGCAACCGTTCTTTCTTTAGAAGCCAGAAGCAGAAAGTGGCTGAACTAAGTAAACTAGGTTTGAGTCCAAATGGTAATAATCAGCTAAAAAAACAATTCCTTCAGTGGTAAGAAAAGGACAATATAAAATGTTGAGAACCAGCTATTCTTGTACCCCTAATTTATGCTCCATCGCCTTTCCTTTCATCTGTTGTGTTGTTAAATTGCTGCATAGCTCACTAGAATAACTGCTCAGCATTATCTTTTTGTCTTACAACAGTGGCTCGTTATATAAATTGTGTATGCGTATGCATGGAGCAAGGGGAGGCAATTAAAAAAACATCATGTTGCTGTTTTGTTCATTTTCAGTAGTTAATGATTCCACCGACTTCTTTTTAAACATTTTGCTCAATATTTTATTACTTATTGAAATTGTGTCAGTGTTGTAAATTAGTCTATGTGTACTCTTTTACTGTGTATGTTCTAAAAGACTTTAATTTGCACACTAAGATAATGAAAGAGTGCTAGTATTAAGCAGCTTCCACTTGTTCCAAAGGATTATTGGCTGAAGACTAAAATGATGGATGCTACCTCCCCAACTTGCAACAATGTTGACCCTTCTGGGGAATCAATTGTGCCAAATTTCAGGATATTAGGTTTGCTGTTTAGGTTTTGTTTTGTTTGCAGAAGAAACATTCGATTTGAAAGGTTTCCTGCCCCCAAAACAGGAAATGGAAAGTTCTATCGTGTGTGTGTGTGTGTGTGTTGTGTGTGCGCGCGCATGATAGAGCCAGTGCTGTCCAAAGACATCTCTGTGGTCATGTGGCTGGCATGACCAAACACCGAAGATGCACGGAGCGCTGTTACCTTCCCACCAAAGTGGTCCCTATTTTTCTACTTGCATTTTTACATGCTTTCGAACTGCTAGGTTGGCAGAAGTTGGGACAAGTAATGGGAGCTCACTCCATTATGCAGCGCTACGGATTCGAACCACTGAAATGCTGACCTTTCTGATTGACAAGCTTAGCATCTTAGCCACTGATCCACTGCATCCCTTCATATATGGCCTGCATTGGTTGCCGATTGCGCTCCGGGTGAGATTCAAGGTTTTAGTTTTAACATTCAAAGTCCTACACGGCATGGGTCCCCAATATCTGAGGGCGTCTTCTTCCAATAGCTAGCTCGGCCGCCCTGTCTAGGCAAGGACTCCTGGGGTTCCATCGGCGGTTCAATGCCGGTTGGTACTTCCCCGACGCCTTCTCTGTTGCGCCCCGACCTCTGGAATCAACTGTCTCTGGAGCTCCGTCTGGCCCCTGATCTCCATACCTTCCGCGAATTAAAAACTTGGTTGTTTGACCAACCCGGGCTGTGACCCTCCTTTGGGGAGGATGGGTTTTAATATATTTTATTGTATTGTTATGTCTTATATTTGGGCTTGTTAGTTTAATGTCTTTTTAAATATTTATTGTTCTGTGTTTTTAGCTGTGAGCCCCGAGTCTTGGAGATGGGCGGCATACAAGTTCAAATATAAATATATATATGTATATGTATTTGCCTGTTTTTGGCCTGCAGATTGCTTCTGGACACTGGGGAGGGCAAAAACGGGACCTGCAGAGGCAAAAATGAGCCTGTTTTTGGCCTGCAGAATGCTTCTGGGTGCCAGGGAGGGAAAAATGGGATGCGTGGAGGCAAAAAACTATTTTTTTTTCTTGCTTTCCTCCTCTAAAACCTAGATGTGTCTTATGGTCTGATACGTCTTACAGTCCGAAAGATATGGTAATCATATATTGCTTGATAAAAAAAAACTGGCACACAGTACAGAGATGCCTCTACTTACAAACCTGGCAAAATTTCAGAGGCATACAGTCATGAGTTTTGCCCTTAGAAAATATTAGGAAAAATGAACTGGTTCTCTCCTCTCTTCTCTTTGCTTGCAGTTTTTTTATGAAAATCACATATATTCTTTAAAATGAATGAATGAATGAATGAATGAATGAATGAATGAATGAATGAAGCAAGCAAGCAAGCAAGCAAGCAAGCAAGCAAGCAAGCAAAATAGCAGAAGGATACTTCTGTACTTATGGCTTCTCTTTGGTGTCCTCTCAATCAGTGTAGAACAGAATGCTGATTTAAATGGATTTTCAATTTGATTCAATCAAGCATGCATTGAAAGAAGGAGGAGGAGGACAAGTAAAAAATAGCAAGGGAGAAGCATCAACAAAGAACCATTGTTAGCTGAAGTCATTATTGAGTATAGAATTTCCTCTCCTCTCCTCTCCTCTCCTCTCCTCTCCTCTCCTGTCCTCTCCCCTCCCCTCCCCTCCCCTCTCCTCTCCTCTCCTGTCCTCATAAACTAAAATCCAATAAACTAACACATAACCTTCATAAACAGGGTCAGGGACTCTAAAACATGTCTCCAGCATCTATTCTAAAAGGTAAATTTATTCTATAAGGTCTTTTGTTTTCTCTGAGCTTGGTGGTTTTCTTGCAGACATTTCATTACCAAACTAGGTAGCATCTTCAGTGTTACCTAGCTAAGTAATGAAACACCTGCAAGAAAACAAACAAGCTTAGAGAGCACCAAGGATCTCTCTGTTCAACACTGAGCTACAAATATTCTCTTCTAAAGTTTATTCTGTAAGGGCAACAAGCCATCTCTGAACCTGGGCATATTTTGCAATTAAAAGAGCTGCTATACTTTCAAGGTAGCATTTAATCACTGGGAGCTGGGAGTGAGGATTAGAAATGGTATTTTATAACTATTTCTCCTTATGGCACCTCTGATGAAGTTTTGCACTCTAACTTATAAAGTTTCAAGTGCAATGAAAGATGATTAATCTCCATGATACAGTTTTCTAACTGTAAGTTCCCTTGTACAAAATATGAGCTATTGATCTCAAGAGATTTTAATTTAGATTAGCTTTTGGCCATGGCAGTAAGGGGAGCAGAGTAATAACCCAAGTCTCCTCTTAGAAGCCATGTTCTCAATGACTTATCAAGAAGTTTAAAATACCTTCTTGTTGGCATTCCTTTTTATCATTATAATTGTTTTAGTAGCATTATTCAGCGAGCTGATCTTTTGAGATAGTTCAGTTTAGGCCAATATTTCTCAACCTTGGTCATTTTTAAGATGTATGGAGTGCAATTCCAAAATGCTTAAGTTAACTTAAGGGGAATCTTAAGTTGCTAAGTTGAGAAAAACTGACTGACTATTGTATGGCATGGTAGGGTAGGGTAGAGGTAGTCCTCAGTTTACAATCATTCATTTACTGACTGTTCAAAATTACAGTGGAACTGAAAACAGTGACACCCTCTCACAAATGTTGCAGCAAACCCAAAATGATCCACGTGTTCCAATGTCTAAGGGGCTGCCACAAAGAAGAGGAAGACAACCAATTCTCTAAAGCACCTGAAGGCAGAATAAGAAGCAATGGATGGAAATTAATCAAGAGAACCAACCTAGAACTAGGGAGAAATTTCCTGATAGTTAGAACAATTAATCAGTGGAATTACTTGCCTACAGAAGTTGTAGATACTCCAACACTGGAGGTTTTTAAGGAGAGTTTGGAGAATGTAGAAAGCCCCCCGCCCTCCCCAGATTAAAATATTCTTTATTGTTAATATTAAGAAAGGCAGGCTAGAGTATTTCCCCAAAGGAGAAATAGAGAAAACATGTTCTTAAGGGCAGAAAGCTGCCCCATTCTTTCTTAATAACTTCCAGCAGAAGCCTCAAGTCTTTAGAGATGGATATTTTGTGCCCAGTAAGAAAGACTGGGCCAATCTGTTCATAAACAAAATGCACAGAAGGTTGGAGCTGATGGGATTAAAATTTACATCCCTCCCCCCAATAGGAACAGGACATGACCTTTAGGATGTTAAGTATTGCCAAATATGGGCACAAGAGTGGAGTTTGATGTCAGACTCCACTCACTGGGCCAGGACACTGGCGGGAGAAATAAAGTCCCGTCAGTGGCTGAAGCGTTGGACAGCACCAGCCATATAAACTGGTGCCAGCTGCGGCTGAGCGGCTTGTGTTTAAACTGCACCAATAAAGAAGTTACCTGTGACTGCTGTGTCCTGCCTCTTCAATCCGCACACCCACTTAACATAGGACATAATAGGATTAACCCACCACCATTAGAAAAGCAAAAGACATCAGGCTCACTACATTGCACAATCCCCTAGGACAGGGGTGTCAAACTCGTGATGGCATGTTGTTGTCACATGACTTATCACAACTTTCCCCCCTTTGCTAAAATGGGTGTGGGTATGGCCAGCGCATGACTCATCTGGCCCATGGGCCATGAGTTTGACACTCCTGTCCTAGGAACCAAAAAAAAGCCCAAGGGGTCAGCCACCCCAGAAACATTTGGTGCTGTCACTGAACTTTCTGGAATCCAAATAAACCAAGACCTTCTTTCCAATCAGCCTCCATTTTATTTCCAGTATCTTTCTCCCCCAACAAGAACTGTTTGTTTGGAATGGTATAGGTTTCCTACTTAAGCAGGGGATTGGACTAGAAGATCTCCAAGGTCCCTCCCAACTCTGTTATTCTATTCTATCTCAGAGTGGAAGTTTGCAAAGGATGCCCTACAGAGGTCCTTTCCGACTCTGTCATTCTGTTAAGAACACATGATCAACATTTGCCTGCTTGACAACCAGCCTGTATTTTCAACAGCTGCCATATCCAGGGTATTGTGGTGGCCATTTGCAATCTTCCCAGATGGCTTTTGACAAGCAAAGTCAATGGGAGAAGCCAAATAGACTTAATGTACCGTATCATTTGCTTAACCAGTGCGGCGATTCACTTAGCTATCATGGCAAAGGTCATAAAATCGGGTGCAACTCACTTAATAACTGCCTTGCTTAGCAATGGAAATTCTGGTCCTAATTGTAGTTGTAAGTCAAGGTTTACCTGCATGGTATTTACTGTACACAATTACATCCATTTGCATCCTTCCCTTGGTGAATGCGAGGCGAAGGGCATTTCCTACACAGCTTTGGGGGAAGGTGGATAAATTTGTTTCAAGCATGGGAATCCAGCTCATTAAATTCTCTGAAGAACACCTGAAACAAAATCCACAAAGCATTTGAAAGCCAGGCTGAAAATGTGCCAGAACATCATTGTGCTACCCAAAGAGGTTCTCAGAAAGTCTTGTTGGAGGGGATGTGTAGGGGGTATGGGGGGCATGCATTGCCTTCTGGGTGCTGGCATGCAAGCATGAGCATGCAAGCACGCAAATACAAGAGTGCAACCACGCACAATTTTTGGCACAGGAGCCCAAAAGGTTATCCAGCCACCACTGGCCTAAATAATCACCCTGGCAGCCCAAAGTTGTCAGAGCATAAGAAGGTTATTGGAGAGCAAGATGGTGACTCTTGGAGATGGATGTGTCCCATTGGAGAAGTCACATTCAGGGGCTGGGGAAAAACCAGGGTCAAGGGGGAAATGTATGATGTGATTTAGTATCAGCTGCACCCAGCTAATTGCCAACATGGCCACTTCTAATAAATCAATTTTCTTTTCTCTGAGAAGTGGCTAGAGACTTTGATTTGAATGAGGGTGGATTTGTTGATCAATATGAGTCAGTTGCCAAGTATCTGAATTTTGATCATTTGACCATGGGGATGCTGCAACAGTTGTAAGTGTGAAAAACGTCACTTTTTTCAGTGATGTTGTAACTTTGAATGGTCATTAAATGAACTGTTGTAAATCGAGGACTACTCATCAAGAACTAAGGTTTATTTAGCTACATTTCAATTGTTTTATCTGTATTTCTGTAAACTATCTAGAATGTTTAACAGAATGAGTAGCATACACACCAACACAAATACAAAGACATAGGGAGAAAGATATACAGATGCACACATAAATACACAGACACACACCTCAAGCACACCCACACACCCAGCACAGAGGCTTGGTTACAAGTTACATCTTAAGGAAGACACTCAAAAAATTATAGCTCTTTCAGAATCCTCATCCGACCTCTATATCACATCTAATTTTAAAATGGAGCTATTCAACCTTTCTGAGATTGCTGTAATAGAAAAGACTGCAAGAAAGAAATGAAAGGCTATTTTCAGATTGAATTGGAAAGTTAGGTACCAGCTGCAATGTACTCACTATATTGGGTATATTTTAGCTGGTGGCATTCTCAAGATGCCAAAGGTGTCAGGTGTCATTTATATGTTTCTCCTTCTAGGAATTTTTCACCTTGAACAAAAACAACACTAACCTTTAAATGGTGAATTTTTTTCTACCTTTTCCAGAAAACACAATGTGAGTTTGTAGCATAGAACACTGATTTTTCCCTGCAGAATAAATTCTAATCTTATTCTATCTGCTGATTTCTGGTGGAAGGAATGGATACAACAGTCAACAAATGTATTATCAAATTCACAATTAATGTTTCTGGAGAATAACTCCAAAACTGTTGTTTTAAAAGCGTATGTAGAAATCACCTACACAACATTTCACTGGAGTTGGTATGCAGTTTGTCATTTGGCAAAGCCTACAAAGTTAGCTAAGACACACCCCCACCCCCCACCCCTGGGAGTCTGACAGCCAATGGGATACATTTCTTGCACATGAACAGGAAACACTAAGGTGGGGCCCAATGGAGGGTATATAAGGTCTCTCAACATCTTGGCCCTTTTTTTTTCCTTCACCTTGAAGCACGTGATCATCCTTTTCACTTTGGAGCTCTGAGCCATGTGGTCGTGTCCACCATTAAACCATCTTTCCAAACAGCCTCCATGTTTCCAGTGTCTTTTTCCCCACTGAACCCAGAAGGATAATTCTTCCATAAGTCCACAAGTCATAAAGAAATCATGCCAGTTGCCCACCCCTGTTGTAGAGCATGGTTGCTCAAACAGCTTTGAGCTGAATATAGCATTTGGTCTTTGTGGCATACCAGGAGTTTAGTTAAACTAAAAGAAGAGAAGAAGGGCTGGGGAAGAAACAGAAATAATTGGGAAGCCTGTTAAAATTATAGTATGCCTATTTGTACTCTAGATAAATGCTGAATGTCATGTCAGGTGGAAGCACCTTAATAGTCCTTGAAAAAGCTAAGCAGGGTTGAATATGGATAGTACTTGATTGGGAAATTCCTATGAAGTCTCAGAGCTGTAAACCATGCTTGAAGAAAACAATGGAAACCACTTGCTATCCCTGCCAAGAAAGCAATACTGAAGTGATCACTGGGTGTTAAGCATGACTCAAGGTGTTAAGGTTGCATGAAGAGACAGACGCGGAGTGCTTCAAGCTCTTTGTTTATTAGTGACTACAGCTCCAGAACGAACCCATTTTGGCTGGGCTGCGGCTGCTACTTATAGCCAGCAGCCGCAGTTGCCAGCCAATCAGAGTCCAGGGTTTTGCCACACTTTTTAAACCAATCATTTCTTACATTGTACAAGAACAGTTCAAATTAAACCAATGACTTTAAACCTGCATACATAACACAAGGGAATCTTGACATTGCTAGGAATGGAGTTAGTCTTCTTTTTAAAAGTGCTAAATAACACCATGCATTAGACAGATTAAGCCTGTCCTTGTCTTAAATACATTTTTCTGGAAAACTGAACAAAAGACAAAATGAATTTCTCAAGTTCAAACAAACAAAGGGAAAGAAAAATAAAGGAGTTCGGAGGAGTAAGCTGTGCATTGAGAAAGGAACTACGTGCGGAGTTGGCATTTTCAGAGGAGGGACAACATAAAAGCAAGTAAACAACATTACAAGATTATGAAAATGAAAAGACAGATGGATGGATAGATTCCCCCCCTTTGTGATATCTTACTATCTTTTTAACTTTGTTCTTAAAGGCCCTCTGGGATAAATTATGTAGCTGACAAAAATTGGGTACAACTGGCAATTACTGTCACTAATTGGCAAGAATGTAATATTTGTTTTAAGAGATTCAAATTTCAGTTGATCATAGCAGCTTTCCCCAATTTTCTTTTATGTTGCACCATAAAAAAGATATCCTACAATAGAAATCTTTAGAAGTCTGCTTCTTGAACAACAGCCACAATTATTATCATTAATTGTTGTATAATGTGTTTTTCAATCATCCCTGAATTTTGCCTCAATGCCAAAACTAATGTGGCTGGTCTTGGATACACAATTTTATTTGTGGGAATGTGGCAGCATCTGCTGTTCACTATAAGTACCAAAATATCTTAGGCCCACCCTGCAGCCATTCAACCAGCTGTTTCCATTGAATTAGACCAGCCTTCACCAACCTGGTGCCTTTTAGATGGCCTGAATTTCATTTCCTATGAAGTCAGGCTGAATAGGTAGTGAGGACAGCAGGATATATATCTATCAGTTCACAATGAACCATCAGTACACATAACCAAAGTCCTACTAAGTTTAAGACAGAGTTTAAGAGTCTAAATTCCACAGAGCTGCTCTGTGGGGAAACAAAGTATGAACTATGATTTTAAAAAATTATGAAGTTCAAATATGTGGTTTAGTATGTATGTCAGTTCAGTGATATTCAAAGATAAGAGCATGACAAAAGGATATAAGAAGAGTCATCTATCTATCAATCTATCTATCTATCTATCTATCTATCTATCTATCTATCTACTCTATCCATCCATCCATCACAGAATAACAGTGCCGGAAGGGACCTTTGAGGTCTTCTAGTGCAATCCTCTGCTCTGGCAGGAAACCCTATATCACTTCAGACTCCCCCCTTCCACCCACCCACCCACCCACCCATCTATCTATCTATCTCTATCATCCATCCATCCATCTATCCATCCATCTGTCTTTATAGGTATGTAAAATGCAAACAACTCAT
The DNA here is from genome assembly GCA_009733165.1 of Naja naja. Classification (NCBI taxonomy): domain Eukaryota; kingdom Metazoa; phylum Chordata; class Lepidosauria; order Squamata; family Elapidae; genus Naja; species Naja naja. The sequence goes on along the minus strand of CM019150.1, from coordinate 203,137,363 downwards.
AACATCAACAGAAAAATAAAACCACAGAGATGATTCTACGAATCTACACTCAATTGTGAAGATACCTAGCAAAAAGAAAGAAAAGAAAAAAAAATCTACATAATATCCACTTATATCAATATAAAAGTAATTCAATTCTTAAGCACATCATTAAATGTAGACCATATGAAAACATACTGCTTCATCTGCTTGTTTTTAGAATATAAAGACTTTTCAAAAATAGATAACAGACTCATATTTTGAATGCATTCCACAGTATCAGGAAAATATGTTTCTTTCCATTTATGTAAGATTATCCTCTGCTGAGCCTGGGGCTCAGTAGAGCCAAAGCTTTTCATAAAATGGCAAATTCCATATTTTAGGAATATAGTTTAACATCATATTTACATCTGTAACTAAGATATGCTATGATCTGAAAGAAAAACAAAGTTATGGAAGAGTTGAAGAACCTCATACTTCTTACAACTAGCACAAAAACCCTTAATGGTGAACCCTTTCTAAACATTCTTTGAAGGGTCTATTAGACAAAAATTACATTTTATAAGGAATGCATTTCATTTTTAAATCATAAAAAGGATGTTTTTTTTAAAAAAAATCCACTGATTTTCCCATATAGTGTATTCCAAATTCTTCATTTCACAGTTCAGATATGTAACTAATGCTACCATGTTTATTTTAATTTATTATGAATTTGAATTGTTGATTTTTATATGAAATGTTCTACTCTTTAAGGATCTTAAAACTGCAGGCATCTCTGAGGCTGCAAAAATATGTGACCAAAGGGTATAATTTGTTGTGTCAATTATATACATTGCCCAGTGGATTTTTATAGCAAATCATATTCAGAACATAATCTTTTGTCATTTTTGAAACAATCTTTATAAAGCAACCAATTTAAGATTGATAAATCAGGTAATTCCAATAGAAAATCTTTTTCACTATCCTCAAATCTGGGTTATTCTACAACATCAATTTCCCATAGTTCAAAACTTAACTTTTCACTTATGATCAAACCAAACTGAAGCTGTTCCCTAACGAAGTTCCCTATTTCATATACTTGGGCTTTAAAACTTGCCAATATTTACACATTTGCTCTCCAAAGAAACCCAAAGGAGGCAATATTCAAAAACATTCTAATTCCATAAAAATATACATATTACAATGAAAGCTCAGTGGGACAGTTGAAAATCTGGTTGATTAACTTCTTCATAAAACAGCTCAGTCATTTGACAATCTGAGGAAGCAAATTCTATAAAATGTGGGCTGCTACAGAAAATTCCACCTTTTCCAGGTTCCATGAATCTCATATGGAGACACTTTCAACAAGGTGAATGGACAAGAAGGGTTGAGTCAATTTTAGCAGCACCATGTCTTGATAGAAGTTACAGGAAAAGATTCTCTTCTTACAACAACAAAAATAGACAATTATAAATATTGAACTATTCTTCTCCTCTCTCTATAACTAAGCTAACATATGAAAAATCCTCCTTTTTTACAGAAATTTTCCCTGCAATCCCTGAATCTGGGATAGAGTCAGGTTGATTGGTTGGAGTTGAGCATTTACTGGCTACATGCCCTTCCTGACACCACACTGAGTTCACAGCAAAAAAAAATTTTCTTTGCACACTATCTGCTGCTACTTAGGATTGAACTTTCAACCTTCTGAGTGGGAAGCAAGCATCTTCCCCACTAGGTCGCCATGCTGCTCAATTAACTATCCAGATGAAATTTCCCCAGATCCAATACTGCACTATTTCATTCCCCTTAATATAAAAGATGTTGGATATTTTTAATTTACCTTCCTGAAATTGACATTCAGATTCATCAAAATAATGCAGTATCTTTAAGCACATTTTCCCGAAATAGAATGAACATTGGTCTGAAGGGATTCCTAATCTAGCCAAAGACGTGATAACAAGTTAATCATCACTTACTGTTTAATTATGTCCTAAAGTTGTCCTTATGTACCTGGTTGATAAAGATGAAAGCTGCCAGTTTCTGATTTTAATGTGCCGAAATCCAGAGTGGTTGGATTGAGATTTCCATTGTGGTGTAGCTGAAATGCCACTTGGGAGGGCAGATCAGAGAGAAGACACCGTCACTGCTATTCATGGGGAAAGTTGCTACTGGCTAGATTAAAGGTTGGTTATTTTTTTCTCCCTTATGAAGTTCTGTTGAACCCAATGGGTAGGCTAATTGAGAAATGGGTGAAATCATATATGCAGATAATAGAATCAGATTTGATACTGGGTGGAACCAATACTAAATAAAGGAACATGGCATTTGAGGTCTTGCATGCATCAAGGGGAGGAAAGCTATGGCAAATCAAGACAGCATATTAAAAAGCAGAGTCATCACACTGCCAACAAAAGTGCATATAGTCAAAGCTATTGTTTTCCCAGTTGCAATGTATGGCTGTGAAAGTTGGACCATAAGAAAAGCTGAGCGCCACAGAACTGAAGCCTTTGAACTATGGTGCTGGAGAAGACTCCTGCGAGTCCCTTGGACTGCAAGGCGATCAAACCAGTCAGTCCTAGAGGAGATAAACCCTAACTGCTCTTTAGAAGGCCAGATCCTGAAGATGAAACTCAAATACTTTGGCCACCTAATGAGAAGGAAGGACTCACTGGAGAAGAGCCTAATGCTGGGAAAGATTAAGGGCAATAGAAGAAGGAAACGACAGAAAATGAGGTGGCTGGATGGAGTCACTGAAGCAGTAGGCATGAGCTTAAATGGACTTCAGAAGATGGTAGAGGACAGGAAGGCCTGGAGCAATGTTGTCCATGAGGTCATGATGGGTCGGACATAACTTCACAACCAACAACAACAAAATGCACTTGAAAAGGAAGCAGAATTAAGATACCATCTAGATACATGAAAGCAAAGAGTAATATTGAAATTGCAAGAGATGTCTGCCATCCAAGAAAGACCCTGCAGAGGCAGAGAGTGCAGAAGGGAACCTAGTAGTTAAAAAAAAACCCTCCCTTTGGAAAAAAGATAATTTAAAGTTCAGAGGAACAAATAAAATGAGGCCAAAAAGAGAAGGAAAATTGTGCCATATGTAGCAGAGATAAAAGAGTCAAGAGATCATTGTTCTGACATTAATTTACTGAGCATCTTTTCAAAACCAAACAATAAAAAAAAATCCACAGAGTTTTCCCTATATATTTCTGTATTTTAGATTATTTCATTTGACATGTTTTAGGATTCTCTAGACTATGAAAAAGCATAACAACAACTCCGCTATAGCAAAAAGGGGGGGAAAAAAACCTTTTTTTTCCGTCTTCTCCATCTCCATTTCAGTCTGATGATTTTGAATGGGAAAAAAGATTGAAACCATGTGTTTAGTTATTGCATATGGATGTTGTCCATGAATATTATTAACTTAAGTTCTTTGGAAATGGTTTTAAATCAGCATTTTGAAATCTCGAGGTGCCCTCTTTGGACACCAACCAGTTGTAGCTCAGTGGTAGATCCTGTGGCCTTCATGACAGTTAGGAAATAAATTTTGGAAAGCTGAGCAAATGATAAAGGAGTAATCAGATTAATGTGTGATTGAGTTTAAAGCATCTTCCTATGTTTTTAGGGAACATGGAAAGTATGCAATGTTTCCTAGGCAGAAATTATTTATTTGGAAAATGGCATACAATGCCAGGGAAATCTACAAATGCTAAACACCATGCACTCCTGACAGCCTAGAGTGTCAGAGCAATAAAACAATGTGTATATGTATTATATACTATATATACTATATCCCACAGCCTGGAGTTTCATCCTGATGGGTTCAAGTTTGATTCAGCCTTCCATCCTTCTGAGGTCAGTAAAATGAGGACCCAGATTGTTGGAGGCAATATGCTGACATTGTAAACTGTCCAGAGAGTGTGAATAAAGCATTACGAAGTGATATATAAGTCTAAGTGCTATTACTATTGCTACTAATAGAAGAGAATATATGTAGCTCAATGTTGAACTGTGGAGTCCTTGCTGCTCTCTGAGTTTGGTTGTTTTCTTGCAGACATTTCATTACCCAACTAAGTAACATTATCAGTGTCAAATATAATCAGGTGTTTGGACCACTGCTAAGTAACTGATGATGTTACCAAGTCAGGTAATAAAACACTCGCAAGCTCAGACAGCATGAAGGATTCAGCAGTGAGTAACTGTTACAGCACTAATTACCCCAAAGTTCAGCTCTTTTACTTAACATCTATTAAATGCAATCCATGATTATTGTTTGTCTCTGTGTTTTGTTTTCACAGTCCAAATATCAACCACCATAATTATTTAACATCATTGGGTTTCAGCTCTGACTAATGAAAATATAATTGAAACTTGACAAAGGGCAGATATGAGCCAGAATAGCTGGCAAACAATAAGTCTCTCATAAGCCTCAGAGGAAATAAATGAGCATCTAAGACTGATAATAAATAAGTTAAAACTGACTCCAATTTTATCTTTAGCTGTGCATCTTCACACATTGCTTTAGATGTGTTATCGCAATACATCACTGTATAATTTTATATTTAGCATCAAGCACATTAAACATAGAATTATGACCAGCTTGCTGATTCAAATATGTACACCAGAGTTCATGCATACTCTGTAATAAGGCTCAAGATCATTACCTTAAAATGTGCCCCAACTTTGGGCTACTAACATGCTTCTGCGATTGCTCTTTCCATATAGGTTGTCTACAATTATATTACACTCTATCTTGTTTCCACACTGGTAAATATAGCAGCCCTCTAGGTGGAAATGATGCCAACTGGAGAAATTCTCCAATTTAGATCTATATAATTGGGGGTGGGGTGGGGTGGAATGCTTTAAAATTATTACAGAAAATAATTTTGGTCAAATTCTTAGGGGAGACTGTAAGGCTGTTGAATTTATTTAGTTGCAAAGTGGTCAAGAAACAACATTTGACTGCCCAGTCTTGTCTTCAATGATATGCAGCCTGAAAAGTCCCTGATTTCCTAAACTTCAATTAAATCCAAAGGAAGGTATCATGGAGAAACTTCACCATGTCTGTCTATCTGCCTGCCTGCCTGCCTGCCTGCCTGTCTCAGTCTGTGTTCCCTGATACCCTCAACCTCACCCTCCAGGTTAAAAAAAAATTCAAACTGAGTTCAGCATCTGATGATTTCATGGAGACAAATGCAAATGGTTTGCTTACTTCCAGGGAAATGTTTATTTTTCAGATTAAAAAAAAGAGAAATAAATGTTTTTCATTTTCCTATTTTTAGATATTTATTTTTCAGTAACACTTGTAGCTTTGATAGTCCCTGAATTTTTCCTCTTCAAGTACTAACCAGGTTTTAGCTTCTGAGCCTAAAGAAATAATCCGGATGCTGGCACTTGCAGAGAAAGTTATTGTTACTGTGAAAGGGAATCTTACCCTGAAGAAATGGTTGGAAAACTTTCCCTTTTTAAAACAGCCCATTTTCTCTGCCCACCAATAGCCTTTGATGGACAATTGAGAGTTAAGACCAGCAGGAACACAGGGTTTCAGCATCATGTTTATTGGTTTTAACAAATAACCACGAGTACCTCCATGTACCCTGCAGTTTAAATATGACTGCATAAGGATTTTAATTGATGTTAATTCAGGAAAATGTTCTAGCATATTTTAAAAGAAAAATATTTGATGGAAACAATGGCAAAATGGAACTGAATCACCTAGCATGAGCTAATAATCAGAGCTAGATAATCTGAAATCCTTCAGATGTTGCAGAATGGCATGTCCAAACAAGCCCAGGCAGCATGGCCAAAATGAAGGATGCTGGGACTTGTAGTTCAGCAAGAGATTTCCCTACTGTGAGAAATCTACAAAACTACAGAATTATCTTTCTTGGAAAAATGTTAAAACAGTCTGTCTCCACAGTTACAGGTTGTACCAGTATTATTTTCCCATTTCTTCAAATGCTGGGGACCATGGGAAGTCATGGGAAAAAAAATATGTAAACTACTGTGAGTTTTGTGAACAGTATAAAAATATCTAGTACAAAATGAAACACAGAGGGAGAGAGTTGTCTATTTTTTAAAAAAATGTGAAGAGGCAACATATGTGTAGCTGCAAACTAAGTGAAACTGGTATCTGGTCTCACCTGAGTGTAGTGAATTGGAAAGAAGGCAAAGAGGAAGGCAGACTTGGTCCAAAGTTTCCAATGATCAAATGAATGAGGATATTTGAGGATTGATTTTCTGATTGACTTGCCTTTTCTGGCCCAAGCTGTAAGGACATGATGCAGCTATCTCTTTTTATTTCAACAGAAGATGGCAGCACTTGCTTACAAAAAGGGCCATAGCAGAAATATGTTAGCGGCAATGTGAATTTCAAGAGATTTGCTTCTGTCAATAGACAGAAGCAAAATACAGAAGTCCTTTTCCTTCTTTCCTAATTTTTAATATTTGTTTGGAATGAATCACGTCCAGAACTGGGATACATCTGAATAGGAATAGGCTATTCCCTGGAAACGGAGCTTGAGTTTACTGGATGGGAAACTGGAAAAACTCAGATACATAGGTAGTTCTCAACTTACAACCATTCGTTTAGTGAGCATTTGCAGTTACAATGGCACCTGAATAAAGTGACTTATGGCTGTTTTTCACATTTACAACCATTGCAGCATCCCCATTGTCATGTGATCAAAATTCAGACACTTGACAATTGGCATGTATTAATGACAGTTGCAGTGTCTTGGGGTCATGTGATCACCTTTTGGTACCTTCTGACAAGCAAAGTCAATGGGGAAGCCAGATTCACGTAACAATTGAGTTACTAATTTAACCACTGCAGTGATTCACTTTAACTGGGGCAAGAAAGGTTGGGAAATGGGGCAAAATTCACTCAACGACTGTGTCAGGGCTCCAACAAAACCACCCCCATTCAAATCATAAGTCTCTAGCCGCATCTCTCAGAGTAAAAAAAAGATTTATTAGGAGTGACCATGTCGGCGTTAGCTCGGTGCAGCTGACACTAAAATACTTCATTCATTTCCCTTTGACCCTGGTCTCCCCCCACTGCCCCCTGGATGTATATTCTCCAATGGGACACATCCATAGCCAAGAGTCATCAATCATGCTCTCCACTAATAATCTTGCATGCCGACAACTTTGGACTGCCTAGCAATTATCTGAAACATCTCTGGAATGCACCACTTTCCCTCTCTCCCTTTCTGCTGGCAACTAAAAAGACCAAAGAAGTATATTTTAGTTGACAAACTGTCTTGCTTAGCAATAGAAATTTTGAGCTCAATGGTGGTCAAAGATCAAGGCCTATCTGACCTTTGTCTGATAGATAGTCCTCACATTGTGACTATTGATTAAGTGACTGTTCAATGTTATGACAGCATTGAATGAGGGGGCCTCATAATGGGTCCTCAGAGTTCTGGCCATTGCAGTATCCTCGTGGTCATGTGAGGACAATTTTCAACTTTCCTTGCAGGCTTCCTGCAAAGTCTATGGAAAAATTGGCAGCAAGTTGAAAGAGTTGCCTTGGAGCAAACCAATTTAATAAACAAACACATAAATAAGTCATGGTCATCCCAAAGGTGCTTTTTCAAGAGGCAAGTGGACTTTCTGTTTTTTTCTTTGAAGATGTTTTGCTTATAAAAGAGCTGAAGAAGCTTCTTGGATGAGAAGTGAAACATCTTCAAAGAAAAACCAGAAAGTCCAGTTGCCTTTTGAAAAAGCACCTTTCGGATGACCATGACCTGGATGACTGAGAATATCCATAAACATTAAGTCATGATTGTGTGAGGTCCTCATTTAACAACTTAGGCAGTCCTTGTTTAACAACAGCAACTGGGACTGCCAAATTACTCTTGCTAAGGGACACAGTTATGTTGTACAACTATGTCACTCAGTAATACTGTACCTGGTCCCAATTGTTGTGATAAGCCATGGACAGCCTGCAATTAAGGTCTTTATTTGACAAGTGCTAAAGTTGAGGCCTCACAGTGGGAACAAGTCAGCTGCAGTTCAAATTCCATTGTGAGTGGAACATGGTTTTGGGAAGAATAACTTGGTTTCAAGATAGGAATGCACTTGAATTATATATGACAAACCAGCAACTTATCCCTGTATGAGGGAATATGGATTTATTGAGCATACGGTACAGCAAAAAAAGATTGCTTCAGATTTACAGTGATAGATGGATGATATATTTGCTTTCTTTTCTGGGTCTTTATTGTGAAAAGACTGATCAATATTATTCCACATAGTTCAGATTTAGGGCAGCATTTAAAAACTGAGCCGTATTTGATCTATATTATACTTGTCATTGTTTTGGTTTCTGCTTGCTTCTCTGTATCTTTTTCTCCTTGTGTTTATTAAATAAAAATGTAAAATGATGCCATTTGGAATGGAATACTGGCATTGAACTCTTTTGCAGTTGACTTTGGAAAAAACAGAGATTTTTTTTTAATGAAAATATATTCACAAAGTTTTCTTCTCCCTTTTTGTTCCACCTAGTGATCATATCATAACAACAATAACAACCTCAACAATATATGCACTTCATTTTCACCACAAACTAGAAGTTCAGGGTAATATACACAAGGTTTGCTCTTCCCCATGTTCCTCATGAGAACAACCCTTTGTTAAGGCTGACTGGCAGATAATGATTTGTTGTGGTCCGGCGGCGGTCTATGGATAGTGGGGAGGAACATGGGCCAGTCCTGGAGTTTGGGGATGAGAGATCTCCGTCCAACACAGAGATGGGGCCAGGGACATCTGAGAGTTATGTGCTGACAACGTAGCCTCCAGAATCTGACATCAGCGAGGCAGAGGAACAGAGGGAGCCTGTTCTCAATGTGCGCTTGTGCAGAGCTGCCAGAAGGCAAGAACAGTTAAGACAAAAGGGGTGACTCAAGAGTAAGGCTTGGAGATGATTGGCCCCTCCCATAAGACACAAAGGAGGAACGAAGGGACATGAGCCTTTGCAGGAAGCAACTTTGTTCGTTCTGGTCGGTTTAAAATCTGAAGCTCTGTGTTGACTTTGTGCTCTGTTTGGCCTTGTACAGCTAATTGGCAACTTAGTTGTTAGCAGCATTTCAAGGGAAATAAAGGTAGGTGCTTATCAGCCTTATCCCAAAAGACTGGCAGACTTCTGTTGGACTATTCATAAACTGTTTGGGACTCATTACAGGCTGTGAATGCATATAATTGAAATAATTAAAAAAAGGTTTTCAGGAACAGTGTGTGATTGTTACTGTCTCAGGAAGCCTTGGTCAGAACATGATTAACCTAACTTCTTTCAGATCTTCTAAAGGTGAAGGTATATTCGTACCTGGTTTTCCAAGTTCAGCATTACACCATATTAACTGTTGACTTCATTTTACCCTATTTCTGAGGAAGTCGTTCCAAATATAATTTATTCAAATGTAATGTCCATATAGAATCATAGGGCTGGAAGGGAGCTTGGAAGTCTTCAACTCCTTGTTCAAGGCAGGAGACCTTATACATTCGGGACAAATGGTTGTCCGATCTTTTCTTGCTTAATGCAATAACTGCTTTTAGGCAAGTGTGCAGGAAATCACAAGACAAACCTCTACAGAACACAGTAGCAGCATAGTATCAGCATATCAGAATTTGCAAATACCTTAGAGGAGGAATTCCACTTACTTACTTCAAATGGGAAGCAGCCATGGCAATGATAATTTTTCAGGAAGGGGATCAGGACTTCTCCTTAAAGTTCTGCCTAAGTGCTTCACTACACAATGTACTACATAGAAAGGACTCAGAATCTAACACTGGCACCATCTTAGACTGTATCACGACATGTACCCATTTTAAGCCTGCCTCGAAGGAGACTCAGTTTAATGTAGTGGTTTAAGGCACCAGGCTAGAAACTTGGAGAACCTTGGGCCAGTCATTCTCTCTAAGAAGCCAGCAAAGGCAAACCACGTCTGAAATCTTGCCAAGAAAACTGCAGGGACATGTCCAGATAGCATTCAACACTGGCCCCCTCTCAAAAACGGAACAGAAAAGCAAATAAATATTGCAGGAATAGCAATAGCTTTACAACACTCTCTGAGTAGTTTACAATGTCACCATATTGCTCCCTACAACTTGGGTCCTCATTTTACTGGCCTCAGAAGGATGGTCAACCTTGAGCCCTGTCAGGATCGAACTGCAGGCTGTGGGTAGAGTTTGCCTGCAATGCTGCATTCTAACCACTGCACCACCAAGGCTAATGCATAGCAACTCCTTGTCGCCTGTATAAAATGAAAATCTTGAAAAGAAATGGAAGGCTGAATGAGTAATATAGTTCAAAATTTTATTGGCATTAGTACATTCACTTTTACTGCCAGGTCCAGGACGATATCATTCATCATGAAGACAACATAATTATCTTTGAGTGTTATAAATGGCGGAATTCATTCTCCTGGAAATTAAGGAGAATGTTGTGAAACCCCCTTTAAAAAGGAAGGGAAGGGGACAAGAAGGATGGCTGATACAGATGATATAAAGCAAGGGCTTTAAATTTCTGCCTACAAAGCTGCAGCAAAGCAACTGAGAATTAGTTGGCAATGAAGACTGTAATAACCTCTAATTAGTTTAGGTAGCCTTCTGATCTCATTTTTCATGTCAGAGGGTTATTCATCCTGAAATGTGATCCTCCCCTCCCCTTACTGGCGATGTTTCAAGTATCTATGCTCAGGAATATAAGCAATAAAAGGACAATGAAGGCACTACCTGAAATATATATTGTATCTTCCCGAAGATGCAATGCAGCAAAAGTCAGAAAGCGCAACGTTTATAAACTTTGCTTCCAACTAAAGAGACTTTTGAAGAGCTATAGGGCTCATTCTTGAAAGTGATGTAGACTTCTCTAAACTACATAGCTCCCAGATTGAACAGAAGCAAGCCAGTGGGGAGTGGGGAGCATTTTGCTTTTATTCCAACTCCCATCAACCACAGCCAGATGGCCAGTATTGCGGCACACAGACAGTAATTATTCAATAAGGCTTTCCCCCAGATCTTCATGGATGGAGGATAAAGGACTTTGGACAACCTGACATTTGTAACTTTGTGTTGTAAGGGATGGTGAGGTCCTTAATATATCAAGCCTGTAAAAAGACCAAAATAAAGTGTGCAGAGTCACTTAGACCCTGTGAAAATCATACACTTGCTTTGGGGCTTCTGACTCAATCACAGAATCATGAACCTAGAAGGGGGCTCTTAAGGATTACAACAGGAATGGGCTTCAAAAATTTCAGCAAACAGTTCTCTGCCCGGTTGCTGGGTGGGCATGGCTATGATGGGCGTGGTCTAATTGGCCTCCTGCACTACAGCGGGGGGTGTGTTTTCACCCTCCCTGAGCTCCAGAGGCTTTTTTTGAGCCTCCGGTAGGGTGAAAATGGCCTCCCCTGGGCTCCGGAGGCCCACTGGAGGCCAGAAATGGGCCCATTTCCAGCCTTTCAGAACTCCCAGGGAGGCCTATTTTTCACCCTCCACAGGCTCTGGAGGCCTTCCTCGAGCCTCCAGGAGGCCAGAAACAGGCCCATTTCTGGCCTTCTGGAGCCTACGAAAGGCCTGTTTTTCGCCCTCCCCGAGTCTTAGTGAGGGGCCTGTACTTACCTGGCATCCAAAATGGACCATGTGGGGACTCCTTGGATGGGCAGGGCAGGGTGGGCAGGGCCACCCAGGGGTGGGATTTACTGGTTTACCAAACTATGCAGAATCTTAGCTAGTGGATCGCCCGAACTTGTGTGAACCCGTAGCAGCCCACCCCTGGATTATTAAATGTCCAGCAGAGGGAGGTGTTCTGACCAAACCTTGTTCCAAGGAAACAAACACAAAACAGAGATAACAGCAAAACCTTTTAATGATTCTTTATGAATTCCTTTCCTTCATGGTTAAAAGGCTGTTTCAAACTAATTGTCTCTGATAAGAGCAAGCCTTGCAAGGCTGCCAAGAACACTAGATAAAGTTACTAAGAAATATTTCTAACACAAAGAGTCTCCAAACACCAACCAAGATATTCCGAACATCCACCAGGCTTGAGTGCAAAAACTTCTTTGCTTCCTGCAAAGAACTCCAGTTTCTCATATGGCTTTTATCTTTTAAGGGAGGGGCCATTACCTTGCAGCCTTACTCCCAAGTCACCCATGCTGCTGCAGCTGCTCTTTCCTTCAAGCAACCCTGTGCGCACGTGCACTGGGCACAGGCTCCTCGTGGACCTCTTCATCACTGTTGCCAGCCTCTACAATCTCCAAAGGCAGCATTCCACTCCCTGATGGTCCTGGACCTATCCCTGAATCACACGCAGACCCCTCATCTGAGTCCTCACTCTCCGAAACCTCAGCCGTCCACACCTGCTGCCAGCGAACGACAACAGGAGGACATGTCTCCCTTCTGTCCTCTGTCTGGCAGGCATAACCTTGATTGAATATTGTCTGGCTTTTTGAATGTGTTTTTTTAATGGGCTGCTTTCCTAATAGTAGTCATTTGGTCTTGTAAGTATAAAAGAAAGAATGAAAGAAAAGAAAGAATGGCAGAATCTGGGGGTGGAGTTACAAGAGACATCAGCCTAGAATCCCTACGTAGGGACAAATGGACTAAATCCAACCTCCCTTGAATTCTGTTAACCCTTATCTAACTCCAAGCAGGTACTAACTGTTAACTGAGAAGATTCCTGTGCATAAATTTGTAAGCAATAAATATGTTTAATTGGACCTTCAGTGTGAACCTGATCTTTCCTGCCTGACAATAATCTTCTACATGTTCTGCTTCTTTTTTCCCCTTGTCCATCAAGAGACAAACAGTCTAGATTTATGTTACCTAATTGATTTCCTGATTCCAGCAACTGGCTTTATTCCATTCTTTTCAAATCCATGACCACAGTATTCTTGTAGTCACATGACTTATCATATGTTTCTATGCTGGAGTTGAAAAAGCACATCACTGATAATTCTATACCATGGCTAACATATGTTCTGAAAATAAATATGTGTTGTAAAAATATTGCAAGTGAAAAATGAATCTTTCTGATGCTGTAAAACACGGCTGTCAAACTCGATTTCATTGAGGGCTGCATCAGGGTTATGTTTGACCTCAGGGGCATGGGGGGCATGGCCAGGGTGGGTATGGCCAGCTCAACATCACTCATGTCAGGCCCGAGTGCTCTGCCAGCGAATACAGGCTCCTGAGCTATGTTTTCGGCTGCGACAGCCTCCTGCAACCCTCTGCCAGTGAAAACAGAGCTTGGGAGGGCCTGAGCATTTCAGGAGGCTGTTGCAGCTGAAAATGGAGCTCGGGAGCCCATTTTCATTGTCAGAGGCACCGCGGGTCAGTCCTTCACTGTTTCCAGGCCAGCCCTGTGGGCCAGATCTAAGCACCCAGATCCGGCCCACGGGCCTTGAATTTGACACCCCTGCTGCAAAAAGTAATTTCATATACAGGTAGGCCTTTTCCAGTTTACAATTTTTCATTATAATTTTTGTTGTGAATGACAAGAAAGTTAAACATCTTCTCTTTTTCCTCACTATTTATCCTCTCTTCTTTGCCTGTTGGGTACTGTATATATAAGTGGTGTTCGTGTGTGTGTATGTGTCTGTGTGTATACATTATATACATACACATTGATTTATTGTTTGTTTTTATGCTGTGCACCACCCAGAGTCACACTGGTTGAGTTGAGTGGCTTTGTAAGCCTTATAAATAAATGTTCTATTTTGTTGGTGAATGCATAAAATTCCTTTTTCAAGAATTTAACTTTAGTTCTTACTGAGCAGCTCAAGACCCCAGAACTGCACAATGCCCTTGGGATGATGATGTCAACAATGATGATTGATTATATGCCATCAAGTCATTTTTGACTCCTAGTGACCACCTAGGTAAATGTTCTCCAAGAAAATCTATCCCTAACCTTTTCTTTTATGACTCCCAAGGGTGCAGCTCATGGTCCCTGAAATTGACTTCATCCACCTTCTTGTTGGTCTTCTTCTTCTCTTTTCCTCCACTATTCTCAGCATCAATAATGCTGATGGAAATAATAAATGAACTTTAGGTTTCCTGTTTTTTCCAAAGACAAAGTGCAATGTAATAGTACTTCTTCCCAATACTGTGTTGTTCAGAAATAGAAAAGGTATGGTTGATGTCCCCTCTTTCTTTAGAGTTCTCTGGAAGTCATGAAGGTGGCAACAAGCAAATCAGGTTTGAAGAAAGATGCCCTGTCCTCTCAGATTTTCTTTTACTGACTTCATTTCCCTTCAAGGATCCAGACTCGTTTGGTAAAGCTCACTTAACTTTGATGTAGCTTTGCAGTTCACTGTTAGCTCGAAAGGTAGACAAATGGTACTGCTGCCACCATGGCTGCAAGGTTTCTTGGTCTGCCACATTTAAAAGGACCCTTGGGCGAAACGTCTATTTTACACTGCTCTCAGAAAGAACAATTGAAAAGATATTGCCTTCATTTACTGTAGTGCCCAATAATGCTGATGAAATTGGCTGTGCTCACTGTGGCTTCAAGTTTGTATCAACTTGAAACTGCATTGATAATTTCATTTCTAAACCTTTTTATGCTTCAGTTCAATCGTTTTGCTTATGGAGCTCACAGTGTTTGTATCATACTGTAATAGTATGTGGGAATGACCTTGGGAGACAAGTAGAAGAGTCATAGATCAGACAATGGATTTGACAAATGGCAGCTAAATGGCACCCTCAGAAGGAATGAGGGTGTGGTGAGACAGTCAGAAGGCACCCTCCCTAGTTTCTTGGACTGTAAAGGTGAGGGGGAAAGATATTTACTGTAGATAAAGCTAGGTAAGTTTCTTGTCTGGTTTAGCAATAGCAATAATACTTAGACTTACAGTATATATCACTTCATAATGACTTACACACAATTTCTGGACAGTTTAGAATGTCAGCTTATTGCCCCCAACAATCTGGGTCCTCATTTACCAACCTCGGAAGGATGGAAGGCTGAAAACCTTGAGCTCCATCAGGATCAAACTCCTGGCTGTGGGCAGAATTAGCCTGCAATACTACATTGAAACCACTGCACCATCATGGTTCCTCGAAGGGCTAATATGTATTCACCCGAACTAAATAATGAAGTTGCAGACAATAAAATTGCTTTCTTAACTGGCTGTTCACAGAAAAAATGTTAGGTTGGACCATAGCTATTCCAGAAGGTGCTACAGCTCCATCAGAGAGAGAAACCATATCCCCCCGACCCTCCCCATGAGCTGCCCCACTACAAGAGAAGCAACACTGCTGCTAAAAGTTGCAATATTTTAACTATTAAATAGTGTGAACATGTCATTTGTTCTGTGTAATCTGAAAGTTACATCATTTGTCTTTATAAATTAATCTGATTAAGAATATGGACTACTGAGGGCAGAATTTCGCTAAAAGAAAAATGATCTAATGGTTAAGGCACCTGGGTAAAAACCAGAAGACTGTGAATTCTAGTCCTGCCTTGTGCATGAAAACCAACTGGGTGACTTTGGGCCATTCACCAGGAGACTGTGAGTTCTAGTGATGCCTCAGGCATGAAAACCAGCTCAGTGACTTTAGGGCAGTCACTGTCTCTCATCCCACCCCACCTCACAGGGTTGTTGTTGTGGAGAAAGGAAGAAGAGGAAAGAATAATATGCATGTTCCTTGCCTTGGGTTATTATTATTATAAAAATAATAGAGGTGGGATATACAGGTGAAACTCGAAAAATTAGAATATCATGCAAAAGTTCATTTATTTCAGTAATGCAACTTAAAAGGTGAAACTAATATATGAGATAGACTCATTACATGCAAAGCAAGATAGTTCAAGCCATGATTTGCCATAATTGTGATGATTATGGCTTACAGCTCATGAAACCCCAAATCACAATCTCAGAAAATTAGAATATTGTGAAAAGGTGCAATATTCTAGGCTCAAAGTGTCCCACTCTAATCAGCTAATTAAGCCATAACACCTGCAAAGGGTTCCTGAGCCTTTAAATGGTCTCTCAGTCTGGTTCAGTAGGAATCACAATCATGGGAAAGACTGCTGACCTGACAGTTGTGCAGAAAACCATCATTGACACCCTCCATAAGGAGGAAAAGCCTCAAAAGGTAATTGCAAAGAAGTTGGATGTTACCAAAGTGCTGTATCAAAGCACATTAATAGAAAGTTATGTGGAAGGAAAAGTGTGGAAGAAAAGGTGCACAAGCAGCAGGATGACTGCAGCCTGGAGAGGATTGCAGGGAAAGGCCATTGAAAAGTGTTGGGGACTTTCACAAGGAGTGGACTGAGGCTGGAGTCAGTGCATCAAGAGCCACCACACAGACGGATCCTGGACACGGGCTTCAAATGTCATATTCCTCTTGTCAAGCACTCCTGAACAACAAACAACGTCAGAGCGTCTTACCTGGGCTAAGAAAAAACAGACCTGGTCTGTTGCTCAGTGGTCCAAAGTCTTCTTTTCTGATGAAAGCAACTTTGCATCTCATTTGAAACCAAGGACCCAGAGTATGGAGGAAGAATGGAGGCACACACTGCAAGATGCTTGAAGTCCAGTGTGAAGTTTCCACAGTCTGTGTTGATTTGGAAGCCATGTCATCTGCTGGTGTTGGTCCACTGTGCTTCATTAAGTCCAGGTCCAGGCCATCTACCAGGAGATTTTGGAGCACTTCATGCTTCCTTCCACAGGTGAGCTTTATGGGGATGCTGACTTCATTTTCCAGCAGGACTTGGCACCTGCCCACACTGCCAAAAGCACCAAAACCTGGTTCAATGACCGGGATTACTGTGCTTGATTGGCCTAACTCACCTGAATGAACCCCATAGAGAATCTATGGGGCATACCAAGAAGATGAGACATGAGACCAAACAATGCAGAAGAGCTGAAGGCCACTACTGAAGCATCCTGGTCTTCCATCACCAGCAGTGCCACAGGCTGATAGCTTCCATGCCATGCTGCATTGAGGCAGTAATTGCTGTAAAGGGCCCCAAACCAAGTACTGAGTACATATGCAGACTTATACTTTTCAGAGGTCTGATATTGTTCTATGTACAATCCTTGTTTTATTGATTGTTTGTAATATTCTAATTTTCTGAGATTGTGGATTTGGGGTTTTCATGAGCTGTAAGCCATAATCATCACAATTATGGCAAATCATGGCTTGAACTATCTTGCTTTGCATGTAATGAGTCTATCTCATATATTAGTTTCACCTTTTAAGTTTATTACTGAAATAAATGAACTTTTGCACAATATTCTAATTTTTGAGTTTTACCTGTAAATAGCTAAACAGGAAAGGCAGGCATCAGGAAACCTGCCCACAAGGACCAACCAGAACAGCTTACCTTCTCTGCATGAATGGGAAAACAAGAAGCAGGAGAATTTCCAATAAGGCCCTATGATTGCTAGTCTAGACCATGGTTCTCCCAGCAATTTTAAGACTTGTCTACTTTAACTTCCAGAAATCCTCCCAGAAATTCTGGGGTTAAAGTCCACAAGTCTTAAAGTTGGCAAGTTTGGAGATCTAGTCTATACCAGTGTAGCACATGTTGGCTGAGGAATTCTGGGAGTTGACATCCACCCATCTTAAAGTTCCCAAAATTGAGAAACACCAGTCTGGACTGACATCCATCCTGGCTATTTTGCCAAGTCATTGCAATCTAGAATTTTTAAAGTCATCTCTATCTACATTTGGCAGCAGCTAAGGAGAAAAATGACTTAATGCAGTCATTATGCAGAATTTCCCTTTTATCTGTAATCTGGAAATCAAGAAAGGGAAGAAGCTGCATGTAGGAAGCTAATAAGAAGCCCCAAACTCTGTGGGCTTCTAGCTTTCAGCAGGAAAACTAGATTTGCAAACTTTGTGTCATGATAGCTAAGCTGAAATAAATTGGCTTAACTAGTGAACAGAGGTGAGGCTGTAGGATCAGAGAGTGCTGCTCATCCTGGAGCCATGCCAACATTTTCTGTGATGCTGCCATATAACTAAGTTCTAGCTAATTCTGAGAGTGATAAAACAATAGAGTTGAATGCCTACAGTTGGGAAAAGTGATATAAGCAAAGGATTCCTTATGAAGATTTCATTCTTGGGAATGTCAAAGCTAAATGATCCTGAGGCTATTAATTTTAAAAAAGCAGGTTCATTATTTAAAAAATGTAATGCTTCATCTGTGCATGATAATTATACGATATGACAGCTAGAATATATTTACTAGGTTATTGCTGTAAGGCTTATGAAGGATTGTAAATATGGCAACTATTAAACAAACAAAGCAGTAAAATTCTAGTTATTTGTTTCTAAATCTTTTTCTTCCTAGGTGACTCTCAATTGAAATTTAGATGCTGTCACAGTTGAGTTGTACTTATTATTTATTATTAAAACAGACTTAGTCAAAATCTGACAGAACCTGACTACCAAATAAAATGTTTTAATAGAATAGAAGATAGAATAGAATAGAATAGAATAGAATAGAATAGAATAGAATACTTTATTGGCCAAGTGTGATTGGACACACAAGGAATTTGTCTTGGTGTAAATACCCTCAGTATACATAAAAGAAAAGATACATTCATTAAGAATCAAGAATCATAATGTACAACACTTAATGATAGTCATAGGGTACAATCAAGCAATCAAATCATACTAGGAAACAGTCAATATAAATCATAAGGATACAAGCGACAAAGTTACAGTCTACAATCACAAGTGGGAGGATGGATGATAAGGAGATGAGAGAAGATTAACAGTAAAGTAATGCAGACTTTGTAGTTGAACAGTGTTGAGAGAATTATTTGTTTAGCAGAGTGATGGCTTTTGGGAAAAACTGTCCTTGTGTCTAGTTGTTCTGGTGTGCAGTGCTCTATATTGAGGGAAGGAGTTGAAACAGTTTATGTCTGGGATGTGAGAGATCTGTAAATATTTTCACAGCCCTCTTTTGACTTGTGCAGTATACAGGTCCTCGATTGAAGGCAGGTGGGTAGCTTGTTGTTTTCTGCAATCCTAATTATCCTCTGAAGTCTGTGTCTGTCCTGTTGGGTTGCAGAACCAAACCAGACAGTGTGAATTAATTCAGGTTGAATTAATTTCCAGTCTTGGATGTTACAGAGCTTCAACAGGCTGTGTTCCAGGATGGTCTGTAGGTCAGACACCCCTTTCCAGAGTTTGTTTCTCAACAAAATGCCAACATTCAGCCCTTCAATCAATAAAAGTTAGAATACAGTTTCTGTATCCACAACACTTTCCTCAAATGGAAAAATGGTGCCACCCATAATTGAGAGATAGTCTAAATTCTTTTGAATCATCAGCCTTTCCTCTGTAGCTCTCGATCTACTTAGCCTGGTGATGGTGAATCTATGACAGGCCTGCCACATGTGACACACACATGTTATTTTTGATGACATGCCTATAAGTTGTTGGAAGAATTATCCTTCTGGGTTCAGTTCCAACTGGGGAAAAATCACTGGAAACATGGAGGCTGTTTGGAAAGATGGTTTAATGGTGGACAAGACCACATGGTTTGGAGCTCCAAAGAAGGAAGGATGATCACATGCTTCAAGGTGAAGGAAGAGATCAAAAGAAAGAGGAGGTCTGAAAGTGCCTGGTTTTATACCCTCTGTTGGGATTTGAATTTGAGCTTGTATTCTGATTGGTTGTCAGACTCCCATGCAGGGCAACTCTGTAGGCTGTCCTAAGTCCTAGGCTTGGTTGAGCATTGCTAGATGATGATATAATGAAAGGGCTTTTGGCAATTCCTATAGCTCTCCCTGGAGATCTTTGTTATGTAAAATATTCTGTCCCAGGCCTTAATGGCCCACCATTAATAAAGGTGTGTGTGTGGTGGGGTGAGCTTCTGCTTCAGTGAATTTCTGCTTCTGAGTTTCTACTTCTCTTTTAGGGAAATATTCTGCCTTTTTAGTACTTCCTAGGATATTTCATTTTCTAGGAGTGGGTGGGTTTTAACTTCCAACAAAGTCACATGAGAGCGATTATATGTGTGACAGTATATTCTCATGTGGTTCTGGACTCTTTGGAAGTCATGCAAGCAGCCCTGATCTCACACAGTCTCTGGACCCCCAAATTGTCCATAAAACATTTTTGCACAATTTTTGGAGGCAAACAAGGCTGCATAAGAATGTGGTGTGGTCCCATGTGGCCTTTGGAACCTCTGGAAGTCATGCAGGAGGGTCCTGCTCTCGTGCAGCCTCTAAAACCTCCTAAAATCACACAAGAACGTTCTTGCACATTTTGGAAGCTCAGAGGCAGCACAAGAATATGGCGTGGTCTGGATCCTCTGGAAGTTATACAAGAGGACTTCTAGAGCAGGAGTCACCAACCTTTTGGACCTCAGGGACCACCAAACTCATAATTTTAAATCCCGTGGACCAGAGACCCTGGGAAAACCCCCAAAAAGTCTGCAGGAAAATCTACCCGTTTTTCCTACCGATTGATCATTCTTTAATTGGGATCGCAGGATACCTTCTCCAGCTCCGTTCTCAGGGGGAAGGAGAGAGAAAGACTTTTGGCTTCATGAAGAGAAAGCAGCAGAAGCAGCAGAAGTCTTTCTTCCTCTCCTAAAAACTCTGCCAGATGTCTTTGCTGGTGCAGCCTCTTGGAGCAGGATGCCTTGCAGGGTCCCAAAGACTCATTTCTGGTGGAGTTTGGGGAGAGAAAGAAAGTTTTGCTGCTTTCTGGTGGAACAAAAGCAGAAGAAGGAAAAGAAAAGCGAGGAAAAGCAGCCCGGTGGCCAGGCCTGGCATGGGGGCGAGTGGGGCAAGTTACCCTCTCCCTTTCCCCTCCCACTATCTTGTGTTATCAATGCAAGCAGCATAAGCCTTGTGTTCCCTCGCCCAGCCTGGATTAATTGCTTTGGGGTGCTTTGGGGGTGACATTTCTCTGCAGACCACCAAAATTTGCTCATGGACCACCAGTGGTCCCCAGCCCACTGGTTGGCAACCACTGTTCTAGAGCCTCCAAAAGCAGGAGAGAACAGTTTTTTTTAAAAAAAGTACATTTATATGCGCCCTTCTCCGGAGACTCAGGGCGCTTATTGGGACACAATGCGCTCAGCAATAGCCTTTATTCCACAGGTGGTTCCGCCCCAGAACTGTGGACCCTGAAAGGTTCCAGGCAGAACTGGGGTTTTCCTCTTCCCTTGCTCACGACTCTGCCGAGGATCTGGCAGTGGGCCTGGGCAGACTGCGTCGAGGCCCTCGACAGGGTTGTCCCCACGTCCCTTACACGTCATGGATCCCGGTTTGCTCCCTGGTATACTGAGGCTCCGGAGATGGCTTGTCGTCGTAGGGGTTTAGAGAGCAGGTGGAGGTCTACCCGTTCTCAATCGATCGTGCCCAGCTAAGAGCCTACATTAGGACTTACCTGGTAGCTATGGGAGAGAAGGTCTTATCTCTCACTCTCATAGCGTCCGCAGAATAACCGCCCAGCCACCCTGTTTGGTTACCGTTCCTCCTTGACGAGGGGGGACCCACTAGCGCGGGCACTGAGGAGTTGGTCAATATCTGGCGGATAAGATGCCGCATTCGGGACCGGGTTGTCCTCATTTGCAGTGGTGGAGGAGAGTTGTGGGTAGTCTGGCCATTGTTATCTGGGATGAGTTTGATCCTGTCTCCGAGGATGAAGTGGACAGGATTATCTGGACTGAGTTCCACCACATGTTTGTTGGACCCGTGTCCCTCCTGGCTGACTTATGCCGCCAGGGGAGGCCACCTTGATTGGCTCGGGCAGTTGTCAGCTTCATTGAGGAGGTGTCTTTCCTCCGCCTGAAGGAGGCGGTGGTGAGGCCCCTCCTGAAGAAACCTGCCTTGGACCGACCGACCGGAGCAACTTTGTCCGGTCTCCAACCTTGGCTTTTGAAAGGTTGTTGAAATGTGGTGGCTCAGCAGGTTCGCTTTTCCTGGATGAAGCGGACTACCTGGATCCGTACCAATCGGGCTTCGACCGGGTTACAGCAGGCGGCATTGGTGCTTGGTGGATGTGATCTTTGGAGGGCCCAGGACAGGTTTTCCTCTGTCCTGGTCCTATTGAACCTCTCTGGCTTTGATACCATCGACCATGGTATCCTTTTGCGCCGCCTCCGGGGTTGGGAGTGGGGGCACTGTTCTGAGTGGTTCTCCTCCTACCTCGAGGCGATG